>CM054377.1:94574280-95778030 GCA_028858755.1 Ara ararauna | reverse complement strand
AACAGCATTGGTTCACCTTTTTGCTTTTGACTTAAGGATGCCTTCTTGAAGGCCAGTTGGTAGGGAAATCTCATTATGCCTGCAAAGCAGCATTAGTGTTTGGTGCTGTGCCAGGCAGAAGAGGATGCTGCCTTGGTGGTTGAACAGTGGCCAGGGGAGACTCCAGTGTGACTTGCTTTCTGTTCAGATCTCCCAGGATGACAAGCCAGAGCCACTGTTGCAGCAGCAGAGCCTATGCTGTTACATACCTGGTGAGATGGTGGTGGGATGCAGAGCCTGGCCCCACCTGGTCATCCATTGGTGCCACTGGCAAAGGAAGAGGACATACAGACTCCTGCCTCTCACAGCAGTCTCCTGGAGTTCTTTGAAACTCACCACCAGCTGCACAAATTGCTGCAGACGCTGTTTGTAATATGAGGCTGCCACAGACATGGTACATCTTCCACGTGCTGTGTACATGGGACATGCAGTCTGCCTATTGCCCTTTGTGGGGTGGCAGGGGTTCCCTGTTGCTGCAGCCCTGGGAAGCTGCTGGGGTGTGCCAGGTCCCCCTCCATCCCCATGCTTCATCCCAGCAGAGCAAGGCACTCTTCACCAGTTGGATTTCTAGGCACAAGGATGGCATATTAACATGAGCATCACTAGCAGGGCTGTGGATGGGGGAAAGGCCATGTCCCAGGGCACCTGAAGGAGAAGATAGATGGGGTGATGTAGAAGGAGATCATGCTGTGTGGCCAATGTCACCTCAAAAAGAAAGGGTGTGAGAGCAGGACAAGGTGAGAGATACTGCAAAAGAGAGAGGAGATGACATTTGTGCAGAAAAACTGCTTTTGTTTCTTTGCCATTTCACAGGCAGTGTGTCTATTGAATGTGGCTTTTGCTGCCAAAGGACTTGTCATATTACATTAGGTTTAGCAACTTCTGCTGTGGCAAAGTGTGCAGCGTCTCCCTTCACATAAAGAAAATATTTTCACAAGTCTGTTCAACCTGCTAACTGTGATTACAGACGGTTGGCCCCTGACATGACATTTATTGCTCCAGCTTCCAAGTGAGATCCTCACAGCACTGGCCAGCCAGCTACCTGAAGAGCACATATGTGTGTGGAGACCTTAAACAAGTTTCTGCTAATGACTTCACTTTATACCCTTTTAGTAGGTCTTTAGCAGCTTGATAGAAAAGATGTTACACTACAGTAGTACAAACAAGAGCTCAAAGAGCATGTGCAAGGTAGACAATGTTGCCAACCCTCCTCTTTTTATGCTCACCTTGAAATGTAAATTAGAATATATTATATCCATTCTCTGCTGCAAGTGCTCTTTGCATGCTTATTTCTACATTGCTCAGCAATATTCATCATAAATGGGAACTAGTGAGGGGGAAGATCTGAAAAATCATTTCCTACCTCTATTTGAGAGATAATCTCATGCAGAGTGAAAAGACAAGAGGGCAAGAAATTTACATGAAAACTAGGGCTATGCAACAGGGCAAGGTGTGCTGACAATGGCCACTAAGAAGAGATTGACCTAGCTGCGTCCCAACATCAAGGAGTCCAAGAGAAAACTGGCCAGGAGAAAGTTTGCCATGAAATAAAAACAAAAGAACCCCTCAAAACCCAAAGCAGAGTAAATGAGCAAAGCACATACTTCCCTGTTCCCTGCAGGTTATGTTGATCATGTTTACAGCATCCACTGGAAACAACTGCCAAGAGACTTGACTTCTCCATCACTGCGTCCAGTAACTGTTCAGGCTACTGCAAGACCTATGTATCTATTTTCCCCGCATTTGTGAAAAAAGGAAGGATAATGAAGGCTTTGTCAGGACAAAAGAATATCATCTGGCAATCATTTGATTATTAATTATTGTTAAGTGAGGGGGGATGAGCTATTTTAAATTGGATTTGTTATTTTAACTATTTTGTGGAAGTTGCCATCATTTAAAAATATGTTAAATTGTGTGGAGCGCAGCCTTCACTTTCCCTTCATGTACAACATACTTGTAGGGTCTGAATTCTTAGATGACTTTCCCTATGCTGTCTTACTTTTGGCAGGTCACTTTGCTTTATTCTTTTCCAAACAGAAATTAAGCTTTGGCCGAGGGAGAAACAGAGCAGAATGCAGCCTGCTGCAACAGCTTGTAGTGAGTTGGAAAGAACTCTGTGTTATAGATGAGAGCTGAGCAAATACCCTTCTCTTATTTTTTTTGGTTAATTTCACTGTCTTATTTTTAAACTTGCATGTGCATCTGCCAGCAGCACTGCATCTTGTGATAATATTCCTATTAAGCAGGTGGATCTATTGTGAGCACAGAAAATTTAGTTCCATTTCAGTTAAGGGTATGCTCTTTAGTGATTAAGTTTCTTCTATTTCTTCTGCTGGATTGGGAATTAAACTGATTCTGTGGCATCAGTCTGAGCAGGCTCCCTCACAATTTTGTCTTCTATCATGTCAGAAATTTTTTTACAAAAAGGCCATATAAGATTCAATGGCAGGCTCTCATAATTTCATTTGCCAGTAGTACCCACTTGACAATAAAATGACTTGTGCCCAGAAAGGATACATAAGAGCTGTGCAGCTCTGTTCTGCATTCCTTGTTCATTCTCTCAAAGTCATCCCTTTCATTCTCTGCTTGTACTGACATCAACTGAAGTGGGGTTGGATAAGCAATAAGAGGTTGGGTATCAATATACTGGGATGGAGAGCTCACACTCTGAAACAAAACCGTTTTCCCTCCTTCTCTCCCCACTGCTCAATCCAAAGAAATCATCTCAGAGCAGCCTCCCCTGATGTCAAGAGCCTTTCCTGGAGATTTCTAACATGTTGCAGTAAGAACCATTTCCCAAGACCCTCCATAGGTCCCTAGGGATTTTTCATGGTCTAGCCTTGGTAAAAATAAAAAGCATATTCAGGGGGAATGACTAATCCTCTGCCTGAATGCAACATGCCGGTTGGAAAGTTTGTGATGTAGTACACTAACTCTCTGATTTGTTTGGCCATGTGAAAACCTTTTAAGCTGGCTCTGGAAATTCACCCCCGAAGCCTCTTCTGGGGCTTGTATTTTTGGTTTTTTCCCCATTTCCTCAAATCTTTCCCTTGTTTCTAAAGAGTGCCATCATCCGTTCCTGAGCCCTCAAATCCAATTACCAAACAATGTACAAATATATGGCTGAGCGTGGTCTATGGGAACAGCTGCAAAATTGCTAATATTAGGTCTAATTTAGCTACAATAAATTAGCAAGTGTGTGGAAGCAAAATGATGACAGCATAATTATAACAAAAGTCGATGTGTTGAAGTATATGGATGACAATACATACTAATTTTAGTGAAAAAATGCACCAAATGAAATGCATGGAATGAACAGACGGGACTAATAGCTCAGACACATATACTTAATGTGACCAGTCAGTGTAAAAACAAAAAGATAGATGAAGCTGTTCAGAACCTAGTGCTAACAAGCAGTGTAGTCTGAAACCATTAACTGTCAGGGGTAATAACACTCAAAGTACTGAAGTGCAGTAAAACAGCAGCACTTTTCTCGGGATGATGTGCTGATGTACAAGCATACACCTGTGAAGAGGGTACTAAATCTATCCTTGCATTTATTACTATGGAGGGAGGAAAAACAACACTAATAATGTAAAGTATAAACGAAAATAGCAGACAGCAGAGAGTGACATTTGCATGGTCCCAGTCAGCTTGTTAGCTGAAGTGGGTTTTAATTAGCTATTTTCCAGCAAGCAAACGAGCAAATTAGTGGCAGCCATAAACAAGCAGAGACAATCAGGCCCAAAGAAAAAAAAGAAAGAAAAGATCGGACCTTTTTCGCTGTGTTTTCCTTTCAGAACTACAATGCCTTCATGCTTCAGCTATATATTTCTATTAACCAAAAGAATGTGGAAAAACGAAGACCTTGGTAATGGTGTGATTTCCCAAAGTGGCTCAAAACACGATGTTAATAGTACCTCAGGGACTAAAAGCCCTGCTCTGAACAAACCTATACTCTGCATCAAGGGGTAAAGCTTGGGCCTCCTGTGCATAGACTCAGGGGTCTGGTGCATCCTGGCTCCGCCCTCCTGCTGAAGACTGTCCTCTGCTCTTGGGACCACAGGGCTCAGTGCTGTGCCTCACTCCTGCTCTGGATGAGGAAGGGCAGGTGCTTCAAAAAGTGCAGTGCAGGGTACAGGTGCGCTGCTCTCCATCTTCACCTTCACACCGCAACAGACATGAGACAAGCAATGGCCAGTTGAAACCAAACGAGTGCCAAAAGCAACCAGCTACTCTTGCTGCTGAGGAAGAAGGCTATGGCTCTGCAATGGCAACAGGAGACAGAAACCACTGAGGAAGGAAGAGGTGAGCAGCAGAGGACAATACTTGGTGCTAAACTACCTTGCTAAGAGAAGATGCTTATTTGTGTGAGGATAAGGATGGAGCCGCTGGCAGATAACATGGATTCCAGCAGTAATAAACAAACCCGCTTTTGGCGCTTTTTTATTACCATAGTACTCCTGGCTGCATGATGAAACCTGCCCTGCTGTTACTGTACCATGAAGGTGAGATGAAGGTCCTTCACAGCCTGGTCAAGTAAGGCTCAAGGTTAAGCAGTTCACTGTAGTACGTTTTTTACTGAACTGATATATTAACAATCAGCCATAATTAAAAACATGGCAAGCTTATCCCTTGAGTCAGACATGTTTACCCTCCTGTTCCCTCTGATTTTAAGAAATGCTGATGTTGCAAAGATAAGAAACCAAATACAACAGGGCAAATTACTTCAACTCTTAGGTTTTACACCTGAAGAATTTAGGTACATTCACTGTAAGATACACGTGTGCAAAGTCAGGGAGCAGTAAACAACTACCAGAGGTAGTTGCTGGGCAGGAGGGTTCGGGGATTTAAGCACTAACCTAGACCTTGAGAAACTGAAGTTCATATTTCACTCAATGAGAGTCTTCTCCCATGACCATGGGTGACACAAGCCACCTGCCTGGAGATAGTAGTGCTTCTGCCTTAGGAGTTTGATGCAAAATGTTCATTAAACACCGTGTAGGGCTCTGATATGGTGGAAAAGGGGCTAATTACCTGGAAGGGAAAATGCCTAATAAAAATTAATCTTATTTATGCATCACAATTGGTACATGTGGCACTAGCGAAAGACATTGCAGGAGGCTTTCGGTTGGTATAAATTATCAGGGAGCTGCAGGAGAGACTCTCTTGCATCCCTGTCCTTGTCTTGTGCCAAGGGTATTACAGTCTAATTAATACAGATAACATGAGTGCAGACGCCTACCTGTTGGGTGCAGTTGGAATACTAACACAAGGGGAGGGCTGGGAGAAGGCTCTTGAAGAAGGTTTATTTTATTTAGTTCATCTGTTTAGTAATGTTTTGACAGTCAGAAAACCCTGGCAATGAGTAGAGCCCAAGAGGCAATTAGTAATGGGGCAGAAAATGTAATGAGCCAAAAAATGAATTAACTTGAGCAGACTAGGCACAGACACAAGGGGCCAATGCTTTTTGCTAGTTTATAACCCCTGCCCCTCCACTGAATTCAGAAAAGTAGGATGAGGTGTGATTTAACATAGAAACAGCCCGCAAGACATTTCCTACCGCACCCAGGGTAGCTCTTTGCCACAAAAAGCACTGTCGACGCACCTGCAGGCAGTCAGCCTCTATCAGCTCTTGCCTAAAGCAAGCCTCTACCTATAAAGTTTCCTGCCATTACCACCACTGCTGAGAGGGGCAGACCACCACCATGTCCAGGAAGAGGGGACAGACAGAGGTACTCCAGCAGACAGGAGCTCCAAGCATTGCCCCTGCCCAGCAAGCAGGGCAGCAATAGGAGCATAGTTTGCGCAGTACAATGATGAGCCATACACAGGCAATCTCTCTTTGGCTGATTTTTTGCTCTCTTTGCCTCTTCAGACTTTCTTTTGTTCCTCTATTTTTTTTTCCTTTGATGGCTTTCAGGTATTAGCAAACATACATGCTTTGAATTAGGATTCAGTCTTTGGTTCTGAATCATGGACTGATACTGTTTTCAGCTTATAGAAAACCATAAGCACTTTCACCACATTCAAACTGCTTACACTTTTTTTTTTACAATGAACTTGTTTCCCTGTCTCTGACAGCTGTATGTGAACACTGGGATGGGGAAAAACAGGCAATTTCTTTTGCAGGTACACACTTGTGGTAACTATCTAGCATTCACACAAGGACACAAGAGGTAACCATCACCCAAATTGTCACGGTAGCCATCATGTTAGCCATTCTATGATTAAAATCAAAGATAACGATTCTTAGTTTAGGGAGCTGCTTGACTGAATCACAGAAAAACACAACTGCCCCCAAGTGTGTGCTAGATGCAGTTCTGCAATGCACAGTCCTATATGGCCCATAAGCTTTGTCCTGAGGGAGATAATTCCAGCAAAAAAACCTCCCAAAACCCCAAAGTTGTTATGCGGAGTGCAGGAAGGGAAACTTTGAGGAGAAAAAAAGCAAAATAAAAAATTCTCATATCATTTTAGTTCTCTTCTTGCATGGATAGTTCAATGTCAAATGAAAGCACAGGAAAGCCACAAAGCACACACACACTTCAACACTGCACCTTTCTTCCCGGGTCATGCCCAGTGCTATTTCATCATGGCCAGGGTACTCTGGGGGAGTGGGAGCAGAAGGGAAAGAATAAAGATGATCTTTAAAAGAACAGAACTGTTGAAAATGCAGAGCAAAGGAGTCAATTCATAGCTTTATCAGCACATAGCAAGTGGAAAAGCAAGATATTCCTCTTCAAAGAGGAAAGTCCCCAAATGTATAAAGGTTAAGATAAAGGGGCAGAATTTCTGCCTGGCTCCATGCAGCTCACGGCTGCTCTGACACTGTCTGGATCTTCAGCCTTTTTGGGGTGAAGTATCACTGAGCGCAGGAAAGTCATGACCAGCTCCCTGAGCATCCAAAGAGAAAACAAGCAAGAGGTCTAATCCAAACCCTTGACACTTCATATCAACAACTGCAAATCTTTGCCTCAGCTCCTGCCAGCCTCAGAAGTTAAATGGAGAGAACTGTTCATTTCTTATGCCTATATTGCTCTGTTGCTTTTAGCGAAGTTGCAGGTTGTAATTGAGAATCCGGTAAGGATCCCTTTTCACTGAGTGATGTTACTATTTTCCTTGTTGGAACTCCTTCAGCCTTGTAATAGCTCTTTTAGAAGGACAGCCTGATCTACTTTCCAAAATCTTCTGCAGAAAATAAGTTGCATTCGGAGCAAGGAATGAAGTTGAAATCCAAAGCCCTCCGCAACAATATCTCACTTACCTCAGGACATGTCCTGATGATCCCTCTGCATGAGGATGCTTCAGCAGCAGAAGGAGAAACAGCTTTCAGCAAGTATCCTGACAGATAACTGACAGGAAGCCTTCCGCAGCTCAGGTAGGGAAAGCAGGAGACAAACAGTTCAGCATTCAGCCCCTCACAAGTCCAGCCTGAAGTGACTGGGTTACCCCAACCTGTGCAGTGAAGAAAATTATGCTAGCGAAACCTGTTCTCTTTGGCTTCCGTGTTTAAAACATTCCATACAGAAAATAAAGATTAAATGGGAAAGGGGCGCTCTGCTCTCAGTTCACCCCCGCTAAAGTACCGCTGGTCTCTGTGGTCTTGTCTAAACACAGTAGTGAGACGCTCAAATTTTCTTTACTGCAGTAGAAAGATTGCACCACACATACATCAAAACTGTATTTTTTCTCTGTTTTTCTCTCCCTGTCTCTCTCATGACTTTGCTTTCAATCCTCTTCTTTAAATTTAGTTCTGCCATTGTTACTTGCACTGAGTGTATATTAGACACTACACTATCAGAAATTAATGAGAGGGCTTAGCAAAGGCAGAAGAAGATAACACAAGGGTGAGGGTGGCAGAACTGGATGCTAAATAGCAACTTCTTTATGAGTGGGTTTTGGAGACACAAATCTACCTTCAGTTCTCACTGATTCCAGAAAGAACTTCAAGAAACAAACTCTTGTGACGTGAATTTTTATCTCTAGACTGCTGCAAGAACACCTGGTGGACAAAACCAAATTAAAGTCTAAACAGGCACATGCTAAAAACCACAGAGGTAAGGACACACCATAGCTAGCTAGATCGTTCCCAGTTTTGCTAAGCCAGCATGGTCCTAATAGGTCAAGCCATGGTGTCTCTGGTGTTGGTCTAGTTAAAGGAAGCAGCCACTTGGTGTCTGCCACAGTGACAAAGAAATTGTCATCTTGGAAGAGATAGTCCTTTTCATAAGGGCTGTTTCAAGCTCTCTCTAATCTTTTCAGCATACCAATGTCTCACAATTAATTTTCTTTTTGACAAGGCAGATGTATTTCTGTTTGAATTGAACTGTGGCCAGTCTGACTGGCTAGAAACAAAAGCACCTGGCTTTCTTCTTTGCTTTTAGTTTGGAAGAGTTAATTCAGTCACACATTTCCATAGGACACAGACCAGACTGAACAAGTGTCTCTCCTTTCCCTTCCTGGTAGCTCCCCTTTTGACAAAAAGTGGAAAGAACCAGACTTCTAAATACAAGCGTGTCCCACGGGGTAATGGAGAGAAACCAAACATCTCCTCTTGTATCTTCTCCTCCTCTTTGCTTGTTTTCCCTCTTGAATGGGAAAAAGGGAGACATTTCAGACATCTTACAGGAAAGTGGAGAGGATGCCTCAGGCTGATATTTTGCAAATGAATGATGAAGCCCAGATATGAACTTAAGATCAGACTGTAGCTGTAATAAAACTACTCTCTGCATATGTGATTATTAGTAGCAGTGGGAATATGAGAAATTCATAGGCTGAGATACAGTAAGAGCCCTTAAAGTCTCAGCATTCTTCTGTAATTTAAATAGATTAAAGGTGCAAATCCCCCAGATGTAATCTCACAAGTACATTTTCCTGGCAGTTCATACATAACCAAGAAGTGCTTCCCAGAGGTGTCATTTTACTTCCCAGTATTTCCATCTTTCTGCATCTAGTTCCAGCATCAGGCATGGTGCATGGGAAGAACTAGGCAGAAGCATAAATAGTCTTATTTTGAAACTGAATGATCTTCTTCAAATATTGGGTGTAGCTGTATGTGGGGAAAACTCTTGACACTCCTTGTATTTAGTCCAGTCAGTTAACATTTAATACCTACTTCTATTTCCTTTAAGCTTTTATCACAGAAAATATGTTCAGGGGTTTTTTTGCATCCAGGTAAAACAATGATTTCCTTATTAAAAATATGTTATACCAAAAGGCAGATAGGTGGGGGGTTTTTTCCCCCAGAGAACAAAATAACTAAAAGAGGTTCAGGAAGAAGTAAAGGGTTATAGGCACAGAAGCACTTTTTTGCATTGCAAATACAGAAGATCAGATTCCAAACTACTGAATATGATACAAACATAGCCTTGTCCAGATTAAATTAATGGAAATACCACTGTTGACTTTATTTGGCTTTGGATTACCCAAATGGATCACTGTATATACATATCTAAAGCAAAGAAGATATTGACATAAGCACAAAGGGTAGCCACAAGAACCAGAAGTCTGGAATCTGGAACATAGGTAAGCCACCCATATAAAAATATTCAGTGATTCTTCAAGCTGCTAATATTTTCAGTGATGACCCTTTTAAAGTTTTTCAGATGATCTATGTATTCCTTAGGTCTCATCTGCTTTTCTGTCATGGCCTTAGTTTTATTCAAATGCAGAACACAGAAAAGAAACATTACCTTTTCCCTTGGCTTGATTATGCCATTATATGAGACCAAAACTCATGGAAATGGGAAATGCAGAAGAAAAACCAGACCACAAAACAGTGTATGTGCTGGAATGACACGGAAAAAAAAATCAATTGCTAAAATTACTTTCTTGGTATTAGCTTTTAGGCAGCAATGGGCAAATAGGAAAAAAAAAACCTCATTCTAATTCTTATCTGAAGATAAGAATGATGAAATTCTTTGGATTTGTAAGGCTGTGTTGGCATCTTGTGAATTCAGGTTTGCACAGAGTCAGGCAAGTCCATTCTCTGGACTTCAGATAGTAATATTTCCTCTCCCTCTGGTTAAGTGTAAGGGTTGGTCAAAAAACCCAATCCTCTTTGAGAAAACTTCAGTGGTGTTTCTGCATGTGAAGTTCTTGGAAAGGTGTTTCCTCACCACTTCCCCTGCTGCAGCCTGGTCTTCATCATGGCTTTGCCTTGGGTTCCTGAAAATGCTGAGCACACATTCGCCTGCTGTACTGCTTCAAATCATCACCATTAGTGGTCCTGGAGCTAATCGCTGATCCAAACAGCATACACACCACTGAAGCACATTGCAGGTTCCTCTGTCTGTCTCCTTCTATTTATTTTTTTCCTTACACATTCCTTGTGTTTTCTGTGACATAGTAATGGATAGAAAACGTGCATATCAGATGACTATCTCAGAGTGAAGAGAGGCATAAAATTTTAGAAAGAGGTTTTCCACTAAATTCTTAGTCTTTTGCTGTGCTAAACATTTCTGCTATGCTGTGTTGATGATGATTAATAAAGGACCTGACACCAAACCAAACAAGATATAAGAACGGTACTCATTGTCCTTCCCTCAGCACATTTTTCTCTAAGCTCTTTCGAGATTAGAAAATAAATTGGTTTTCAGGACTTGGGTATTTCCAGTTGTTAAATCAAAAATTATATGAATCAAATTCTTTAGAAATATTGACAACAATCTCTCAGGAAACAAGAATTTTCAAGCTATGACTGAAAAAGAGAGAGTTTCAGGTCTAACAGAAGAATGTGAAGACAGCCGCTTCTTTTGAAGGACTGTGAAAATTCAGACAAGCCTCCATGCTTCTCCAAATCAGTGCAAAACAAAGCACACATTCAAGGTTTTCTAGGAAAGGCTGTCAGAAAGAGCTGGAAAAAGAATCATCCTTCTGGAGTATGGATAATTGGCTTTCTGAAGTGGTCTAAAGACAAGATTAATTCACATCCCAAGGCAGTACACCTGCAGAAGTGTAATTTCCTGGACATTAACAGTTAATAATGCCATGACTAGCACGGTAGCAGCAGATCACATCTGACCAGAGCAGCTGTGAGATAGAAGGGACAGGCTTTCCGATTAAAACGTTTAATTGATATTGTATAAATTGGAGCTAAGAGATGCTGTAAAACAAAAGGCCTTAACTGCTGGGAAACAAAGCTAATGAAAGTAGGAGCACCATGTGAACTGTACCCTCAAGACACCTGGCCTCCTCCAGGAATCCTTAGACCTACAAAGAGTTTTGATGTCAATTTATGTCCTGTCATGGTTTAAGCCCAGCTCACGCAGTTCACTCACTCACTTCCCCCTCTTTCTTCCCCCCTGCTCCCGGGGGGATTAGTAGGAGAATCAAAAGAATGCAACTCCCACGGGCTGAGATAAGAATAGTTCAGTAACTAAGGTATAACACAAACCACTGCTGCTATCACCAATAATAATAATAAAAATAATGACAAGGGAAACAACAAGGGAAGAGAATACAACCGCTCACCACCTGATACCAAGCCTGACCCAGCAGTGAACCCCCTCTTCCGGGTCCCTGCCCTTAGTTTTTTTATATCCTGGGCATGACGTGCTGTGGTATGGAATACCTCTTTGGTTAGTTTGGGTCAGGTGTCCTGTCTCTGCTTCCTCCCAGCTTCCCTCCTCCCTAGCAGAGCATGAGGTTCAGAAAGTCCTTGGTCAGACTAAACATTTGAGCAGTAACTGAAAACATCGGTGTTATTAGCGCTGTTCCCAGGCTGAAAGTCAAAAACACAGCACTGCACCAGCTACTAAGAAGGAGAAGAAATGACTGCTGCTGCTGAATCCAGGACATGTCCCCACAGGGGTAACAAGAAGAGGGAAAAATCTCAGAATCACTAGGGGAGACAAGAACATGGGGACAAAGGTTACTCTAACATTTTCCCTGTTTAAACAGCTGAAGGGACAATGCTTGACATACTTAAGCCAGAAGGGACCTCAATGCTCATGTGGTCTGACCTCCCACGTAATATAGGTTAGAGAGAAGCATCCACCAGTCCTTGCATCCACCCCAGAAACCTGTTCTGAGGCGAAAGAAACTTTCTGGAGTGGCCAAACCTCCACCCAAACACAGAAGTCATTCTCCCAGAGAATTGCAAGCCAGAAAGAAGGAGAAAAGATGTTTTTCTCACTTTTCAGGCCTCTCCTTTTTGCTTTGTCAGATACCTCAGGAGCTTTGTAGGAGTCAAAAGGCTTCTCCCAGCTCAGGTGTCTGTTACATTAATGCAGCACACTAGATAGATGATTGGAAAAAAAGCCCCTTTCCAAATTCTGAGTTTTGTATTCCCAGCAAGATATCCTTTCCTCCAGCACCTCCTGCTACTCTCTCCCACTTGCCAAGTCCCAACCCCTGAAGCAAACATTTGCTTCTCTCACCAGAAAACTCCTTGTCAATCAACCCCAGGTCCCTTCCAGACTCTCAGCCCACCTCAGAGTCACACAAAGGAGCATCCAGTGTTGTGCAAGCAACACTCACTGCCCACATCTGGTCATCTCCATCCTGCCCCACAGCCACCCACTGGTCCCTCTTCAGAGAAGCTGAAGTCAGCTAAAGAGGCCCTAGCAGAGCTTTAGGTTCAGTTTCATCTCAGCCTTAACATTGGTTTCTGCTTAAAATGTACATCTGATTCAGTGGGAGAGCTGCTGCATTTCTGTCTCTCAAAAGCTCTGGTTCCTTTTACACATACAGCTTTCCTGTTTAAGGGCCTTGTTCCTCCCTCCTCAGAGAAAACAAACTGGCATCAGATCTCTGAGGACACTTCACCCAACACCCTTTAGGAAAGCTGTCACATCAGAGGCCACTTTGAATTTCAATCCTGACTTCCCTGCCTGCAAGTACACACACACAGAGAAAGGACAGGGACAAAACACTTAAGATTTCAAATCACCGACACAAATACTCATAAGACAAATGTTCTTGTGAGCCACAAATATTCCCAGATGCCTCTGCTTTAAATCAAATACTTCCACCCTTACAAACTTCAATGGTGCCTTAATTCTGGAATACTGCAAACTGCCGTTTCCAGAGTATTCAGTGTCTGGGATCTAGCCAATCCTTGCCAACAAAGACAACAAGAAAGCAGCAACAATCCACCTTCTTCCTTTACTTCAATAACCTGGGAGTGAACAGTAACTGAGGGTGATCCAACAGGCAAATGCAACCATGTATTTATCATAGCTGTCATGTTGTACTTTCCACATGCATATTAATGCTCTACTCAACACTCTTTCCATTGGTAGGAAGAAGAAACTATTGTCCAACCATGTTGTTATGCCATGAAACCATGGTTTCAGCAGCACAGGCAGAGCTTTTAATTTCAAGAAGAAATGATCCATGAATCCATCTCATTTGTCTTTGGATTGGATGGGAGCATCTCTCTTTTCCCAGCAAAAGAAAAATGGTCACTATCCTCATTTTTCACTTCAATTATTGATTGTCTCCTTGCTAGGGCAAGAAAGGGATAGATCCTCTTCTGCAAAACAAAAAAAGAACCTGATGCTAGAAAAAGTTAACCCAGGTATAAAATCTGAATTGCTGGAGTTCCCTTTATCACTACTTCTTTATCATTGCTTTTTCAGACAGGCATCTCCTGAGAATCCTGTCATAGCTCGCGCCTGACCCTGAGACCTCTGGGTACAGACCTGTGAGCCTACCTGTTGCATTAATGTAGGATTCCTATCAGCTGCCACTTAGAGTAGCCCTGATGTGCTCCTCCAGGCCCCCAGTTCTGGGGTAGAGACTGCTGCAGCCCTGAACAGCAGGACCCCATGCTTGCATATTTTATTGATCTCAGGATGCACTTAGGCAATGTTTTTTTTCTTTTAACATTTAATATACAATTGCTTTCACAACACAGCACAAAGATGGGGGCTTGCTCTCATGTCCCCAGAGGAGGAGTGCATCCTGACGTGATAGAGTGGATATAGCACTGAGGACAGAGAACAGCCTCTCCACACACTGTGGGACTGTGGGAAGCCTGGGGGATTTTGCAGCACCAGTGCTGGCACTGGAAGGATAGAGATCAGGAGCATCCCATGTAGTTGGCAGCCATCTGAGAGGCAGCTGAGAAAATGTGTCAGATTGGGAAGGCTCAATAACAAAGACCTTTTTCTATTTAAAGAACTCTCCTATTAGTCACCTTAGGCTTGCCCTGGTAAAAATCTCCTGGTCTTCTACCTTTATAGCTGAACTGTAGCCATACAGACATCACACATATGTTTTGCCCCAGCAATTTTTTCACTTATCTTTAAAAGGCAAGCTGCTATAAATTGTTTTCAAGTTACAGAGTATTTTGTTCCCAAGGCAATATTTCAGCTTCCCATAATCACTCATAAATGAAGAAATATTCTGGTAATTATACTAGCAAAGAACAGTTGCTTTCAGAGGTGGATATTATAAAAAGATCCTGGGAAACTGCAGGTGAAGAAAAGAGAAGCTGTGCTCAGTTTGCTCTCCCTTCCCCAGCTCTGGTGAGGATTGCAACTGCCTCATCTCCCTCCAGAAAGGCACTGTAGCCTGAGGACCAGCGCTTCCCATTGCCCTCTGTTGCGGCTGGTTACAGGAGCTGCCCAGGAGCTAGATGTGGGGCCAGAGCCCCCCACACTGAAATGAGGGAGCAGGAGACTTTTTGAAGGAGTCCTTTTGCAGGTTCTGCTTTGCATATCTGGGCTCCCACTGACTTAATCTCTCCCTATTTTAGCCAAGAATAACTCAGTCTAGTACCGCCACAAAGTCAGTCACCACCAAGACTTCCCTTCAGCTATTCAAGAAGCATTTTTCTGCCTGCACTACTGAGGAATACGGACCCCTCCCAGCTTTAGGCCTTGATTTACCCCTGTTTGTACCTACAAGCAAGTGGCCAAATGCCACTATGGCAGCATGCAGCATCTTTACATACACCTTGCGCAAGAGAAGTGGGAGAGGAAAAGAGATGCAAGGTTCTGGCAAGCTCTACTTGCAATCAGTGGAGCCACAAGACACAGGAATCTTCCGGTCATCTTTCAGAAAAGCCAAAATATTTCTTTAAAATGCTCAAAGACGTTGTTTTTAAAGTGTTGGATGGCAGAAATATTTCTGTCAGTCTCCACTGTCTTTGCTGAGACTGTATGTAACAGAGAAGTGAAAACAAGGAGGGCATATAAGATGCAGCCCTGGTGCAGCATGTTATAATAATACATCTCCTGGAGACAGCATTGCCTTCAGATGAGACGTCTCCCCAAGAACACTGTCACTCAGCTTACTGCAGGTGTCAGGTGCCCTGACTATTGTTGTTATTATTATTATTATTATTATTATTACCATTATATATTTGCCTGGTGCCAGCAGTGCACCTGGTGCTCATCATCAACTCAAACAAGCTCCCGATTTTTAACAGTGGGCTGACTGCATTTCCACTTGTGAAAATCTGCCTATTTGCTGCTTCAGGCCCTATCTTCTCCAAGGGGAAATATGCAATACATAGCTTCCTTTCCTTCCTCCATGACTTTTGGTACCTGTTATTTTTTCAAATGCACAACAGCCCAGCTCCTCACCAGTGAGCCAGTCTTTTTTATCCATCATCTCTTTGGGATCAGATCACTAATTCACGTACAGGATAAGACAACTGCCAAATTATTATACTACAAAGAGAAGATCTTCAGACACCTGTCATCTTGATGAAAGCAGCACCATCAACTGACCTTTGCCAGTTCAAGGTCGATAATGAGACAAGTCAGGCAGGAAGAGCAGTATGTGCTGACTCCATTAACGCTGGCTGTGTGCACACTCGGTAGCACTGCGTCTCCTGTCAATTAGTGTGGGTAAACTAGGGACTGCTGATTGCCAGAGACATGGCATAGCGAGCTGCTGCTACCTTTACTTCTACACCCTGCTGCATTTTAATTAGCTCCAGTCCCCTGACTATTTCTTCAGAGCTTCATTACTGCCGTCTTCAAGAAACTCGAGCAAGCCTTTTACATTGCACATCGCTAATGAGAAGAGATGTGAACATCCTCACCATGGAGTTTGATAATGCCGGACCGTCTGCATGTGCGTGTGAGGGTGTATATGAAGATTTAAGGGGCTTCTCAGCATAACACAGTGTAAACATTGCTCAGAGATAGCAAAAGAATAGAATGACTCAGAGCCCACAAAGGAAGGTATTCCCAAAATGACCAAAAACACAGGATGGAAAAATGATACACAGTCCATGAGGTATGCAGGTGAACGTATGTGTGCCTGCATAAGGTGTCATTTCAGTAATGATTATTAAAGACCACCCACATGCACTACAGCTCAATAGCATGAGGTCATAAGCTTGGAAACAGTGAGTTCCCCAAAGGGGCACCAGTTCTGCCTTGCACAGTCCACACAGAAGCCACCCATATAGCAGCTGAGAGAGTTGGCAGATGAAGGAGCTGAAGCATCACTCAGTCGTTTACAAAATTCCACATGGAACGCCACAGCTTTTCAACAGAAAGCCAGGTGGTTTTTATTTGGTTGGGGTTTTTTTACTGTATTTTTAACCTTTTTGCAGTTATTTTGATGGCATCAGCCTAGTTGTACTAATTTTTCTCGAGTTTCAATTATATTTGAAGCAAATTGTGATAGACAATTGCTGTCTTTACAGCTGAGTGCTGGCCAGACCCACTTCCAAATAGCTTCAGGTTAAAAATATTACAGGCTGTACAGTTCCCCTTCACAACATACAGATGTGCTTGGTGCAGATCACCTTGGTGAGGGATTCATGTTGACGTTTTGAGTCAAAGTCTTGGTCCCATTCTATTTTCCTGCCTTCACCAGCTGACAACTCCCTCAGCATATGGGAGGTTTTGCTGCTAATATTTGGCTCAGACGCCTATATATCCCAGTTATAACTCAATATAAATATTACCAGAGTCCCACTCCCACCCTGTATGACCACCAGTATTTATTCCTTCCTCACAGCAATAGCTCTTTTAATTAACTTCTCTCGTACGTCACTCATGCCCTTACAGACTTGCAGCTAATGAGCCAGAAAACCTACGCTAGGATTGTTTTCCTCAGCAAACACTGGCACAAATCTTGTAGATGCAACAAAAAGTTGTGATGAGAGCGCACTTGCTGGAGATGTGATGGAGAATTTGTGGGGTGGTCTGAAGAAATTCTGTTTACTACATGGCTCCAGCAGCATTTGGACAAGATGCCTGGTGGGAAAGGAATTGGAGGTTTTTTACTGACAGTCTTTTTATTCTCAGCAACTGTCCAGAAATAAAGGATGGGTCTCCTTCAGCTCAGTGACTGCCTTTACTGCTTCAGGAGGAGAGGTTCCTCAGAACAGTTTGTCCCTAGGAAATCTCCTTTACAATTAGTGACCCACCTTCATTTGGTGTTAATTGCTTCCTCTGTGCTGAGCAAACTTAGACCTAGAGAAGGCTGTGGATTGAAACTGGCTTCAAAACCCTTTCAGTATAGCTGCTTCTGGACATAAACCAACAGCATCTGCTCTTCTTTAAGTGACTGTCCATACAATGAAGCAGTCTTCCTGGAGGGGATGCTCCCATGACTGTGAAATGGAGGGAGGAAATAAAACCCAGAGAAGCTGGCTGGCCACAGGTGAAAGCTCTTCTCATCCCATAAGGAAGTGGTGCACAATTGTGCCTCCCTGGTGAGCCTGTGGCCTTTGCAACCAACCGCCCAACCTCTGAGACTGCGCAATCTCATTCTGTTGCTCCTCAGAGCTGTTCTGCAATGGCACACTCTATCCCCAACATGTATTTCTATTATCAAAAAAACAAAACAGAACAAAAAACCACACTGCCTTCTCGCCCCCCCCCCCCCCCCCCCCCCCAAGCTTTCACCCTTTTTTTAACTTCCTTTGAATGACAAAGAAAATAACACTTTGCACCCAGGCACGAGATAGGGCTTGTAAAAAAAAATAATACATCTTTTGCTTTCCTATAGTGCCTCCACCCAGTGGGGTTTTTGCTTTCTCTGAAACAAGAGCCTGCTGTCAGCCTCCACACAGCCCTGTGCACTTCCCCAAAGCTAACTGGAAAAAACTAGTCCTCTATTTCTTAAGGCAAATAGCCATTATCCACAAAAACTTGCACACACCCGGCACTGCTTCTCCTTCTATTCCTCACCCACGAGCGGTCAGATTGCTTCAGCATTCATGCTGTGCCATCTAACAAATGCTTGTTAGCCACCTGTGTGGATATCTTTAAAACAGTAACTTTAAAAAACACCCACCATCCTCCAAACATATGGATATATGCCTGAGGGATGAATACATTCTGTACATACAGTTATTCTCATGCCTGATGCAATCAGATGTTCTATCTATGCTACTGCAGGGACACCTCCCTGCATCCTCCTACAGGCTTTTACACAATGGCCAGGGATAGGTCAGTGAGTGTCAGTGGTAGCCACAATACAAATTTACATTATCATCTCAGCTTTAAGGCTTTATCATGCAGCCCTGATCAATAAAGATAGAGCTGATCAATAAAGATACAGCTGACAGAAAGGAATTCTATTTCAAAAGAAATTCATGGAAGTTGTATGGATGACAACAGAAGTACAAGTGTGTGCCAGTTGCCACAGGGGAGCATCACTTCATGAACATCTCAGCGGAGCAGGAGAAGCCACTTTCACCAACCCTGGCTATTCTATTAGAAATCTCTTTTTATCTATTTTTCATAATGCTCCAGCTATGTATGCCTGCACATGACAAGGCTGCTTGAGGAGCCCGAAAACATTAGCTTTAAGGCTCAAAATCAGAAGGAAACCACATCATATCCCAAAACTCTTCTTTACAGGTGACAGAATTACTGCCTAGGAAAGCGCTCTTTTCTACACTTGATTAAAATTTTTCTATTAAGATGAACTGGTTTCTCAACAGAAAACAGTATTATCAATAGAGCTAAGCCTATTTCTTCCCCCATAAAATTGGTGTATCTTCCAGGGAAAAAAAAAATAAAAATAAAATATATATCTATCCTTGCACATACTTCACTGAAAGCCAAAAATACAAAAATATTTCTGACATGTATTTCACTGAAATCCAAAATGTTTTGACTGAAAATATTGCTAAAGTGCCTCAAGAGTGCTAATTCCTTGACTCACTTTTCCACAAGGGGCCTGCAAGACTTGCCATAGGATGGCAAAGCAAAGGACTCCCATTTTTCAACACTTCAGTGCTTTGAAGGAAGAGATATCCTGAGGGAAGATTTGGTGGGATGAAACAATGCTAGCTATATGAAGCATACTGGTTCCTGTACTAATGTGCAGTGGTAGCCTTTCAGAGTTGAAGTCGCTCTTCTGGCTCAATCGCTTCATCTAATCCTGGGAATTATTCAAAATTCTATTTTTTTCCATGGTTTTAAACAAAAAAAAAAAAGAGTATAAAAAACAAAACAAAACAAAAACCAAAACAACAACAACAAATCCAAAGAACATTTGCGCAGATTGTATTTTTCCCTTCTGCCACACTTTTTCAGACCACATTTGCTAGAAAGCAAGACAGTGGGCAAAAAACATCCATTATCGTTCCCAAAGCAAACTGATGCACAATATGCATTGCAAGATACCACAATGGCCATGACAGTTACACAGGAAAAACCATGAAGTCAAAGGAAATTTTTCCTATAACTCTCTCCTAACTGGGCTGTACCCTTTCCAGCCTGAACAACAGCATCTCCTTGCAGTACCAACAGGCAGGACCAGCAGTGCCTGGACCACAGCTCTCCAGGTAGCAGCAGTTTTTCCCAATGAAAAGCATCTTGCAGCTTTTCAAGGCCCACATAGAGGTAAAAAATTGTGGATGTCTGTCACACCTCTCTCACATCGCAAAATCTATGCAGAAATGACTGTCACTCTGCATCTCCTCTGCTCAGCTGACAGCTTAGTAAGGGGCTGGACTCCATTAAACAGAAGATAGCACAGCAGCAGCATCCACGCATCTTGACTTGAAAGACAGACACACATAGAGGGTTTACTTCTTGATCAAAATTAAAGGCTGTTTTCATTGAAAAATAAGCGACAACTGAGGTAAAATTTTGCTGTGGTGCGCAGGTGTGTAAAAAAACAAAATAACAGGATTTTTGAAAGCATATTGGTACCTACTGCTCTTTAGAAATAAGCTGACAAGAGAAGCAGAAGAAAGACAAAGCAACGCTGATCAAAATAAAGGAAAAAAAGGATTTAGGGATTTAAGTTTGCCCAGTAGTCAGCTACATAAATTGCCTGTGAATAAGGGTTTAAAATGTTTTAAAACATGCTTGAGGAATATGTAGGCTTGCTTATTTGCCAGGGAATAACATTTGTGCCTTTCTATTGGTCCTATTCTAAATCAACCAAAATAGACTATAATGTTGCTAATAAAGCAATATGAATCCAAAAAGAGCAGGAGCAGAAAAAAACATCCCCGGGTAAAGATATAAGAAATTAAAGACATGGTTGGATTCTGAAACTGAGACTAGTTCCTGCAAACCAACAAATCACTAAATACATGCCAAAGAAGAAGGGAGAAAACATGAGGTATAGTAACTATTATGTGTCCGTGAGAGATTTATCTCCAGCATCTCTTAAATGACAGTGTTATCTGTCTGCTAGAAGCACAGGGATATTCAAGCAATGTGACCCATTAGCAAAGCCTTTCCAAATAAAGACCCAAAGAGAAGAGAGACCAGATAGAATACATAGATCCATATGGTTTTGTCTCTTCTAAGGTTTACCAAATTTCCCCAAGGACGGAGCCAGCAAAGAAGCAAATGCAATGCTTTCTCCAAAAGAAGTAGAAGCTGAGAAACAACTGGCCTAAGCTTGAGAGATTTAGAGCCAGGCTGTGGCCATCACTTCATAGCTTGGTGCACATGCCAGCCTGCGTGGATTAGCCTCCAGGCTCCCAGCTGCACACGTGGCTCTTCCACAGCAGCTTTTTCCCTCTGCACTGCAAACAGGGCACACCTCATGGGATGATCCACAGCTGACCAGGCTCCAGGCTTTCACAGGTCAGGGTGTAAACTAACTGGCACATCTTGTTCCATCTGCCCTCAGCAGTGACGACTTTGAGAAACAGCCCAGTAACCCCAGAGCTGTAACGTGCCCCTGTGTCAACACAGCATTTCACTTGCTAAAAATTTTAAGGTTTGCTCATATTGGAAGAAGCTTCCCCTTAAAGATAAATGCAATCTACTGCTAGGTCATTATCTACAGCTGATGGCTGGATGGTGTGAGAAAAGCCAAATTTCAGCATGTGTTAAAAATGTAAGGGATAATTCAGGATACTTACTTCCCTACCTCAGCCAACAAAATGAAAGTAATTTCTGCAGGGCTTGTGCTACAAACATCAGTTCCTTGCTGTAAGGTTAAAAGCAGCTTCAAATGTTTTGTTCAAGGCATATTTCAGCAAGGCAAAATTTATAAGATCAAAGTCCAAGTACAGACCGCATTCTGCTTTCCTCTAAACTCATATAAACTAATATGGAGCATCTCCACTAGCTTCAATCTAGCCTATGCTTGTGTGCTACAGAAAAGGGATTTGGCTCTATGCTTTTAAAGTTGCTGTGGGAACCAACAGGCTAAAGAAACCCAAAGAAATGTGCGTGAAAGAAATCTCCTTGGCTTCTCTCTTTCCTAGCTAGGAGGCTATGAGACAGTAAAATCCACAGATTCCACAGTCTCCCCCAAAATAAAATAAAGAAAAACAAAAACCCACACTAAAACCTGCTAAAAGCTATCAAAGAATAGATAAATCAGCAGAAAATGGGGGTGGGGGAGGGAAGGGGGGAAGGAAGGAAAAAAAAATACCTCAAGAGCCTAGCAGGCTCACTAGGCAATGTGAGAATGGAATAGTCTCCATTCTTTCACTCCCCATTAAAATGTGTTTGTTCCCCCCTACTGACCATCTTATTTGATTTATTTCTTTTGCTGGATGGATTTCTGTGTTGATCACCAGGAAATCAAGAATAAAAGTCCACTTGGTCTTCTAGGCCCTCACAGAATTACTTTAAATTCAGCAGAGCACGGAAGAAGGGTTTCATTTTCTGTTTTGAGTCCTGGGTCTTCCCCTAGTATACAGTAACCCTGGATGGTTTCAAACATGCTCATTAGGTGCTGAGCTAAAGGTAGCTATAATTAAATGCAATTTTCCATCTACTGCCAAGGTGCATAGGTTTCCAGGGAGCCAGCTCCTTGTCACCTTTTCTGTGTACTTGTGGCTAAATATGAATATTAATGAACTCTGAGTTCTCAGCCTCTGTTTTCCCAACCTATTCACAACTATTCTACCTTTCTGCAATGAAAGAAGGAAAATAAAAAAAAATAGGCAAAATATAATTAGCTTCTCTCTGAGCCCTCAGTCTGCTCTGGCATCAGTGACTGAGCCTCTCACTTTGCCAGTGGACAACATGCTAATGAAGAAAAGGGTCGTTAATAAGATGGGGGTTTGATTATCTTCAGCAGCCCTGACAAGCTTCAGGGAGCACTGGAATGAAAAACATATTTCTTGCTCATGTTCCTGGCTGTATCATTCAGAGAAGATGTTTATTCTGATTAGAAACATTTTATCCCAACTTAGGTCCCAACACTTCATGACTGAAAATCAGCAAACTCTCAGAGGGAGTGAGGACAGAGGGTCTGGTCTAAAACTATTAATGCTAATAAGAATAACGACATCTGCTGTCTGCCAAGCCATCACTTCTCTAGAGCTTGCAAATTAGCTTTAAAACTGGAGTAGGATTCCATAATAATCAAGCCACATCCTTGGGACAGTCTGCCAACACTGCACACACCACTCCCCTGGTCAAACTCTCTTTTCACCAGTCCCAGGCCAGGCAAAGCCCCCACTCTAGGGCACAGCGAGCTACTTTGCTCTACTCTGCCATAGGCTGACCCCTGTTCAAGAGATGAAATTAAGGAGCACACATCATCACAGCCTGCCACCTCCTCCCCGAGTTACACAATCCCAGAGAACCAACAGCAGTGCAGCAGTTCTTTCACCAAGGAGGGTAGGAGAACATGCAATGGAAAACCAGTCATAGGATATGGTGTCCCGACATCAAATAGGAGAGGACTTAAGGAGAGAGATGGGGAGAGAACACCAAGGAGGCAGCCTGAAAGACAAACGGTTGCTCTTGCTAGCCTGGCCAAGGACTGCCACCTCACCAGGGATACCAGGCCTCCTTTTCCACAGCCTGCCCATCCTTCCTGGGCCACATTACCTTGGCAGCAGGTTGAGTTCCACCAGCTTTTTGGTGCCAAGCCCCACTGAGCACCACCTCTACCAGGGCTCAGTGCAGCACCACCTTCCCCTCAACCTCCAGAAAAGACTTATCACAAGGACTGCTGTGAGGACCCTCACAGTGCAACGACTCATTATTCAAGTTAAATGGGCTGGTTCATACCACGCATGGGTATGCCGCCAGCTCCCTCCAAAATGGGCCACACATCACTGCATCTTGCATTGCAAAAGCACACTCCTCTTTATATACATCCCCTGAAAAGGTACAGGCTAGCGCTGAGCGTGTCCAGGTTTGGACTGAAGAGCATTTCCTGAAATATAAGACAAAAAGCAGATTCCAGCCTCCTCCAAATTGTTTTATATTAAAAATTAATTTCCTTTGACTGTGTTCACACCTCTGTGGTGTTTACTGACTGAAAACATGCTGGTAAATGTGTTTACTGAAGAAACATTCCCTGCACTGGCAAATTTCAGGCAAATATTTGTGGTAAGCAATTTTCAAAACTGCAAACCCAAATATTTATCCCAGAAAAAAGATTCTAGAAGTCCACTGAAAGGACAGAAACATACCAGGTAACCTCTGTCTCCAGCCAGCCTGACAGGCACTCAGCAGCTCTGCAGACAAAGAATCCTTCAGAAGGATCCTGGGAGCACCTGGTAAAATCCCAACTTGCTTACAGGCAGACCAAAACCCAAAGGAGAGGAAGGACAAAACTTTATGAAGCGAGCAACTCATGGCAATTATTTGCTCAGTGTGCCCATCACATTTGCTGAGAAGAGGAAGCACAATCAGGGCCTGATACAGCTCCAGCAAGGTTCAGGTGAAATGGGGTCTATTCCCTTCTGTTTCTTTGGCAAATGAATAGCAGTTCATTCCAGATTGCAGTTTGCAGTGTATGCCTTTAGAAGCATGAGCAGCAGCATGGTGGCCACTAGACCTCAATTAGATACGAAAATATCATATAGATGGAAACATACATAGTTTCTGTACATAGCTGCAGAAACACCCTTAGATCTACAGAAACTAGAGGGAAAAAAGGTAGCTTAGGAGGCAAATTTAATACTAGATCCAAGCCAAGCATCTGTAATATATGTTTTGTTTGGTATTTACACAGAATCTATCTGAAAACGAAGGTGCCTTTAGTTGCCAAGGGTAGCAGATGTGTTTTCTGCAAGCTACTGCCAAAAAGTAAGCTAAGAAACGGGGAGAAGTGGAGAGGGAAGTTCAGCTCCTTCAGCATGGAGGGCCTGGTGTCCAAATAGTAAAAGTTGACCAACTTGCAATAAAATTTAAAATATTTAACACAGATGGCTAAGACTGCAGCTGATAATTTTGAACCTCACCAACAGCACAAGGATCAAATGTTGGCAGCAGAGTTCAGCCTTTCTGGCATATACCTTTTCCCATCACCTACAAGCAATACACAGGAACGGCCAGAAGTCTTGCCCTGGGCCAACCCTGAGAAACTGCAAGAGCAGGATTCATCTGAGAGCTTTGCCGCTGCCTCCTCCAAATAAATTGCATGGTTCAGGCAACTCAACAACTTGGTCCCACAGCCCAGGCACACCTGACCAGCCCTCCTCATACACTCACCACGAAGGAGAGGGCTTGATCAGCCTGTGGCACAATGTCCTCTGAGCAGTGCACAGCTCCTTCAAATTCAGCACCTTGATGGGCATGGCAGGAGGAAACGTATTACCACCAGCCAGTACAAGCTGGCTGTTCTCCTAAAAAACAAAGGGGTTTATTTCTGAGTTCTCAGCCTTTCCATCTTTCATGACCTAAAATTTCATTCTCAAAGGACTTCCTTGAAGGCATTTTAAGCAGAACTTCACATAAAAAGCCCAAATGGCCAACAAAAGATCAATAGCATTTTTCCCAGTGAGACCTGTGAAAAATTGTATTTTTAACGTGCACTTTTAACCTCTCTGACTCCTTGTCTCAGAGCCTACTGCACAGCATATGGCCCTAGCCATCAGAAGAATTAAGCAAGTATCTAGGAAGATAATAAAGCAGTAAAACCCACAATAGCGATTAAACTCTCTGGAAATCTGTGAGTAAATTGAAAAGGTTTAGAATGATGCTGCGTTGTAAATAGGAAAACAAACAGAAGACAATTTTGTTTTAAAGCAGCTGAGAATATGAAAAGACTGTGAAATTGTAGAAGAATTTGTTAACATACATAAGGCAGAGAAGTTGATTGTCATGTACTAGGAGGGCTAACTTATCTTTGTCAAGGGAGCAGAGAGTGATTGACACCAGCAGCATAACACCCAGTCAGAGCCTGCTGGGGGAACAAGCTCTTGGAGATGCAATGAGAGTTTGCCAAGCAAAGACAATTTCCTGGTCTTGACTGGCATTTGCACTTCTCCAGCAATGTAGGCAACACAAAAAATTCAGCGCACCTAATGGGAAGAACCTGAAGCAGAAACACAGTCCTCAGATCCAAGACAATGGGTGTAGAAGTCCTGGCAGCAATCATAATTTCATGAACACAACAATGTAAGTAGCTAGATGAGGAGAAAGATTTGAATCCACAGTGCTGATTTCAGAGGTAGGAACAAGTCACAGGACATGGTATCTTTGCAAAGGCCACATTTTCCCAAAATTCTCATGGGGAGAAGGCAGTCATGCCGCTGCCCACTGCTCCTAGCACAATGTCTGATGGGAGACAGCAACCTGAACTCCAACATTACTCAAAGAGGCCAGATAATATTTCATCTGAGGAAACACCCTTTGAACCACAGCATGGCAGAGAGCATCTCAGAGTCTCCATGGACAAAGCGTGGCTGTGAATTGTCCTTGTCCTGTTGGCCCTGAGGCAGGAGGTGTGCACAAGCATGTCTTTCTGAGGATTTTACGGGAGACCTTTGCACTGGTCATTGTGTTGCACAGAAATTCAAGTGTCAGAGCACTAGCCAGGTTGATAATTGCTAACTTGGCCAAGACTGAGAAAGAAAAGCCTCAGTATCTGACTGATATAAAAACAACACGAACTTCCCTACCGGAATCTGAGCCCCTGATAAAGGCTCTCAACTTTGTAAAGTCTTCCATATATTAATAAGCTTAGTTATTTGTGAGTCTATGGAGCCTAAACATTAATGCACCCTAATTAATTCAAATGCCAGACATTATGCCTGTATCTACATTACCTACTGGACTATGTGTTACAGAGTCTGGGTGATCTGGGTTATCATGGTACACACCACTCCCACTGGGGCTGGGTTTCCCGTGCAGAGGTTAGTGTGCACTTGAGTTTCATCCTAAGAAAACATGCGCCCAGGCTCAGGAACCAAGAGATGCTGCTGCATTCAGTAATGGGCTGTATATAAGGACAGAAAACCTTACCAACTGCCTTACAAGCTCAATCAGGGTGGACTCTCAAAAGCACATTCTGTTAGAGGCCAGCTAAAAGAATAAAAATACATTTTCTTTATTGCCTCACAAGGGATGAAGGCTATGTAAAAAGGAGTAGCAGTAGACAGTACTTTCTAGGATTAAACCTCAAAGCAGTATTTGCAGAAAACCACACGCTGGTTCTGACTCTACAAGATGCAGAGATTTTATCTTGGTGTGCGTCCAGGTTTCCACCTCTGCCCCACCAAAGCTGATTAAAATTGACAGCACAGACTGTTCAAGAAGCTCTTGTTGTCAAAGAAAGAAAAATGACAGGAGAAACATTTATATCAGCACAATCATTCCTCTGGCCCTTTTGCCCTCCTTCTCTCAGCCCTGGCTATTAAATAGATCACTCTAGCTAGGAAGTTCTTCATATAAATTCCTTACCCATACACACTGCTGACTGTTTGATGATGTTGCGAACTTCCCAATGCCACAATGTTTAGGGTTTGGTTTGGGGTGTTTGTTTTTTCAGAAAAAAATGTGGGTATTTTTTCAGATGACATACTATTTAACAGAAGATGACAAACAAACCTCCAACTTCAGATACTGCAGAAAACCATCCTCCTGTGACCATGAACCGCAGAATGCCTGAGGTAGGAAAATACTATTTGTTCTTGTAATGGATTTTATGAACAAATCAAATGAGGTGAGATGTTTCTGAAAATTTGATCATTCATCACCAAAGTTTTTTACCATCTTGTACTCATCAGTTCTACTACTTGCCACTGCTGGAAGTATTTCCTGTACATAGAAATAGATACAACATGCACACACACACTTACTCATATGCACGCACCCCAAGCAAGTGCCTGGCCTTCTTTGGAGAACAGCAGATTTATAAAGACAAGAGGAACATTTAATCAGTCATTTTTATTTGCTTTTCTTTTAATAAAAAGCTACCCTAGCTATGGAATGTGAACTATCACCTACTTCTTAAATGTTGGACTTGAATATTCTCCCCTCTTTTTCCTCTATCTCACAAATAAACTTAATATAGCTGCATGGGATATGAATCGTATTTTTCAGTTTTGATTTTGTGTGTCAGAATGGCAATGATTTTAGAGTTACAGAGATATAAAAAATCCCAAAGGTTTGAGTAAACTGATAACTTGGATACCTTAAAGCATTTTCTGAGGCTTTGGGAAAGAAGATGCTGTGGTTGCAAAAAAAGCAGTTTTAATCCTGGCAAAGTTTTGCACGTGTGTATACATGTTTGTGTGTGTGTTTTAATGTCATGAAATACCAGAAAGAAGTTTTGGGGTTTGTGGGAATAAATTTTCAGCATTTTTGCTCATTTAAGGGATGGCGGCCAAAAAAAGTCTATTCACAGAAGCTTGGCAGCAATCCCTCATGGAGACAAATAAGTACATTACAAGATAGCACTGTTCCCTTTCCACTGCGCAGCAATGTAGGATTTCACACTCTGTTCACATTGCAGAAGATTGAATGAAATTTGTCAATGCTCAAAAGGATCATTAAAAAAAAAAAGAGCAAAACCCAGTCTTTGCCCTGCCAGTGCTCAAGGTTAGCAGCTGCTGGTGTGGGGTGGTATTGTGATGGGTTCAAAGAATGAAGGATATGTCTGTCGGGGCTGTACTATTACAGGCTGGTTTGTCTCTTGCTCATCAGCAGTGTGGTCAGTCTTGGAGGCACTCCATGGCTTGGCCTTGGGAACTTTCCCTCAGTTTTTAAGACTGAAGACAGATGGTTTTCTGCTATTTGTGGCTCCTGGGTGGGGGGAGAGAAGTGTAGGATTTCTCTCATGTACTCATCACTTACACTGGTGGCTAGTAACCAAACAAGGCAGTTGATAGAAATGGTGTTTGGCTATTTATCATCCATCATTTTCAGGTTGAATGGCACCTCACTCTGAAGAAGCACTGTTGCAACCGTAAAAAAATCTCAAAACAACGTACTTAAAATATCGTGAGACTCCAGCTCCAAAACTATTGCCCTCAAAATAAAACTACAGAGGTTATTTATCTCTTCTCTTACCCCAACACCCTCTTTTTATTTCTGCTCTGGAAAATGCTTTTACTGCATCTTTCATTCTTCTTTCCCTCTCACCAGCTGGTTTATCTCCCTAGTGCACATGAACTCCTTGTCAATATCATCTTACAAATTTTCTCTTCTGTCTGCCTGAAAGCAGTCTTAAAAGCTACTCTCAGTCTCCTTGGCTGGACCTTCTTCAGCTATCATGCCCCTTCAGAGACTCTCTGGACTTTGTGGTGCTTACAGGATGCATTGAAACATATTGCATCTTTCTGACCCCGAAGGAAGCCTTGTAGCTTCTGAGGTAATAAGAAGCCTGGGCTGTAAAATCTAGGAGGGACAGCAACCTAGAGGGACATCAAGGTGGGTATATTCAACATCATTCTCTGTATGTAATAAAATTGGCTTTGCTAGAAGTTTCACTAAGTCTCCACCATTTTCCTGACTTCAGTATTTATATAATTAAAGTACATAAAGATCTAAACTGAGAAAGTATTCAAGTTTGACTCCGAAATTGGTCAAATATTTGCAGTGGTATGCATTGCAAAACAACACAAGTGTGGGGGAAAAAAGAAAAATTCTTAGAACAAAATCCTGGGGTGACCATTATTATTTCCTTTAAAATCTCAGAGATGTTTATGGCAATGCCTGTTTCTATGCATTGGGAAACTAAAAAAAAACAACAAACAAACAAACAAACAAAACAACAGCAACAAACAAACAATCAAAAAAAACAAACCCCCAAACATGTAAGACTTATTGCATTAAGGTACTTTTAAGAAAATGGAACATAATGCTTTTCTGGCAAGTGATTTGGCTGTGAAAATGCTTCTTTCACTGCCCTCACACTGTAACATTATCAGGCAGGCTGGGCTGCTCAGAGACAACTGAAATAGGATTTCTTTTTTTCCCTTTTGTTTAAATGTGATTTTGAAGTGGTTTCACAAACACACTCAAATATTACTGTACTGAATGCGAGGCAATTTCTAAAATGCATGTGTTATTTCCTTTCAGTGTTGGTACAAGAGGGAGAGATGGGTTTGAAAACGCACTTTGCACCCACACTGTTCCACATGGCATTCAGAGCTTTGACTAAAGTGGTTTTATCTTCTTTTGTCTGGCAGGTTTTGGCTTCATCTGGGTCAGATAGTCTGGAAATGACCATACAGTTTAGAAATTTGCGGAGTTTGTGGAAGCTGATGAAGCTTGGGTAATGCACTTGTATCACTGTATTGCTCAGGAGAAGAGGTACTTACTGTTCTGGGAACTAGAGGGAACCTTTTAAGACTGCCATTTTTTTAGCCATAGTCATGCAGATTGTTGGGTTGACCTCAGAGAGTCACTGCCCTCATGGCAAATCTCTCTACAACTGCAACTATTGTTTTAGAGGAATTTCCTGGCAAGAGAGGTTGTATCTATACTAATAAAGTAAGGATGACCATGACAAACCTGGGACAGTGAGGCTAGCTGGCAAAGAACAGCCTGTGTCCATGTAATCTAATTCTCCTACCTTTTCAAAATGCATCTAAGATGCTTATTTCCCCAGGAGCTTCCTTAGCAATGTTTGTTTCCCAGCACATACCCCATTACTTAAAGCACTTGTTCCTGTTGACACTACAACACCTATCAAAGGATGGGGATGGGCCAGTGGCAGGCAACCTGCCTGATTTGCACCCAGGTATTCTTAAAGATGTCCATGTTAGCTATCCTGAGGCCAATTAATGGGGGTGCAGGCAGAAAAAGGGAAGGAGCAACATTTGACTGGAGCATAGCTAGATCTAAAATGAACATGTGTCTGCACCCAAAGATTACAGACCCATCGGGCATATAAAAACAAGAGTATTAGATACAACATAAATACTCTTACAATTTACCTGCTCAAAGAGAGCCAGGGGAAAAAAAAACACTAGAAAAAATGCTACTCTGAACAGTGTAAGAACTAGTGTAAGACTAGTGCACATGCAAGAAAGCTCTGGAAAATCCCAGCAGACTGAAGAGCATCCTATGATTGCATAAATTATTATTTTTTTATTAATCATCACAAAACACAGCACCAAAATGTACTTCTGCACTTCTAAGATTAATGTTGGGATGCTGTGCCTGTTGGTCATGGCAAAACTCTCACCAGCATTAATGCAGACATAGTGTTTCATGACCAGTTTATCATCTATCTGTCATGCTTTCTGCAAGCATGACATCATTTCTGCAGGTTTCATTGGCATATTTTGTAGAATCACAGGAGACAGAGCTGGAAAACATCTCGAAATGTCCCAAGGTAGGACAAGCTGTATCTCAATGCTGCTCCTAGTGGATGCCTGCCTCCCTACTCTGATAAAGGGCTCAGCAAGGAGTACGGCTCACCAGATGTTCTTGCCCAATTTGTCGCTATCACCATGGGGTATATTGCTTTCTTACCTACATCCTTCTTTCTGCATCTTACGACCACTACTTCTTGCTTGGCCTGCCACAGATGTAGAGAATAGATCATTCCTTCCTCTTTCCACTTGGAAACTGTTATCCCATTTCTCCCATCGGACTACTCTTCCTCAGAGTAAATAACCCAAATCTTCGCCTATTTTCTTCTTAGACAATGCGCTTAGGCCACATTTTCTGGATATCTTAATCTTGCTTTACTCCATACACTCCAAGTGATGGATGGCTTTCTTGAAGAGTAGTGCCTGACACTGGGCATGAAATAGCTTGACCAGCAGGAGGATTATTATATGCATTTGTTGTTTACACATCTCAGTATGGATTTTGTTCATACCTGCTCATCTTGTGATCCAACATAGTTCCAAGATCCTTTCTGGAAGAAACCAGCAGTTACTCATCGCCTATTTAATGAAGTTCTGTTTGTTTTGGTTGTTGTCTTTGGTTTTCTTTTTGCCCACTACTGCGCATAAGGCACTGCAGAATTTCATCCTTATTTTTTAGGAAAAGTCTTCAATTTGTCAAAATCACTTTTAATCCTAAGTCTTTCTCCTGTTGTGCTAACAGTCTTTTTCATATTGGAGGAGCATTGTATGAAACTGCATGGAGAAGTGTTCACAAAGGGAGATTTCTAAAAAGCTGGCACTTTATCACAATTCCATAATATATATTTTGAAATTCTTGTTCCCCCTGCTGATATTAACCAAAAGGTTTATATCTTCTGACCTAGAGTTTCAAATTCACTCCTACACAAAGGCTGTAATAAGATCCTAGAAAGCATTTTCTAATTGATAACTCTGAAATTCAGCCAGGCATATGCATCTGAGATACCTAATCCATATCTGTGTGGATCAACTTTTGCTACTAGACATTTTATATCCCTTCCAACTGAAAAAACAGGTTTGAAATCCTGTGGCTTTCTTTCTGATGCTCTGCATCTCCTTGCTGAAAGTGAGTTTTGCACACTCTGTGAATCAACAGTGTATTATTTATCTTCCACTTCTTTTATTGGCACAACCTTGCTTTTCTTCCTGGGCTGAACTTCTTGCAAACTGAGTCACTTTATTTGATATAGTGGATCTGTATGTTAGGGTTCTGCAACACACAGGCAGCATGCTCCTGGGCTGAGCAGAGTGCTGTGAGTCACAAACTCCTTAGTTTCAACCCTAATTTTGCCATACAGGCAGCTGCATAGACCTAGGCAGCTATTTTAGCTCCCTACCTTGTTTTACTACCAGCCAGTGCTAAAACAACACAGCAGACAACGTTGTCTCCCTTGTTTTCAGTAAAAGTCCAGAATTAATACCTGCAGTGAATTGCACCGGGCTAAATGCACTTAACTACAATAATTCTTTTGTGTTTTCACTGCATATTTACAAACAACATCTTGGAAATAGGCTACCAGATCTTCAGCTGGTGTAACTGTGAGGCTCTACAGATGGCCAGAACAGTTCGTGAAGGCATTATGTTATCGAACTGTATTATGTTATCAGGTTCTGTAAATCCTTTTTGACAAGATCTGCTATAAAACCAGTTTCTGCACCCCTGAGCTTTACTGCAAAACACCTGCATTTAGACTTCTTTTTTCTGCTGAGGGCAAAAATATTTTAGAAGCTGAATCTCTTAATGGAATTGATGTATCAAAGAAGAGCAGGTGGAGTTCTTAAAAAAAAGAAAAGATTTTAAAAGGCAAACAAAGGGAAGGAAAGCATACTAAAGAAATTGTATGAGAAATGAAACACAGGGAGATGAGGAGATAAAACAGAATTAGAAGTAAAAGAAGCAGAGCAGAAATACAGTCTAGAATGTCAATTGATAAAATATGTAGCACTGAAGCAACAACAATCAATACTGCTCAGTATGAACCAAATCACAGCCTGATAACCACATCCGCTTTGTGATAACCACATCTATCGCAACAACAGCATGAGACAGTGGCAGTTCAACTTTCTACACACTCATGGACTGGCCTCTCTCAGGGCTCCCGGTGCTGTTTCATGCTGCCATTAAAGCAGCAGGGCCTTTACATGATGGGCAACATCATCTCTCGGTTAGGCCTGCCAAATGGATGGGACAGCAAATCTGGGGTGAGAGATAGGCAAGAAGGTGAAAAGCTGAATATGCAGCCAGTAGGATTTGGGCCCAAATGAGAAGCAGTTCATCACAGATTGCAAGCAATGCAACACACAGATCAATGCGCAGCAGCATAGAGGAAAAGCAGAGAGAGGAAAGATATATGAAGTGTAGAGGTACATACACTACAGAATGACACAGAACACATTAGCTAGGGAGGGAAAATTACCTGGACAAGAAAGGTGGGATGTATTTTGCTCTCGGCTTGGTGCTCTGCCTCCAGCAATTGAAAAGTGACTAAGAACTTAGTTCGCTGATGAGAAATGCAACATCACAGACCTATGCTCTCCAAAGCAAGATTGGGATAGCAAGAGTGTTGTTAAGAGTGAAACCTTCCAGACCTCTCAGATGGGAGGCAGCCTGCTCCCTGCATAGGAGCCTGAACAAAAGAGAGCACCCTGGTGCAGTTTCCTCCTGTGTACAGATGTGTACCCCACTGATCACCCCAGGAACAGCTTAGTCTCACACTTTACTACTCTCTGGGTAAATCTCAGGGCTCCCCTGCAGGCTCCCTCTCCTGTTCAATATGGAGGTGGGCAGGGAAATCCCGCTGCCCAGCACGATTTGATCACAGTGCATCCATCTCCAGGTCAGCTCTGGAGGGAAAACTCTGCCTTCTCCATAGAGGAAGATGGACACACATAGAAAATTAGTGGAGATTGGACTGAGAAGAGTCCAGGCACAGTATCAAATGGTGAGATTAAAGCCAAGTCTGGCCCATTTTCATAACATATTGTGGGAGAGTCTTGGCCCCTTCCAAACCAGTAAAATTCTCCAAAGGGTTTCAAACGCCTGAGAATTCATCTTAAGTTTTGATTTAACCTCTATGATGTTTGGCCTGCGTCTTAGTCTCCTGTATCCTTCCCAAAATACTGGTGGATCTCATTTAAGATTTTATAAGTAAAGATAATCAGCAGTATATATGCTCCAGGAAAATAACTGCATTAGCGATCAATATGACAGCACATTTGATATAGGTGGCAGTTACTACAGTATGCCCAAAAGGAATTGCTGAGAGACAAAGAAAAAAAAACCAAACCTGCTCTTTCTCCAATTATCCTTATTCCAGAGAAATACTGGATGATTAATTTTATTTTTTTTTTTTTTTTTCTACACAAAGCCACAGAAAATTACCTCTTCATTCTAAACTTTGCCCTGGGTCTGGAGGCTCTTTAGGCTACCACTGTCACAGCATGCCCATGCCTGTTGCTAGCAACAGGCACAGGAGAGACAGGGCTGGCACTGCCAGCCACTCACTCCTCTGCCTGAGCAGTGCCCGCAGCACAGCCAGGCAGGGCACAGGGGAGCCTGGCATGAATCTGGAGCAAGTTTTGCAGTCACACACCTGTGGACCTGCTGGAAATGACTGCAGCCCCTCGGGCACCACGCCTGCCAACGCAACACACACAGATGCTATCGAAGCAGTAGCCTCAGGAAAGACTTGGAACTGATTTCCTTAGTTTTCTCCACACCTTTTTCTTGTCTTTCAGTTGTCCCCATGCCTGGGAACAAATTCTATTTTAAAGTGTGGCGGGTTTTTTTTTTGCTTGTTTCAATTTCACATTTTGGAGAGGATCATCATCACTGGTCAACAGAAATACCAAATTCACAGTTCTGAAAATTCTTCAGGTTACCTTCTTAAAAAGAAAATTAAATTCATTTGACAAATCCACGATGAGATGAACAAGCCTCACATTTCAAAACATTTCATCTCACTAAAAACATCTTTCACGATCTTAACCTGCTTGAAGCATGACCAGATCAGCAAAGCAGGCTTACGGTGCTCACCAGCTAGTACAGTCCTTCTTCATACCATAACTAAACTTTCAAGAACAGTTCATGAATGCATTATGTAATCAAACTGCATTATTTTATCTGGTTTCAAGGAAGATGCTCTACCATATTTTTTTCCACTTTCAGTAGCGGTGGTGTTAAATAATATATAATTTACAGGACACATTTTGAGAATACCATACATTGCCTATACCAGTGTCTCACAAGTGCAAGGAAATAAACTTTACTGCATATATTTACAGAGCTGTTTGCAAGATTTTGGAGTCTAATTAATCAAAAGTTGTCCCCAAATGAGAAAATGAAGAAATCACAGGGAGGCAGAGAATTGGTACAGGAGTGGAATTGTCTCAGGAAATTAATCAAAATGTGCATAACCAATTATTTGACAGGCATTATTTCTTCTAATTATAGCCAGATACTACAGCCAGCAGAGAAGGTAAGGTGGCTTTTTACATAACAGCATAGCACAGGACATCTGCAACCAAAATCTATTCTGCAGCTAGTTCTCATAGTGTCTCAATTAAGACAGTCTCAGATAAAATTTACAGATAAATAACTCTGTACATTTCCTATTCTCTGCTGTGTAAGCAAATGAAGTCCTCAGTCTACAAAGTACGGAAAATACTGCCCTGTATGCACAACAACCTGTCCAGATGCTGGGAGAAATCCAGCTGAGATTGTTATCTTGACCCATGCCCAGCTTGCATTTGCAATACCCTTTTGTGCTCACTTTATCCACTGTTATTTGAAAACAAAACAACTTTGTTGAGTTTCTAACATCCATTATTTCACCATTCCATGTGCTGTTAATCTTCAGTGCTGAGGATAGCTTTGTTTTGTTTCACAGTCAACAAACTAAACTCAGTCCACTGGGGTTAATTCATCACTAGTAACCTTGGCAATATTTTTATGCTGCTCCAAACACTGCCAATGTACAGTTCAAACACACACATATCTGTGTTCATACATGCCCACACACTCTTATAGGCATGTATATGTAAGTATATGGGTACACACAGAGAGAAACAATTCAAATATAGTTCATCATGTTTTCCTTTAAAAATAATCTTAGCTAGTGGCATTGCATAATTTGCTTGGCCTATAACCAGGAGCCTGCACCTGCACAGATCCCAGTTGCAGAACCCCTCCTGTAGTAGTTAAGCAATTTGCCTGTTAAGCACCACTGGTAAAAGTCTGGCAGATCTTATGCTCAAAAAACCCCACATTTTTTTGTCTCGTATGTTACTAAGGCACTGCATTATTTTTCAGACTATCTATAAAGCTGCCTGTTGCCATACTGCCAAAAGGGCTTGCTTTGCCCTCAAATGGATTAAATACTCCTTTATATGCAAGGAGCACAGCCCAGAAGTACCAAATCGCTCCTAAAATAATGTCCCTATCCTACATGCTTTCCCTATATTTAGAGCCGTAGGAAGGAGCAAGGCTCATCATTCCCTGCTCCCACTCCTACTCTTCTATAGAGGAGCTGGCTCTGAAAAGAGAAATGAGGAACAGTTCAGGCTTCCCTCCTTGGAGAGAACAATTACTTTCTATTTCTCCTCACTTCACTCTTTCCCCAAACTTTCTAGTTAGTCTTTCACTAACATTATTTTATCCATCCTGATCAACACACCTAGCATAGGCAACAGCAGTGAAAATGCACTGCAGCCCAGGTTGTAACATGACAGCAACAAGACTAAAGACAACCCACAGACTGCAGGTCCATGCTTTGGTTCCTACGGCTCTCTGAAAACCACATTTGTCTCCACTGCTACTGCCCTGCTAACACATCCTCTTAAGGTCCTTTCCAACCCTAACTATTCTATGATTCTATTGCTGGGCTGCAGAAAAATATATAAGAAACCACTGGCAAACACATAATCTGCATAAGCACTGTAGCATGACTGCAAATAAAGGCTCTCAAGGAGGTCAGGAAGATGCTGGCAAAACAGGTACAGAGGTGGGAGCTGAGAAACATTTTCCAGGCATTTGATTCTCCCTGGCTTCCAAGAAAACAGAAATACTTATTTACAAAAACATACGCAAAATTTGCAGCAAAGATGCCAGACTCAATCACTGGTTACTGCATATGAATTCCAAGGAACTAAATTTTCGCTGCCTGCTCAGCTCAAAAAGGAGCAACAAAAATCAGTCATGTTATTCATTTCCTTAAGTTTCCCTTACTTGATTGCTCCCCTTTGGTCTTGGGTAGAACTGAGGAAGAGATCAAAAACAAGCAAGTGCACAGATCTCTGGTGAAAATTTTTCTGAGATTTCTGGTGATAAGCGCAAAATCACTTGTCATATAATAGCTACCTAATTCAGTCTGTCTAGAAGCACATCTGCTAACCTGAATTCATTGTCCTCTGTAGTCAGGGGGAGGCAATAGGTTGACAGATTCACCCTCCGGAGATGTCAGTCTCAGATGCATACCTTGGACAAGATAAAACAAACTTTGGAGATGCATTGTTCTCTCAAATGTAACTGTAGGAGGATCCTGGAAAACTTCAATTTATGGGCATTTACAAGGGTAATAATATATGAATGACTGGCAGTGAAAGAGATGAAGCTAGGTGAGAGAGATCCTGCCTTTAGGATCTTGTGGCCAACATAAAGCCTAGAGTACTGACTGCTATAGGAACCATAATACCATTTCTGTGTCTTTTACCTTGATTCTTCTTTCCCTTGTAAGTTTGGGATAAGTGAAATTCTGTGCTACTAGTCCTTTACTTTGTGTATTATTTACATAGAACAAATTTTGAGGCCATTCTTCACCTTTCTTTACCAGATGAAAAGCTTTCCTCCCCCCCAACACACACCAGATGAAAAGCTCTCTAGCCATGCCATTAATCTGCATGTACTTCAGTGAGGAGATGATGTGCAGGTTTAACAAACTACTGAAGATCAGTGCTTGAAAAATGAGGACCATTATTATTCCATGCCTTGCAGATTATGAACTGATAGCTGTAGTCTCCATTCTTTGCTTGCGCTTCAAAACTTGGAAAATTCTGCACATTTAGAAGAGCATTCAGTTAAAAGGGAAATGGATTTCTCTGTCTAATTAGACTAAGTGCTCTCTCCTAGCCTTTGTCCTTGTCTTTCTGGGATCTCATTTACGGTGCTATTTAAAAGGCGCCACATCTGTTACAATGAGCTGTCTGTCAACTAAACATCCCATATCAGACACAATTTTCTCTCACCTTTTACTTATACTTTTCAATAACAAGATGATGGATGCAGATTTTACTCAGCAGTTTCCAGAAACTGCTGAAAGGAAAGTTTGCCCTCTTCTCTACCTTCTTCCAGCTTGCAATATAGTCTTGATTTAGAGACACCATGAACATAGAATGGAGACCTGAATGAGTTTGGCCTCCCAGTTTGCTTTTCTTTACACTGCTATTTAAAATAAATAAATAAATAAATAAATCTTGGTCTTTGCATGTTTTAATTGCAAAGACTGTTAATTGCTCAGTAGCAATAGACATATGCCTCACTGTAAATTTTACTTTCACCCCTAGCAGTTGCAGCTGGTGTTGATTTAGTGTTACCCTGATAACCCTGCTGGGTGGTTTTTTACTTGATTTACATTCCCTGTGAAGGGTGGAGGTAACATTTGCAAGAGTGTGAAAACAAAGTGACCTTACAGCTAAACTCTCCTTCCTTCAAACAGCAAAGCAGTGTTTTTTACCATCTAACCTTTAAAAGCAAAATTCCAAGGGTCATCCTGAGCAACACTGCTGCAATGAGTTTTGTTTTCCCCTACCAGCCACAAGCATTCAGGGTCAGCTTTGAATGTTTCTTTGTTACTTTGATTTTCTTCATCCCTGTGTTTTGCACATGCATACAGAAAACTAAACACAGTCCAGCGGAAGGAGGCAGACTTTGTGCTGCAGGTGTTCCAGCGCCTACCTCTGGGTATGCCATGGGTGCATGAATACACAGCACCACACTAAGGGCTGCTGTACCACCTCCAAGCCATTCAACCGTGTTTTTAAGCTTGGCGCTGGTCAGAGAAGTTAACCTGGGTCCTGCAGCCTCACCACAGCTTAACTCTGAGGAGCACCCCCACTGCTCAGGCAGAGGCTGCCACCAGGACTCAGCTAAATGCTCAGGCTGGATGCTCTCTGAGATTTTATGATACAAGTCTTTCTTGTGGCTCTTGTGTGCATTTAAGCTATGCATTCTTGTTGCGCCTGGTTCATAAATGACCTAGTTTTACTAGGCCTTCAGAGACTCAGTCACAACACAAATAATGATTAATAGTAACAATAAGAACCTTTGTCTGAAATGCCTGTGTCTTATTCGCAATGAATACCTGGTCAATACTGTACTCTGCAAATACAGCACCATATAGGGGGAAGAACAATATTAACAATATTATTTTCTTACTCCGTTTTCTAGCAGTGTGTCATCAGTTACTTGCTGCTTTCTGGTGTACAGATTTTGGTAGATCTGAACTTCAAGTATTAGTCTAACATTTTAGTCTCTGTTGAAATGCATATACAGCCCTTCCTGCTTGGATATTGACAGCTGGACTTAACATTCCTTATGAAAACCATGAGAAGAGCTAGCAGAAGCAGGGCTCAGTTTTTACAAAGACCAAGATGTGCTTTTGGTTGAGTAAAACAGCTGTGATAAAAGGTGGGACCAACACACAGGGTTGCTAACTAACTGCTTCTTTGTGTCATTTTCCATGGTTTCCAGTTTAGACAACAAAACTCCATTGACATAAACTGGTATTTAACAACTAATGATTTGAGAGGTTTGGTTTTTTTGATTGCAAGAGGATTTAAATTAGATTTTGACACACCATCTTAGTATATCCCTTAATACCGTTAGCTTTACACTGTGGGGTGGGTATGCTAGATGCAGCCCTTATCTGATCTGAGCCAGCCATAGAGCAGGCAGTCTTTGTCACATTTTATCTTACAATACAGATACCTTCTCTTGGATTGCATTTTGGATTTGCCAAGTTTAGTGTGAAGCACAGCAGACAGCCAGAGGGAACAAAATCTATGTTTTTTAACCGTGTTCCTTAATGAGCCTGCCCCAAATTAAAACAGCCTCCATTATAACTTCAAAAATCTTCCTACTTCTCAAAGATACACTGTGTATATCTCAGAAGCAAAGTTAATGCCAAAGGGCTTTTTCATTTTTCCCTTTTTTTTTTTTTAGCTTAACTGCCAAATGCTGCATTTACTCACTAGCTGAAATGCTGATTCATCAAACCCTACTTGTCAGAAATGCTTGTGTGCTCTCAAATAGAGATTGCTTTCTTCTCTGAGAGTTGAGATGCCTCTTCTATGACAAGTTTCAAACCCTGTGGCCTCAAGAGATACCTCATCCTTATTTGGTTCTGAATTGCCACCATAGATTTAGACCTGTCAGCCACCCTCTTGAAACCTCTCAGGGGTGGAGTGGTATGATTTTTTTATTACTATTTTTAAAGTTTATTAATATTATTTTTATTACATTTTATTATTGAATTAAATTCTTTTCTCTGTTTTTTTACAACAGATCTTCATCTAGAAGCTGGATCACGGGTGTCCATCTTATGGGGGATATTTGTATCAAGGGACCCTACCTCAGCAGGCACACATTCTTCAATTAAAACTGGAGAAATTCACAGTGCTATCAGCTGCCTTAGTTTTCCGCTTTCACCAAGATCACAGGATTTCAGCAGGAAGTCGGAAGTCAAGACAAAATTAACAGAAGAATAGAAATAATGACAGAAGGGCACAGGATTGTAGAAACTGGTGGAAACAGTATTGGTTTGGTAGTTCAGGGCAAAATTAATCACCAGGCAGAGGCAGACAATGTGGCTTAGAGTGTGTCTAGTCGAGGACAAAATCACCTTGCTCACTTAATGTAAAAGAGCTGACAGTACTAATTTTCTCACGCACATTTGGTAAGTGCAGTTTAAAAAGAAAACTAGCGTTATTTGGTTTTAACCTCAGAAATGCTACGTAATTTGCAGCCCGGATCTTAACGGTCTGAGTCTTCTGAATCTGAATCTTTTTGAGTTAACACTATTGTTTTTGAATCCTAAACAAACACTTGAGATTAAATTCACCACTAGGCAGACAGCATACAGGGCAAAGAATATGACAAATTTCATAACATGAAAAGGAAAAAAAAATATCCTATCTGATGGTGAAAAGATTCCAGCTAAATTTAATTTTTGGATTCAAAGATTGTTGGTTTGGGCCTGAATCTGTTCAAAACCAGATCCTGTTGCTATTTACAATGTTATCAAGTGATAGTGGTTTTTAAAACATTGTAATTCCTGTTACACTGGTATTTTATGGGCTGAAGTCCCATGATCCCTCATGCAGCTGTCAAAACCTCCAACTTTCCCAGGACAACTATTACAGTTTATTTAAGTGCTGTCAGTGCCAAAATATGGGGCATTCTGAAAATCTGATGGTAGCACAAAATACACTGAAGCTGAGTGTCAGAAAAAATGAAGCAGGGAATACATTGCTCACTGACTGAGTTAATGCGAAAACGCATTATATAATAAAAACCTTCTTTGAAAAGAAGGAGCCACCACTAGAATTTATGTTTTTACTGCAAAACTCAGTACTGAAAGGCTGCAAAAAAGTAGTCATTTTACCCCAGAACCGAGGGTTGGCTTTCCACCGCTGTGCAAATACAGCTTTTGCCCTAGGAGAGGCATGTTCTCTCACAGCTTAATAAACATGGCAGTCATCCAGTCACGTCCCAGGGATGCCAAACCTTTACTTTCCTCACTTAGCTCTTGCTGTCAAACACTTCCAGTGACTTCTACAGGGCCATTCGCAATGATGGGAGAGCTACCTAGATCTGACCCTAAAGACAAGCAAAAAATGGGTGGGTCTGAGAAAGATAAGAAAAGCCGGACAAAGATACAACAAAACTTTTGCAGATGCCTCTTGCCTTTTCTCCTTGTACATTCACAGGCGACTTATTTGAGAAGAACCTGGTCTATCCCAGCAGCAGCAGGGGTACTGTGGAGGTCAGGGCTAGAAGGCAACAATAGGATCGTCCAGGAGCCCATGTACTATTAGGCTTTTCTGATGCATTTTTCTTTGTGGACCTGATGGCCTGCTGGGCTGCATAGCCTTTCTGATAGAAGATGTAGCATCCGAAGAAAACACACTGATCAGTCTTAAGGTAAATACAGGGTTACAGATTGAGTTTTCAAAGTTCCCTTTCAATTTATTTAAGAAAAAAAAATTAAATTGGTACTACCAAATTTAATGACAAGACTACCCTGCTGAGTTTGGAGCCCAGAAAGCTATTGTCTCCCTGGTCTATGTATCCTAGACTGTGCTAATGTTTCCTATAATGCGGCTAATAACCAACCATCAGCAATAAATGCCTTGTCATCTCATTGTTGTACACAGCAATAGCTGGAGCAGTGATACTGACAAATGAACCTGCGTAATCACTTTAGATTTCTTTGTTACATTTCACAGTGTGAAGACTGCTTCTGCTCAGCACGTCACAAAAAAACAAACAAGAGCTATAGCTGTCTCTTCCATCAATCTCAGCTTATTTTTGTCAACCCTCTGCCTGTACAGCCACAACCCCACCACCACTTGATAGCAGATGGGGGAGCTGATGATTTGGTGAAGGGGAGATGGATGGTGGTTGGAGCAAGACAGATGGACCTCTGCACTCTCCCTTCTCCTTTGTAAACAATTTTTGCCTTGAGAGAGTATGTGGGCAGAGGGAAAGTGAACTTTTTCTGTACTTTCTAAGGCTGCCTCACATGGAAAAAGGGGGGAGAGGGGGTTCTCATTAAAATCCAGTCAAATCTGCCATTTTCCCTTTTACCTTTTCAATCTTTTTATAGTTTCAAATCATTAACTATCAGCGTGAAGCTCAAAGGTAGCGCTAGCCATCTATGAAACAGTGACACATTTGACAATAATGCTTTTGAAGAGCTTGTCACATCCTCTTCCCAAATCAGTCTCATTAATGCTCAGACTGTCTCTCTTTTCTCCCTACTTCTTTTCTCCTGATTTCTCTCTAATTAGCTTGGTTTTTTTATGCTCTCTCGTTCCACAGTTTGAGCTTATAAAAAAAAAAAGAAGAAGAAAGAAAAAAAGAAAGGAGGTGGATGTCATTTCCATGAACCCCAAGGCCAAGTTAATCAGGAGAATTAATGACTCTATTATCCATTAGACTTGGGGCTATGGTGCTTATATGGCAGCACCCAGTGTTCTCCAATCTCATGCTTTTTCACTTTGCTCTCACAAATGTAAACTTTTGCTCTCTCCTGCAAGCACACTCCCTGATCCAGTGAGCCCATCATGCTCCCCTTCAGCTAGTGGCTGCCACGACCCAGGAGGGCAGCCTGGGCATTTCAACAAGGAAGGCAGCAGAACTTACCATCTGAAACAAAGTAGATGGGCAAAACCAAGGTGGTGCTGTTTTTTCTTCTTTTTCTTGCATCTATCTCACAGGAGATAGGAGTAATCAAAGGGAATGAGCTTTTGAGCCTAGACATGAGCTCCTGATGCCCTGGACAGGTAGTAAGTTCCCCAAAACCATTTGCAGGTTTTACTTGGAGAATCCTCTCTGAAGCCCCTTCAAAGCGTGGCATCTCTGAGCCTTTCTGACTTGAGCTGCCCTGCCCATCCACATTGAAGGGGGTCTCTTCTGGCTATCCTCAGTGTGGGCAGCATTTCAACCTGCTCTTTCCTCACACCAGTCAGTGTGGCACGGCTGTGTAGGTGAGGCAAGGTCCTAAACTGGGTCATCTGGGAAGTCTGCTCTCAGTCTGCCTTTCCCCACTTCTGGGACAAAGTAATGATCAGGCCCTGAGCTGATGGAGAGTTGCTCTTTTTGTCTCACTGAGTTTTGCATGGACACTTTTCTTCTCTCATTCCAACTGCTTGATTCATAGTTTTAACAAAACTGCATTGCTACACAGGCAAAATACAGACAGCACCACTCCCCTACCCCCAGCTACCTCTGTTCCAGAAATAGTATACTTTTGTGATTAAATAAAGTATTTGATAAGGAAGGACTTTGCTTGGCTTGAAGAATAAGTGGGGCTTAAATTTGCTTTCCGGGAGGATAGCTTTATTTTCACACTTGTAGCAAAAAAAAGAGGCATGATCCCTAGGAATGATTTGCACACCTGCTCTAGTCCGCAGCCACGCAGCCTTAAAAATCAGTGGCAGCTCTGCCTTGATCTCACTAGGAGCAAACTGACTACTGGCAAGTGCCTCCCATTGAAGCAGCGCAGCAGGGGATCATCCACAGGGCTCAAACCTCCCAGAAGGCACAGTAGCCATCCTGAAAATGTCAGTGGGATTCTGGAAACGTCACAATCCTTTTACTCTGGGTGACCCCTGTGCTTTAAAGGAAACAGAAAATTGAGCTTTCCCTCACTCCCTTTGTACGCTGAAGTGGTTTTAACAATAAAAACACAGCCTCCGCCCTGCGGTCAGGAGCCTCTGTCCACAGAAAGTGCAGTACAAAGCACAAGCTGTATGAACTATAAGCTGCTTGCACGGCAACTAATAGAGACATTTTTGACTATCAGAAATAAAAGGCAAAAGACAAGTACTACATGCCAATGCACCCCAGAGAATCCAGGAAAAATAGGTACCTTTTTGTTATGCACCCTTGTTAACTCCCTACACAGATCTAACTCTCATACACACAGGTCTTGCTACAGCAGAGATATTTACCAGGGTGAGCGAAGACTGAACCCTGCCTCTCCTACTTTGCAGCACTGTATCAAAGCGTACAAAAATTGGAAGCCTCATCAAGGTGGTTGTGTGAGGCTTCATGCTTTTCCAGGGAGCAAAAAGGCTGGGAGCAAGACCTCTTCCAACTCTTCTGCTTGCCATGGACTAGTTCTGTCTCCTGCCAAGTTTTTTTCTCTAACTTTATCATGGTGACCACCTCCTTCCCTGGGTACTCAGCAGTGCTGATTTCAGACTCACCCCTGCACCATGTCCTCTTCCCTGTAGGTATGAAGGTTTCTGCTGCACTGTGCAGCTCTTCATGCTAAAGAAAATGCTTGCACAAGCACTAAGTGCCACAATGAGCTCCAGTGTGTCAGCTCCTTTCTGTCAACCAAACTGAGTGGTCTGTAGAATTAAAACTTTGAATTGCAGCTGTGGCAATGGAAATTAACTGATTTGGGTGCAATTCTGATTTGCACATGCAAGCAAAATCACTTCAAGTGCTTTGAGCTTGGTCACTTGCTGGTGCAAGTCCTTTCCTCCTTCTCTCATAAACTGGGACTTTGAGCATGAGGCCAAACCATGTTCTGCAATGACAAGTTGAAAATATGGCTGCAAAAATACACAAGATGCCTCACATTATAATAATAATACTACACATTATAAAGCTTCAGTATCACCCACTCAGCCACTCTCCTGTAATGCACTGCTGCAGAATAATTACAAGCACGGGTACAAGCAAGCAAGCACCCTCTCTGCATTCCATGTCCTGTAGTTTTTCCCTTCTTTTGGGAGCCATTTCATAGCCTTCCAAGATAATTCTTTCTCCTTCTTCAAAATGTGACCCTGCCTGTCAGCCATCACGTTTTTTTTTGTGGCTGCAGCCCTGCCATGTGAGGCTCTGGGTATGACCAGAGGAAGGATGGCAGTACAGCTGGACCAGGAGTCTGCAGGTAAACAGCTGTTCAAGAAATAAGGCTATGGAGAACATCAGCTTCTCTACACAAGCTTTAACCATCTGGTTTGAACATGGGACTTATCAAACCATGTGAAAATAGCTTGTATACGGATACAATAAATGATATAAAACTGAGTTCTTCCCCTCCTTTCCTGAATATTTACTGCATCTCCTTAAAGTCACACAGGTTCTCCCTGAAAGGCCCAATCCTCTGAAGCAAATGGCAGATGAACCTAAAGCAGACATGAAATCACAGACCTGGCATTGCCATTGCTAGCAGCTGTGCCCCAGCAGCACTGCTGTCCTCATTACAATAGTGTTGCCCAAGCCAGTTGTGGTAGCTACAGTAGTAAAACATACTTGCTGCTATATGTGTGCTCTGGGCACCTCTTGGACTGCAAGCACATCAGAGTCACTGCAGTCCTGGTGTCATCTTCCAAGGCACAGTCCCATCTCCTTCACAGCCAGCATGAAAACCATGACTGCTTTGCAGGCTGCTGCACGTGGGCACACAAGCATGAGACTGACTCTGGTGCTGGCATGAACTGCAGGAGAGCGTTCTAGCATGGTGCATAGAGGCGGATCGCTGAATCAAGAGAACTTTAAGGGAGGCTGAGAGAGTTATCAGGAGCCTGCAGTTCACACAATAGCAGCTAACAGGACCTTGGCAGGGCCCAGACTAATGGTGGCCAACCCCCTTCTCCCCCCATATAAAAGAACCACTTAGACATGTACAAGTGTGCCATCACATGGCACATACAGAACAACCAGGTGATCAGGCCCTGTCAGCATGGGTTTATGAAAGGCAGGTCCTGCCTGACTAACCTGATCTCCTTCTATGATAAGGTGATCCACTCAGTGGATGAGGGAAAAGCTGTAGGTGTTGTCTACCTAGACTTCAGTAAAGCCTTTGACACCATTTCCCACAGCTTTCTCCTGCTCATGTCTTGGATGGGTCTACTCTTCGCTGGGTAAAAAGCTGGCTGGATGGCCAACCCCAAGCAGTGGTTGCGAATGGAAAATCCAGTTGGCGGCCAGCCACAAGTGGTGCTCTCTAGAGTTTAGTCCTGGGACGAATTCTGTTTAATATCTTTATCAATAATCTGGATGAAGGGATCAAGTGCACCCTCAGTAAATTTGTGAATGACACCAAGTTGGGCAGAAGTTGTTCTGCTTGTGGGTTGCAAGGTTCTACAGAGGGATATGGGCAGGATCAATGGGCAGAGGCCAATTATATGCGGTTCAACAAGGCAAAGTGCCGAGTCCTGCACTTGGGTCACGACAACCCTATGCAATGCTGCAGGCTTGGGGAAAGTGGCTGGAAAGCTGCCCAGAGGAAAAGGACTTGGGGGTGCTGATTGACAGAGCTGAACTTGAGCCAGTTTGTGCTCAGGCAGCCAAGAAGGCCAAGAGCCTCCTGGCCTGTGTCAGCAATAATGTGGTCAGCAGGAGTAGGGAAGAGATCGTCCCCCTGTACTTGGCACTGGAGAGGCTGCACCTCAAATCCTGTGTTCAGTTCTGGGCCCCTCACTACAAGAGAGATGTTGGAGTGTTGGAGCAAGTCCAGAGAAGGGCAACAAAGCTGGTGAAGGGTCTGGATCACAAGAATGATGAGGAATGGCTGAGGGAACTGAGGTTGTTTAGTCTGGAGGAAAGGAGGCCCAGGGAAGACCTTATTGCTCTCTACAGCTACCTGAAAGGAGGCTACAGAGAGGTGGGGGTCGGTCTCGTCTCCCAAGTAACAGCAACAGGGAGAAGAAGAAATGGCCTCAAATCACACCAGGGGAGGTTTAGGTTGGATATTAGGACAAAATTCTTCACAGAAAAAGTTGTCAAGCATTGGAACAGGCTGCCCAGGGAAGTGGTTCAGTCATCCTCCCTGGAGGTATTTGAAAGATGCATAGATATGGCACTGAGGGACATGGTTTAGTGTTGGACTTGGCAGTGCTAGGTTAACAGTTGGACTCATTGACCTCAAAGTTCTTTTCCAATCTAAACAATTCCATGATCCTATGGAGAATTTTCTCATGTTAACTTCATAACAAAGCAAAAATTTTGGTCTCAAATTTTGCTGCAAAACAGGGAGTAAAGTACCCTGGAGGTCACTGAGGGAGAATAATAATCAGTGAAAATATTAGAATAAAATCCATGACTAAAAACCAAGAAGCAGCATAGCCAATAACCAGCATTAGCATTTCTTCCACTTGGAGACATTATTTCACCACCATATTTTTCACACACTGTTGTTTTAGGTTCACTGGACCGATGTGACTGAGCAATTGCTCCCCTCACCCAAAACTAAATTGACCTGAGAGAACATCTTTGATTTTATTGCTTTGCTTTCAATGCCTGTTCAGAATCCAGTGCTTCTTTAGATATAGCTTTAATATGCACTTTTCTAAAGTGCTTTCAACAGTAAATATAGCAGACCAGGGATAAATTTGGCCCAATGCATTTAACCACATGAAAGAGCTAAGACACAGGGGACATCCTCGAGTTCCAACTCATCTGCCCCCCAAAATCCATAATAATAATATTTTTATTTTAGCACTCATACCTGAAGGCCTCTAGGTACTTTAAAAAAATGTGTAGAGTAGTAAAAGCAATTTAGTCCCCAATACTTGCATATTTTAATTCATGGTAGATTATTATTCCTCTGCACACATATTGCTTTAGTCATCTACACTTTTATACCCTTTCTTTTTACTGTACAACTGAGTTCTTAACTATATTTATGGACTGCTGTATTTTCCCTGTACACCTATGCACCTTATTATTTATTCATAATCTCCCATTTCTCTTGAAGTTATTGTTCACAATATATTTTTAAAATAATAATAAAGCTTAAACTCCAGATTTTGAATTTTTACACTAAAGAAGAGACAGCACAGGGCTAAGCAATGTTTAGCTTACACAATAGGAGTGAAGACAGGATTTGGCTCAAGAATATATCACTCCAGGTAGGAGGGAAACCATTAAGATTCACACCACATCCTGCCTCTCTTGCGCACAAACAACGAGCAGGCACAGGTACCAGCCGACTCACACTCATTGTGAAGAGGATGCATTTTGCTAGCACAGACATCTCATTAACCATCAAAATTCCTCATAGCAGCAGGTTAGCCAAGGCCTTAACAGCACTCTGCACCATTTCCCAAAGCACCTTTCTGGAAGCAAGGATGCTCTTGGCAAGTCCTTCCCAGGACCACTGCCCCCTCCAACAGCACCAACACAGGTAGGTCTGCATGCAGCCATTCAGGAGCTCTGTGGCAGTAATTATCTGCTTTGTAATCGACTGTGGTGGATGTTTATAAAAACACTGCCCTCTGAGCCTGGTGTTTTTCCATGTCTTTTTCCCTTGAAGGTCTTTCCCAGAGATGAATACTGCATACAGTTAATCTGAATTAACTGTTAAAATGAATTAGTTAAAAATGCATTAAATCTCTACATACATATTCTCCTTCAGAATTAACTTGGCCTTTATGAGACTTATCTTTCTTTACCTTAATTCTGAACAAGGGCATCTACACAGGGACTTAATGCAATTTAATCAATCCACTTAAAATTCAGATCACTTAGCTAGCTTGTATTTCTTTCCTTTCACATGCCTGTGTAGACTAACTTATGACTCAACATATCTGAGGAATGGCTGACAAGAGGGCAGAAATCCGTAGAGGGTTGTACCTGTCTTCCTGAGACATGGTGAGTACTTCCTATTTTCACATACGTATATGCACTCAGGGAGCCCAGCAAAGCATCCGCACAACCTTGCAATTTTGAAAGAAACTTGGGTCTGACAACAGCCAGGATCCCTTCCATCATAACCGCATGAAGGTGCCCAGTGATGGCCCTTAGGAAGTCCATGTGGTTCTACCAGGGTTGACAAGCACCTCCTCCACGCACAAGGGAGGCATCCAGATGAGAAGAGACAGTTCCGCCACTTTTTGTAAATTCACACCTAAGGACCAAGTCACAGGGAGACACAGACACCATTTCTTATAACAACTTCTATTTGCTGAGCTGTTATTTGCAAGAGGTCATGCCACAGGATTTTTGCTATCTATCAGCTATTCCAGCAAACCAAAACCAGGTCTCTCCCTCGAGTTAGAAGAGACCAGTTAGTCCACTTGATTGTGTGTTTTTGGCAATGCTGAAATGGGCATCATTTAAGCTGCTTAAGAGGAACGACCACATTTTTCTGACTTTTCCAGAAACGAGGAGAAATGAGCTGTGAATATAAAACCTTGTTCTCTGTGTTACAGCTTTCTCTTTCCCTATATATTCATATATCTAAGCCTTGTTCCTCTCTGTTAGGTATGTTTCTCTTCAGAAGTCACATATTTCACTGTTCATCTCCTAAGGGCAGCCAGAATATCACATGAAAAGGAGTTGTCATTTCTCCACTATTCCTTTGGGGTTCATATCATAATTCAGAAAGGCCCAGACAAGCCTGTAACTTGCAGGATTTTGCAAGTTTTTCCTGCGTGCTCTCTTTTCTAAAGAGATTCGAAATAAAACAATACCAGCAGACTCGGTATGTATGAGAAAAATATTTTTTGTTGCTGGGTTTGAGATGGAGGAAGAGAAGCCAGTGAGAGTTGGGGAGATGCTGCATTTTAGAACAAGTAAAGCGTAGGCTCTGTCACTGCTCTCTCACAACATAGCCACATGCTCTTAGACTGCTTGAGGAGAGGAATGATAGCATTTCTCACAGCACACATGTCCAGTCACTGCCATCTAAAAAACACTATAGCTTATCATGAGCACCTGGAAGAGTCTCACCAGAGCTCTCTGCTGAAGGTAAATAACATTCATAAGCAGATGGGCTCATTCTGGATTTGATGCCCCTCCTAAACCACTGGACTGATGTCTTTCCCTCCTCTGTCTCCCCATACAGAGTCAGACACCAGTTACTCAATGTATCTACAGCACAGCCCCATCCCTCTGCCTGCACTCCTTTTCCCTTTGGTTGCACCATCTTGTTATCATCAAGCTCTGTATCCCAGAGAAAATCTTCCATGGGTTATCTCTGCCTTAGGTACAGATCAGTTAAACAAATTTCCATTGCTATATTTTCAAATTTGCCTTCTTTCTGTTCAAATAATCACAGCATTTTTCCAGGCCTTTGTCACTCCCTTCCTCCAGGCCTACAGATTCAGATTCACCTTTGCAAAGGATATCCATCCTTTCTGGTGGCTTCACCTCCTCTTCCTTCTAAGCACTTTTTAATGCCAGTCTCCAGCTACACATGCCTCACACCTTCACCTAGGCACTCCAGCCTCTTGCTTCATCTTCCACCAAATATCTCTTCCATGTTTTCATGGACACCAGCTTTGCTGCCTGCTGTTAAGCTTCTTGTGATATTTTAACATGCTCACTAGGACAGGCCATTAGATGAACACCCTGCCTACACCTGTCCACCGTGTTTATCCACAGTCCTTCTCATTCTGCTCCTCTACACAGGGAGGTCCCATATAAACAGCCCCTCAGTGATGGCTGGGGCACCCAGAATCCAGCTGCCACACTTTCTACAGTATTTGCACTGTAATTTTTTTCACAGCTTAGAATTATTTTGCTATTCTTTACCCTCCTTCCCTTCTCTTAGGCTACGCAACTTCATATATACATCATCAAGCCAGCATCAAGTCAGCATCACTACTCCTGAGTCCCTGTTGCTCCTACTGAAATGCAGACATTAAATGATAGCATCCTGGGACACTGGAAATACCCTTGATATTAAAATAGGTGTTGCCTTGTCTCACACATGCACACAAACATTAGGTGGTCACAGGAGAGTAAGTGAGAGGCACCATTGAATATCTGGTTAGCGAATGCCCTTTTGCTTATATCTTGTTGCAGTAAGAATATCTGTCATTCTCTTAGTGGTTTGCTGCTTGAAGGGTTATTTTAATTAAAATGTAAAATGTCAAACATTAGTAAGAAGGAGGATAACCCTGTAGGGAGTGAGGATGAATCAAATTTATTAGTCACTGAGCAGCAGGCTGGTAGCCCTTCTCTTGGAGAAATTTTAAAAGGCAGTTAATGCAAAATACAGAATCAGTCTTATCTCCCCCTATTCTAATAAGCCTGAAAAACAGTATCACAAGTTTGCAATAATTTTGGAAATTAAAGACAAATCTGCTACAGAGATTAAAACAATGTCATTTTTTGTGTGCAGGACACACAAAAAGTAAGCCTCATTCATGGACTGTAAAGGAAAATGTCTCTCTTAGGGTTATTTAGCCCTGTTATCAAGAGATGCCTGTATTAGCACTACACATGGTGAGTCACAGGACTGCAAGAGCCACTGGCATTTGGTAGCAAGCATGAAAACCGACCCTTGGAACTATTTTTCAAGGAATTTTTTCCGAGAGCAGAATTTGCCCATCCACACTGCTCAGGAGCAAGGATGACTCTAGGCTCCTCAGACAGGAGTGGAGAAGGTTAGGATTTTAGCACATACAAGCTCTACGTCTCCACCTACTAACACGATATTCTCTGCAGTTCTGCTTTATCCTGTGGCTGAATCCACTGGATTGTTCTATGTGTCTTCCTAATCATCCACAGATAAATATCATGTTTGTTATTTTGTAATGTTTCTTTTATAAATAATTTCTGGTGTGTTTTTGACTTTGTTAGCGTCAAGCTAACAGAAGTTCTCTTTTTGCTTTAGTTTTCAAGTTTCAAATGTAAGATTCAAAGGTAGAGCCTTGTGAGTTATTCCCCATACAGATTACTGAGAAGCTTATGAGGACGCTGATTGCTTTTTACCCTATACACATAGCTAAATGCACATAGTGACAGAGGTAACCATCACTTGCAAGGGAGGGGCTGTGGGTGGGGTCTACAGCTAGATTTTCAGCTCCACTTCAAATAAATGGATGGTGGCATTTGCTCTGAACACCTCTACTCATGGCAGCAGCCAGGGATTTTAGTTGATACTGATGTCCCTTGGGTTATTTACAGCCCCTACACACTGTTTAGTCATAAAGCAGGGTACAAGCACTCCTCCCTGGTCATTCACGGTCCACACGCTTGGCCTGCTAGGGCTAAGGTACCTTGGGCAAAGTGGGTAAGTCCTTTCCTTGAGGGCATCAGCTGCTGTAGGATAAATCAAAGCAGCCATCTCAACAGAGACGTTACATAGGGGACAATTTTCACACCATCACTTCATAATGATTTTTTTATTTTTTTTAACTTATGATGAGGTGTAAGCTCTGGTAAAGATTTTGAACAGCTTTTAGTTAAGAGTCTTTAAAATTAAATTGTTTCATTCAACTTGAAATATAATTCTGTATGGCAGAAAAGACAGGCAGCATTTGGGAGGTGGGGAGGGAGAAAAAAAGAATAGAGCAACAATATAGAGCTTACAAATTAAAACCAAGTGGAGCTGTCAATAAGATCTTGCTCACCATATTGTCACAGAATTTTCCTTCTGTGTCACGTTGGTCATTACTGTAACACTACATGAGAAATCACTCCATCTGTTAAAAAAGAAAAGAAAAGCAGCTGCTATCTTCCTGCAAAGATGGAATTAACAAATACCCAGTAACTGTATTCTTTTTAACTTTTGTAGTCACAATTTCAGACCCATTTTAGTTGTGCCATGCAAGCCACCAAGCAGTTCTACTGCCATAGTAATAAGGCCCATAAAAAGCTCATTAACTAAAACAAAAGATGCTACCTATGGAAACTGTAATGACTGTGACAGTTTTAGTTCCTGCACTGATGGTTTGAAGGGCTTTGGGTTCTCTTGTGGCAGGGGAGATGTCAACATACTGGGGAGAGGAGCACTAATCCAGTCATTGCAGTAGAATAGGAGAATTCTCCACAGAGATTCAAGATTATTTTGCTGACTTAGCTTGGCAGTTGAATCAGGTGAGTCCCATTACATCCAGCCACATAAAATACAAGCAACTGAATCCATGAAGTGGAGGAGCCTGAAGCAAAAGCAGCAGGCTGCCAGAGGAGGCACTCAGGCTCAGGGGAAAGCCCGGGCTAGGATTTTATGACTTACCATTAACACTGAACACCTGGGAACAGACTGGGCGTACCAAGAAAAGGACTGGGTGGGATCACACCTATGTGCCATACTTTTCTGTACCTAAATTAGGCTGGAGGGTAGCCTGCAGCCCTTGAAATTCAGGGAATATTGAGCCAAGCTCAGGGAGAGTCCAAATCAAACACCTAAAGGAGACCAAATCCTGAAGCAGTCATATTTCTCCTAAGAAGGGCAAGACAACTAAACGCTACTTACCAAAACGAATCCATAGCAAAACCACACACGATAGCCAGCATGTTTTAATAGCTATTGAGGAATGAAGGCTGGTCTGAGTGTGATCAGGCAGGACTGTACTGGAGACAGCACTTTGCATTAAACGGAGCCAACTGCTAAATAATGCCTTAGGCAAGCTGCAGCCTGCCTGGGGAACCCCCCATTCTTCTCCATCTTTGTGTGTGCTTCCTTGCCCTCCCTTCCATCCCCTTAGGCTTGGCTCTGGAGGTACACATCCCACCAGTGATTGCTTTCATGCTGGCAGGTTTCTGCACCAGCTTGAGCCATGACAAGAGCCACCAAGCCACAGGTTCAAACACGTATCACCATACTCATGTCACCCTTTTTATGCTCCTCACCAAGCATGTGCCGCTGGCCAGGGATGGGGATAGGAGTCCCTTTAGAGGCATGGTATTACAGTGAGTATAGCTGTTATCATGCAAGGGTGGATTGGGTTTTTTTCCCCAGCAGTTCAGGCTTCCTTTTTCCTGGCAGGTTGCTTCAACACGCTTGTAACCGCATCTACATTGGAAGAAAACACAAGAGGCAAACACAGTCCCAGCTGTTTGAACAGAAACCCCCTGAACTCAAAGAGGGTTCACTCTGGGGGCATTCCTGATCCATTTGCTATCCTGTAGGACTCTTCAGTTCACCAGGGAGTGATTTGCAGCTATTCTGCAGCAGAAGGAAAATGCCAGTAGGCAGCATCATTCCAACAATCTGCAAGATGGTACTCTAATTTTCTGGAAAGATTGGATTTTGTTATAAGTGCGTGAGTTGTATCTGTTCATCTGGTCTGTTAATTCATCCAAAGGCTTCACCATTCTAATAGGTTTAACGGCTACTGCAGCTGGTAGGATACCTCAAAATAATCACTAGAGTTACTCCATTAAAGAGAATGTTATTTATATCACAACAATACACAGACCCAAATGAGATCAGAGTTCTGTTTTCTAGCACAATGAAGTGATAAAAATCTACTTCCAGAGGATTTTTATGGAAAAGACAAGTAATGGGTGAAGGGAAGTTGAGGCACAGAGATTTGAAGTGCTGCTGCAGAAAGGTAGCAAAGCAAGGAATAGAATTACATGTTTTAAGTTCCCCTAATACATCTACAAACAGGACCTTCATGTTAGGATCAAGGTACGGTATTCAAATAAATTGTTCTGCAGTAAAAGTGATCTAAAAAACTCCCAAAATCGGTGTCCACTAAAGCTGGCCAGGAATTTTTCAGAGCTTCAATAAAATGTCACCACAGAAGAAAGTAAGATTTTTTCATAAGAACCCATCAATTTCTAGAAGGAAAAAAAAAAAAAGGCAAAACAAAGCAAACAGAAAACCCTTCCTGGGAAAGCTTCCTCCAACCCACGATAAAAATTCTGGCTATGCCTAGAGAAAGGCCTAAGGGACTGGAGCCCACTCTGAGATGATTCAGAGCACAGCCTGGCCCTAGGTTTACCTCAATTTGGAGTACCTTGTCATGGTGAGCTGAGTCCTTCTCATTTTCCCTGCATTCTTTTGCAAGTGAATGCAGCTGGACTGATGAAGATCAGGTTTTCTGTCCCTTTTCTGAGCGTGACAAGAAGAAACTTTAAACAGGGGCTTCCAACTAAAAGGTTCCACTAGAGGACTTACCTGAAGGGCTCTGGAGCCTCAAAAATCAGCAGTCATGTCTCCTGCCTACCGCTGCTACATACACGCATGGGACAGAGTCACTGTCTTAGCATATATCATGGGTTTTAAACACAACAAAATACGCTTCAAGGGCTGCCTGACTTTCCAGCCCTATTGTTTTAATGAAGACAGGCCACAGGGTTTGGATCTGTGCAGGCACTTTAAATACCATAAAGTCTGTTATCATTTATGTGGCTTTGTTTCAAGCCACCCCGTTTTGACAAGAAACAAAACTGTTATTTTGAGGCAACACAACATGAAGGCATTCAATGCACCTGCCAGACTGCCACCATGCAGTTTTTCAGCATAAAGGGTCAGCAAAATCGCTGCACCACACATGAACTCTTACATAGCCATATTCATTGTGCAAACGAAAAACTGTTCTACACAGCATGTCTGACCAAGTGCTTGGCACCAATGCAAGAACTGGTCTATGAGGCAAACTGGATTTTATCGCAAGCTGAAAGACTCTTAAAGTCCTTGAATACAAAGAGCTCCATTTAGAAAGAAATTGCAGTGTGTAAATATAATCCACAATCAAGGCTCTCAGAGTCACAAAATAGCATGACTATATCTCTGATTACTAATTTAATCAGGCACCACAAGCACTTAAGTGAAGAACCCCAACCAGACAAAGGGAGCTCCTTACAGCTGTTTTTAGCAGGCTGTATTTTGCAACAGACATGTGAGCACAGATCCCAGTTTGTAAGCTATCCCATGTCTGAGGGGCAACATTTACTAAAACAAAGTGAGATTGCACTGACACAAAGTGAATTGCAAAACTCTGCACAGATCCAACCCTGCACTCATAAACCATTTATCACCACGTTATGAGCAAACACAAGTCTTTGCACCATTCACCCTGATTCCCATTTAGTCACGATGCATCAGAAACTAGAGTTAGCTTGAATGACATTCAAGTCATTCATGACTTGAATGACTTTCAATTTTTATTGGAAAGATCTACCATAATTTCTGGTGCAGAAATAAATAAATTAATCAAATGAAACCCTGACAGATGCCTGCTACAGATGCAAGTTTCATTATGGACTAAGTGGAAGTCCTAAGTCACCTATACTCTGCAAAACATCTGGGGAGAGCAAGACCTAGTGGGATTTCTCTGACCTGAGCTCCTTAGAAGCTTCAGAGGAAGAGCCACCCTTGTCCATCCCAGGGCAGCAGCACATCCCACATAGCAGCTGAGAAGTTCTGATTTCCTTCCCCTCCATGCTCCTGAGCAGTGTCTGAGGGGAAAGGGAGATCTAATATTGCTTTATTCTTTTAAATTGCCAAAGAGCACACAGGTCTCTCTGGCTATGTGTTAAGTGGCTCAAATATATCTGTTGATCTGGGTGCCAGAGAATAAAACAGTGTGAGTACACAGGCAGCCTTTGTGTTTAGCTCACTTCCCTTTTTTCCCCATTCAACTTGTTCTGTCCACTTTCACTGAAAACCTTTGAAGCAATTCAGCTAGCATCAAGACATCTTCTTAGTGGTGCTACGCCACATACTGCCAATCCCATACGGACATGAGGGAACTGGGTTGTTTAGTCTGGAGAAGAGGAGGCTCAGGAGGGACCTTATCGCTCTCTACAGCTACCTGAAAGGAGGTTGTAGTGAGGTGGGGGTCCGTCTCTTCTCCCAAGTAACAAGCGATAGGACAAAAGGCAACAGCTTCAAGGTGTGCTAGGGGAGGTTTAGATTGGATATTAGGAACAATTTCTTCACAGAGAGGGTGATCAGGCACTGGAACAGGCTCCCCAGGGAAGTGGTAGAATCACCATCTCTGGAAGTGTTCAAAAACTGTGTAGATGAGGCCCTCGGTAATATGGTTTAATGGTGGTTTTGGCAGTATGGGGGAAATGGTTAGATTTGATGATCTTAAAGGTCTTTTCCAACCTAGTTGACTCTAAGATTCTACCTCAGACACAGCAGAGCAGTAAAAAATGGCAAGCTTTACATACCTATCGATAAGTCCTATGACCAGCCCACTGCTGCTTACAGGCATGAATTATATCCATTTGCTTAATTTTCTGACAATATCTCAAAGTGATATAAAAATATCTATATGACACATATGTTCTCCCCCTCTCCTACCCTCCTCCCCACTCAGCCCTAAGCAAGCAACGGGTAAAAAAATTCACAACGCCACATAACATGAAATCTCTGCTTAGTTGGGGTGTATTAATAGCTCAACCCATTTTCTGATGTAATTGCATTAATTGTTCCTGTCCCGACTGGCTTTCCAGGAGAAAAAGGAAGGTTAATTTAAATATTAAACAAGGAAAGTGTTGGGGTTTTTGTTACAGCTTTGTGCGCAGATGTGTAACAGAGTGCTAAATATCAGCACTCTGCCTAGTTGAAGGCTGTTGTGTTAGCAGGAATCCTCACCTATTCGTACAAACTAGCATGTACCAGATGGCTCCATGGGAGTCAGGAGGCTTGAAATGGAGCAATCATTCAGTCTGCAGATGGAATATACAGTACATTCCTAGTTAAGTAAGGGGCTCATTTATTCAGATAGATTTTGCATATATGGAGCGTGTCTCAGAGGACAAGCCAGTTTCTGCCTCCAGATTTCTAGCTAATTTCTAAGCTAGGTCCATTTCTAAGGTAGCTACCAGAGTCCAGAACAAAAAGCCCCCTTACTAAAAAGGTGGAATTTTGTTTAAGCTGTGCTGAAACAATACAATGAGCACAACATTTACTTTTTTATTTTTGTAAAAAATCTTCTCAATCTAGAAAATAAACCATGCTCTAATACTCTTTTTTTTCCACTCATCATGCAAGCATTTGGACAGAACCTTCTAATTCAGTGCTCCAATTAGAGCAGAACTACGTATTTATATGCTAGTTATGATTATTTATCACCAGAAAATAAATCAGTGACTTAATGTTATTCAAGACCTGCAGCAGAAACACCCACTGTTGCCATGCAGAGTCCCAGAAGAGAGCCATGCCTGCCTTTGATGTCTGCAGTAAATGAAGCACCTAGGCAAGACACATGCCTTAGTGGAAAGAAGCAAGAAGGATCCTGCCTCTTGAACAGACATCCAGAGAAGTCCAAGCTAGAAGTTTCTGACATGGGATTGTCATTATTTGTATAAGAATGTAAACTAGAAGCTACCATGAACAAGATAACGGACTCAAGCAAGCTACTCAGAGATATTGCAAAGCAACCTTGCTCTCAAGGACACAGAACAAATCAGCATTCTAGCCCAAGATTTTCAGTGGCCTAGTAAAACTTACCTAGGCAAATAATTGAAGAAAACAATGAAAAAACATTTTCAAATGTCTGGGCAAAAGATATTCACTGTTTCATACTGTAAGGCTTTGTAGAGCTGATTCTACAGGGGAAGGAATAAGAAGAGTAACCTAGGTTTTGGTGTGTTTTAACCAAGGTCCATGAAAGTACAAGAGCTCATGTTTCACACAGAAGGGAAAAAAAAATCATCCTATGCTTTGGCTCCACAAAGTGGCTAAGAACATGGAAAGCCTTTGTCTCCATACCAAATCTAAAATTAGGTCTTGAGAGCTTGGTCAAGCCATGAGCTAGATCCACCCCCAGCAAAGTTATTTCCCACCTTCTTCCTGGGACATCAAGCTGCTTCAACACACAGTCTGCTTTGCTGCTTCCTAGAAGCACCAGCATCTCCCTGCACAGAGGGGAAGGGATGGCTTTCAGGCTGGATGCTTCTTCTGCCCTCTCCGCAGTCCATGCTACTGTTGCCTACGGGGGGACTGCTTACTTGATCCCTTATTTTTTACCAGTAGGCATAATCTTGGCTCACAGTACCTGACACAGGTGATGTAGCATGTGATAATGGTATAGTTTACAAATGTGAACATCACAGCGTAAGTACTGATTTATAGTAACAAGCTGGAGGAGCAGGAAGAGGGAATTGTTAAGGGACTGTCTTCTATCACTTTCCAAGGATGGGAGGAACTCAATTATACCCAGCAGCCTCACCTAATGTAATTGTATTTGCTGGCTGTTTGCCTTTGAAGTGCCTCTCCTGAAGTATGTCTTGGCAGTGTATTCTGCCACATCAAAAAGGGAAAGTTTTACTACCTGTGCTTTTGGAAGGCTCATTAAAAACACACCAAGTAGAGAGATGGAGCAGAAAATTGTTATCAAATCCTCTGGGGCTTTTTGTTTTGTGTTGTTTTTCTTCTCAGATCACACAGAAGCCCATGTACTTTGTGGACTCTGTTACAGAAATGTTGATCGCACGGACTGCTGTTAATTCATCACAGCTTTGCTAGGCTACTTGTCTTCATTTGCCATGAACACAAACAAATTCTACAGACACACCATATCAAATCTGTTCTCCTGTAAAGAGACATTCACTGGTGAAACAAAGAGAAACGTAATGGCAATTAATAAACTAACATTTACTGCACTAATTAGCATCTCCTAGAGGGCTTGATTATGTGTTTACACCAGTTAGATACAGCTCAGTATGAGAAAATACCCACATTTCATACATCAAAAGACATTTCTTTCATATTTCCTCTTCCATTCTTATAGTACTGAAGTGTGAAGACAAGAGCATGAAGGAAGGTAGAATAATTCATTACATTGTCTCCTACTGATTTGTACATTCAACATTTTTTTGGAATAAACACAAAGTCATAAATTAGCTTGTAGCAAAACAGAATTAATTGAATGTCTTAGTAGCATCATCAAACCAAGGTTTAAAGTCAATTTATCTGCCTGGGATTTTGCTAATGTAGCTTCAACTCATCAGGGTGAGAGGTGATGCTGTGGATGGGGTGCACAGGCTCATGAAAACATAGAACAACCCAAGTTTTCCCTACTTAGGGACAAAAATCTCTCATATATGTCATGCACAAACACATGCATACACATGTACACATATTTACATTTACAGAAGAAAAAGTGTGAGCCATAAAATGAATGCTCTCAAGAAAAGGATTTTATATCAAGAGGCTAGTACAAGGATTTCAAATGCTTCCTGAAAACATCCAGTCATATGCATAAACCCGGATTGTCCCAAGTTTCCTAGGATCCTTATAGCACCATGTTATTTCCTCAGTTCATGAACAGTGCAGAAGCCACATTAGTAAGCAATGGATACCGAGAGACTGTTTGATTATATGGGCCCCTCTACCTAAGAGGTAATATTCTGCGGCTGGAAACAGATGCGGGACAATTACGATACAGAAGTCAGTACTGTGGTTTTGGGAGACGTTTTGGTAACAAATACCATATTAATCTCTGTGGATATACTTCATTACAGCCAGAATGTTTCCTGTCAGGAGGGCTTTCGACAATAAACGCTCCAGCTAAGCAAGGCAGATGGAGTGCGGCAGGAGCAGTCTAATGGAAAGCATGCCACCAGCTCCTTCAGCCCACTTCTATAGGCAGAGGGTTGGTAGGTTTTCCTGAGCTGGTGTCACAGGAAGCAGGACATAGCAAGCACCTCAAATGCAGATCAGAGCTTAAAGGCTACCCTGAGCGCTCTGCACTCCCAGATGCATACTGCAGAAATGGCAACAAATTGTTACAGAACTGATGAAAAACCTACAAGGGCTCAAAAGCAGCTCCCAGCTGTATCTGGCTAAAAGGAAACTCCAAGCTGCCAAAATACAAAGCACAGCTACCACATGTCATTAGGTGGGAGAAGAACCAAATACGTAGCAGCTCAAACAACTTAAATCCTGGGGAAGGAAAAGACGACACAGTGCAGCACTTCAGCACATCTTCAGATGAAGTCACTGACAGTTGCATAGGCTGAAGCCAAAGGCCAAATACAACACCTGGCACATGAATGAAGTCAGTACACTGAGACAAACAGTCAAGAAATAAATGGCATTTCAAATCTACAAACCTGTGACACACAACTTGCCAGCTGTGAGCATCTCACTTTTGTCACTGCATAAATGCCTCATGCTCTTATTCATAGAATCATAGAATCATAGAATAGCTAGGATTGGAAAGGATCTCAAGATCATCTGGTTTCAACCACCCTGCCATGGGCAGGGACACCTCACACTAAACCATGCCACCCAAGGCTATGTCCAACCTGGCCCTGAACACTGCCAGCGATGGAGCATTCACAGCTTCCCTGGGCAACCCATTCCAGGGCCTCACCACCCTTACAGCAAAGAACTTCCTCCTTATATCCAATCTAAACTTCCCCTGTTTAAGTTTTAACCTGTTACCCCTTGTCCTATCACTACAGTTCCTCATGAAGGGTCCCTCCCCAGCATCACTATAGCCCCCCTTCAGATACTGGAAGGCTGCTATGAGGTCTCCACGCAGCCTTCTCTTCTCCAGGCTGAACAGCCCCAACTTTCTCAGCCTATCTTCATACAGGAGGTGCTCCAGTCCCCTGATCATCCTCGTGGCCCTCCTCTGGACTTGTACCAACAGTTCCATGTCCTTTTTATGTTGAGGACACCAGAACTGCACACAATACTCCAAGTGAGGTCTCACAAGAGCAGAGTAGAGGGGCAGGATCACCTCCCTCAACCTGCTGGTCACGCTGCTTTTGATGCAGCCCAGGACACGGTTGGCTTTCTGGGCTGCAAGCACACACTGCCAGCTCATGCTCATTTTCTCATCAACCAAAACCCCCAAGTCCTTCTCTGCAGGACTGCTCTGAATCTCTTCTCTGCCCAACCTGTAGCTGTGCCTGGGATTGCTCCAACCCAGGTGTAGAACCTTGCACTTGGCATGGTTAAACTTCATCAGGTTGGCATCAGCCCACCTCACAAGTGTGTCAAGGTCCCTCTGGATGGCATTCCTTCCCTCCAGCGTATCAACCGAACCACACAGTTTGGTGTCATCGGCAAACTTGCTGAGGGCACACTCAATCCCACTGTCCATGTCACCCACAAAGATGTTGAACAAGACCGGTCCCAACACCGATCCCTGAGGGACACCACTCGTTACTGGTCTCCAGCTGGACACTGAGCCCTTGAGCACAACTCTTTGCGTGCAGCCATCCAGCCAGTTCTTTATCCACTGAGTGGTTCACCTATCAAATTGATGTCTCTCCAACTTAGAGACAAGGATGTCATGTGAGACAGTGTCAAACACTTTGCACAAGTCCAGGTAGATGACATCAACTGCTCTACCCCTGTCCATCAGTTCCGTAGCCCCATCATAGAAGGCCAACAAATTGGTCAGGATTTCCCCTTAGTGAAGCCATGCTGGTTGTCACCAAGCACCTTGTTGTTTTTCATGTGCCTTAGCATGCCTTCCAGGAGAATCTGTTCCAAGATTTGTCCAGGCACAGAGGTGAGACTGACTGGTCTGTAGTTCCCTGGGTCATCCATTTTCCCCTTTTTGAATTCCTGTTTACTACTTTCATTTCAGGAGGACTTCAGTCTCAACCAGCTAGCTGAGAGCAACATAAGTGTATGGTGGCAGAAGGCAGTAACTCACAATCCAGTAAAAAGAAAAAAGAAGATGCAGCAATGATGAGAAACTGAATGATGCGATCTCTCAGAAAGGGTGATCAGCTGTTCAATTCACATCTTTAAAATATTTGAAGCACTCTAAACACAGCAACACATCAGACTGTTTACACACCTAAAGATACAGACAGCAGTGATACAGGCAGCAATTTCCAAAAGCGCACAGGTTCAAAACCTCCTGAACGGGCCTCTCAGAAACTTTTGATAATGCCAGTAGTTGGCTTTGGATGGTTTGCTGAGCAAACTGATTTTAAGAACTTCAGGATGAAGGAGATAGATATTCACTACCTTCAATCACAGCTTTAGTCAGAGCCTGCAGATAGAGCACTTTTTCATTTACCAGCAACCCCTGTGGGGTTTCACCAGTAGCTTTACCTTTCTCCAGAAAGAAAGCAGTTGCCCCAGAAGTCTTCCAGTTTGTCACCACTTGCACGCAGCACATTGGCTTTGACCATGGACAGACCATAAGTGGAGGGTCTGCCACATCATCAATATAGGGACAGCCACTTCGCCTGCACCCCCAAGCCATGAGATCTAGCTCTTTGTGTGGGTACAAGCAAGTTGTCCCAGACTCCACCTCAGTTCATTAAAAGCAATGCCTGTAGGTAGTTTAAAACGCATAATAAAGACAGCTGGTACTCAGGCGGCTCTGCTGGAAAATGCAGGCCTGAGTTTTTCCAGCCTGGCTTGGTAATTCTCGACAGAACTGGAACAGTTGCTACTTTTAGATCCTAGGGGACAAACTGTGGTAGAAATGGATTTTTTGGCCTTCAGGCTCGCAAGAAGCTGTGACCTCTGCTGCAGTAGGTGGGACTTCTGACATTTTGAAGCCTTTGAAACTTCAGCCCTCAGTTTCAGAGATTTCCAACTGCAGTAAACCAGTCCTGAATATATCCCCTTGTTTCAGCCTGTGCCATGCTGAAGTGCTGTGAGCACTGGACACATAACATGCATGCATAAACATGTTTTCTCACTCTTCTGCCTAGTCACCTATTCATTACCCCTCAGCTAGCTGTACTCCCTTCCCATTTACTAATCTGTTTGCTAGAGACAGTACAGCAGCATCTTAAATGGGATATATCCAGCTGGGAACAGGGAAGACAAATAGCTGTTAGCACCACTGCCTTCCTTTAATGGTCCCAGCTTTCCGTTGTCTTCTCCCTTGCCAGCCGTCTGTCCTTCTTCTGTAAGCATGGCTCACTGCAGACCATCTGATACAAAGAAGATGTCTGGCACCTCATGCTCCAAATAGACTCTCTGATGTAGCCCCTCATCCTTGCCAAACACCCCAGCACTAGGCTAGATAAGGGAGAGCCAGGGCCGAATTGTGTATACAACTGTATTACCCAGGACTAATACAAATATTTGGCCATATATTCAACAAGCGTTGAACCTAGCACCACTAGCTGTAATGGACGGATGCCATTTCACATCAGTCCTCCTAAATAGGAGCAAGCTGTTCACGGCACGTTTAGCTGCAGATACAAGAGAACTTCCAAAACTCTTTATGAAAGACCTATTTTCCTACTACCTTGAATCAGCCTTTCTTCAGGCAAAATTTCACTTTCATTTTATGGAGGGAACCTAGGGCTAAGAAGTTTCATAAAGAGTCAGCAGTAAAGTAGAATTGGGACTACTCTGAAATCCAGCCCACAAGCTATCTTATTCAGACTCCAAACTCTCCCACATTATATTGACTTCACAAATGCATCTCTGCCTTCAGAACAATATTTATATTTGTAGTTTCCCATTCTGTGCATACAAGTTACTGCCTTCCTCTCCCTCTGAGCAGACATTTGCCTTTCTGCTATGTCCTCTTCTTCTACAGAGAAGGTCCCTCTGGCCCATGAGGTAGGAGACTGCACAGGCTCTGTGTACTTCTTCAGCAGCTAGCTTTTACAGCTGCTTAGATAAACAAGAATTACAAAATCCTAGAAATGTATCTGCTTGAAAAAAATTAACCTGTGTTTTCTTGCAAAAGAAACAACCCTGCTATAGTTAAAAAGTGTTTGTTTTCAGTGAATTTACATTTGTTGGCAGCTTGAATGTCACTCCAGCTCCTCTGCTTCCCTGTCCTTCCTTTTCATGTGATCTGAAAGCAACTTTGGTTTGTTTCTCTCACTCACAGCAAAGCAGAGCTGCAATAACAGCAAATGGTCCTTGGAAATCACAGTCACATTAGGCTTCTGTTCAAATAGCTTTTAGGGCTGCGATAATAGGAGGCATTCCTAATAACTGGTGACTCAGTGAGACCCTGCACAGAAGGCCTCCAAATGACAGTACACAATTTAGAATTTAATCTAGAAACAGTGGCAGTGATGAGATTCCAGCTGGGGACCTTCTGGTCTGGAGGCCGGTGCTGTACCGAATAGTCTAAAGCAACTACTTTACCCAACCAGAAAGCAGATGAATCCTCTTCTCTTCCCCTGAACTTCACAACAACTTTGGGGGTAGTGTTTGACCCATGAAGCAGAGAGTGCTTTCATTGCTGCCTTGACTCTGGAGACTCACCACCCTGAACCACGGCACGTTAAACTGCTGATAAGTGGAGAGCATCCAGTCATGTAGCATTAATATGAAAGTTAGTTCCTGAAAACTGAATTTCAGCACACTTCAGTTCACAGGCCACCCATATATGTGCATTTGGACTGTCCTTGATCTGCTATAAATCTAGCCCAGATGCTCACGTAGAGAGAAAAAGAATAGAGTTCATCCCTTGCTCGCTCGCTCTCTCCCCTAGTGCACTGCTTATGCTGAAATCACACGTTAGCATGACCTATGCTTAGCAACCCAGATTACAAAAAGAAAGGGTTTCTTTCTTGAGAGTAGGAAACCATGACCCCAGTGACAAAAGAAGTGTATTACATTTCTTAAAATAAAGCCTTCAGACCCTCAGTCTTTGCCACTGTGATATGCAAAGGGAGGAAAATTCAGCACAGACTTATCTTTCCAAGAAGGTGGCCACTGGGAAACAGTCAATGGCCAGAGACAAGCACAATGCTTGTAAAGGAAGAGGATGGATGAGGGTCTCCTGGGAACAGACATACCTTCCTATGCTCCTACTTAACGTTCCTCTGATGTGCCCTGGTAGCATCCAGTAAGAACAGGAGGAAACCTCACTCACAACAAAGGAGAACTCCACCTCAGGAAAGCACGTTGAGAGAAGTGATTGCGCTCAGACAGTTGCGTTCCATCTAGTGCAAAACTTACTACTGACAATAAATTTCAAAAAGTCAGGACAGCATTTACTGACTGGTGGGCAGTCAGAACAAATACCAGGGTTTTGGAATTTTGTTGGGGTTTTTTTTTACAACAGTGGTCTTCCAACGGGGTGCAGTATTTGCTAATATAGCATAATCTGTTACCCACAGATAGTTCAAAAATACAAAGAGTTCATTGCCCAGATATCTCTATTTAAAATAGATTTGCTTTTGTTCATCAGTGTAATGCACATGGCTGAGAAATGGCAAGGTGCCAAAATGAAACTGCTCCTAATTTTCAGAGGAGGCCACCGGCTAATTACACAGACTGCAGGTGTGAAGAGAGAAGCTCAAAGTAATCAATAGTAGTAATTAATCTGCTAGACTGGAGCTAAAGAGCTAACAGCTGGACATCAGAAATGGACACATGCAACAAGATCAGCAATAATTACCTCTTTAAATATTGAATTTCCATAGCAACAATTAAGCATATAAATAAAGGCTTGAAATCAAGGCTCCAAGGCATGATGCTGAATTGCAAACACAACATTCTCCAAATCAACCATTTTAATAAAACAGTAACAATATGCTTGGGCTGGGTCGACCAGTCTCTGGTGCTAGCAGAAGCTCAGCTTCTGCTGCCTCCAGATTTTTTGGCTGCTCCTCCTTGGCTGCTTCCAAACCCACAGGTTCTGCTGTAACTTCTCTTCGTTCAACTAACATCTAATGAGACCTGGTGCAACACATGCCTGCAACTCACCTCCCTCTATTCTAAGCCTGTTCACCTTACAGTTTTGGCTTTTCCACCCCCTGGAGATCATTTCCTCTCAAAATGTTCTTCTGAGGCACCATCTGGATCAAGCTGGCAGTGCCATTTTGATTCGGCAGCGTCAGAGCACTACCTGGTAAGTGACCTCACCACAGCCTCTGCTGGGCTGTCAGGTGGATCAAGGGCCAGAGTCACAGCTCTTCTGGGAGAAGTTTCTCTGAGCATCCTGCAACCATGGGAAGTACTGCCACTGCCTCTCAAGGAAGCACCCAGAGACTTCTCCTTTTGTCTCATGGCATAGGCCCACAGTGCACACAGCAGCATTGTGTTCCCCCAGCACCTTTGTGGGGTCAGTAGTAACTGCAGAAATTGATACCTGGTTTCCCTAATGGCTTAATAGCACGGCTTCACCACAGCAGCTCTCTGCCATGGAGATGCCAGGAAGTCCTCATTAAGCTCAAGCTTATCTTCTCAATACATGTTACGTTCTGATGTATACTGGCTAAAACCCCCCTTTGCTTAGGTCAGTGGAGATGACAAGGCCATCTGCTCCCTGCTCCAGAAAATTGAGACCAATGGAGAAGGCACAAATCTGCTCTTTGTTATATTCTTGTGTGGTTGTGGGACCAGAGATGGCTCCATGGATCCTGACCTCTGCAGGCTGCACCTAACCAGGCAGCAGCCACAGACCACTAGGGTTTTAGCAATTGAAGCAGCCGATGCCATCCTGCCTCCAGCTCCACCCCGTAAGTTTACTGCAGGGATGATGTGCCTTCTTCTTCTGAAGAGTTAAATAGGGTCTTACCAACATGTTTGACAGGCCACATGTTAACTCATATGTTACCTCAGTAATTAAGATAAGGAAAAAAAATAAATTCACTCAGCAACTATGTGTTATTTGAAGCACCGTCAGAAGCATTATCCTCCTTACATCTGCTTTAGCACAAGGAAAACTAAATTACACCTACACAAATTCAAAGAAAAAAGAAATCCCAAATTACATACGTGCATCATTTTGAACCCTATGTTTCTGGAACCAAACCTGGCGCTAGATGAACACTTGGGGAACTGTTTTTAGAATTTATATCTTACATTTTCTGCATTTTAAATATTTCTTTCTCGAATCATTTATGACCTCGAAAGTTTTCCTGCTTTCCAGGATTTTTTGCCTTTTTCCCTTAAAATAGCTAGAAGTAAGGGACCTATTTCTATAGCTGGCTATAGAACTGTATCTGTTTAGACAACACAGTTGAAGAACAGAATCCCCTTAAACTTTCCATTGGTTTCATTAAAATTTTGTAAAGGTCCACATTAACTGCTATTAAAGTAGGATGGGGACCTATATTTTTTGCCTCAGAAGGCAGCAGCATTTCATAATTACCCTCATGTATCAATTCCCCCAACCATGCCAGCAATATTTCTGAATCTCCATGGTCTGTAAATATTTCTACACACTGTATTTTAAACTTTTCTGTAATATTGATTTGCAATGTACCTGCCATGCTATGATATTTTACCAGTACTGGTACTGACTGTGTTTTCTGCCTTTCTAACAAGCATGCAGCAGTTCAACTCTGTGAAGAACTATGGCCAGATATTATCAACACAACTAAGCTGAACTTATTTAAAAAATACAGTGATGCGCTTGACTGAGTGACACATTTGACTTCATATCAGGCATATACAAACTATTAGCTCAATACAAACTATTAGCTCAACTCAGCTGCAAAAATAGTATGATAAATCACCTGCTTCTCCTCCACACTTTCCTCCATAGTGACAAGTGCCACTGCCATTAAGAATTGTTTGGGAAAGGTAGAAACTAGAAGAAGGCTTTTCCCCAAGCACTTCTTTGAGCAGCACCTAGGATCCCATTTGCCCTGGTGCCAAGGGTGGTTGGGTGCTGAGTACCAACATCCACAAACCACAGAGGTGCCTGGCCCTGGTAGCGAGGATCCAGGCCAAGAGTAGTGCACATAGACAGCAAATGTGCCTGCCCAATAACAATCAGCTGGAAAAAAGCATCAGATCCAGCCCTCCAGTGCTTCATACCCTACATCTTCCGGAAAATTATGTATGTATGTGGTATGAAATGGTGTGAAATTCTGTTTCACGGATCAAAACAAGGAGCCCAAAGGGAGGTCAGCACTGTGGGGCTGACAGCAGAGTTTGTTCTTAGCTCCACTACAGCTCTGCTGTGAGACTTCAGCTAAGTCACTCACACCTACCTTGCTGCACCTATTCATCACTATGTTGGAAAGGCACATGAAGAAACAATGTCATCTTCTTTCCTGAATCTCCCAGCCTGTGTTCACAAAAGGGAATCTCTTTCTTGGGAAAACTTGTCTAGATTAGGCAAAGAAGTCAAGATTAGACTTTCCCTCCCTCTAAAATGGGCCCACTACACAAGGTGAGGGCCAGGATCTGTTAAGGTCCCTCTCTATCAGTGTACAGCCACAACAGTACTCTCACTGAGTCAGGTACTCATGTTGCCCAGCTCTTAGAGGATTCAGAAAACATGGTTCTTGACCCCAACCTATTCCCAGAGTCTTTTTCTCAGTGGCTTTTTTTGTGCCACATCAGTAGTCTCCTTCGCCTATAGGAACAAAATTGGAAAAAGCCTGTGAAATACCTCCACTCCTGCCATCATTCAGGATAAATCAGGAATCCCTGTCTGTGGCTTGAGTAAACAGAGAGGCAGAGAGAGATCCTGTTGTCTTAAGGTACAAACATAACAGTGGCAGCTATTCACTCTGCTCAGCTCTATAGATAGTAAATTTAGATGCCAACACTGAAGAACATAAATGATCCTAAACTGTCCATATATTAAGAGAGGAAGGTACTCCTCTGAATTTGTGCCCAGAGAACTCCATTACACTTGTGCTTGTCCTCTCTGACTTGGTGCACTAAGTCAGCCTCCTGAAATGCATATTACACATAACTCAGTGGTAGATAGGTTTTAAGTCAACATTAGCATATATTGTTCAACTAAGTATTTTGATGGAGAGACAATTTTTAAAATACAGTGTGGAAAAATAACAGGTTCTAATATTAGTATGGCTGAAAAATAGGCTAGGGATGGGAAAGAGATCCTTAAGTTTCTTTCCTATATAACTGTCTTTTGGGGAAGAAACCACAATAAACTATCAGGTCAATGTCAGTGCATCAGAAAAAATGCCAAGGCTGCCTTTCTCAGGATATTTTGAGCACATTCACACTGGAAATACACAAGAATAAGAAGTCTCATGACATTTCTGCCAATTCATGTCTGGATTGCATTATCATTTGAGAAAGAGACTGAGCCCCTCCCAGAACAGCGAGTCATTTCCATGAAGAGCTGTGAAACAGAGCCAAAGTTTAGAGCGGATCAAGGGCAAAGCAAGCGCAGCACAGCTCCAAGCCCCCAGATTATCCTGCATCAAGCAGGGCAGCCCCGCCAGGTCCTACTGCTAGCAGCTGCAGGGAGACCTGGGAGCCCTTCAGTCTTGCTAAAAGCCAGGAATCTGTTTTCAACGCTGAAGTAGTTTAGAAGCTTAACTTGAAATACACTTCTCTGGAAAAGAAGAAGAAAAGAACACACAACCCCCCCAACTGCCTCTCGTAGTTCATATCTCCTTATGAAAGGCATTCATGCAGGCTCACAGCAGCCTTGGCCCTCACTGTTGAGAGAAAAGCCTTTGCATACAGAAATTGCCAGAAAAAAAGTCTACTTCTGTTGCTCTAGATTGCATCTAGGGGGAGCTCCTCTCTTCTCCTTCACCAGGGCAGGAGTCTAGAGACGTTAACCTTGCTGGGCAAAAGATAACCCGTGCAAATACTTCTTGGGCAATACAAAAGAGTTTACAAATCCCCCAGCCGCTACCAGCTTGCATACCACTCTGCAGAATCAAATTGACTTAGGTCATGTGTGCGCAGATGTGCATATATGTGCACCCACATGTGTACGATAAACAACTTGGTAATTATTGTTTCATCTTAAAATAGCTGTTAGGAGAAGAATATCTTCATTTTAAAAGACAAGATTAAATAACCCTGCTCTTCCTGTTTTCTCCGGGTGAGATTATGGCTTGCCACTGCATAGTTGGTTTATTAGTTCATTCTGTGCTTTCATACATCTTTTGACTTTCTCCTCCCACAGCATGCAAGATTCATGCCACACAGAAGTGATATTTGCATGTACTGCTGGTCCTCTGTCATTGATAGATCCTGACAAGCAAACATCTTCTAGCAGGGCTCATGTGCTCTTTGGGCTGGCAGCCAGCCAGCAAATTCCAAATCAGGTTGATCAGCTGCATGTAGTGTACTGAGCGGCAAAGTGGATGAGGAACCACAGCATTGTGCGCCAGTGAGCAAGGACCATGCCCAATGGCCAGAGAAACAAAAGTTGGCTGCATAAAAATCTCACATCTGTTTGCCTAGCACGTGCCACCCATATGGGATAGTATTGACCAGACAGAAAAATGTGCGAGGTGCTTCTGAAGGCATCTCCAACCCAACAAAGACACCAAAATGACTCTGCACAGACCCAAGTATTCTTTAGCTTTATTCTGCTGACAGTATTACTTGCTCACGCTCCAACCTCAGACAAATCCTGAGTACCCCTTCCCTCATGTTCATCCGAGCCCTTGTGGACTCCACTGCTTGTGACCAAACACAGCAAGCAACTTATCCTTTTATGCATGCTACATACAGTCAGTCACCTCCAGAATAACTCTGCAACAGGACATCCATGTTATACACATACCTTGGGTGGAATAAGCACTGAAGTTTGTATTCCTGCATGCCATCATAAGCCACTCGCATAATGACTTTGTGCAAGGATATTCATTTTATCAGACCAGTGAGGCAAACAGAAGTAACATTACACAGGCATCCATCTCCTTGGATATCTATGCATTAGAAAAGCACTGTCACATCAGAGAGCTGCTGTTGAGTGAGTGTTAAGGTAAAAACATGTATCAGTGTGACACATCACAGCCTTTAGATATTGAAGGAGACATTTCAATACAGTCACATGCCTAGTGCCAGCAGACAGGCAACTCCTTGCAGCCCTTGAAAACGACTCAGTGCTTAGGACAGACAGCCATTTCAGGCAGACTGACATGATATGATTATGCTTATGATTATGCCCTGTATTGAAGCACTGCTCCACAGCTAACTACAATGCCCAGCTCACAAGGACTGAGAATTGAACTCATTTCTGTTTCCATGTATCTTCAGCTAAAGTGGTTAGATAGGAATGGAGGTGCTTTCACTGAAAAAATGGTTAGCAGAGTCTCTTTCAGAGTCAGTAACTTGCAAAGCACTTGGACTACCATACTTGGAGATTAAAAATACACAAAAGAAGCATAGGAGTCATCTACTGTGACTGTGCAAGTATCTGGCCTATATAAACCCAAGTCCTTATTGCTGATTTCTTTGTCTTCTTTCCAAGTGTTATTACATCTTTTCAGATTGGAACTGTAAAATACTCAGAGAGTGGAACATTTCCTACTTTGGTCTTACACAGCAGCTAGTGCCATGAGGCCTGAGTCCCCATGCTACCAAAACATAAATATCATCTTGAACACTGCTGTTCGGTACATGATGTATTGCTGTTCTCGTTCAGGCTGACGCAGAGGACACCCAGTCTAAAACAAGATGATAGATCTAAAGACCTGGGCCTCTTGATGATCCACAGACTGACATCTACCCCACCCCACACACTGCCTTGCACAGTCCCATTCACACCTAGCAAGACGCAATGCAAGGGCTGAACCTCTCCATCCCGCCACACACTGCTGTTCGCAAGCACTTCCTCTTCTCACAGGTTAACATCTTCAGTATTTAGCAAAACTACATGTGTACAATGCTTGCCATGCTGTTCACACAAGAAATCAAAATTGTTTATTTTTGCAACAGGCAAATTGTGGGCTAATTTATACAGATGTATTTATTCAGTGACTCATTAACAATAAGTATCAGCAACTTCATTTACTGCAACATCAGCCCACAGATTGTGGCAAATTATGTTACACAGAGAAGACGACCCAAGTCTGTCAGAACTGACATTTAGAGCTGAGGTTTATTTTTAGCATCCATTTCACAGCCAGTTTTACACCAGCAGGATGGATTCTGTCGGTACTCTCAGCAAATGCTTACCCACCTATCTTCAAGTCTTTTTTTATTATTAGTTGTTTGGGGGTTTTTTAATTCTAGTGACAGGTTTGGGTTGGTTTTGGTTGGCTTTTTTTTTATATATATTGTAAAACATAATGTTCCTGAGCATTAAATAGGAAAGCATGTAGGGTCTGAGTTCTTTAAAAAGCACCTCAATAAAATAACGTCAATAATTAATTCCTTGTTCCTCTCTTGAACCAAAGAAATATTGCTGGTGTGGTATAAGAAAAGGAAATATTTAACTTGATCTAAAACAGCTTTTAAAAATTGGATTTACTTTGCCTAGTAAACAAGTGCAAGCCAATCCTTTTCTTCAGCTCCAATTTGAGAAAGATTGTATTTAAGGCACTTGTAATGAAAGAACACAAGTAAGGCTCACACAGTTTGCAAGAGGAGACTATTCTCCTTGCCTGCAATGGTCTAGTGGCCAGACTATTCACCCTAGAGGCAAAAAAAGCTTTTTTCTTCCCTCCATCTGATTCAAAGAAATTAAGCCATGGTCTCTAACCATCAGAAGAAAGTTCTAACCATCAAGTCGGCTGTAGGGTATTCAGAGATAAAGTTTTTCCTTGAGTGTCTCCTATTAGAGTTGTTCTACTTCTCAATGAATATGTATAGATTCATTAAGAGTTGGAGAAAGAGAGACTACACTTAGCTGGGAAGGCTGGTTACCCAGTCCCTGCACTAGTGAATACCTTATTACCTGTACAAAGATGAACCAGGGGCAAAATGCAAAAGTCCCATTCTCATTTCAGAATGCACATTCAGAAATGAAAAGTCCCTAAAACTAGCAGCACCTTCCAAAAGCTTTAAGACCACAAGTCCGTTTTTGCACTACTCAGATCAACACAGGTTACCTTGGTAGATGCTCCCAGAGTTTTAAAATGTAAACAATGCATGTTTTGAATGCTTGGTTTTTCATCTCACCGTGCCTTTCCCAGCTTGACACATGCAAGCTTTAGTATAAGCATTCATTTATTGCTTGCATTTAAATTTATACACAGCCCATAAATGATTAATAGGTATCCATGAAGAAGACTTTTATATCAGTCAGATCAAAATTAATGAAACCAGTCAAGTAAGTAGGTGGCTGTTCTACATGTTTTTATTCCAACATTATCCTATCACATGTTATACTACCCTGGAAGTGTTTTAATGTATTTGTATGTGTTGTGAAATGCTTTTGTGGTCTCTTGCCACTGCACCCTGGTGAAAACGCCCCCTGGTTAGAAGTGTTTGAATAAATTACTAAATCCAGCACAAAGAAAGGAAGCCAGTACAGAAATTGGGGAGGAGGAGAAATCAGTGCAAGGAAAGAATGTATTCTTAGACACAAACTCCCTTGCATAATACTTTGTTCAATAGATCATATTTTTCTTTAGCACTGAGGGAGAGGCTTTTTGCAGATTATAATATTTCGAGCATTTGATGGAAGGCGGGCTAAGTTTATTTATAAACAGAACCACAAAGGAACAATAGGCACTAACATCTGTAGTCACTTGTGAGTTATGTTTCTGAGCCTCAGCCTGAGAATATGAATAATTTCTTTGCAGACCATCCAGTTCCTCACCCAGCTCAGGTCAATGAAAGTAAGAGCCCCTGTACTACCTTTATTTGTCTTCAAGACTAACCTCATACAAGACAATTACTCTCTTATTTTTTTCGTAGAACAGACATATTTCTGAAGAGCTTTTAAATCATGGAAAAAAACCCACCAACAACACATTTCCTCTAACTCTTCTTTTTCTCTCCACTGAAAGTACAAAAATCAGTGCTCTACCTGCTAACACTCACAGACCAATAACTTAAATTTTTGGCACTTATTTATAGACTCAATAGATCCATCCACACCTGCTTTTCCTTTAATTAGTTGGCTATCCAAAGGCTGCAGACTAGCTGCTGCCAGCTTCCTGTACTAATAGGAAGATCACTTATGGCTGATGTAAATGCACTAAATAAATAAATAAAAATATCTCATTCAGAAACACAAGGAAAATATTAACACAAAAGGGAAAATATAAATGAACACTGAGAGGGGTATGCATTGTTGGGGAGGGTTGTTGCTTGGTTTTGATGGATTTTTTTCTGAAGTCTGAGAAACATTTGAGCCTTCAAAGGTCTATAGGCTGATAAATAAGCAGTGACGGGCCCTGATTCAGTACCATTACAGTCCTTTCAGGGAGTTCCGGATCACCATGGAGGAGATGAAATCTTCAGCCTCCTCCAACCACACATCTTATAAAGAGAGCTATTGTGGTGCTAAGAGCCAAACTATTATTAGATTAGCTATTAGCCAGAGGGAGGAAAATGCTCGAGAGAGATTTACTTTTCACAGTGCTATCAGCTAAGTCGCTAGAATAGTAGGCGTTTGAAGACTAAAATGACAGGAACATTGTAAGCACCTAAACAGGCAGGGAATGGGTTGGGTTTTTTTTTTTAAGTAAACACTTGGGTCTTATTTTTCCAAGCTAATAACACAGGGACAGCATTCACTACATTTAGCCAGCAAACAGCCTCTCAAAAAAGTTGGTCTCTCATCCGCGGATAGGGACCACGTCAAGGCAACAGCCTGTTGCATCTTGCACCCAACCCATTTCAAAGGATGGGATTAGCTTCAATCAAGGGCTGCAAGTTGCACAGGAGATAATGGTTTTCTTCAGTGCCCTGCTGCTTTTAAGTTCCTGCCTTAACACATAGCAAACAGCACAAGGACATCCTCATCCATCTTATATCCTCCAGACAGAGCTGTAATTACAAAGTCTGGTCCTGCCACTGCTCAGACCTTTCAAAGTTTTTTTAGAAGAGTAGCTACAATAAAGCACTCAAGTCTTACCGTTTCCAAGGCTCAAAGAAAAAAATTGCCTTGTGGTGCATGTTAGGACAGGAGGAAAGGAGGACTGTGCAATTAAATACCTAACTAAGAAATAGAACAAGTAGGATAGTAAGAACTAATTACTCATCTGAGGGTTTGCTTTGACCTGCTATTCTGCAGTCACACCTATTTTACTATTATGTTTCAATAACCCATTTTTGTTCTGCTCTAAAGCTTAGACCTATGATATTACATTAGATGAATTTCCCACTTTGTTCTTTTCTGTTTGGGTAGTGGTATAATTATAGCGACTGATTTAGAGAGCAACAGTTTGAAAATGTTGCCTGAGGCATTCCAAAGTTCCATGACTTGTTAATAAGTCACTCTCTCCCAGGGGCTTTTTTTTAGCTACTTCTCGAAACAGCATTAGGGCTTCATCGCGACGTTTTCCTAATATTCGGGTATGCCAAAAACCAAGGGTAAGAGTAGCTGTTTGGGTGTATCTGTTGCAGTGGAGAGCCAGCTTAGCTCTTACACAGGCTGAGAAGCCTTTCCTGTTGAAAAGGTTGAGTCTCCAAAGAGGTCTGAAATCTCTGCTGACTCAAACTAGCTGTGAATTTGCCATGCCTCAGAATGGTCTGTTTGTCACCCAAAGTCAGGGTTTTTTAAGAAAAGGGCACAAGACACCTCTGTGAGACGTACAACCTGAAGCTTAAATATCCCAGCTCCAACCCTACCCATTGGAGAGGGCTGTGCCAGGCTCACCATCAGGACCTCACTCCAACCCTAACCTGCCTAAGGCTGCCCAGTACAGCCTCTAAGCAAAGGCATCATGAATTCAGTGCACCCTGGACAGTCCAGACTCCTCTTGCCTGCCAGAAATGTATATAACATGTCTTGCACCCATCTGCATGTACCCCTAGCTTGCTCCAAGCTTGACCTCAGCAGTATAGTGGATATGTGCAGAGACATGGAACCCTAGATCTTCAATGTGTACTGGAGCAACACAAAGGCCAGGACTCAGGCTGAGCCAGCTCCAGAAACCCAGTTTAGAGGAAACAATCACAGGGGAGCTCAGTATACAACTTTTGAGGTATTAATGTTTTAAGAGCCTGGGAAAGGGACTGGACCAAAGATGCATGTGAGGTTTTATGTCTTGCCTGAAACACAGGGGAATGGAGATGCAACAGGCTACTCTTGCAAGCTTCTAGCTGTTACAGCCACTTCTTAAGAAAACACTGAAGACTGGAGAGACAGATCACAGGTTTGTATTCTCTTCCTCTTCTGCTAGCCCATAAGCATTTCAAAACATGACTATAACTTCAAATCCAAGGTAGCAAAATTGATTATTTTACGCATAAAAGAATGAAACCACTTAATCATAAGACATCTTATTTCCTCTTTAGATATATATATCAAGTAAAAACCTGTATGTTAACTTCAACTGCCTAAGTCACCACTATGTTCAACAACAAGAAAATTCTATTACAATTGGGTATTGTAAATGTCTTTGTCATCAGAAAGTCTGGGCTGCCCAGTATTATGCACTGCTCTGGATGAGCAATCCTTTCGAAATAAGAAAATTCAGCTGTACAATCGCCATCTGAGCTCAGTTCCGTTATAACACTTTGTAGACGCAAGGAAAGGGAGATGACCACTGGTGACCAGAATAGGACAGCATCCAACACTTTTTGCTAATGCTAACTTCACTGTGTGCTGTACCAAATGGAAGCTGCACGCACCTACCCCACACCCAGCTACGCAGCCTACAGCAGCACCCCAACCCAACACTAAGCCTGTAAGTCAATATCATCTTCCTCCTTGCTGCCATTAAATCTCCATTTCTAGATATTTGTCTCCTTGCTGAATCTCAGTGCTGAAGTGGAATTCCAGAGTTGCCCCAGCACATAGCTGCCGTTTTCCTTTATGCACTCATATACACGCAGAGGTATGTGCATTCAGCTTTTCATCTCACCCTCCCTGAAATTTTTTCCTGTTATCCTCCAAGTTCTGCCAAACTCCAGCTAATCCTCCCACCATTCAGCACTGCTCCAGCTAATACAGCAACTGCAGCTGGAGCAGTTGCAAATAATTCCCAGTGAGCACTACCAGCTCCAGGGAGGCAGAGTTAATGTTGGCAGAGTTAATGTTGCAGAGTTAATGTTGGCATGTACCTTGATTCTGTATTTCCTGGATTTGAATTTTCCACTTGGAAAGGTCTCTGCTACAACCGGGTCATCTTAACTCTGCATTAACAGTGATTTTTTTTTTGTTTCTTTTTTTTCTTCATAACCCTCAGAGCTTCTTTGTGGTAAGGTAGCTGTAATTATCTTCAAAGACTTTCTGTCAGAGTTTTTAGCATCTTATGATGCATATCATCTCTAGAATTAAACAGATTAGTAAAGCAAATTACAAATCCCAAATACTGAATGCAGAAAGCTATAAATGAAATTTGACCAATGAAGACATCCACTTACAAAAGACCACATCTCTGCAGCATCACAGAGCAAGAAATCCCTGTAGTAGGTGTGGGAGAAGAGGTTTTGCAGCTGCTGGGACAAGCAGGAGCTTGTTGTTTACAGGCAAATATTTAAGTTCTAGGAGGCATACTCCAGTCACTTAAAGGAAGGGTGATGACTGCAGCAGGTTTGAAAGCCCAGGTGAGCTGTCAGCCATCACCAACCCTAGGTACAAGGGATGAGCATCACCCTTATTTTCTACCCTTGTGGGCAGCCCCACTGGTGCAGTCCAGAGAGAGGAATTGGTGACCTCCCTCCTACCCCCTAAGCAGCACCTTACCCCAAAGCAGCTGGGCAGGGCAGGAATTCCCAGTGCCACACACATCACTGGGCCCCAGCACATAGCCAGCCAGAAAGAGCTGCCATGGCAGAAGCCAAGCAGAGCCTGCAAGGGGCTGCTCAGCATTGTACAAGCCCTACTAGGCCAGCGGTACTGGCATTTCATCCTTTCAGCCTAGGGACAAGCCAGACACCATCCAGAATAAACATCTGCAAGGCCTGGTTGACCACCCCTTTCAATCCTACATCCACCCAGTGTGCCCACAGGGAGCATTGTTCAATCTTAAGTCAAACTAGAGAATTATGACTTTATTTTCGTGGTTTGGCACAACTTCAGGATTCCCACTCAACCCCCAAACCTTGTATAAATGTAAACTTCCCTCTGAGACTGAAAAGAGGGTGAACCAGGTTCTGCAGCTTTTCTTTTTCATTGTTGCTGAGCTGTAAAACATTATATGGCAAGCAAGGCAAGAAAGCTTGCAGTCCCATGGTTGCCACAGAGATGAGCAGGCAGTGCCAGATCCCCTAGCTGACCCTGTAACAGGTACCTGCCCTCATAAAAGGAACAACCGTCTTAGAGGGCTTGCAGTATGCAAGGTACCAGCAAGGCAAAAGGTGCAATTTCCTCCTCCTTCAGCCTCCATGAGCACTCTTTTCCTCACTTTTCTGAAAATTGACCACCTTTTCAGCCATGTAGCAAATGTTTCTCCCCATATATCCTATGTGAGTGCCCTCCCACCCAGTGCCAAGAAGAATGTGTAACCTGACATGGAAACAACCTGAACCAGCCCAGAGCATCTCATCTCAACATATGACAGCCTCACTGGCGCTATTATACATGAAACACTCTCACCCACACATGAATAGTCACTCGCAGGTGACTGCTGCTAGAATGGCTTAAAACCAGCCCTAGGTTGAAGCTGGCTATACTATATATTAAAGCTTGCAGTTAGAGTTTTCCTTTATCATCATTTAAGATCATAACAGCCTTCACTAGACCAAGCTAAGTGATGTGGACAGAGTACTTTATACTGACCTTGATCAGAGGTTGCTCATTCAGCAGTACAGGACATGTCAAAATTTGGCCAAGCAGACCTTTCTCCAGAATGACACAGTTGTTTCAACAGTGACAACCTTTGGGTAATTGCCACCTTTTCCTCCCCTCCTTCAACCCCAATGCCACCGGGAAAAAAAAAATCCTTTATTAAATAAACTGATTTGACTCTCCCTTTTGAATAAACAGGCTTGAGCAAAGCCTATTTCTTCGGAAAATTCTCCCACGTCCTCTATGTCCTACTCTATCCTGCTGCAGTACAACTTGGATTTTAATCCCTCAACTGAAGTGTTTGGCTTCTGCATTCCATATAAAAGTTTTTAAGTAGAGACCTCTTTTTATCTGTTCCTACAGCTGTTTTCTTACAATTACATTAGCTATCTATTTATTTTCCTGCTTGGAAAGAAAAAAAAAAAAACAGCCAAACCAAGAAACTTACCATTATGTCTCAAAATATATATGCACTTTTCTATAAAGCTCTGCAAATTCTACAGAGCTTCATCCCCTTCTTCTCTTAATACGACTCATTTTAAAGGGCAGCAATATTCCCAAGGAAATGGTGCCTCCTTCTCTTACTGCACCAGAAAATGCATTTCAAACATAAACAAGCTAGCAGCAACCATATCTTTGTTTAGCAAATGGAGTAGTCTCATCACTTAGTCCTGTTCATAGCAACACACAAAGGAGTACTCTGTAGCCAGGGGTAATAGCTGATCCCATAATCTGGCACTAACACTTAGGAAGATTAATTACCCTATTAAGATCTTAGACACTACTAAGAAAATCTTTGTATAAACCTTTTAACTCACAACAAATGCAGCATATTTGGTGCCATCAGTTTGTTGCACAATAAAGGTTCTCACCCTCCCACACTTGTTCAGTTTTGTCTCTGTCTCCCATACTATAAAAACACACACACACGTGCTCACACACACACAGCACTTTTTTTCCTTTTTTTTTTTCTTTCTCTTTTTTTTTTTTTTCTGTTTTCCCAATACAAAAGAATAAAATACAAGTGTGTTCGGAGCAGATAAAGTAAAAACTCCTTCTGTCCCTAAATTGGCTGCCTCAGAGATTAAACAGCAAGAGCAGACGCTCACTGATTCAAAGGCTGCTGCTGTTGTCAGAAACCAGAGGCACCTAAGCAGATTCAGGTTGTAATCCCTACGCAAATTATAAATCCAAAAATATGAGGAGGGTTAAATTATTAAAGCGTGTTATCAAAGACACCTTCTAAAGTACATCGTTACTGATTAGCACCATCAGATGCCAATGCAAAATAGCTCGTCACCTTGGCACGGCCTCCCACTTCCAAGCTATCTCACTCTCTCACTCTGTCCTTCTCTACCACATCGTCACCAGCAAGAAAAGCTGCAACAGTGTGAACAGACTTAGATAAAGCAAATGTGAGTCATCCAGTAATGTTTAAGATCACCATTACTGCCCTGGCTATCCATAAGGCAATTGCATGTGATTGAAGTCTGGCGCAAGACAAAAATGTGTGCTTCAGTTGCAGCCTGCAAGGAAGCAGCTGTGGGGCTCTCCCCTGCTTTGAAGCAAGTGGGAAGAGGCAGGGAATAACGTTTTACCTGTACCCCACTTCCCTTACTCACATCTGGGGCTAAGCATCAGATTTTACATTCAGGAAGCACTTGGGCTGCAATTCAAAGATGCAGCTTAACATTTCTAAGTTATTTTCTGAAGGAGCACTTCCAAAAAGATCATTGTAAAATCTGTGATGCTTCTTTCTTGCAAATGAAATGGTGGGAGTACCTCCAACCCTAGATCCTAAATGCAACAGGCATCAGCAGTAACTTCAGACTGCCAGCAAACCACCCGTACTACAAAGATCACATCTGCTTTAGTGCATCCTCTATGAATACTTGTCCCGGAGCTTACCATTTTGATTTCAAAATGTATCTGAAGCTGACCTGCATGGGAACATACCAGTAATCAAAAAAAAAAAATAACACTCACATCCTAAAACATAGTTTTCTTATTGCTCATCACAGCTTTTCTTGATAATTGCCGGGCCGAAGCTTTGTCAAGGATGATTTCATCGGTCAGCAGCTGGTGCGGGTGGGTGAGTGGCCATCATTACTGCTACAGAGGGAACATCTGACACAGCTACAGTCCTTCACCAGGAGTTGCCTGAACAGCTTTTATTATTCACATCAGACATCAGCCACACAAGTAGCTGCTGCTTTGCAAATCAGACCCCAATGCCCAAGCAGACTCGCCTTATTGCCAACTCTTTCCCCATGAACACCCTCAGTAGTGCATAACCCAGCCTCTATGCAATCACGTTGTTCATATGAGCAGTCAATGACATTATTTGCACAAGCCTACACCAAGGATGACCCATTTCTTCCTCCCTGACATCTGGTATGTTTTGTACGACTCAGTGGCCAGGACAGAGCGCAGTAACTCTAATAATCTTCCGCTGCCACATCCAGGTCCCTTTCAGTGCCTTATGGCCCACACTGCTCCTGCCGCAGCCATTATGGAGACAGCAGTTGTGCTGTAATTAGGATCCTCCTGGGCCAGCCAATCTGAATTAGCAGTGGAGGCCAGCTGCTCCGTGCCAGACAGATCTTTTTGGCATACCCTCCTCTCAGGCACTCGTCCCCTCCTGGAACCCATCCTCTCTTTCCAACCGCCGGCAACACTCAGGCAGGCTTTTAATGAAGAAAATTGCCTCCTTCCCACCACTACCGGCCCCGTCCAATGCTGCAGCCAGCCAAGGCTTTCCCCCAGGAAAGGCTGAGCCTGAAGCACAACCCAGCATCCCCATGTCCTGTGCCACAGGGATTCGCTGCTACTTCAGGCCCTCCATGTTGTTTTCACTGGCAGAAGACGTTTTGCACATAGGGGAGGTACACATTTCTTTTAGAATCAAATGATAAAGGTGGAGTATGTTCAGTATTGCTCTACCCTGTCCTTTTGCCCTCCTGATAAGGCAGTTACAAGTGTGGCCACCTCTTAGTCACATATTAAGAAACTCTCAGCATGGTATGATCTCATGTTTAATTTTTTTCCAGACTTAGAGTCCTGTACCTTCCTTCATGCTTCCTTTCATTAATAAAGTGTGCTTGAGGGGGTGTTATGTGGACATTTTTGTTTGTTTCCTACTGCTATCGCAATATATAACAACCTGTACTTAAATAAATAAATATGAAAGCCAAACACAAACCCACATATGTGCTTTTTCAGTTCTAATTTGTTAATATCTCTGTTTTTCCTCTGTTCAGGCTTGAGTAACAGCGATGGTCACATTCATTCTTGGTCAGTTTTACTTCATTTTGAAATTATTATTATTTCCATGTTTCAATAAATTATTTCTCTTACCTTTTTATTTCATTTTAAACCTACTTTCTTTAAAAATACCAGTCTACTGCCATCCCTCAAAGGCAGCAACCTCCCAAGAGATGACAACACCCTTGTGTGCAGTGCTATACAGCACAGTGCTATGACCATGGCCATCACAAAATCTACAAGAGTGATGTGCCCTTGGTTTTCTTACAGAGCTCATTCTGACATGCCTGCTTCCACCCTTCTACATCTTGTAGGAGAGATGGGTGGTCCCCCTAGCAGATGAAGCTAAAAACACCATAGGTAGTTAATGCCACCCTGGTGAGGAAAGCTGACTTTAGCTACTTCTCATAATCCCAAATCTTGAGGAGACTGATAAAGAGCTACCAGGTTTCACAAACTAGGTTCTGAAAGCAGGAAAGTTGTCTTCTAGTACTTCCCATGGGAGCAGGTTGACTTTACAACAGTGTTCCTATTCCTAGGTTGAAACTGTCGTCATCTTTCTCTGAAATGAATTTAAAAATTGCTATGCTTTCAAACAAAAAAGAAGTGTCGATGGTGCATTGCTTCAAGAATCTATCACCTAAAAATGGCATTTGTTCAAAGTTGTGGGGTTTGGTTGGGTTTGTTTTTTTTTCGTTGCTGTTAAATTACCTTTTTTTAATATATATGTTAAAAAGAGAAAACAGCCATCCCTTAAGCTGTGTTTTTTGAATTGTTTGATTTGTTCAGCCACGCTAAACCAGCCACTTCACAGCTTCGGAAGCCAGAAGATATACAAGAGCTGATAAGTTTTTTGAAGGAGAATATTTTTGGGGAGATATGCACATATTCCCCATCAGCTCAGAAGGGTGCAAGGACACACCATATGGTGTTCAGCACATACCTTCACCTTATGGCGTGCGTTAAGTTCTCTCAGCCCTTCGCCCACCCTTTTAGTTACCACGGGTGGAATGTGACTTCTTCACCACTGCACTGCAATTTCACTTCCCACAGAAATTACTCCAGGGAGTATGGCCAGAACTTGCTGAGAGCTCTGGATATGTCTGCAGCCTGCTTTGCTCTCATGGTCCTCCTCCGGCAGGTACCCAGGGCTATGCAGAGCTTCCCTGAACCCTGCTCACAGCAACCTGTGAGGATGCACACATCCTCGGTACCCTGCTTTGGTACCATGGAAAGAAAGAGCCCACCTACCACGGTTTTACCTGTTCCTCATACAAAACGTGCTAGAAGAGCATCTACTGCCCTGCCTGGAGCGGTTGGACGGAGGGGGAGACCGGGGAGGAGTGAAGGGGGTGGTAATTCCGTGTAGTTTCCCTCCCTCTAGCGATGGAAACCGAGATTGCGGGTCACTCCTCCAGCGCTGAAAGAGGACAGGAGGCTACGGGGAAATCCCCAAAAGTCAGGCACCTCGCGTTACATTGGAGCAGCGGGCTGGCTGCTCAGACCAGCTCCCAGACCCTAGCTCTGGAGGCGCGTTCCGGGAGACCGCCACCTCCCAGACTGGGGGCTCAGGAGCACAGTTGTCAAATCTCTGCTGGCAAAGAGACCTCTTCTGTCAAGCATTAGGGGCAGGATTTTCAGCTGTGACCCAAGAGGCACCCAAGCACGCTTTTTTTACACAGACAAGAACAAAACAGAGTGATAAGTGTGAACTGCTGGGGCCCTTTTGCTGCATTTTGCCTGGGTTTAACGATTGCGGGGCTCATAAAAGAGCATGTGTCTTCCCAACACCGCTTGGCGAGGCTTTTCAAATATTTACAAAATGTATTTGGTATCCTCGGCTAATAATAGCCCAATAGGTCCCCAGATAGAGCACGAGAGACTGAGGCACTCTTGTTCTGGTTGCTATTTAGCAGCCTTGCTTCACAATGCTGAAAGACTTCTCAGTTCTTGTAAAAGGGTAAGAGACAGGGAAACAGATTGCAGAGGTTCCTGAGCTGTTATTTTAGGAAACACTGCCTCAGTGGTGGAACTGCACACTTTCTTCAACCAGAGTTGTGTGAGGCCTCTGATCCTTCCTTACTTTTTCTTCAACTTACTCATCGATACAGAGAATAAAAACCTGTAGAAGAAAACAAGCTTGATGGAAAGCTTTCTTGGGCTTGCCCCTTTGTAGGGAAAATTAGCAGTTTTGACCACACTACATTTCTGATACCAGATGCCAAAACCAAAGCAAATACCATTTCAAAACTCCCTGTCTTTGGTAGTGAGCTATAAAACTAAAGCCCACCTATACAATGGGCAAAGCCAAACACTTGCCCTTTGCCATAGGGTCAATCCTAAACCACCAGGAGCTACTCAAACTGCAGGAAATCAAAGCTGTCTTATGCTCTGGGCTGACAAGATAGCCAAACAGACCTTGTTGGTAGTGCTTCCCAGCAGGGACCTATAGGAGAAACCATGTTTCCCACACACTTCCTTTGATCTCTGGTGACACACACAGTCCCCAGAGACCTGAAGCTCCTAGTGCACTCAGAGAAAGAAGTCAACAGCATAAATCCTCTACAGAATCTCTGTGGGAACAGGGATGAGGAAGAAGGGCCACTTTGTGTTGTCCCTTCCTGCAAGAGCCCTCGTGCAGTCCCTGTGCAGGAATCCCATCCCATTCTGCTTACTCCCCATCCAAAAACCACAGCTGTGGCCCCTCTCTGGGGACCACTCATCATCATGTCTGGAGGTCCAGAGCCAGCACTTCAGCTGAGTTCCAGGGACAAACCTGTGCAGCTGGAATGGGGATGGTCACTTCTGCATGCACCACACTGGTGCGATTGGGGTGCAGGACACGCAGGATCAACCAAATCCAAACTCCTGGCCTGCCAGAGGTGGTCACCTGCATTTTCATTCCTTGTATCCACCCACAAACTTCAGAGAGGGACCAGGCCTGCCTCAGCTGCGAGTCTTGCTTGGTGCAACAGAGCAGTTACAGCCTGCAAATGAGATCCAGGTTTCAGCTGTATATTCCATCTCTTTAAGCATCACTCAAGTCCCACTCAATCTCAGTTTGACTCCAACATGCAATTAAATGCTGTCCTAAGTGGAAACACTCCTATGAACCGGGCTCAGAAATGCAGTTTTCCCCAAGTACATTTTAGCAGCAGCAAACTAAAGAGAGCGGCTGCTGTCAGGAACAGTGCTGAAGGCATCACCAGCAAAAACAACCCCTTTGGGGCAGCTGGGTGGCAAGCAGGCAGGTCCCAGATTGAGCTGGTAAGAGGAAGTTTCTCCTTCAAGGCATGTGTTTTGGGGTTTTTTTTCTTCCTTTCCTCCTCCCTCACTTCTTCCCCCTTCATGGTGGAAGAGAAAGCAAGAAGCAGGAGTCACCAGCTGTATTTTAGTGCCAGAAGCATTAACAGCAGTGCTCAGTGGTAGTGAGAGGGCTCTGTGGGGCACATCTGGGACACCAGGAAAACTGGAGTGGGGCCAGCCTTAAAGGAGTCACGTCTCTCTCCTGTTTTCAAGAGCACCACAGCACGCACACCAAGGACAAGCATATTTTGCATTAAAGCCTTGCATAGGATGGCAGTGCAGCACAAGCAAGGAGATTTAATGCATGTGGATACTCATGGCTTTATGCACAGTCTTCATATCAGGCTGTAAAGTGGTATCCCAAAACCAAGATGGTGCTCTTCTACTTAGAGTGCCCCACATACTACATGCTTCAAGAACTGCACCAAAACCCTTGGCAATGCATTTGTTATCCTCTGCATTGTGATGCTGTCCTGGGCTGAGCACAGGTTCTTGGTATGACAAGAGCATGTAAGTTGAAAGCCTCTCAAGTGAAATATTCAATAGCCATGGGTTTGCACCTTTCCCTAGTGCACAGGAAGTGGCACACAGGGAAGTGGGATAAAAATTCTTTCAAACAAGTCTCAAAACTCCCCTTAGCAGCCAAAAGACTTGTTAACATTGGCAAAAAGAAGCAAGGATGAGTCCGCCAGTTAAGGGAAGAGATACGACTGCAGTGGGATTTCTAGGAATAGCTTCACTTCTTGTTTCCCCCAAGAACTCATGTGAAGAGCTGGAAATAGAATAAAGCTAGGCACATGCAGATGTCCTGAGGATGCACTACAGCACGTGCCAGGGCAGTTTCTCCAGGCACAGTTCACTGCAGATGGGTGTTGAGTACATCCACATTTAGTCCAAGAATGTCTCCGCATGCTATCTGAATTCAAAGGGATGGATCAGGTTTGCATGAGCAAAGGCTGTAAAGGAAGGCCCCAGAGCTCACCCATCCCAAATTACTCCCATTTTTCCCACCTAGGCCAGTACTGGCAGCACCACATGCAGTACGTATGGTCAGCTCTGACCATCAGCACTGTAGCACTCATGTTGACTGAGCTGGACTTTGCTAGATTTGATTCACAAGCAACGAAGCCCTATTTCACTTCATCCTACAGTGACCGCTATTTACTTTGGGCTGCTGGTGGCTCATTCTGACTGGTGTGTCTCTTTGCTTAACCTTTATCATCCAGTTGGCCACCCTTAGCTTTAGCCTTACCCTAAATATTGGGCTCCCCAATGCTTCTGCTGGCAGCCTCCACCAGTTGAGAGCACTCACTCGCTAGCATCCCATAGGACCTCTGAGACCTACAGTATTAGCAGGAACAAAATCAAGAAACCATGCAAAAGACACACATCTGAGTCTGAATTGCATCCGTCTCTAAACTAGCCAAATCAGGACTCCAAGGACAATATCACAAAGCAAACCTGCCTGTGCCATTGCAGTCTAAAAACCCTCCAGACCATAGTTATTTAGGTACTGGTCCTGATATTCTGGTTGCTCTCATCTGAGCTGTTGACAGCCTGTACCAGCATTGGGCCACGTGTTTTTGGGTGATTCAACCTTCTCCATTCCCAAATCTAAAAGAAAGCCTTGAAAGAGTGCAGGAACAGCCTCATGCTCCATTTCAGCTCAGCTTTTCTGGAGGCAACAAGCATACACAAGTGTGAAAGTGAATGCATGAGGAAGATAGGAGCTGCAAAACATACATGACTGCATGTGGGGTTTCTATATATGTGATTCACAATGGTTAGAGCATTGCCCGACAACATTATCACAGCAGCATTTGGCAAACCAAGAGCCACTCCCAGGTACTAGATACAGCAATTTTCTACACAGATACTGTGGTTTGCCCTTCAGAAAACTTCATAGCCTTGTCATGAATCTCTATGATTTACAGTACCTGCTGCTAGCTGGAGCTCACAGATGGAACACCAGTACTCCAGACTGACAATATGCAGCCAGTAATGCTGAGCGGGGATGTGTCACCTCTATAAAGGTTGAAAATAAGACAAAAATATCAGAGAACAGAATAAACTTCTGGGAGAGGCTATTTTAGTCTTCTAATCTGAATATTCAGACTTAATTTGGTATTTTACACCAGGCCAATTAGACACCCACAAAATGACACAAGACTAGTTTGCCACTGATGAGTGTTCAGGCTTTGTAATTCTTCTGTCAGTACACTTAGTCACTTGCTATTTCATGGTCAACTCATGGGTGCCTTTCCAGGGTGATAAGGAGTAGGGAACATAGTATCTTAAAAAGATACTGATTAAAATGCCATCAAGAGGCCATTCGTCTCCACTGACATTTGCAACTTTGCTTAACTAGGTTACTTGCCATTTTCAAACACCAGAATTTCAAGTCATCTACCAAAATGAAGCAGTTGTACACTAGGAAATGGTGGGGGGATGGGCAAAAAGGAGGAAAACAAATACACACAGACAGACACTTCCCTGGCTTTTAGAAATCAGGAAATTTTTTGCTATCAGTGTCAGATGATTTAGGGGAAAAAAATAAGAAAAAATATAGCAAGCTAGCTGTGGGATTAGCCAGCTATATTTAGCTGTTAAGAGAGGTCAGAGGGTGCTCAAAAAGGAACATGCAAGTGGGTATCAGTGGAAGTCTCTGTCACAGCAGTACTGTGAGCCAATGCTTCTCCACTTGCGGCACAGTCTGGAAGGGACTGCACTCCTGTCTATCATGAGCAGATCATTTAAAGTGATAAGAAACATTTCTAAAGGAATGATGAAAAGTGTCAAAATGTTTTAAGCGTTAAAAGCAACAAAGACTTGATTCCGTGTTTTTCTCCTCTGCCCAGCCAGAACTATTGTCATCAGGGATGCCTGAATCTTCTCAGATTTTTTTTTTTTGTCCTTATCCAACCCTCCCTCCCCCCTTTCAGATACTAAATTTAAAAATAATCCTATAAATTCTAGGTCTATGACATGTTTAATCAAGGAAACTGAGCCCTTCTAGCAGCCAAACCAACTTCTAGCAGACTTGTTGATACATATTAGGAGATGGGGATGCTATGGACATTAAGTGATGGAAAGTTTTCAGCAGCCTTTCATAAGCACTACAGACTCAAGAAGAAGGATGATGCACAAGATGACCTGTGCATGTCATGCACATGCCCATTATACATGCTGCAAATCACAGAAGAGGCTAGAAGAAAATCAGTCCCACCTCATCAATGTGGCCAAAGTCATAGCTAAATTCTAGCATTAATAACCTGAACTCTGGAGAGGACATCCTCGCTTAAGTTGGTTCAGGCCATACAGGAAAGACCACACCTGCTCAGCATGGCTCTGAGTCTGATGGGCCATGCTCTGTGGATGGGGAACTTTAGAGCTCAGTCTCTGTTACAGCATGCACATGGGCATGCACTGGCAAAGACATGGCAACCATTCAGCCGTTCTTGGTTAAGAAAGACGATTTAAAAGCGTAACAAATGGTCAGGTAGATAGACCTTTATCAGCAGGTATTTAATAAGCAAAACTATCAAGCCTACACCAATACATTTGACCTTCCGCTTTCTCTCAAACCCTGCCTTCCCAAGGTTCAGAGCTTTTCTCCGTTGAGATCACAAACAAGACAAGTTTTCCCTGTGGCAAGCCTGGTGCTGGTTTGGGAGCACACTGCCAAGCTCTCACTGAAGGAACAAGTGGTGCTTGTGCCAGATTTGGCTCCTGGGGCACTCCAGTCCCAAAGGAGTTTGGAAATGCAGAAAACATCAATCACAATCTGATGGGCTGAGGAGAAGGTTCATGAAAAGGGTCTTAGCTGGAGAGGGATCTTAGAAGAGATCTGCCTCCTCCAGAGAGCATAGGAGAGCATAATTTTCCCAGGAAGAAGGCAGCTTTTTGGTGACCTATTTCCAAAAACTAAGGGACAAATGAAGTTATGCAGTAAGTCAATGTTTTCTGTTATCCTTACACCTTTGACTTCCCATTTTCCCCTCACAAAGCAGAAGGCAGCCTTGGAGCTAGTATCACATGTTTCCAAGACAGGCAGAAGCTTTTTTCAGGATACCAACAGATCAGTCAAACATGGGACTAGTCATTTTTGTGACTCCCAGAAGGAACCTTCTTGCCGTGAAAAGCCTTCATTGTGCTCCATGTGGGCAGCAGCCAGTGCAGACCTCCGGCATCTGATGAATCCAAAAGGATCAGTGGCTGGAGGGAAAAGGGGACAAGAAGGATGACCCTCCTAAATAACTTTTGCAAAGTGACTCATCCTTTCACTGACAGCATTAACATCTCTGCTCCTGCCAGCTGGGCAGCTGCTGGCGGCACTCTGAGCTGTGAGGGAATGTTTTGTTCCAGAGATGAAAAAAGGGGGGCTCAAGGGGGGAAAACAACCCTTCTGCGTGCATGTGAGCATGCATGTGTAATTGCCACATGATTTCAGCTATTTTGACCTAATAAGAGTTACTGCATTAGTCACCAGCCTTGGTACAAACAGATGGATTTGCAAGAGTTTAAAACAGCAAAGAAAAGAAGATGCCACAGACCCCAGGGCAAAAGGGCATCCTGGTCATGGGCAGTGGGGAAGCCCCACTGTGAGCAGCAGACCCACAGCGCCCTGGGCTCACCCCAAGTGGCGGCTTTCCACCTCTATGCACTAAGGTGCCAGAATCCCCTATCCTTCAAAACCACTGGACTTGACTGCTCTACCTGTGCTGAAGAAGTTTCTCATGAGAAAGAAGCAGCACAGCTGACACTGTGTAATGGTTTCTTTAAAAACCTCATTATTTTTGTCACATTATAGGATCACATCTTTCAGCTATTCATCATAAAGCTGCAGTACAAATCAGTAAGGCTTGCTTGGGGCACAGACTGCCTGGTTTTGCTAATCAGAAAAGGCATGGCAAGGCATCAGAGCAGCATTCCTACCCTCTGAAGCCTCTAGATTCACCAGACATGAGCTTCAGGCCCACAGGGTTGAGCCCACCAACATTAGGAAAGAAAATTCAGTGCATCAGGAGCGCTGTTCCCCCAGCCAATATTTACTTTTCCAAGCTGAAGCAGGCAGGCTTTGCCATCGTGCATGGAAATTTGGGCAGTTCTTTACTAAAAATACTTCTTAGCCTTCCCCCTTTCCTCCTCTCCACAGGAGGTCCCACTCTCCCTCCAAAAGCTGCTTTTTTGCATAGGTCTCTGCTGACTCCACTACCAAATGGGGAGGAGAAGGAACAAAGAACGTCTCACTGGTGCACATGCCTGGCTCCAGCATAACTCATCCCAACACCCCCCCCCCCCTCCAAAAAAAGTCATCTCCACCTGAGAGCTCCAGCCTCCAGAGCCACTAACTTTCCCCACCTTGTCTTACTCTGTCTATATTCACTCTTTCCCTCCTTGTCTTTCATGCAACCAGTGCCAGCAAGGCAACTTCCCACATACCTGCACCACAGCATTTACCAGACTATAGATAATGCCATTCCTACAAGGGACTGACTGTTGGGGAAGACAACACAGAAGAGGACTCAGTTAAAGCACAAGCTACACATGGACCACAACTCTTGCTGTTTATAGGATGCCTGTTCCCAAAAATCATGGAAGCTGGGAACACAGGCATCGGCCTTGAATGCTGACCTGAGACCCAGCATACAGGAAAAGGGAGGGAGAAGCTTCTTGCCCTAAATTACATGTCTGAACTTCAGCAACAACAACCCCACTCAATGAAACTTGTAAGGACCAACCCAAGGACGTACATTTTCATTTTGAAATATAAAGAACAAATTTGGGGACATAAAGGTTTTAAACTGTTGATTGGAAGATTTACATGTAGACAGAGTATTGTTTTCTTCTCCTGGCTCCCTGGGTAGCAAAACAGAAAAATTATGTGTAATTAAAATGGAAACAGTATCAATTAGCTGTGATTCTCTGAGCTGTGGAAAGAGTAAACCAATGAGGAAAGACTGTTCTTGTCCTCTGGCAGCCTCTTCACAACAAGATTATTCTGAAGATATCTTAAATCCACTTAAGCATAAACTATGCAAACAAAATTTAAAAGGAATTGGTGCAGGTGGAGGAGTATTTACTAGCCAGTGTAATACTTGATCAAATAAATCATAGAATCATAGAATAGTTAGGGTTGGAAAGGACCTTAAGATCATCCAGTTCCAACCCCCCTGCCATGGGCAGGGACACCTCACACTAAACCATGCCACCCAAGGCTCTGTCCAACCCGGCCTTGAACAACGCCAGCGATGGAGCATTCACAACTTCCCTGGGCAACCCATTCCAGTGCCTCACCACCCTTACAGTAAAGAATTTCTTCCTCATATCCAATCTAAACTTCCCCTGTTTAAGCTTGAACCCGTTACCCATTGTCCTGAAGAATTAACTTGATTGCCAGTACTGGAGCTCAATTCATTAACATTGCATCCTTGTGCTCTTTGAGTTATCCCCCTGAAGTTTAATCTAGATAGGGCCAGGCTTATCTTTTACTTCTATAGAAAGTTCCTCTTGTGTCAACATTTTTAAATACTCCTAGAAAAAGGACACACACAAGAACAGAAAAATTTAACGAGTTACTGTATCTAGTCACACACAAAATCAGGGGCTTAAAAAAGAGTTAGACTCCGCAAAGACATTGCCCGTAAGTCCTGTTAAGCAGAAAACATACTATAGCATAATGAGAATCATAATTCTGATATTAAGGAGTGTGTTATTCCTTCTAATAGAGAAAAAAAAAAAAGAAAAAAAAGAAAAAGACAAATCACTTTTGGATTTGATACAGACTTATTTTCTCCTCTGAGGTATTGCCAAGTCAGAAATTGCATCAGTTAAATCTATTAATTCACTATAAAAACAAATTTCTTGCCATTCATTATTTGAGCGGTACACTGAGCACACAGATCAGCAAATATTAACATTTCTGTTTGATATTAGTGTTTCATATGAGGCAACAGTTGGACCTGAACTTGATATAGATAGATACTTCCTATAGTTCTCTTTTACGAGAAGAATTGCCAGCATGCTCAAAGTAAAGGAGATAATTTAACACTTTGTGGTACAAATCCTGCATCTCGACTCAGCCTTCCACAAACCAGCCTTTCACTAAACCACCACCAGCATGTTGTTCTTCCATCTTCTTCATGCATATTCTTTGGGTCAGCTCCAAAGGGGCTGAAGTACATAGAGAACACATTTGAGAATAAATCAATAAATAGAAACACAGCTGTACTGAGTCACTATTTGAAGCGATTTCATGAGCACTGTGAATAAGGACAACTTTTTCCTGCCATAGGGACAGTTTTGGTTTTCTGGTAGTTTTGTCTTGATAGCTTGATATTGAAACACCTCACAAAATTATTTCTTGTGAGCAAACAGCAACATGCATTCTCTAAAACCCCAAGTCTAGCCTGTTACTGCCAACCTGGGGATTTTTGGTGAAATCAAGAGCACACCTTGAAAGGAAGAGTAACTGTGTGTGTGGCTGAGAAAAGCCTCTGCTCTGCACCAAGGTTAGCCCAACACCATGCGTCCTGCCCACTCTCTGCTACAGCATGACCCTGCTGGTCTTCCTGCAGGCAGGGAACATGCCATCTCCATACCACCTGCCAACTCTCTTCCAAACTATTTGTCAAGTAGTTGTTTGTGAATAATTGTTTTAGTGCTGACACATTTTATAAGTTGGCTTCAGATAATTGACAAATAATGAAAAATTACAATTGCACAGTAGAAAAATTCATTGTTAATTATTCTCCTAGGTCTAAGAGAGTTGCTGACCTTCTCAAGACATTTCTTCTAGTTAAATGAGTACAAACAGATGCTGACCTTCATTATAATAGCTCTGACATATTTCCTGAGGAAACACAAATGAGAGTGTAAAGACATGACCAAACATATCCAGCCAGTCACACATTAGTCATCAGGACCATTTTCCAAAGTGCCTACTAAGTTCTGATGCTTTGTATTTTGGAGGGGCATAAAGGGCACATCAAGCCTCTAACAAGTCAAGTACAATGGTCTTGGAGTTGAGCAACTGAAAAACCCAAGGAAGTAAACCGAGTAGGTGTTTCAGATCATTTCAGCCATTGTTTTGCACATGTTTTCTGTCAAGACAGCTTCTGGACCATCGTTACTCATCATTTACATCAAGTTTTAAACTAAGGACAGCAAGAACTGCGGGTTTGAAATGTGACACCACACATCAAAATTTAATGAGGCCTCCAGGGCTATGTGCAACACAGCCTCATTCCCCCTACACATACAAGCACACTCACACAGTGAATCAGATCCAAGAGCATCTTGCAAAGCACCCCAGGGCTTTAAATAAAGAAAAAAATAAAATAAAGTAAAAAAGTGTGATTTGTCAAAGACACTACAGCTCTCTGGAAGGAATGGGATAGTCTTTCCTGAGTATTTGTGCTCATGGAGACTTAGAGATCCTTGTCAGCAGTAGAAAATGGAATCATTCTGGGTTTTAATCCTGAGCAGCTAGTCATTTTAACAGCAAGTTTTTCACAAAATCATTTTTCTTGACCTGAAAGGGTACACACATACAGCCTCCAACAGATGTGAAAAGCAGTTAAGTCAGCATAGATGCTCCATTCAAGGCCCTCCTGAACAGAGATGCCAGTGCTACATAAAGACGGGTATTCATAGCATCCTCTTAGAGCAATTTCAGCCATCCAACTTGGACATTATTTACAGCAGCTAAATTCAGAAACCCAAGTTTCCTCTGCAGTCCCTAGAACGAGAAGACCAACCAAGTGCAGCTGAGACTACCTACACTAGGCTAGGATGGGATGGGCTGAGTGAAGACTACTGCTCCCCATCAAGCACTATTTGAGATGCAAGTTAGTGACCTCTGTGTGACAGATTTCATACAAGTAAACCAGTCTACATGCTTTATGATGGGTTTCATTTCCCAGCTACAAGGCTACAGTCAATGTTTTAAGTAGCTTTGAAAGCACAGTAGAGAATAGAATGACCAAAACACCACTTACCCTTTTACGAAGCTGCTGAGATGAAGAATCTGAACTGCAGTGATAAACTTCAGCTTTTAATTTATAAAGAGAAACTGCCTAAAATCATTTAGCACAAATCCAGGTCCTGGCTTCCTCCTAAGGCTTATCTAACCTTCATGCATATTCTTTTCACCTACTCATTTGTACAGACTCAAAATTAAAAAGCTGAAAATATTGAGAAACCTTGTTCTAGCATAAAAATCATTAATTACAGAAGACAACATAAGCTTTCCATTTTCACAGCCCCATCTCTCTGTGGGCTCTGCATGTATGATATACATACATAAAATATAGAAGCTACATGTTTTTCCAAGTGCAAGCAAAGTACCAGTGGTACTTGTAGCACCTTGTTATGAAAGGTAGCACCCAACTCTATGTCTTATACAGAACCTGATACATGGATATGAAGGGCTTTCACATGAGATTCATATTTTTATATGTAACATTGGCTTAAGTGCTGATAGGAAAATGCTGGCGGACCACTTTATCCTACCTATACCAGAGTGTTGCACATCACCCACAAATTTCTGGTTTTGAACTTTTGAAAGGTTGGTGCAAGAGCCTACACCACTGTTGATGAAACAAAGAGTTGGGAGGGCCGGTGGCATTACCAAAACCCTCAACCCTGTGATGGCTGGAAATTCAATAACTTGACCCCACACATCATTTTCACTCTGGGCAGTATGTAATCAACCCCACCTCCAGGGTGCAGATCCCCCATCTAGAGCTCTGCACATAAGGACGGCTCTGGTGACCAGGATATTTCACAGAAAAATCAAAAAAAGAGCTAAACAATCCAAACAAGTCCTACCAGTTCCCCAAGCAGGGAAAATCCCTTCCTGGCAAACATGAGTGAAGCCTGAGATCTGTTCTGCAGCCTGTGTCCCACCAACTATCACAGCACTACTACCCTGACAAAAGAAACCCTTCTCCCCGGAAGATCCACAAAGATCGTGATGAATGAAGGAACTCTTGTGCCAAGAAGCACTCACTGTGTCCACACACAACCTTATTGCCAAAAAAAAGCCACATGCTTGGGTTGGGGTTTTCTTAGTCATCATTTTTTTACCGTTTGCCCCCCTCCACTTTCCTCATTGTAGAGGTTCAAGTGAAGCTCTCCTCTGCTGAGCTGCTCCTTCTGTTTGCACTATTCAAATTCCTGGAACACTGTCTCTCTTATCAAGGTTGAACTCACATAACCAGCAGGGACCTGCCATCAGTTCTTCCACAGAAAAAATGTTTTGGAAAAGGTGTCTCCCTCTTCCAGATATAAGCACTTATATGCAGCAATCAAGTTATCCCTCAGACTGTCTCTGATACACTGAATGCACTAACTTCTTTAGTCTCACAAGATCTAAATAAGCAGATTTTATAACGCACTAACCATTTCTCTGGCCTTCCCTTGGACTTTCTTTGCACACCAGCACTGATTCTACTAATAGTTCAGAGATGGACTATAGTCCTTTTAACATGAGCTTGCCAGTTGTATGTAGAAGGAAAAACAGGAAGAAAAAACATCAAGAAGATAGGAAGTTAATTTCCCTGAAGGCATAGTGTTTATATGACTATTTGCCAGTTTTGACAACAAAGTCCCTCTCACAGTGTAGGTACAAACTGTCATGTACTGTTCTCCGATTATTAGCCAGCGTGTGTCTGGATCAGCACATCTAGCTGGAACAGGATGCAGAAGGAATTGCAAAGACAGAGAAGAGCCTAGATCACCTGAGCATCACAAGTGAGCACAGCACAGCATATTTTGAACTCCAGCCAGTGAGACTATATTGAGTTGAGCCACAGGAGGAAAGGCTTGCATGAAATTACTAACACAAAAATCAGTGTGACTTCTACCCCAGCAAGTAAAGTACTTAAACACCCAAGTTGAAGATAGAAAGGAAAAACACACAGAAGAAAAACTCTCCTACTGAAAGAAAAAAAATAAAAATAGTTCTTCAGAAAATTGAAGCTTCCTTTATTCTCAACTTTACAACAAAATAAGAATGAAGAGGGCACTTTCCTACTCAATTTCACAAACCTAAGAGCAAAACAGAAAGTCCTTTAAAAGCAAACACTTAACTAGAACATTTCCCAAAGCTGTTCTGCTTTCCCTAGTTGCCATGCAGAAAGTCACCTTACTTCATGCAGCTAGCAGCAATGAAACTCCCCTCACAAATACCTGTCTTGCTTAACCCAGGCTTTTGTGACCCTAAAATTAGTTTACAATTGGAAACATCTTCAGGACTAAGAGAGCGGCAGAGCTAACATTCCTCCACCTTCTTTTCTCCTTATGTTCATCTTAGCACTGAGAGATGCAAGCACTTGCAATGTGCTGTATCCTGTGAGAGTATTAACTTTTACTTTAAAACCATACTTTGCTTTGTTATTTTTAATGCTCTATTTGTGTATTCCATATTGTTCACAGAGCCATCTTAAGAAGCCTTGGGAGAGAAGGCTAAATTCTACTTTTGCCTCCACATAAATGTTATCTGTTATCTCTGGGGAAAACAAATTCAAGTTCTCCAATAACAGCAGAGAGAATATAGGAGGAAAGAGTTTGGAGGAAGTTAGGTCTGACCAAACCTCACTCATTAGTGAGGTCTGGGAGCGCAGGTAAGAAATAAAGTATGTGCCTGTGGTGGGAGGCGCAGGTGAGGAGCTGAGGATAACAAGGATTTGGGACTGGAAAGAGATCCAGGGGCTACGAGGGTCAGGCTTACTATGGGAGACAGCCTTTGTGGAAAAGTCTTTTTTTCTCCCCCCAGCTTGCCATTTCTCCAGCCTCTACAGCTACCCTCCTTCCTCCCATCTCTTTTCCTCTTATTCCCCTATTTGAGAAAAGGCAGGAAAAGACCAAGGGATACTTTGAAGTACTGAAGATCAGCATTTGCACATCTTTTTGTTGTCGACCCTCTCACATGTTCCCACCCCCTCCTGGTGGTGGCCAACAGCTGGGCAAGCAGAAGGCAGGGATGGGTTCCTGTCTGGAAGGAGCACTTGAAAGCACTTCATGCAGACCACGAAGACCATGTACATAGCTGGGTGCTGTGCCTGTGATGGTGAAAGCCCTGCTGAGCCAAGGAGGGAGGAGGGCAGGTAAGGACTGCTCGGGAGCAGCACCACCTCGGCAATGCTGGATTCTGCTCTCTATTAATAGGGCAGCAGCTTCCTGCTCCTGCGAGAGTCAGAGATGCTTTGAAGTAAAATCAGCTTTTCCGGAGACCGATCAAAATAGAAATCCAAGCTGCCTAAATCTGCAATGGAAATTTCAATCAACACCAAGTTTTTAAATAAAATTTGGACTCTATTCCGGTTCAAAATGAATTGATTAAAGAAATCAGATACACAAATAAGTCTTTTGGTTGGCTTTTGCTCTACATTAGCTCCAATGAAACTTCCTCTAAAGTAAGCATTAACTCTCAGAGATCCCAAGCCCTCTTACTCGTGTCGAGATACTGCCAAAGATACCAGCAATCAGCCCAGAGGAAATAAAGAATCACTAGCAAATTTGTACAGGTAGCGACCTCGCTCTCTAGTGCTGACAAACTCTTGGTCGGCAAAATTCAGCCTCCCAAAGAGTTAACATTCAATGGGCCAATAAAGCGTGATTGATTCATCGATAACGCGGAGCTGCCTTTGGGAGAGGGAAGAAGCCATCTCAAGAGACAAGCGAGGCAATTGTTTGCTTTCTGTGGTGTTCGCAGAGTGCCCTGCGGTAACCCTCGTGCTCTGCAATACTCATATTGGTTATTTCAAAGTTGGGTGCAGAGCTGTGCTTTCCCATGGCTGCCACTAATGACTTGCAGCTGTTGCTAATCTGTGCCTCTGATTTCCTTTGATTACTATGTGTATTGATGCCTGTGGTAAATAGGCATCTGCCAGGTGCCAGCACAATCAGGGGGAAAATATAAAAAGTTCCCTGTTTCAAATTCAATGTGACATTGTGCTTGTGGAGAGGCAGCCGGTTAACTGTTTAAGGGGAACAGTTTCCTGGGCTCCTCACTGGCCTCCTGGCTATGGAGAAGATTCTCGTGCATTTCAGTGACAGAAATCCCCCAGCTCTTTCTTCCAGCCCCAGCTGTAGGAAATAGCCACAGGGAGAAGTTGGTGGAACTGTCCCAACCATATAACAGCCCATGATACCTGAGTTTGGCTCTGTTAACCTGGAGAGAGTGAAGACTCTCTGACTCAACTCATCCCACTCCCTGGGGACATCGTCACAGAGCTGCCTGAGGACCTCTGCATCTGCACATGAACTTGGGCTGGCTACAGCCTGCTGCCTCTTTATCCTCTTGTGTAGAAGAAGCTCCTGCTTCAGACCACACTGAAAGGCAGCGGAGCACCTTTGCTCACAGTCCCAGGGTAAAAAGAGTGGAGCAGAGGCTTCCCACATTGCCCATTAGGAAAATATCTGTCTTGATGACAGCCAAGGCTAATATTAGATTTTCCAGAAGGAAGCACAAGAGTCTTGCAATAAGAAACATCCCCGGAAGTATTTCCCCAGCAGGCCACTGTAGCATGACCTGTTACTAGCACTTGCGTTTTGCCCCAGCCCCAGAGCCCCTCCACGCAATGTCTCTGGGTGTTTCTCATTCTCCCTCACCACCTCCCTTGCAGCAGCCAGCTGAAGATACCACACAGCTGCTCCTTACTTCCATCCATCATGCTTCTTCCTGATAGCAGGTAATTATTTCCAGCTGTTAATTATCCAAGACCATCACACCTGACCCATATTGTTTGCCTTTCATTTGCACCTAATGTGCTGAAAATAACTAAATAAAGGCAAACTTCAGAGAGACACCAGCTATGTGCCAGTGCTAGAGAAAGGAGCAACTTGCCCTCTCAAAAACTGCATTTGAGGTTCATTTCCTCAGCTTGGTGGGGGTCACTATTCATTTATGTGCCAGGTTGCGTTTAAGGAGCAGCAATAACTTGAATGCACAGGCCTCCTAGAGCTTACTTTGGTGTCCACAGCACTGACTTAATTTTGTTCCTATCTATGCTCAGCTTGCTTCCCTGTGTGCTGTGAGCTACCCTGGGCTCAGGAGGGTGGGGAGACCATAGAGCACAGCAAAGTACACAAGCCCCTTCCTCGTGACTGCAAGGGTTATGGAGTAGATGCGTAGCTGTATGCTGACATTTTGGACCTCCTTCCCACTAGGAAAAGAGGGCTGAAAATTGAAGTCATGTACCCAAATATGTATGCACAATTTCTGTAGCCAGAGCAGATCACATTAGCTGCCAAAAAAATCAAGTCATCTGATACATATCATTATCATATCTGATATTATCATTTAAGTTTTGTGGAAAGTGCTAGATCTAACTCCTTATAAATCATTGGAAGAGGGAAGCTGAGCATATGTGTCCTCCTAAAACAAGGCAGATAAGATGCCTTAAAAATTAAAGGGCTCTCAGTTAAAAGGGATAGGGCTAAGCTCTGTTTCAAAGAGCCTGGATGACAGAGGAACCCAGAGACAAGCTGATCCAGCTGCAGGAGGAGAAAGGCTCTTCATAGGTATACCACAGTACCCAGGCCATGAGAGTGGTGGAGAGCAAGGTACTGGAAACTGGGATTTTTAATAAAGATACAGGCTCCTAGTTGTTTGAGTTCAGGTTAATACAATCTTGTACATGGGAGGTACAACCTGACTTCAGAGACAAGCAAGTTCTCTGTTAGCCTTTTCTCCAAAGTGGAATAATTTTAAAGACCTCAACTTTTGGCGTTGGTCATTTTGTCAAATTTAGCTGATGTAGAAAAAGCAGACCAATTCTGGTAATTGTCACTGAAAAAGAGAAAGCTAAAAGTGCTGCAATGACAATGATGCACATCCAAAGAGTTTTCTTTAGCTTAAAGACTGGGTGGCTTTTTGCCTGAAGCAACACCAGCCTTCAAGACCAGCCAATGAAGACCTTGTGCTCCTCCTCTCCGAGTCAACACTGATAGGCCAGTCTTCCTCTGGGCTATAAAGCAAGTCCCTCCACAACCCCAGTTCAGGGAGGAAAAGATGGGCATTGGCAAAGAGCAGCAGAGTGCAGTTCATGGCACTTCCCAATTAGCATGTTTCAGCTCACTTGAGAAAGTCACATATTCTTGCTCAGATGTGGCTGGGGACTCGAGGGGTCAGGAAGGTTTTACATTTCACCACTGAGACTCCCATAGGTTTTGCCAAGTACTTACTAAGTTATTTAAAAGGAAAACAAGAACCCGGCTGGGCTTCTCCTTTGTTTCAGTCCTGCTCTGGGCTCAGGCACCTGAGCTGGCAGCTGCACCTCTCTCTCTAATGGCACAAGGGAGAAGGGACATTCATGCTGTCATCCCTGCTGGCATATCCTGTTTCTGTTAACTCACATCTTGTAACTAGCCTAAGCTAGTCAGCGCTGTGTTTTTCAAGGAAAAGAAAAACATCTGAACTTTGGCATCAAAACCCCACTGGAAACCAGCCATTGCCTAGAACGTAACTGAGCCCTTCAGCTCAGCTTTCATTACAGCAAGATTTCCCAGGAGAAAATGCCCAGACGACTGACAGCAAGGAGTTTTCTTAGGACTTACAGTCTCTGGGACTAGCCTCTGCAGCACTAAAACACACACACACCACCCATCCCACTCAGAAGCTATTCACAGCCTGCTGCCACCTCTGCTAGGAGCACACTTCTGTTCCCAGCTCCCCCCAGGCAGCAGGGTAGGAGGGTGCCCGAGGACCAGCTGGATGCTGGAGGCAGTGAGCAGGCTCTCCCAGGCATCCCTTTCTATGCAGCAACAGTCAGCACAGAGGATGGACAGAGCTCAGGCTCCAGCTCCAAGCACCATGCCAATGCCAAGGAAACATACTCTGCCCCAGGGAAGGCATGCAGGGTCACTCCCCACAAGGGAACAAGTAGGGATCGGACCAAGATGCAGGGTCTACCCCTGCTTTCCAAAATGGATTTTCAAAGTTGCACTCTGTCCTCCAAGCATTGAGCAGCCTCCAGGCAAACTCAGCAGCATTGGGTCCCGGTGACAGTAATAGCCCCTTATACAGCTGCAGGCTCCACAAAATAATGGAGTAGGGCAAGCGTCTAGCAGTGGACAGATGCGCTGCTTGGCTTGTCGCTCTAATCTCTTCCCACCATACCTAGGAACGGTTATAATGATAAAAGAGAGGCTGGAAACTGTTATTGTATCAAAGCAGATCTGTGGTTTCCAGATTTTGTGTGGTTCTATTGTATTCTCCTGTGCTGGCTCTCTATTTGTTAAATCTAAACTAGGAAAAATAAATTACTCTCAACCTGAGAGTGAAAAAGAGTTTTCTTTCATACTGGCATCTTAACTTTATCTGATAATGAGACCCAAGTAATTTCCTTGAGTTTCAGCTGCAGCAAGTAATGAAACAGTGAAATCTTTCTTTGCTGATTAACAGTATTAGGCTTCTAGGGAACTGAAGCAATTCTCCAGTCTCAGGAACATTAGAAATCTGCAGGTAATCCTAACCTCATCTGTGTCCCCTTCTGCCTCCCAGCTGCTGTCTCACTCAATGTTAGGTCAGCAGCACTGCAGCAAAACACAACTTCCCGATTTTTAACCTGGGGGAAGGGAAGTGAGAAGAGGGAAAGGTTTTATGGGATTCGTTTTCTTGTTTTCTGGAGCTCAGAAAGGGACACAATTTCAAGATTTTCTTCACAACAAGGAAAGGAGGCATACTTATCCACTCTTGGTATTTCTAACTGCATCATTCCATCCAAAGTACATGGAAAGTCAATGAGAGGCTTTCTATTAACTTCAAAGGGCTCTTGAGCTGTAAGCTTCTGGTCAAATGCCTATCATTGATTCCATCCACACAAAAAGCTTATCTGCCTACAAGGTCGCATCTGCATTTAGGCTGCACTATGAATCCAGGTATTTTTTAATTGTATAAGCTCCATATATTCTCTTACAAGGTTTCAGGTACATCAGCACATACTCCAAGCCTCGACATTTGTGTTTCACAGTGAATATCCATCCACCCACAGAAAGTGGCTCAGCTAATCTTCAGTTTTCTTTTTGCATCCAGGAGAGCATAGGCAGTCACAGACAAAAGTGGTCATGCTTCGAAAAGAAGTGGAAGGGTTGTAACAGAGAACAGCTATGACGATAACCCGTAGCTGTCTTACAGAAAGAATAATCTAGAGTCTTTGTAAAGAAGCTTTTTGGAAAATTGTGAATAGTTCCAGTGTCCAACTGGATTTAAGCACCTGGTTTCCAAAGGACGCTGAATATCTGTTCTCTGGCAATAAGCTACCTCTGCAAGTTTCAGAGGCTAGGTATGAAAAAGAACAGAAAAGCACCCCAAAATTTACCCACCACTTGGCTGCAGGCTGCCATGAACTCATTCTTTTTCAGTCTTGAGACAATTTGGTAAGATGATGAAGCTTCAGCCAAAACTTTCAGAAGGTTTTGTTTTATTTCCAAATGCTATATTATCTTTGCTGATGCTTGTGGAACCACTGCTCATGGTGCCTGTGCAGCCTACAGTGACAGAGGATAACATTAAACCCTCAAGTCTATGGCAAACATGCCTGCCTACAACTCAAGTCAGTTGCACACGCTCATGCATTAGCCTACTACTTGGGTATTAATTGAATAAGCTTTCAAAAATAGTTTAAGCAAATTAGTTCCTGACACATTGCACATCTCGAGCTTTCCATTTGTGGCCTTTCATTCATAAGCGATCATCCACAGAGTGAAAAGAAGCACACTTCACTCTAATTAGGGAGGAGCTAATTATCCTCCATCAATTAGATCCTACAACACTTATCTGTAAACAGTTGCTGGAAAGGTACATAACAGATTAGTGATTGAAGACCTAATTAATAAGGAATAATGAGCTCCTTCCTGCATGAGATGGAGGAAATGTGCTCTCACTCCTTGAAAAAGCCTGGTGATAAGAGCCATGAAGCTGACCATAATTGTGTCAGGAGTCATTTCATACATAAGAGTTTTGTAATTTTTACATCTGATGCACAGTGTGTGCTTTCCTGACTTCACTGTGCACTAATGCCACATCCTGTGTGCCGGTGATGTAGTTGTGCCTGCCTGGCAAGTACATCCAGGGCTGCAAAGCACCCCCAAGGAGATGAGTTCTAAATGCTTTAAGGTGAGCAAGAACTTGGCAAATTCAGGGGCCTCAGACTCTGTTTTCTGAGTCTTCTCTGCCACTAGCACAGTGCATTTCTTCTTGCTCTGTCTCAGGGCACACATGCATCCACTGACCTTCATTACATTTGTCATTTTCACACACACACACAGACCATCAGTAGTGTTTCCTTCTCTTCATATCTCTGGACTGAAAGGACTTTCAGCTCTTGGACAGTGTTTTCTGAGCCTTACCTTGCCTTTCGAGCCCCGTTGTATTGCCATATTTTGCCTCTGTCTCTCTTAAAAAGTGCTTTCCAGAAGTGTACTCTCCTTCACCAAGGACTTAGCACTGCAGAGCTGAAAGGAGTACTTCTCTCCCATAACCTATCAAAGTGAGAAGTGCCCTTTTTTAGTGACAGCATCCATGCTACCAACAGATTTAGGCCAGAGCAGAGCAAGCCCCATGCTACCTGAGGTCATATCATTATTTTTAGGCATACAATTTGTTCATACACCAGTGAATTAGTGGCATAACTGGATATACGGATTGAGAAGAAACATCTGGAGTCCACTAGGACACCAGCAGTGTGGCAGAGGTCGCCCCTTTCTGAATAGAGATACTTACAGACTCCACAACCAGTCATTTCTCCTGTACCATACTTTGCTACCAGTTTATAAGACGGTCCCCAGAGCCTTATTCAAACCAAGATATACCACACTCACTGCTTCCCCCTTACCTATGTGGATGACTTTCATCAGAGAAGGGAATTGGCCTGGTTCAACATGATTTGCTCATGACAAACCCATGTTGGTTGGGTTTTTAACAACACTGTAAATCCTTCTGATATTTACAAGGAGTGTTAAAAAATTTGTTCAGGTATCTTTCCAGTGTTAGGCAACCTGGTTAAACATTTCCAGCCTCTCCTTTCCCCACCTTTTTAGAGATAGGAATCATCCTCATTTTCTTCATACCTCTGAGACCTCTGAAGTTAATTTCCTGCTCACCTTATTCTGCTGGTCTGAATACACTCAACTTCTCTAAGTTTTAATTGATTTTGACCAAATACTTTCTTCACAAAAATGAAGCAAAGAAAATGCTGAATTTTCCAGCCCGTATGCTTCATCTGCTATTTGTACTCCTTTTCATTAAAGTATATTTTCCTCTGTCTATTTATAGAAAGTTGGTGGAGCTTATTTTTTTCCTAATTGGTTTTGCATGGGATTTTTTTTTCTGATTGCATCCCAGCATGTTTATGCTGCCTTGTTGCAGTCACTCAGTTACAAGTCCCTGTTTCTATCTATCACTTAAGTCCCTTTGATTCTTAGGTATTGGCTCCTGGTGCAGTTGGATGCTAGACTCCTGCTTGGTTTCCTCTTTCTTTCACATCAGGATAGCTTACCATTATGCTTTTGTTAACGGCAGTTTCAGTAACTGACAGTTCATTTATCTTCAGGATTATCTTCCCAGAAGACACACATTTACCTGTTTCTCAGGCTTGTTGATGTCTGCTTTTTGAAGTTCTTTACCCTTTTTCTGCTCCTTTCACTCTTTTCTTTTCTCAGAACAATTCTATTGTTTCATGGTTGCTTTCACTCAAATTGCCTTCTACCTCCACTTTATCTCCATCCATTCCTCCCTTGCAGAGTCAACTCTAAACACAGACATTGCTTTGAGATATTCAGTTTTATAAACCCTGAGCTTGGACTAACAGGGAAGATTAATAGACACTCACAGAAGTGATGCTGTGGTGTTTAGGCCAAGGTGCCCCTCCTGCTCTCCATCCAATGGAAGGAACACATCAGGTTATAATAAAACCAAACCCCGGATTCCTTTAAAAATTCTTACCTGTATTTAGTTAAAAGGATGAGGAAATACATATTCTACAGACCAATAAATCAGTCAATCAAAAATACTATAAATGTCCTATGAAATTTGTTGTAGCCTACATCAAAAGTCTAACTTTGAAACCTTTGAAAAGTTAGGAAAATAAATTATTACTCAGGAATCATTGGCTAAGGTTACTTAGAAGCAAAATGCAACAAAACAAAAAAGGAAACTGCTCAGAACATCTCCAAACCCCATACCCAGAAAACACCCTATTAGTAGCTCCTCTTTCCTGTTAGTTCAGGAACGACCATGAATGATCACAACAGTACAGATATACAAATAGTTTCCGAGACGGACCCGAGCCCAGGCTGCTTCAGGTGCTTATACCAAGCAGATTTTGTATGGGATGAGGTGCCAGAAAGCCAAGTCATGATCTGGCTGGGACTGGAGTAGCAGTGGAAGGCCCAGGCTACCCCAACCCATTCCTCCACATACAGAGTCATTATGCACATCAACATTGCTCCTGAAGTGTGTGTAACTGTGCACCCAGGAACATGTAGAACAGAGGGATGGACAGTGATTCAATGCACACAAAACCCAGATATTACCAAAACTTCAGGATAGACTTTGAGGAACAAACGTATGACAGAGCACTGATTGTTTTCTGGAAGCACTGATAAGACCAATTTCAGAAAGCAGCAGAGGAAATGGAAAGAAAATTTGTTGCTTCTGTATGTACCAATCTGTTCCTTCTGCTCAGCATGAGAAAGGCCTCAGCTGGAGTACAGTTCCCAGTTTTAGGCATCACACTTCATGGAAGATAAGGACTAACAGGAAAGTATTTAGCCCAGATCCACAGTCAGAGGCCTCCAAGAGATTGATTATGAGAAAAATAGGTTAAATTATATCAATTTATTCAGAGGAGAGAGAAATGAAAGAAGCAATGTAAAGAGTTTAAGAATTAAAAGATTTTTATCCAAGAAAATCTGTTTTTCATACTGAAGACATGGAACAGATGTCCTGCAACATCACATTAGTGAAGAAAATAATCAGGTTAAACAACAGAAATGGGATTAGTCTGATTAAACACAGGTGTCTACACTGCAAGCATCTTCTGAAGTCAGCATCAGTGAAGGCTGGGGTGAGATTCACTTTGTTCTCAATAGATGACTACGGACAAATTCAGCTCCACTGAACACAGACACTAGCTAGATGTCCACCTGAACATCAGGGCAGCCAAGAGTGCTAGGTCAGAAGAACAAGTGAGAAATTAGCAGAAATGACTCACAGCTTTCTAATGAGGGCAGCTAGCACAGGAGCAGACAACCAAGGCAAAGCAGTGGGAGCTTCACCCTTTCTAAGGGCATCTAGGCAAACCTGCCATAGCAAAGGTTCCAGAGAAGCTGGGCCTTTCTTTGGGGAAGCAGAGTGGAGCAGATGACCCACTGAGGTCCTTTCCAGACCTCTACTACATTGCAACCAATATCCAGGGTGGTTGCTTAAGGCGAAAGATCTGTATTCTCTCTCAAAAATGCACAGCTATGCTGCTCCTTAGAAAAGTTGCTCACATGTATTCATTGTGGGTGATAGCTGCAGCAGAGTTGCTGTTCCACAGACTCACAGACCCATCCAAAAGACATGTGGATTTGCCAAGGATACAATAACCTATACTTGTTACCTTCAGTGTACCAAAAATCCCTGAACACTGCTGCAAGAAAGCAGCAACTCCCAATGCCAGCAGCAGTAACAAAATCAAGTTGAAAGAAGGCTAAAGCCACAGCTACAGTTCTGCACCTCCACCAGCTGCTGCTGCAGCAGCCATGCAAAAATCGTAACATTTGCTTATGTCAACCCTCACACACCCCAAAAAAGTGCTGGTGAGAAAACAAGCAGAAGGGATGCCCAAAAGGGAGAATGGGGAAGTCTGATTTCACAGCAGAGGTTTGATTCCAGACGGAGACCAACACTGTGATATGTGTGACAGGCACAGAGTGACTGGAGCTTCTTGGGACCCTCATTCAACTGTGCATCAGGCAAAAGTATAACTGGACTCAAAATACTTTTACACCAAAAAAATTCCCATGTGTGTCAAGGTTCAGTTGAAGGCAGCATTTATCAAGCATCTTAGTAATTAACATAGGCAAACTTAATTCACTATAAACATTTATATATTTAATAAAAATACATACAATATTTATCCATAAAGTGAAAAAGTAAAATAAGGCTTCAATGAGAATGTTTTAAAGGACTGTTGTTAACTCTGCAAAACAAGGAGGCTTGGGATACAGATATTTTGGCAACAAACCCTGAGCTGCCTGCTCAGGTAGATCCCACAGACACCAAATCAATCCCTAAGCAAGCCATCCTGAGTAGGACACAGCTAAACCTGAATAAACTGATACAGCAAGTCTCTGGTGGATTTGAACCAAATCCCTCTTGCAGGTCAAATCTGCAACAGTTATCTCTGCCTTTTCCCATGCTTGGTCACCCAAGGCAGAGCTGAAGGGCACCAGGGCTGAAAAAGCACCACTGTAGACCTAGAACCAGCACATCCATGCACCCAGGTGCTGCATGATGCCAAGCCACCACCACTGAGTCCCTTTGCCATCACAGCTGCAGAAGAGCCAAGCCCACGCCCAAGGAAGTTATGAATGCTTCAAGGCCAAGCTGGATAGGGCCTTGAGCAGCCTGGTCTAGTGTGAGGTGTCCCTGCCCATGGCATGGGGATTGGAACTAGATGAGCTTAAGGTCCTTTCCAACCCTAACCATTCTATGATTCTATGTCCATTGGCCCAACAGATGCTGATACCAATGTCTTAGCCACTTCTGCAAGCATCCGCACTTTGGGGGAGGTTCAAGAAACACCTGGTCTCTGATTTAATGAGTTATCTGAACAAATGCTAGATTCAGAAACATTTTTAATCCACTCATGGTTAAAATTCAGGCTTGTCAAACAATTACCCTGGGCAGAGCCAGCTCCTCTCTCAACTAGCCAACTCACCAGTTGGCCAAGTGTATCCAGAAGTATAGCTCCCTCAGGGCAGAATGCAGGGAGTCCATCTAATGCTGCTGAGATGGTCAGGACTGGTTGGGATTATTGTGTCAGGAAGTTGTCCCTCTTTACCTGCCACAAAAGCTATTGGACAAATCTGAGGCAAACCACAATGGTTTTCTACCTGAAGGGCATTGGAAGAAAAGGAGGATTTCAAGGACAAAAGCATACTCATTTATATGAAAGTGAGCATGCCTTCAGACCCACAAAGACTCAGGGAAGAGTGACAAAATATTATTGTCTAGGTAATATTTTCTATTTACCTGCACTGATATTCTTTAATTACCTGCAAGGGACCATGATCCAGTGGAGAGAGGAAAGCCAGCGCCTCGCCACCAAGCTGAACAGAAAATCAGATTTGTGTGGACATGGCTGCCGATGCCTCCAGCTGGAAAAGAGCTGATCGCAATGTTGAAAACCAACACGATCGCTTCTGTTTTCCTTCTGCATGTATCCACCGCTAGAGGTCATCACGCATCGCCTCCTCTGGAGAAGGTTGCCCTCAGTTAAGCCCTGGTGGCCCGGCACGACAAAAAAATTACAAGCTTTTAAATCAAACTCCCTGCTTGAGGAGCTGCATCCCGAGTGACTGATAAGAGAGAGCTGGCAGAAACTTTAAGCCTGTAATTTTTCCTTTCTTAGCATCCAACATTCAGCCTGCAGGCTTTAGGTTCGATACGCAAACTTCAGCAGTCTCACTGAGGTTTCTCAACCAGCTTGTATCTCCTGCCATACTCTCAAGACAAAGCTGGGCTATTTCTTTTTAATCCATCTATTTAATTCAAGCAATGTCAGAGGATTATAGCTTACCCATGTGCTTACACACATACAACCAAAGGGTACGCACAGTTTTCTGCCTGCCATGCAAGTAAAGCAAAGCATTTCCTCAGATGTTTGGTTATTTTTCCATGGAGCTTTGAAGTCCTGATTTTGATCCTGATGTAGCTGACCATGAAGTTGATCCGAATGTTTACTATGCACATGGTTCCTAGCATGAGGAAAGGCTGACTTCAAGTTTGCATATAAAATAACCATCCTCTTTTTCTCCTCTGCCTCAAAAGTGATTTCAATGGAGTCAGCTTCTAGTCCAGTTTTTTGAATAACTGAAGCCAGATGGTCATTTTGACATCCTCAGGCATACCAGGGAAAAAGGGGGATAGAAGGCCAGAACTTGAGTATTATTTCTGCGAGAGTCTACTCCCCAGCCTTTATTCTAGCAAAAGGTAAAAAGTAGCACAGAACAGCTCTGGAAATGTAATCCTTTGCTAGTTGCAAGGAAGATATTGCAAACACTGGGGTTTGATATCACAAACATCTGAGACTGGAGAACCGTCATCTAAAGTTGGGGTATCTGTTCTTGTTATGTCCTGAGGCCAACTACTTATGGCTTTGTTATACCATGATTTTGGGAAAGACATTGCATCTTGATTTGGCAACTCCAAATGATAGAGAACTCACCATGTTACCAAGGCAAGCAGTACCAAGAGATAAACACACTCCTTGTTGCAAGTTGAGTCTGGTTTCTAGTCTGGACATGCAGTGTGAATGTGCAACAGTGTAATTTTTGGATAATGGCCCATGAGTGGTCTCTTCCACTCATAACTTGCCATTATTAAACCTGTTGGGTGGTACATGCCAAGGGTTTGGTATTTGTGGGCTGAATTTCTCCAGGCTATCTCACTGGGACGAGCCAAAGTGTAAAATCCATCCTACAACAACTCTTGGTCTTCAAGTGTGACAAATGACAGGCCCATTGATGCTTCAGAATTAAAGCCCAGATGTTGTGTGCTCAAATATTTCAAAGCTGCACTCCTGATGGGAGCAGCAAAAGAGCAATGCACTGGCCATCGGGAGCCAACTGGGCCCCGCAGCAATTCTACTGCCCTTACATGCTGTGCCCTCCACAGCCATAAGCCCAAAAGTTTGCAGGAACAACTCTTATGCTTCCTACTGGGGCAAAGCAGGGGGTCATCAAACCAAGATGGGCTTTATTAGTTATGTAGTGCCATGGTATGTGCCAGGGAAGGAAACATCAGCTGATGTCAGCAGGGGTGGAAATGCCATGTGTTTCACCATGCAGCAGGGTGGGAAAGCCATTCACCTTGTGGAAGTGCACTGCTCTTCAGAGAGAGCTCTGCTTTCTGTGCACTTTCCACCATCAATCATCTGCACACCTCCAGGAGATGTTTGACTTTGCTTCTGTCCAATTTTGTACCTCCCCAGAATTCAAAGAGTGCAGCAGAAATATCATGGCAAAGACAGACTCCTCAGCTGGGGGGGGAAGGGGAAGGAAGGTATTACACCACTACCTCCTTATGAGGCAGCCTGACCTATGAGCATCCCCAGCTTACCATTCCCACCCCCATTCAAGTGCACTGTCAGCTCCCCTAGGTCACGCACACACACCGCTTCCATGTGTCCAAATGAACCTCCAGACTCCAATGAAGAGGACAGTCACCTCCAGTTCCCTGGTAATAACCTTTAACGTGTTATAGGTGGAAAAGCAGTCACCACCTTTAAGAGCACTGCACATTTTTTCTCTTTAACAAGAGATCATTAACCTTGTTTTAAAAATACACAGGTTGGAGGGCAGTAGTTTGAGTATTATATTCCTGTTTGGCTACACAGTGCCCTTGGTGCCAACAGTTTACATCCTATCAAGGATTTAAGCTCTTCTGGGATCATGGCAAGGATTTCATGATGGCTGAAAGCAAGGGTCACTCCAAGTAATTATTGTGGCTGCCCCCAAGGACACAAACAGCAGAAATGATTTATCACCATCTGCACCACAGCTCCCTGAGGTGCCAGGGAACAAAATAGACTGAATTAATGGTAATGGGATAGTATTTCTAGGTGTCCTACTCTCAGCAGCTAAAACTTGGGGCTCCCTTCAAAGCTGCAGGCCAGGAGAAAGGCAAGAGAAAGGGGATATAAAGGAAAAGTCATCTTGCAATACTCCATTTCCATCACTGCTCTTGCAAACCACTGTTCAGAGGTGGAGAGGAGAAGCCCTCCGATATGATGCAAAGCCATTAGTTCTTGCCAAAGCTGTTTATAGAACCTCTTGCATACCCCTGATGTATTTGTACTGGGATGAGCAGGCCACAGCAGCAGCATACACAAAGAAGCTCCAATGAACTTTATAAAAGTGTTTTCAAGACAAAATATTCTCTTCATCATTTTTATTTCAGAAGTAGTAAGCAGACTCCCAAGCTTTAATGTGGCAGCTTAGCGTAATCAAGATCCATAGGAGCTTCTCCCATTACTTTCTGTAGAAAATCCTCACGTTTTTACCTGTAAGTCCAGTTTTAAGAGTGAAGATGAATTGCAATCTTATTACTTTCCTAGAACTGGGAAGGCCAAAACACACCCCATCTTAATAACCCACCTCAAGCAATCTACAGATTTTCTGCTTTGTTAAATCTTCCCTATCCTTCTCCATAAGGGGTGGTGGTAGGAGAGGGGAATCATATAGGTCACAGTCCATCATTACTAAGTGAGCCTGAAGCACTTGAAAGCTCAAAAATAAAAGAGCTTTTCTCCTTTTTATTGAGAAAACTTCACTTCCCTCAGGAGAGTTTTTTATCAGGGCTTCTCCCTGTGTCTATGCAGACATTCCAAGGGTACAGCTAAAAGGAAACCAAACCTGCCCCAGTCTGGAGCAGCAATGCTATGGAGGGGAAAAGGCAGTTCTAATTTTGTCTCTACTTTGGGAAATAACTTTATTCAATGACAAATGCACTTCATGACTAATTACCCACCGAACTCTCTCTTAGAGTGCCAGAGCTTTCCACGGGTGTTTTGCGGAAGATACAGAAACCTGAAAGACCGGGATATTTCGGGATTGTTTCCCTGCTGTGGAGCTTCGCTGTTTGAGCGGCTCCGTTCGCAGCCCGGCGCTACGACCCGGCGGCTTTTGACACTTTTAGTTACCCCCGAAAGTCACTAGAGGGCAGCAAGAAACTACATTTGGCAGCTGCTTTCTCCCATTGATTATTCCGGTCAGCGTTCCAGGGGGGCTTCCACACGCACTCACTTCTCCCTCAGTTCAAAGGCCTACATTTCTTCAATCGGCTGCTCTTTCACTTTTTTCTCTATTACAGCCACCTCTTTTCCTTTACATACCTGTACTGCTCTGCATGACAGAGCTGCCCTGCTCCCCCAGCTCATCCTCCATCCTGACGTACCTACAGAGGTGCCCACCCCATCTGCCTGATCCAGTGGAAGGTCAGAGGAGAGAGCATAAATGGGATAACCCATTGGTTTTGTTTAACTCTGTTTTCAGTATTTGCTTACAGGCCACAGACACCTTTTGTCACCCTCCCCACCATGCATTATGCAGCATCTCCTCTCACGATATCCCATGACAGCTCTTCTCAAGTGGCAGGAGGGTCACTGCAGCGCAGCAAGCCTTCCTGTATACCCTATGCAGGGGTGGAAATAGCAACAAGCAGGCTGCTTAAAACTTATGACAATGGGCTCAACTCTCAACTCTCCTGTGGCACAAGCACTAGAAGCAAAGTGGCTGCTCATAGGTTTGCTTTCCCAAGCTGTATTTCCTGTATACAGGCACCCAGCTGTACAGCCTCTCAAACTATGCACTCTTTGCAGGCCTCTCAGAGCAATGACAACCACTGGATATCTTGGGAGATTATTTGAAGGGCCTCCAAGCACTGTCCAAGAGAAGCTAAGGTTGAACTGGGGTACAGCATCATCTGTCATGCCCCATTTTTAAGCTCATCTTTTAGATGACAGGCCAAGATTGAGGTGAATCCTTAGTTTTTCAAAACACACTCTAGGGCCTTTGATGGCTCACCCTGCTGCCCCCCTCAGTCTGGTATTTTCAGATGACCCTGTTCCTGTTCAGAGAGGACCCCGTTTCACTCAGGGGCTGTGGTTCTACCTGTCTGATCTCTTCCTAGCATCTAACCCAACCTGCTGCAGCACAGCCCCACTGATATTTGCACTGTGCTTGCTGACACCAACCAACCTTCAGCTACACCAAGCTTTCCTATCATATCCAACAGCAGCCCCAGGGAACCCTCACAGGAAGCAGCAGGGAGCTATGGATATCTCCAGATCCTTTGGAGTGCATGTCAAGAAGAAATTTCAGCTTTTAGCAGGAAAATGGTAGCTCCATTTCCTGGTGCCCACTCAGAGATAAATACATATTAGTTTCTGAAAGGCAAAGTACTGGCTACCTTCATCAGCCCTGTTTATCAGCTGCTGGGAAGGTCAGTCCCAGCCCTCACCACAGTGGCACTCCGGTTACAGAGCACTCATGCAGGTTTGACTCCAAAATGGTACTTGGCTGAAACCTTTGGGTTAGTGCTCTGCTTTATCCCAGAGGGAGGGCAGCAGCCACAGGGAGGGCAGAGGGGCAAGAATATTAGCAATCCCTTTATGCTACCCCTTGCCATTGCATTGGGTCATGCCTGCAAGAAGAGAAAAGCAGCAAAGACTCAGAGTACCCTAAGTACACAAAGGGAAGGCAGGTTATTTCCAAACTTCTAAAGGCACTGTTCTTGCAAGTAATAGTGAAAGTTCCTGTACAGAGAACTACCTGAAGTATTTCAGAGACATCCTTTAACTTCAGTTAAAAGCAAACCACTTCACTTTGCCTCCAGATCCTCACAAATCACAGCTGAAGTGCACAGCAATTCTTGTAAAACCTATATCTTCGTTAATGGGAAGTTGCACCACCCCAGTAACTTAAAGCATGTTCGGATGTGCCAGGTGTTATAGTACTTGAAGAATGTAACCTACTTCTACCAGATGAATTTGTTCCTATTAGCAGAGAATCATACACTGAATCAGAGCCAGGGAGGGAAGGTTGCACTCAGCTGTGCTGAAGATCATCATTTAACCTTTCCATCAGTGCAGAGGGGAAATTGCAATGACTGAATCCATGTAAAGCCAAACCTCACTAATTTATCTCATTTCTACTCCCACCTTGGCTAAAGGTCAGGAAACAGAGAGCTGGACACCATGGGGCAGCTTGCATAGTCCCATCCCCTCCTGCCCCGCTCTTCCCAGATATAGGGAACCAGTGCTTGGTGACATAGAAGACATGGGATGCCCCTTTAGCCAGGCAGCAATACACAGGCATGCTTCAAATCCTTCTACAACCCACCTAAGATCCTTGTAGTCACTGTGGATAGCTTCCAGACATGGCTTGGAATGTAGCTAAGTGCATGATTGTGGTGGAACTGCACCTAGTTCTAGATCAGGCATGTGGCTCTGCCTGGTGTCTCACCCCTCCTTGAGGCCATGCATGAGAGGTTTCGGAAAAGCAGGGGAGGCAAACAGGGAGGAACAAAGACATCACCACAGCTTCACATGGTCCTTCAAGGATTCACAACAGGGATGCTCAAAGGTTTTATGTGGCGAGAGGCATACAGTGGCCACGACCCACCACTGCAGCATCAGCTCAAGGAAGTAGCATCCACCTGAAGCCTAAATAAAGGCTCTAAAAATTCCCATGAAGAGGCTGGAGAAGGGGAAGAAGATTAGACATTCACATACAAGATGCCAGCACAGGGGTCTGTCCCACCCCTGTGCTGGATCCACAAGGTGTAAGGGAAAGACCCACCCAGCATGATCTCTGGGGACATCCCATGACAGCAGGGCAGAAGGGTCCCCACATGCCACCCCTCCGAGGGTATCTGTGCTGATCTTGTGCCCTGTGGAACCTCCACCAGCATCCAGCTCAGCAACACATGCAGGCCTCCATGGCGTAATCGATGCTGTAGTGTCTATCATCTGTCAGTCCCTGAGCTATCAGTTTGAGAGACCCATCTCTCAGACACCCAACACTCACATTCAAAGCCAGAATCACCTCCAGTTCCTCCAGAAGCGGAAAAAGTCTGTCACTGTGAAATCAGCTTGCCACAATTCCTCGTTCATTATTTGCCTTTGAGTCAATTATTATAGCCTGTTTTTTACTTACTGGCCCCTGTTTTGCCTGACTACCCATGTAAGTCCTCCTTTACAAGTTGCTTCCATGTCATGATGTAGGCAGGAGTTTCGGAGCACGGAGGACAGCCAGCAATCAATACCTCTCGCTCTGCAGCTCCATCGCTTCCCAGGAACAGAAATGGTGCAGCACAACCTGCAATAACACTGCAATGGGGGGTATGATGGCCTAGGAGACGCTTTGGAAGCACAAGACAAATCTCTGACACTCACCACTTTCACTCTAGCTCCATTTTTCCCTTCCCCACACTCAATTTCTCCTCTATAAAGCAACTGGTGACCAGCCACTGGTCCTGTGCTGCTGCTGGTACTCTCTCACACATCGTGAACCACATGCTCCCGAGGGATGCAAGCACGGTGGTGGATTGTGTTTCACCTCAGGGCTAGATGCATTTGACCATCAGTACTACCACAGATGCACCAAAGGGTGCCAGTGGATCTTCTGTGGGTACCACAACAGTAGGTGGCAGAACCTTACATCCAGTGCAGTATTTGGTTTTTCCTTTTCCTATCTCTCTCTCTCCCCACCTTCCCCTCACCCCCCAGCTTGAGCTTGTTGTCTTAATGCAAAAGTACATGATGTAAATGAAACACAAAGAATACAGCATGAAACAAATGATTTTCAGTTAAATCCTGTTTAAAAATAGATGGTATCTTTCCTTTTAGTACATTAGCATGCATTTTTTAAAACAAATCTTGGGGAGGAACCTATAATACATGTGCTTCTTAATGCAGTCCCATAGGATATAAAGGACTCTCTCCTCCCTCTGTCCTGCCAACCCGTGGGAAGGCTGCAACCTAGAGCAGCCCCACATTAGTGCCAGCTTTACAGGAACCTCTGGATGTTCAAAATCCAGTAACAAGAGGCAGAGAGAACAACTTCAGCCAAAACCACTCTGTCATTTCAAAGACCGAGTCGGGGCTGGTGAGGGGAGGAGCACAATTTGCAAAGAACAAATTACTTCATCTTTCCTCAGGAAATGTCTTCATCTTCCTCCAGCAAAACAATGTCCCTCATAACCCCAGCACTTTATCATCCATCCCTTGGCTTCTCCAGGCCTTGGATGGCTGCCATGCATTTTAGTCTCACACATGCTGGAGCATAAACCTTTCTGAGAAGAAACTGTTTACCTCAGGTGTTCTAAGATCACTGTGCATATAAATAAATAGCTAGATAATGACAATTACATAAAATGATACTCTATGACTGTAGAATAATAACTTGCAAGCAATGGGGTTTATAATAACACCTCCACTGCCGAAGCCATAAGTAATCCTGGTTACGACTGGTGCTAATTCTTCCTACGTAACTTCAGCTTAATGACAGATACAGACACAAACTGACACAGAACCCTGGGTCTAAGAGGGACTTGCCTTCCCAGAGGAGTGGAAGGGGGAATCACAGAGTACTTTCCTGCCCCTGTACAATTAATCTGAGAGAAGGAAGAGGTGAGCTGCAGATATTCCTCCCTACCTGGGCATATATGATGGGCGCACACACTTCCCTACATGACACCACCACAGCTTGTGCTGGAGAATCCTCATGGACACTTACTGTTGTACCTCCCTCCCCACAGCCTGTACAGCCTCCAAGCTCAACTGGAATTACTCAGGAGTGAAGATGTTTATTGTTCACATATCAAAGCCACCTTTAGCCTTTCCTTGAAACTGGAAGTCTGAGTCTTGCCATGCATCAATAACAACCAAAACACATGGGCACAGGACCAGAAGGAGATGGAAGCTGCTTGGTGACACCACCTTCTACCCCCACAAGTGCCATTAGCAATAGGCAAAGCTGGTGGGTATGCAACCTCACCAGTCTCTGTGCCCACCACCATACAGGGCTCTTCTGCAGAGCTGCTGTTCCACAAAAGCTTACCCATGAGCACAAACAAGGCATAGACCAGACTGGCTGCAGTGGGACACACACGAACACGTAATACTAAGCACAGCCACAGACCAAGGCCTGAGGCCATCCAAACCAGAACCGCAGCTGGGAAGAGCTACCAAAATGCTCAGGGGGATTATGAGCCACAAGAAGCTTAGAATGTTCTGCTTTTAATTAATCAGAAAGCACACGCTCTATTCTTTGAGTTACCCCCTGTTGTTGACATACATACTCTCTCCTTTGAATTCGCTTTATTGATCCCATATGCCTCAACTCTGGCAGCTGAACTGAGTCATCTTATGCAAATTAACATAAACATAATGTATTCTTCCACATTACTCCCATTGTTTGTTTTTTCCTGCACATGCACTTGCCTTTTGTGATTTTCTTTCTTCCCCTCTCTGCAGTCAGGTCTGTTTTTTCTCTGCAACATTCACTACTGGAGGGTTCCCAAGAGGCTTTGAAGGGGTTCAAAGACCTTGCCCCACGAGGAACTGCTGGGAAGCAGCTCTGAGCACAGCCCTAGAAGGCAGGAGAAACACCAGGGCAGCAGCAGTCAGGCCTCCCTCCTCTCCCAGTCCCCACATGGACAATGCAAAGTACCTCCATGTGCCCTGTTCAGGTCCCCAGCTGGAGTGCAGGATATCAGGAAAAGCTGCCACAACTATGTTTCCGCTACTTATGTTCAAGCATCTTCCCAAGTACATCTGCACCCTCAGACCCTTCACTTCCCCTCTGCCTTCAGCAGGGTCACCTCTCCCAGCTGTATCCCATTCCGACATGTCAGAAGAACACTATGTGGCCCAAGAACAGCATGGATGGCACCAATATCAAAGGAAGGCAGGTGCCAGCAGCAAGGAGCTGGCTGTCCACTAACTGCTCCTTGCAGATGCTGTGGAGACTGGGTCTCATTAAACACACTGATAATTTTACTGGTTCATGTAGCAGTGATTAGGTCTTTGCTGGAAGAAGTTGCTTCTTACATGGAGGGGAGAAGTGAAAGAAGCAAATCCATAACAAAGCTCTCCCTTCATCTCACCATGGGGGAGGCCTCTGTCCAAGCCCCATACAAGTGATGAACGGGTATCAGCCAAGCTGCTGTGCGGCAGCATAGCCCTGCGAAGGAGGCACTTTTGTCACCTCTCACAGCACTCAGGCAGAGCAGTCCTGGAGAACAGCTGGATCAGCCAGTCCAGGGGGCAAAAAACAGTCCTCAAGTGCTGCAAGCACAGATCTCTTCTCCCAACTGGCCCCTTGCCATCCCCATGCTGCTGGAGCTCCAGGCTCCCCTGCCCTTGGCTGACCCCCCCACCATGTCAGAGGACACAGCCACATGCACAGAGCCCAGGCACTGATGGGGAGGCAGGCAGAGGGTCTCACTTCTCTATCTCCGCAGAACTAACATGCTGAACCCTAACATCAGGCTTCATTTTTATGTCTCCCGATCTGCAAACTGAACAGGTTGTTCTTGGCAGACACCAACAAGAGCACTCAGCTGCTCCTGCCGGGGGTGCACATCTGAAAACCTGCTCACCCAAGCAGAGATTAGGTCTTAAGATGATCAGGAAACACAGAGGAAAAGAAAAAACAGCCACGTACAACAACAACAGAAAAAACCCAGACAAGGTGAAACAGTAGGAGAAAAGCCTAGATAAGAGTTAGGTTTGAGGTCACTAGAGCTTGGATGCCAGTTAGACACCCTTGGACTGGAGACCCCAGCACCTCATCTGTCCCACTGGGGCCAGCTCAGCACTGCTGCTGCTGCACACCAACACCCAGACAGTTCAGCCACAGAACAGGCAAACTTCTGCAACAGCAGCATGAACACTTGTACCACTTGTCTGGAGACGAGAGGCAGAAAAAGCCCCACACAAGCACGGAAGTCTGTGTGAGGGACCCAACATCAGCGAAGTTACCGACCCACTTCAGTTAAAAGATGATTTGTGGGATGTCACTCTTCTCCATAAATAGTAAGATGGCCATGCTTACCAGGGACACTTGTATCAGAACACCTGAAACTAACTAATTTTTCCTCCAAAAGCTATATGTGATGCAGTTCGAAACCTCAGCTTAGCAAAACCCCACATATTACCATAGGAAACACTATATAGTAGCACGGAGAGAGAAGGATAAAGTTTTCCTACAGCCACTCCAAGCCTCCACCCTGCCTGCCAGAACCTTCCTGCAGCCATGCGCCCCAAACCACATACCAGGGAGATGCAGGGTGATGCAAAGACAATGCATCTCAGAAGCAGAGGAGATGGGCGTAAAACCCAGCTGCTGCTACTGCTGCATTTGCCCAGCTGTGAGGGACTCTGGCTGCTGCCCAGAGCATCCCTCTTACCACTGTGGAACCATTGCCCCAAAGGAGCCATAGACTGCTGCCTCCCTGGTTATACCAAAGCTTGTGGATGACACAGGATGGAGGCCCCAGCATCTGTCACATTTTAGTTGTTTGTATTCATAGCCTGAGCAAAGCTAGAAGCTTATATTCCATTCCAATTATGTTCTTAAAATGGTACTATCTCACTGTAGTGCCACTGGCACTGCAACACTGCATACTTAAGTTCCCGTTGGTAGCAGATGCACTGCAAGGCTTCTCCAGCCAAAGACCATCAGGAACCACATCTCTTCCAAAAAACAGCTAAACATGCAAAGTATTAGTTCGGCAAAACTGAATACAATATACCAGGAAACAGATGCATTCCCCTCTCCAGGCAGTGCTGAGAGCAGAGTGAGAGAGTTTAATCAAACCTCAGCCCCTCAAAGAAGCAGATATCAAATGCAAGTCTTCCCTTGATCTTTCCTATTGCATATCTCACTGTCCACGCTATCTGGAGCTCCCAGGGAGACCAAGGGAAAAACCTACAAATGGGAACAAATACAGTTAAAAAATCCTCCAAAGCTTTCTCAAGAGCCACTTGACTGAGTTAGTCTCACAGTCCTGAACTATCTCCTCTAGTATCCAGAGCACTGCTCCAAACCACCTTCAGTACATCCTCCAAAGTCTTCTTCCTAGGCCCTGACTCACAGACTCCATTGCAGACCCAACCAAGCAAGCAGTGGGATGTTCAGGCACACTCACATGGGGAAATCCAACAGTTCCCAAGGCAGCTTCCCCACTAGTGTTGGTATCCAGGATGAGGAACAGCTGCTGGAGATAGCGAGAGTCTCTTGCCTTTCACAACACGCAGCAACACAGACTGCCACAAGCATATGCACGCACCTGGGCTTAAGTTCATTAGCCAAGGTCCAGGAAAAGTCAATTACTCACTAATTGGCCAGTTCTCCCGGCTTTCTCGAAGTCTGGTATTTTGGCACTGGCATGGAACTCAAGAAGGCAAGACTACAAAATTATCACCTGTGCCTCCTAATGGATTGTGCTACGGGATTTTCTGTGGTAGTACTAAGGAAAAAGACCAGGCAGTCTCTAGCTTGGAGGCATCACACTAACCCTTTTGCAGAAACTTTCTGCAGCCCCAGTTTGAGAAGGTAGAGATCCTGTAATTTGCCCTTTCTGGATAGAACACCTTCAGGCAGATGTGAGCATTGGGTTGTTGCTCTCAAGCTCTGCTCCCAAGCAGCTATTTCAGCATCCCTGCTGAATTTTAAAGTGTACCTACTGCTAGGTGCACTTGATAGCCCTGCTAAAGCTCAGGTAAGGGAAAGGAATGACAAGAAAGGATTATATTTATGTTGAATATCACAGCCCAAACTTGCAGTTTGCCTGTTGGACAGCCATGAGGCTGAGCATGGCAGTGGCTTCAGATGTCACGCTGGCGTTTACAAGCCAGGCTCTGGGCTGACAAGCTCAGCCTGAGAGGTCCCACGTGAGAAGTAACCCATGATGCAAGATGGAAAGTGTTTGCTCTGAAAAGTATGATTTCATGAGTAGCTTTACTTTTTTGCTTTTGTTTTGTAATTCTGGGGTATCCCTGAAAAGGTCTGTGGAAAAACAAGGCAGATATATAATTTTCAGTGATATCTGGTTTCCAAAACCTAAAGAGTTTTCAGATTGGAAGAACTGTAGAGCTTGAAAGACAAAGGAGTTGCCATGTAGGCACCAGGCTCAAAGGCCATTGGAAAATGTACTTGCAAGGCAATCCTTCTCAGAGGCCATCAACGCCTACAGGGGAGGTAGCATTCCCAGGAGGAGTCACAGGCCCCGCAGACAAGCATGACAGAGTGATGACAGTGTGGACAGTATCAGCCGCAGGGTCATCCCGGAGCAAAAATGTTGACCCACTTGCTGGGAGACCAGAGGAGGTGTTTTATGAGGGCAATATGTGTTGTGTTTGTCAACTGGAATGATGGATCAGGCTGAGGCTAGTGTTTAAGGCAACACTCGCCCTCGTGCAGAAGGGGATGTGGGCGTGAAGATGGCTGTTATAAACACACAGGTTAAGGTAAACAATGTCTTTTGTAATCTCGAAAACAAGATGACTTTAAAATCCAGGGGTTCGGTTACAAATAACCCTGAAATAAAAGGCTGTTGAAGAAAAAAAGGGTAATGTGTTAAAAATTAAACAGCAGAGATTTAGGTTAGGTATAAGGAAGAAATTCTTTATCATGACAGTGGTGAGGCACTGGAAGGCTGCCCCATCCCTGGCAGTGTTCAAGGCCAGGATGAACGGAGCTTTGAGCAACCTGGTCTAGTGGGAGATGTCCCTGCCCATGGGCAGGGGTTTTAAACTAGATGATCTTAAGGTCCTTTCCAACCCAAACCATTCAATGATTCTATAGGAACTGAGAGAAAAAATGCGCATTGAAGCTGGAATGAAATAAAATTTGAAGCCATCATTTTTTTCCCCTTTTCAGGACTGGTCAGAAGATGTTTGGGTTGTCAGGAGTAATGGCAAGTGCCAACTCTCCACACACATGAAGGGAATGACTGAATGTGGCAATTAGTTCCTGTTTCTGGCAATTAGTCCCTGTTTCTGCTGAAGAACAAGCGAGCATGGAAGATGCGACCACCCAGCAGTCACAGAACCTCTGGACTTCCTGCTCTGCTGAAAATTGCTCACACTCATCCGATATGGAATTTCAAATATTGGACAGAAATTAAGAAGTGTCAAATTTTGCTTGGAAAATGCTTGTTGGGGTTTTTCTTCAAAGTTGCCAGGTGAGGACCTGGCTCTTCGCTCGTCTGCCCAGTGGAGTGCTGGGCAGTTCGTCCATCACTGGCAGCTGGTATGCTGGCAGGGCACCAGGCATGTGGGCTGCCAGCAGCTGGTGTCTATCATGAGTTTGTCAGAATTGACACATTCCCACTGCAAAGCAAGATGCTCTGAAAGAGAAGTGCTGTGCTGGAAACCTTCTGCCTGCTGCAGCGCTTCACCTGCATTACCATGCAGACTGATGCATTGCTGCTGCTTTGTTGCACATTCACAGAATAAGATCAGAGCCTTGGCCACAAAAAACAAGTAAATAAATAAAATGGCTGTATTTAAGTGGAATAACATCAGTGCTGAATTTACTCAACTCTAACCAAACTGATGGGGGGGGGGGGCGAGGGGGGAGAAATTTAAAGGCATGACCAAAATTTTGAGCTGTAGGTGACAGTGGTGACATTCTCTTTGATCCTCATCCTGAAAGTGTCCTCAGAGACAAAACTATCAAGACCTTCCAGATAATCTATTGAGATACCCAATATGATCTGCAACCCACAGATGGCATGCTGGGTGTTCAAGGATGCGTCACCGAGGTGGAAAACCCCATCTTTGGATGCTGAGTAATTGTAGATAAGCTGGAAATATTTACCAGTAAACATCACCTTAACATATGATGCTTACAAACACAGCTGTGATTGTCTCTCATAGGCACTGCAGGATGTGGGTGTGTGAGAAAACTAAGGGGCATCTGAAGGCATGCAACCTGAAATTGCATGGCAGGGTGCAGTGTTTCATGGTGTCTTTCAGAAGCACAGAGCAGGAGGCCTAATTCTGCTGCAGGGACAGGCAGGCTTGAGGGAGCAAAGGAAGAGAAAGCGGACTCTGAAGCAGCAGACTTTTCTTCGTGCAGCTTTCCATTCATGTCGCCCCTGCAGCCTGGGGTAGGTCCGGCTGCTCCTGGTCATGGTCTTCACCAGATTTTGCATGGCATCAGATTTATAGCAACCCTGCACCCCATCTGCAGAGAGCAAATGCCACCACTGCTGTGGTATCTGCATGCCACTGCAGCAGCACTCAGGAGCTAACACAAAGCCTGCCCCACTTGCTTTGGAAGGATTTTAATGTCATGTACTTCTTGAAGAAAGTAAGTAAGAGTCAAGACTCTGATCTTACCTCTTCTATTCTTCTTTCCTTGTTCATTCTCAATATTCCCATTAAGCACCCCAGATGTGTTTGAATTCTTCCCATAATTTTTCTATGTTCACCTTTTAAAGGCAGTGGAGGATTACAAGAAGACGAGACAATGGTTTTACACTCGTTTTTTTTTAATGTTGCACATACTGCATTTTATAACATTAGAAGAAAACACAAACCCCAAACAAACCTGAAAGACAGAAAATAAATATATTTTTTATGAATGTGTGCAGAGAGTGCAAAAAACTGCATCTGTAAAATGTTTCAATGCTGAATCATACAACAAAAAATTTACAAAAGCACTTACTTCTTCATACATGCTAGCTTTCCTCTTATAAACACAAGTATATTTTAACAAATCTTACAAAGATCAAACCCTTTTGCCCTTCACCAGAAGAGAAGTGGTGAAGAAAGTGTATTACCTGGAGGAAAAGAAAACAGATAAAATGTAAGCCTAAGCAGGTACCAGGGAAACGAACACCTAGACGCTGAGTAGGAATTCACCCTTGTGTGCCGCATTGCAGTAGATGAGCCCCCTGAGAAGAAGGGACGGCCCTGTGGAGAGGAGCATGATTCCTCCTGCTGAGACAAAGCTGCTCTTTGCTGTGCCACTCACCCTTGCAGAGCAATCAAGCCTCTCTCCGGCTTCTCTCCATCCAAGGCTTTATTTGCAAACAGATACATCCAAAAGCAGCACTAGTCCAGCCGGGAGACCTTAAACTTGAAAAGAGGTGGGAGCCCTGCAAATAGCCTGGCTAAACCCAGTGCCTCTGTTTGCAACACACAGAGCCAAGCACCTGCCTCAGATGGGGCAGCACAGGGACACACGACCACTGCCAGTTCACACCAGCGCTCAGAAACACACCTTGGTGTCAGAGATAGACACTTTCAGTCACACATATTTAAAATACACAGTTTTTTTCAAAACTAAGCAATGCTGGGGGAGCTCTCACAAGGTGGCCCTTAGTGCCTGTGGTGCCAGCATCAGCGTGGTGCATAACAGTGCTGCTGGTTTTTTCATTCACAAGACTTGCTCGTAAGGCAAAGCCAATGTTTAGACTACCTGAGCTCCAAACAACCCATCTGAGCTGAGGTTGCTTTGAAACTGAAACAGGAGAGACTGGAAAATGAAAGGAATGGAGAATTGCTGTGGAATTTTTGGGTAGGCGGGTAGCTATCGTAAGGGACAGCTTGAGATAGGGCCCCTGATGAAAATCTGGGATACAGTCATCCACATCCATCACACCTGTAGTGCAACACTGGCCCAGCACTACACAACTGACAGCACTCATAAAGCTACCTGGATGAGCCCTTTGTGCACCACGTCCACTGCATGGGCCCCAGCAAGTTGTAAAACTCAGACACTTTCCTAAAATTTAAGCAACTTACTGCACACATGCTGCAGCATCACACATTCAACCTGTCTGGGATCTCCCAGCATGGGGCCACCAGAAACTACTGCTTCTGTTTGAAATCCAGAAGGCACAAGCAAATGACTGAAGTCCTTAATTTTCAGCCAAGAAAAGAGAAAGCTTCTTGGACTGAAGGAGAAAGAATGAGGTTGTGTCCTCTAAAAAGCTGGCTGACCTTGTCAACCAGTATTATCTTGTACAGCCTGAACTGTGATGGTAAATAAAAATTACTGCTAGGAAACTACCTTTCCTAACATCAGAAATTGGTGTGACTCAACTAACTTGAGGGATCGTAACAAAACCTCTGATATAAATAAAAAATAGCAGTAAATGTTTATTGTGGACTGCACCAAATCATAGGAATTTACCTTGGTAAGAACACCATGACCTTCTCCACAGGAAGCAGAAGAGGAAAGGCTTCCAGGATAAATACATCTGGAATAAATCTTTCATATCATAAAAGGCAATGATACTTCAAAATTAATATTTAATAATTGCTAGTTATAAATTTTATATGAATTGTATAAATTATAATTATACATTATAAAAACACATTGGTTCTGAGTAACTTGAGTGTAGTGACACAAAACAGACCTTTCAGCTTCCCATTCAGCAAAATCATTCAGCTCTCACTTTGTTACTTCACTAACTAGAGGACAAATAAAAATTAGACTGAAGTTTTCCAGGATCTTAGCAGTAAGTTCATCTTCCAGCAGGCTGCAGAAGAATCAACTCTCACTACTCTAGGAGAGGTAGAATTTCACATCTTTATCGCCAGACACATAAATTAAGAGTCTGATCCTACACACTCATGTGTGAGAGATGCCTTAAAACTGTTTATAACTAGCACACTGTTCAACCGTTTAGTTTTAAAATTATCTGACTGTGTAAGTATACCCGAGAAAGAGAAGCTATTTTGATTTATATAATAAAAAAATGTATACAGGATGTAGGGTTTTTTCTAGCACATTTTCAAAAGTCTGCTTGTAATAGAAGCATCTTTCCTGTGAAGCTCAAAAGCCGTAGGGCTCCTTATAAGCTCTAACAAAGCAGTCCTTATTTGTGTTTTCCAGGACAACTTCTTAAGTGTGAATGAGTTTGTCTAAACAAGCCAAGTCTGAAATTTCTATCTTTAGTCATTTATCCCAGCATCAAATTTCTTATTAAAACTTGGGAGAAAATTGCTGGAAGATTTTTATCCTCATACACAGAAATACACTAATTTTACTCTAAGAATCTTTGGCCTGAGATAGAGGATGAAAAACACGATCATAAAAGGAACTACTGTGAGAAAGATGATAGTGACTGGGGGAAGGAGATTACAGTGCAAAACAGGTTTCAAATTTTTTAAGTGGTGGGCACTACAGCACAACCACTCACTGTGGTACCAGAGAACACAGCAGCCAAAAGTTGATATCGTTGTCCCATTATGGAAATGCAGTTGATTTCTGTACACTTGTACATATGCAAGCAAATATGAAGGTAATACCCAATTTCTCTTAGTTCATTCAAGTAAAAATTATGTACATTTTAAACTTGCCCTTGGACTTTGTGCTGTGTTACTGGACAGTCGACAGTACACAGCATCATTAAAGCACTGTAGAAACATTAATTACATTAATCATGCCATTCTTTGGGGTATGTAACCCCATGCACCATTAATAGATCATCAACTACTGAATGGCAGCGTTGACTGTCTCCCATGAGTCTAGAATAAATACTGCAGGGAAGTACTTATGCTACAGCATGACAAATATTTTCTTTCTATTAACAGGTGATTTTGGAAGCAGCTTATCATCATCCTCATTTTAACACAAGGATATGAGATGCTGAGTGGGATCCTCAGCTGTATTTGATACAGCTCCAGTGACTGCTGGGAAATTATAATGAGATATGTGGCCATGGAAATTTGTGGCCAGTTGCAGCAAAAATCCGGGTTTGTAGCACTGGTCTAAGATCTCCTGTTTAAACATTGAGAGCCCGATTTTCAGAAGGCCTGAATGCTCCTGGTTCAGAGGGAACAGAGCAGTTGCCACTTTTGTTCTCCAAGAGAGACTTCTGTAGATCCTGTCAATGTAAAGTTAATGGCCTAAAACACCCAAGGTCTCTGTCAGTGAGAGAGATGGAGCAAACTGGTGATGGAGCCAGGGTGAGCCTTGTGTCATAGACTCCAGCTCCTGCGCAGTACCCTCCCCTGTATCAGTCCTGAGCTCTCCCCTGTGATGCTACCTACACACCAGCCATCTGCCACAGGGGAAAGAAGCAGTGAAGCCTGGTACTAACATGCACCTATTACATCACAGAGATGGCATTCAAGAGGATAAATTTACAGCTACATTGATTTAGAAGAGCCACAAGTAGATGGAGTCCTGTTTTTATTTCTTTCTGCCTTATTTCTGTTAGTATTATTTGTCATAGTTGCTATAAATTTCCTATAAAGTGACTTTGATTTTTCTTATACAGTCAAAAACCAAACAAACAAACAAAAAAGCCAAAACCCAATACTGTAAAAAGATTCCTGCTAAAATGGTTCTCTGGAAACTCTGTGAGCAATACCAGTTAGTGCAGAATAGCTGCCTTCTGGAAAACAAGGCAACAGGGCCCTACTGCTCCCAGCACATGAGCACAGGTACTGACTGCTCTACTCAGCAGAGTTAGCATGTCTTCATACGCTGACCAAGCCACGGTCTGCTTAAAGCACCTGCTCACGTATCCCTGTGCAACGAAAAGCCAGGACACATGGCACACTCGACACAGCCTTTTAAAGAAAATAATCTTTGTTAAGACTTCTATTTTAAGCTTTTAAGCTCTAAGGTATTTCTAGAACTTCTTTCTTGGCCAAATTGTTGCATCTACACAACCAAAGGAAGGCATGCCTGCAGCTCACGCTCTCCTTACCCGGCCTTAGTGTAAAGACCTCCCACTAAAGCCTAGGCCATGGCTACCAGTCTCCATACAGGCTCCTTAGAGGCCTGGACTGGCACTCTGGCTGTCAGGCTGTGCTAACGCCTGCATACTGCTTTTGGTACCTCCATCAGGCACCTAAACTGGCGTGAGAAATAAAATGTGCACACAGAAAAGGTACACCTTCCTTCTCCTCTGCAGAGATTCGCCTCCAAAAGGAGTTACCCTGCACTTTAGCTAAAGAGTTAAAAATAAACTAAATAGTGTTGTTTTCCCAGACTTTACAGCTATGCAGGTGTGCAATACTGTTACAAAATATTATCTTTCTAACCAATTAAAAAAATTCCCACTCTATGAAGAGATCTGCATTAATTTTACACAACATTTAAAGAACAAAAAAAGGTTAAATTTGTATCACAATTTAAAGGGTGACCTTGTGTCCATTAGTGTATTTGGGGTAGGACAACTGCCTTCAGTTGCATTTCTTTAACAATGGAAGAACTTGGCAGTTTCATTAACGCAGCAGTACTAATGAAGAAAACATGACACCTTCATTCCAATAGGCATTTTAGCAAAAATAAGCCAAAGCAAACAGGGAGAGGACATGGGAAGAAACCAGATTAGTAGAGGGTGCATTGGACATAGATAAGACCATAAAACATTAATAACCCATGAATTTAACATGCAAAGGATACTGGTACATTGCAATGCTGGTTACGGTTTAAAAGACTATACAGCTCCTGTATCTTTGTCCTTGAGGCTTCTTTAAAGTAAGACTCTGAACTTCGAGTCATAAAAAAATGGAAATTACAGCAGTGCCATAAAAACATAGGTAGAAAAATAGTGCAAAGCCAAGGGCTGGACACTTTAATCTGTCACAAGTACCCCCAAGCACTACTATCAGTGCTCTTAAAGAAAATACATACAGAAAGAAATCTCTATTTTTTATAAATGGCAGTTGCCTGCATTGCACTCTGTATTTAGAATGTACTGACTACCTCTCTGCTTCCCTTCGAAGCTGTGGATGGAGACTAAATACAGCCTTTCACACTGGAGAGCACTGCCTGCCCTCCAGTCACGACTGGTAGCAAAGTCAGACAGTATTTATAAAAGAAATCAATTAAAAAGTAAACCAGACAATATCATTAAAGGCCTCTGTCCCTGCTAGTCTGCTCAACAGACCACACTTTCTTAAAATAAGAACATCTTCCACTTCTGTACAGTAACCAGAGAGCGAAGTTAAACAAAAAAAAGGTCACATTAATGGCTGCCAAGAAGGCAAAGTTCCTGAGGCTCGGCCAAGCACAACAGCAAAGATGCCCTTCACAGCACTCTTTGAGTGCCTCACACTGTGTGGATGGAGGAAGGAGAGCAGATCGGCGGAGGGTGAGCCCGACACACCGCTCAGGCTGAGCACTTCATTTAAACCTTGCAGCCCTTATTGAAAGGGGTTTGGAATTACAACTGATTACATAGTGCAAACTCATATCAGTTCCCACAGATAAAAAAAGCACAGATGGGAGTCTAGAACAAAAGCCACCACCAGCCAGGGTTGTGAGGAGCACCAGCCATTAAGGAAATGAACTCTAGGAACCAGGGTCTGATATCACCTACTCCTGAATAAGCCTGGAGTAATTCCAGCTTTTCAGTGAGGATCTGGTGAATTTACACAGGTGCAACTGATACCAGAGTCTGAATCAGTTTGGTGGTGAGGCACCAAATTAAAATTAAGTGTTCATTAAATGACAGCCTTTCAAATTTAGAGTAACTAAAAATCATCAGAAACAGAGTTTGTTAACCTCGAGTGGGACAGAAGAAACAGCCACCAATGTACAGAGCTCAAATTTGCACAGCATTTCTCAAGCATTTGCTTCAGCAGGTCTAAGGTTTTAAAGGAGGGTTTGGCTTAGCCTGGTCTGTGTAACTTTTTAACAGGGTTCTTGCTGCCACCTCATGTAAACTGTTGAAAAAATATATTCTATCCACGCCCATGTGGCCACTGTATATAGGCACAACCAAAATTCCAATACTGTGCACAAAATAGGAACTTTCTTTAAATATTAGCTTCGTGATGAGTTTGCTGCTTGCAGGTTACTGACAAAAGGCACGCTCAATGGCAGGGAAATATGCATACTTCTGATAATTTCAAGGTAGATGTCATATTTGATCTGAAAAAAATACCAGCTTTCTCAAGGTAGTCCAGTCTCTCAAAAGAGAGTGCTATCTTAGTTAGAAATAGTTTTGCTAGGTTTTAGTTCTGTAATTGATTTCAAGTGTATAAATCAAATTGATTTCAATGCTGAAAGAAACACCATGGCAGCCAATTGACAGGAAACTGTCAAGAATATTTTCTTAAGAGTTTGTTATCTTTAATGGGACACAAGCTAGCAGACAGAGGAACTTAATCAGGCTTTTCCCTCTCCCTCTTTCAAAAAGTAACCCAGACTTTTTGAGGAATCTGAGTGTCACCAAGAACCAACAGAAAGCACGAAAGTAATGACTGGGTCTGCACAGGCGGAGTAATACTGCAGGATCAAGTCCTGTGCAGCTGATGCAAGATGGTAAAGTTCTAGCAGTCTCAAAAGCTGTCTCATTTAAGGGTACACACTACTGAATGGTGTTCCATTTCCCTTTTAGAAAGCAAAAACCTACACCATACATACTGCATGATAATCTAGACTTTTCCCACACTGGGACTTGTTAGTGATAGAGTAGCCTGTAAAGAATAGGCACTTATCCCAAGAATTGGCATAGAAGAGTATTATTTGGCAGGTATGGCACCAAAATACAACATTTGTGCTTTCTCACAAAAAATATGCTCTGCAAATGGAGGCTCAGAGAGACACAGAGTTTTAGGTTGTTGGCGGGCTGTGTTTCTTCTTTTTGCTTCGGTAAGATTTGCAAATGCAGCAGATGATGCACGGAGATGCCACGAGCAGCAAGGGAGAGGTTACCAACGCTATAATACCTAGTCCAACGAGGATCCCCACAACCTGAAAGACATGGTGGTGAATAATATGTTTTTAGCTGACATGAAACATAAAATACACATATGCATGCATAGGCACAGCAGAGATCTCAAAAATAGATAAAAACATGAAAATAATCATCTTTGTCCTTCACTGAAGGGTAAAATCGCTTTGCTTCCTGCATGCATGAGAGCTCTGCTCAGATGACTGGGAACGCACCTGCGTTCTGTTCCACATCACCGAAGCCCGCGAGTGGCCCAGCTTGTTTCTGCAAGGGCCTCTGTCGTAATGTCGTAAGAAGATATCGTTCTGAAAAACAAAAGTAGAAGCTGTAAGAGCAGGTTACAGTACCGCAGGAAGAGGTTCAAGACTGGACTGGAAATGCAACCTTCCCGATGCTGCTTTAAAATCACCAGCTGCCAGCAGACAAGTTCATCCCACTTCCAAATAATTATCTTGAGAAACTTTTTGCAGCTTCAGAAAGTGTGGGGTGTGTGGGACCTGAGCTATTTTATAGAACCTTTCACCCCCACTTTTAAAAACCATAAGCATATGTGTTGCACCTACTGCACAAGTACCCCATCTGTAATTTGGCGATGATAAATGGGCCAGGTAAACAGCAGATACTTCTGAAAACTAGCAATCTGAGGAATCATCTTCCTGAGCTACTTGTACCTTCTGTTCTCCTGCTGTCCCTACACCTTATAGGCATTTTCTTCTTAAGCTTAACAGGAAAATTTAAAAAAGAGAAATCCCTGTTTCCTTGTTCCTTTTCCACTGATGCTTATTAAATGATCCATTTTTACTTCAGAAAGTGACTAATGCCCTGCGTTACCCTCCCTTAGCCAGCTGTGCTGTAACCTGTTGCTGCGTCCTCTTTCATTTTTCAGCCCTACTCTTTGGCTCTGCAGGTAGTACCTTCACCTATGCCAGGAGCTCCCGTAACCCTGCACATTTAGAAAAACTACATTTAAATCACCCTACAGTTTCTTTTTTCTTCCTCATTCTGAACTGATGAAAACTTGATAAGGGCATGTTTGCAGTCTATGAGGATCTGGCAGTCTTCCAGTTCAGCACAGCGTTAAGCAATTGGTGCATACTGTATGTACTCCGAGGCAAGCAGTAAGAATCACGTTGAAAAAGCATGCTCACACACAGAAACAGGATCTGACACTAAGCAAAACCTGTTTAGCATGCTGAGAAAAGGAAGGACAAAGAATGAGGAAGTCTCATTGTTCGCTGGCTGTGAAGTACAAAGAAGAAAAGCTATACAGCACCTAACATTTTATTTCAAGTGCTGGTAAAGTCCTTTTCACACTCCCACTATTGTTTCTGACAACCGTTTCAAGAAGGGAAGCTGCAATATACATGAGCACATTACTTCCTGTACTATTAATCCTGCTGGGAAACTTGAAGCCACACAAGTTCAGACTAGTTGGTATCCCTTGAGAAGTAACTAACAACCTGCACTTCATAATTCAAGTTTATAATCCAATATTTTTATAGCCAAACCTACTAACCAATCATTCTCTTCATTAATCATGGCACTAGAGATGGACTAGTAAAGGAGACCTAGTCTATACAAGCTCTTAATGCACCCTAGAGTTAAACAACCCCCCTTCATCCACTACCATGCCATTTTTTGAACAGGCTGTGACCTGTCAGGTGGAAGACCCTTATTTCCCTGGCTCTCAATCAAACTGTTTTTAACTTCTGCACTGGAAGAGGGAATCAGAGAAAGGCAGTGCTGGAATGGACCTCCAGGAAGCAACTGGTCTATTCCATCTCCCTCAAAAAACTAGCATGGGACCCACAGAAATGTTTATAGCCCTTTATGGAAAAAAAGATATTCATATAACTAAAAACACTGGGTGAACAAGAAGAAAGAAATGAAGTTAACAGATGAACTGAGCCAAGACATTCACTTGGATATCAATAAATTAATGAAGAGTTTATACAGGGCCTCAGACTAAGCCCAGCCCCTTTACCCTTTATCTAGGTGTTTTTTTCTGCAGCACTTACATCCAAGTTCTGTAGACAGTACCAGCAAAATGTGTGTTTGCAGTTCTTGCACATCATCTGAGCACAGCCCTCATTTCGCTCAATGTAGATCCGACAAACTGGGCACTGCTTAATTGGTGTCTCTGACTCTGTTTCAATAAGTGATCTAGAAGAGCAAGGAAACATTAAAGTTAAATGTGAATGTAATTACTGTTGATAATCAGGCCCTAATGTGTACTGCACTTATTTTCCAGAGCATTTAACGTTGTTGCCTTTAATGCACTCAATGTGTGAGGCTTGTTGTGTTCAGTACAGTATATTGAAGTATACTCACTACTAGGTGTAAGATTATTAATATCACATAAATGTTAAACTCCATTCCCTTTGTCTTTTTATGCTACATAAACCTAACATTCACTACACTCACTAATTTATCATCCGTAGAATTAAAAATCAGCACTTTGTAAAACAGCTTGCACAATTCATCTAACAAGACTGGACTATGCAACTCATAACAGTCCTCGCCTGAACAAAATAACCTTAAACTCCACTAAAGCCAGATATCAAATTCAGAGAAAAAAAGTTATGGCAAGAGCTCTCTGGCAACTCCTATTCAATGAAGTCTCTAGCAAGCAGAATGCTTAGATTTTAAGGAAGTCTTTCATCTTTTGCAAAAATAAATTATAGAAAACTTTGAATGCATATGACTGAAAGTCATCTGATTCTAAAGACAAAGATGGCCAGAGATATGATCTAATTTAAATACAAAAGTGCTCTCTTTCTGTAGATTAATGTCTTATTCAACTTTATCTGTAGGTTGTTTACACCTATGCAAAATGAGCTTAAATCAGGTTTCTCACACAAAATCGGACATTTTACTCTGCATAAGAGTTAAGACTTGCCTATGCAGATAAATATTAAGCAGGGGTGATTTCTTAATCACAGTATAAGCTTGACTGGATAGGATATCCTATCTAGGATACAAGTTTGCATCCTAGAATATCATTGGTGTATTGGATTTTTTGTATGGGCACAAGTCACAATTCTAGCATGTGAACAAACTGCTCAGGTAGTTTCAAAGCCTTGGAGGGTTTCACCTTTCAGAAGTGTCAGTGGCAACCCAAACTTTGTAAGTACACAATAATATCATGTATTAAGAAATAAAATTATCATTTAAAATAATAATTAAGACAGGAATTAAATTTTGGAAACACCAGCAGAGAAGGAAAGCCTCAGAGATTCACCTAAGGCGCTAGAAAGAAGGTGTTTCATTAAACTGATGTGAGGCACAGAGCTAGAACCCCATGCTATAAAGAGCCAAAAAACAACGTGACCTCTGTGGGCTCCCCTCTTACCCCTGCTCATTTAGCAATGGAATTTGGTTTTCCTGGCACAAGTGCTGTGGGTGCCATGCCTCCTTGCAAAAGGAACAGAACTTCAGGTGGCAAGATGAGCATTCCACCGGCATCCGGGCTCCCGACTCGCCTGGTGCAATATGGCACACCATTTGGCAGTCGACTGCAGGGCACCATGTTCTCCGGGGATCCAAGTGGACTTCTGAAATGTATCAGAGAGAGAAATAAAACTGTTTATTCAGTCCCCTTCCCATTCCAGTGACATTCCAGTGACAGGTACGCAAGACCCAGTTCTGCACATGGGTGGGGAAGCTGAAGTCCTCCGCGCCCATGCCTATGGGCGTTTGAACCTACTCTTCCATAGGCAGGTCTACAATTGTGCTTTGCTAAGGCAGTTGCACTGGAAGCATCACAAGAACAGTAATACACTACACAGGATGTATCCTTTACCTTTATAAGGAGGTACAAACTACTAACTGCTGCTCCCTGAGAAGCATGTATCTTTTGTGACTTTAAGCCATCCCATGTCTTTCACGTGTGCAAGCCATGCAGTATCTTTCATGTAAACAGCAGGGTTGTGATTAAATTAATGTTAGGTCACATTGCATGCCTTATTTCCTCCCCTCTACCTACATACTCCAATTAATACTCACTTTATTATAGGATCACTATTTGTCAGATACAGTGATAGTCAACATGAGATTCAGGGTGGAGATGCTGAGTTACAGACATGGCAAAGGATGATAAATGTTGATTCTTCCTCTCACTCCCCAACATATATTCAAGGAATTTGGACCTGCAGCAGAAACCCAGCCGAAACACATTCACTGTTAGGGGTGCCCACCCTGTGTGCAACCTTATGCTGCTCAAGTCCATGAAGTGCAGCCAAACACTCCCACCCTACAGAGCCTCCCTGGAAAAGGGCTGTTGTGCTTGCAGGAGCTACCTGTCTCTCCTCCTTCACTGGGAGGTCTCTAGTGCCACCACTGAAAACAAATAGATGCAGGGTATGTCTCAGAAACAGGTGGAAATCCCTGACTGTGAGATGCCAAAACCATTACAATGTACCTCCAGCAGATAAAATAATGTCCCACTTGAAACAAAAAGCTGCACAAGGGCCCCAGACACATGTCCTCTGGAAAATTTTGCTAGAACAGTTGAAGGCACTTCCTCTTATGCACAGCCCCCTGGCCTGTGCTGCTATTCTGCAGGAGGTTGCTGGTAACCCACAGTGAAGGGGGCTGGTGGATGGATATCTAGCAGATGCCCCAGTCATGTCATCTGTAGGCAATGCCAGCAAAACACCTGTATCATCTACCTCCATCCGTTTCATAAACTCGTTGCATTCTTTCCTCTTATTCTCTTACATACGCTTCCTTTGCCCCACAGACCAAACAAACATTTTGGTTTATATTGAATGAAAGCTAGAACAAAACAGTTTGCAGCTTCATTTGTTGGAGGAAGGGAGACACGTGGATGGGCAGTACAAGCTATTTTTCATTTCTATATACTTTTAAAAAGTAGTGCCCTGACTGAGAAATCATTATTTCTGTAGCTTCCCTTAGTGTCTCTTAAAAGAAACTCCGAACTAGTCAAGACCATGGCCTAGGACTGGCTATTGCATTTAAGTCTTCACACAGCAGGTTCTGTGTGCTTTCTGTTGATAAACAGCAGTTAAAATGAGATAAAGTGTAGCTCCCACAGAAAGCTGCTTAACATACCTCTGGAAGCCTAACGTCTCCTATCCTGTTTTTGGATGAAAGCTAGGATGTCTGGTTTTAACATCACTGGGAGGAGGGGAGCTGGCTTGTAAATCCTACTGATTTTTACAAATTTGTTGTAGCAAGATGTAATGCATGAGATGAAACTCTCTCCTCTCCCACTTCCTCCATTTTACAAAGAACCTACAGACGGTGTTTTGCAATCCACGCTGTCTCATACTGTTTGGTTTACCATGGCTTAAAAGTGAAACCAGAAAAAAATAAAAAGCAGCAGCCAAAAAACAAGGAAAGAGGCTATCTCATTGCTGCAACAAGCTTCTCCACATTTCAGTTAGGGCCATTTCTCTCCCAAGCCTTTCCCCTGCTTCCCCAGAGCCATTTCAGACACACTTGCTCCACTCTCAGGAGGAAAGCCTTCCCAAACAGTGCCAACAGCAGGCAGGAATTGGGCCAGTTTTCACAAAACATACAAGCAAGCAGGTGGGAGACAGATGGGGGAAAGACAGCACCCTGAAGAAAGGAGAACTTCTGGCTCAGGTGAGGTACTCAACGAAAGGATGAAGCCTATGCCTTTCACGGAATATTAGGAACACTTCCTTTTAAAATGGACTACTTTTTGGTCACGCATAAAATGGAGACTCTCATCATCTACCACCTAGTCTATTGGGCAACTGTCACAAAAATAGAAATATAATGCATGTGTCCTAACCACATCCTATTCCTCTATTTCATTACTTCTGATGACCACATCAACCCCTTCCTCAACAGACACAGAGCAATTCCTGTTTCTTCCGTTAAAATATGCTGCATGGAAGCTCTGTGGCTAGGTCCTGGATGCAGAGAAGCTACAGATATGTAAGAAAGCTTGCTTTTAAGCCTGAAAACATTAGCATTCTAAGAACAGAAAACCCACAAGACAATATTTTCAGTGCATTCCTTATTGAACCAAGCAAATGTCCACAGATATACAACTGGATAACAGTTACTTCTCACTACTTTTTCACCCAATATTATTTGCCCCCCTTTTTCTTTTTTAATAAGGAAATGGAGAAGAAATCTCTTTCTTTAAAATAGCTAGCATGGGGGATGGGAAAAATAGCTTTTGGATGCATAAGCCCTTCTTCAGGTCTTCAACATTTTCCTCAAAATTCATCTCACAATACAAAATGTCTGGAAGGGTGAGAAGCATTGGCTTTACCAATCACTTGAACATTGGTAAGCAAAGACTACAGAGCAAGCCTTCTGACTTACCCAAGAAGCATTTCTAGTAAAGCAAAGGGAGTGCCGAAGCAAAGATCCTATATCTCAACAGAATAAAGCTGAGAGAAGAAGGGTCTAAAATAGGAAGCTATAGGGTTTGAATAAAGGCCTCTGTTGATCAGAGCAAAAGTCAGGAAGGTTACCCTACTACCTGTCTATTTTAAGAGAGGAGAAGCCTGGGTTTTCTGTAGCCCCAGGTTTGAAAAGGGCTAGGTTGTACTAAGACACACAACACAGATGTCCGCTGACACAGACACAAGACACACACCAGATCTCCGCTGCAGGGAGTCCCTGGGCAGATTCTGGGTCAGAATTCAGCCCCAGCAGGTGCCATCAGCAAGGTTTATTGCTGGTTTCAGAAAAAGACTCTCAGGCCAGTGTTGGTTGGCACTGGTCAGGGCAGGCAGGCTTGCCATGCTGGGGCCAGGTCTGAGAACAAGCTTCAGGCCTGCAGAAGCTAATAAGCCAAGTCCAACTGATGAGTCCATTAAGGTCAGCGTTGATAACAGGGCTAAATCCAGGACAGGTAAAAGGTTTTAGCCAGGATTGGGATTAGGCTGATGTCCAGGTCAGAGCTTTAGTTAGCAGGAATCAGTATGCTGGATTTATTGCTGTGACTAATAGGCAAGGCTAAAAGGCTGTGTATAAGCCTGCTGCTTGTATGCCAGTTTTCACTCATCATAAAGAAGAAAGGACAGATCTTAGAAGAGAGGTAATGGAGGTGGAGGAATATTTGTCAGACTTAAGCAAGGAAGAAAAGGAGGATTTTAAAAACAGACAAGTTTCAGTCTTCTGTGTGTGGGAGGCAGTAAGAAAAAGAAAAGATGTAACAGGGAATGGGACAAAAAATCATAAGTTCAGCTTTGGCTAGTTACAGAGGAGGAGATACCAGGAAATCCTTGGATTCACAGACCTCAGTTAAAAAAAGGTTTTATATAAAACAGATCAATGTATTGCAAGAATGTCTATTTCTTAATTGCTTTAATAAGGAGATTTAAAAGCTCTGATTTCCCCTGTCTAGGGCCTGAGACAAGCCACTGCTTGGCTTATGAACTGGAGGGACTTCTTAAGGAATGAAGGATAAACAAGAAGAAGTTAAAATAGGAGAGAGAAATGAAAAATAAAAGCAGGGTTTGGGAATTTTTTTCTTTTATGGCCTGAGTGCCTGCAAATCACAGCTACAATCTGCATCTGTCCATGAACTCGGGGGCATGCTGCAGTTACTGTACTTCGTGATCATTCACTGTGACTCATGCCAGATGAAATTCTGTAGAAACCCACTTATTCTTCCATGTGAGCATCTTTCCAAGTGCATTACTGCACCTCACTTTTATGAACTTCTGCATTTTCGTACAGATGTTCCCAATCTATTTGCATCTAGGCATGCACGTAAAGCGAGAACACTAATAGTCTTTCACGGCAAGTTTGAAAACAGGCGGAGTCATGGTAGATCAGTCCAGATACACTACCCTGCAAGCCACCATGGAGTGACTTCTCTGAAAAACGCTGCAACTTCCAGATGAGGTTTCCAGGTCAGTGTCAGCCTTTAAATCCAGTGTGGGACCTCATCTTTCTGACTAGCAAGTTTATTTTTCAGCCTTGGCAAGGAACCATCTTCTGAAGCAGAAGGCTGGCCTCTGGCATAGGAAAGCTGGGCCAGTAACACTTTCAGTTTCAAACTTCTTTACTAATAGGCCTTACTCAGCAATGAGGGGTCTATTTATCCCTCAGGAAAAATAAAATACACTAGATGAGGACACAGGAGGCATCTACATGTGAAAAGCTCCTTGCATGGAGCAAGCAGCTTTTGCAAAAACCCATGTCACACTGCACGGTCTGTGTCCCCCAGAAGTTCTGAAGATCCCCATGGATGTACGAAAGGACTGTGTGCATCCTGCACCAGCCTCTAGCACCTTGTCTAGTTCTACCAGTACAACCACCACCTCAAAGACCCAGTATGAGCATGCTGCAGGAAGAACAATGAAGCCTCAGGCATGCAATCTGAAGGTGTTGTCCACAAGCTTGAGTAAAACTGCTGTATTTCAGTAAGACACCAGTCTGTTGATTCTGCTCCACTGAAATAATTTCAGTAAAAAATAAAAATAAAATAAAAAATAGATTTAAAAAATTGTCTATGGAGCACAGACACACCTAGTGATTGCTCTCAAACTCTTTCAGAAGAAAGATATCTTCTCTGTCTCTTCTTTACTCGCCCAACAGGCTTTGTCCCTGCAGTATGTAATACTGCTGCCTCCACTGGCACATTAAAAAGGAAGGTAATAGAAACCAAAAGGTTCACACCTCGTTCAAACTTCAGTCTCTTGTATAACTGAAACTGGTCAACCGGTACCAAACAGGCAATCTGAAATGAGAAACAAACACACAGAATAAACATTAGAAACACAGACTTGAAAAGAATTAATAAGCACCCTGCTCTATACGCCTGCTCAACTGAGCTGGCTCAGCAGTCCACCACCTTTCCCTGTTTGCTTTCACCACTACGTTCCTCTATACCTTGACTTCCTTTTCCAAAATTTAAAGTAGTTCTTGATCTCTCCTATTTCAGCAACACAGCTCAGTAGTTCAGCCCATGTCTTTCTTACTATGCACAGGAAAGCCTTCTCTGTGGATTCTCTATTTACTTCAGGCTTCTCAGTTTTATTTCATGTTGGTTTAACGTAACAAAGGGTGACAGCTTGCCAGGCTTCAAGACTGCAATATGTTGTTCATGCACAAGAACACAGCTCAAATGAATGGTCCCTCATTCCTCGGCCTTAATGACATAGGTCACTTAGCTCTTTGGTTTCTATTTTTAATTCGCTTCATGGGTTTTGGGCTGACATGGTTAATGCCACTGCTGTTGGAATTTGCCTTAGACATGCACCAGCCCACTGGGAACTGGACTGAAGTTAACAAATTTAGTTGGCATAGACAAACAGGCTTTGCTGATACATTTTATACAGTACCATAATTGAACTAGCAGCCTAAAAGACAACTAGCAGTCTATGTAGGAAAACCAAGTACCCTATTTAAAGCCATTAAACAAACCTGCATACAAGGTAAGGAGGGGTTCAAAGAAACTTTACAGACATTTCAGGAGCCACATGTTTGTTTGACTCAGAATCTGAGATCATTCTCTTCATCTGATTCATTTATAATATTGTACCAGCACTGAAAATCTCTTTCTCTTGTACTGAAAAAAAGTCTAGACTAATACTAAAACAGCACCTCATCATCTGAAGCACTGTGGGACAGTTCAGAACTGGCAGTTCCAAAATGAAGGGCTCTCAAACCTCACATCCAGCATCCCAACACAGTCCTTCAGATTACTGAAAAAGGTAAAATTTTGTCCTCAGTGAAGTGGACACTGGCCCTTGCTATCCTTCTGGGATGTGTGACACAGCACTCGTGAGAAGGAATACAGAGGCAAAAAAAATCTAATATATAATTCAACATCATGCTGTGGATAATTTGCTTTTGTAGATGGAAAAAAGATAACAATATATACACATCAAATCAACTGGAATTAATATTGCATTCTGAAACAGATACTTGCATCATTTATCTGATGTCAAGATTTAAGCATTCAAAGATGCTTAAAAGACCCTTGAAGAAATCAAAGGATTTAATATCACAACAGGAAACACAAACAAATCTGAACAAAGCATACTCTTAGTCAAGCAAGACAGCCCTGGGTCAAAGTACTGTTCTCGTTCAATTTCTGAATTCAGGGTGTAAACTATTTTTAGTATGAAAGTATTTGCATGTCTAAAAAATATTACATTAGTATGTCTGTAAGACATGGAGTGCTTCCTGGCAAACTCTTCACTTGTTCACCAGAAATCAGCTGTAACACCCTTGGAAAACAAGTAGCAATCAAACAGGGGGAAAAGAGTCAAGTTCAGCAGCTTCAGCGAAGATGACAACCAACAAAGCTATATAAAATCCACAAGACATATCATTTCAGTATTGCCCACTCCTCCTCAGGGCAGCTGCAAATCTAAATGGAGTTTGGAAAACAAAAGAAGTCACTGCTTTTCTCTAGCTGGGTGAGCATTGGTAACTACTTTAAATTTCCCTTCATTACAACTAAATTAAAACAGTGGGTTTCAATGTCTTAAGAGCCACTTGAGTGAATTGTTTAGCTGTCTGGGGTCTTTCTGCGCTTGCTTTTGCTTTTAACAAACAGTTTTCCAAGAGCAGCTCTATTGAGCCCAGAACTTCCCATGCATTAAAAATCAGCCTTTTTGATTACAGTGGGAGTGGAGTTAGGAGTCACTGCAGATTTCAATAGGAAGCAGAGTCAACGCTGTAAGCCTCCCTTTCTCCAACTGGAGACCTGATTGTACCATGCCAGCCTTTCCCACCGGTTTCACCAACTCCACTCTTCTTCCTACGTAACCTTTTCACAGTTCAGGTCCCCCATCCCTGCATACAGCTCTGGGTGTTGAACACACACCACTGCCACTGACTCCCCCAGGCTTTGAAAGATCAGACCCCAGTAACACCCACATGGAGATCAACCTGAGAAGTGCTGAGCCAAAGCCTCCCACAGGTTTAATACCTTTAGGCAAGAGGCCAGGAATGCACAATCTGCTGCTGCCTGAAATTGGGGACACATCAAAGCTGTACATGCAAATTCAATTGAAAAAAAAAAAAAGAAACATGAGTATCAGGTCCCAGAAAACTCCAGCAAATCCTTTCCTGAATGAACTTTTAATCCTATTTATGCTTGAGGAGGACAGCCGACAGCATGGTAAGGGGATTAGGTGTTTATTTTCTACTTGGCATCAGAGTCTAAATGTTCATCTTCGTACAACTTCTCCAGCCCTGTGCAGAAGTCCATCCCAAACACCTCCTCTTCTGCACAACCGCACACACTTCTGGGCTAGACAGGAGATGGAGATCTGGGGACGAAGCAAATCGGCACTCCAGCAGATGGCAAAGGGCCAAGACAGAATGACCACAAGCACGTCAGAAAGCAGACAGTTCTTATTCTAGGCTATGAAATTATTCAATATAGCCAGAAATACTACCGGACAAGTTTTTGGTCTTTCTTCTCTCTTCTTTTTTTTTTTTTTTCTTTTAATACTGGGTTAAGGTTACAATAAAAACCTATGAAGAAAATGAGAGGCAAGAACTCTCCTCTCCTGAAAAGATGTCGATTTGTGACTTAGCAAGCTGCTGGGACTTGAAGTAGGTTTTCTGGTTTTCTATACCCTGTAAGCAACATCTGCAGTTAAAATACCCTTGTTATAGAGCACAAGAACATGTAAGAGCTCTCGCTAACAGCAGCAGCTTTCACCTGAAGTAAAAATATCCATGGAAAAAAAGCAAAATTTTGAAGGTTCACTACCACAAAAGGCTCCAGCTGGACCCTTGCCAAGTGTCCAAAACGACTGCCCAATATGGTGTGATAACCAGGGCCCTGTTACTATGTGAGACAAAGAGCAAAGGAAGGAAAATGAAGGCATTTGAAATAACTGGGTTCAGTTTACACAGGGGCAGACTGTTCCTTGTAACCCAGGCAGTGCAGTAACCAGGAGCCAAGGAAGAACAACTCCCCTGTTTTCAAACGCTGGCTACCACAGTGGAAAGGGAAAATCACTGCTCCACCTATTCTCAGGCTTTCAAGGGAGATGCAAGAAGGCAATCAAGTAAACTGAATAGATCTTACTTCCTTTCACACCCATATGAATCAAACCTTGATAATGCTAAGGGAGGGAAGTTCACCAGGACAAGTGCTTCTCCCTTTCTCACTTTAGCAGATACACAACAAGGGCAGATCCTGCATTGGCAGCAGCAATGGCTGTCTGCAAAAGGTTGCATTGCCCTCCTCTGAGAAAGTCCCAGCCACATGGGCACTGTCTGGCTTTGCAAGGAGTGCAAGATAGTTTTAGCCTGGGCAGTGATTTGCTTTTGAAAGGGGCATGGGAGTTCAGACTCTTCATTGTTAGAAATTACACCCCCACCTTTCTTCACCAGTTACCACGCTCACTAGAGTCATAATGAAATATTAAATTATTCATTTTCTCCATTAAGGAGCTCTTCTCTTATTCAGTGGCAAATAAAAACAAAATTAAGACTCTCTCATTTGCTCCGCTTGGATTTATTTAAAAACAAGTAAATAAGAAAATCCAAAATTGTAATTTTGACCCTGAAAAAGATAGGTTGGCCTGCAACATTTTCTCAGCTTCCTCTTCATTTTACCAGTTCAATTGCCCTGAGCAAATTGTAAACCAATTTTCAAATTAAAAATAAAACTCTTATTTTAAACTGACACCCAATGGGATTTTTGTTCAGCTGTGTATGGAATATAGCGTAATTAAGAGTTCTAAGATCTGGGTCACTGTCCCATTTCAGCATCACTTTACAAAGTGCTGACAACCCTCTGTCAGGTTAGTATTAGTGCAGATCATAGCCTACACCAATGGGGTGACAATAAGCAGAATCTGCATTGCATGCAAGGTGGCAATTCTCAAAAGACACAAAAGGACAGCCCAAATCAATAACTCCTTTACTGTCTGCTGCATGGTTTTAATCCAGATCAGGTTATGTATACATGGATCACTGGCATCAATGCTACAAGCTTCAAAACAATACAGGAATCAGAAAGAGCAAAGCACAATCCCCCAGACATTATCCAAGTGAGTATTGCATTAGAAATCCCTGTTTGCAGTTGAGATTTACTCTGATTCATAGCTTACACTGGTGACAGGATTTGCACCAAACAAAACCATTTCAAACCATGATAAATTACCCCTTATTTAGATTAGGGTCCAATGAAATCAGTGGAGCAAATTCCCAAGAGAGACAGGAATATTCTAGACAGAAGTCTGCATGGTTAAAAAGAACTGTATTAACGTAGGATGTTCCTTCTACCTTCTGCTGCCAGGAAGGAATCCAAATCATCTTTGTTTACCGTAATATTAGAGCTTGAAAGGACAAACATCTTGTTTGATGAGATTGCTTTTAAACTTCTTTTTTTTTGTGTAACCAGCTATTTGAAACAGAGTCTGTAGCCAAAACCATTGCCTTCCCTTCACCACCACCCATTTATTTCTACTTAAAACCAGCTATAATACAAACAGCTGCTATCTTGATGTAACAGGTCAAGATCTGACCTAGGATTGCACTCCAGTGCAATCAAGCACTCCAGTGGAACAGTTCCTTCTGTTCGAATGTACTATTGTCAAAACAAAAAAGAACTGCTGGGAAATGTACCAGTTTCAACTGGATTTTGTTGAAGTAAAAAACAAAACAAAACCAGAAACCAAACACACAACCAGCCAGAGGGGTTTCAGGAAACTTACTTTCAAAGTACTGAGAAGTACATTTCTAGTTCAAATGACTCTTCATTTTAAGTTCTTTCGGAACATTTTCTTCTCAGGTCCAAAGAGGCACAAAGACCAAAAGTAAAGCCTGAATTCCCAACATTTCCTATACAGTATGAATAAAGACCTTGAGAAAGGGAGGCAGAGGAACCTTCATAGCTATAATGTGTTATAAATTGCTTATAAGCTTTGTTATTAATTGTTCAGTTTCCTCATTGAATCGAGCTCTATCCAAAATACACCAAAGTCAATGAAAAGGCTTTCCTTCACTTCAAATTATGTCTAAATTCAACTTCACAGGCAAGGGCAAAAGGCATTTAAAAAGCAAACAAAACAATCATGTTAGCTAACATAATTAGATACAATTTAGCCCAAAGTTTAGGAACCAATTTAACACCATGTCAGTGACAAAGACAGTTTGAACTGCTGTGTTTTCTCCAAACTGTAACGGTACCTAGTAAACATCAGTCACAGCAGAATCTGAAATGGACATGACATGAAAAGTAGTTTTTCAAAACTCTGATGCTAACACAAAGGTGAAAAAAAGACCAATACAGAATACAGAGTGCTCATACACACTCTGTAGTTTACATACTGAACTTTCATATTATTAACAGATAGAATCTATACTTTCTATCATTCCTTTGGGGCTCTGGGTGGGGTTTCTTCCTTAAAGAAAGGGTTTTGGCAAAATACAAGAGCAGTTCATTTTAACCAGGTCGGGTGCCTGTTTGCTTTTCAAGTGGAAGTCTGTTTTTCAAGCGCATTGCCAAAAGGGAGCATCAGAACATTCATTCATTCACAGGATACTAATACGCATCTGGGCTGTTTAGTCATTCTGCCATCAGCCCAAAAAACACCCTAGGCTTAAGCTAATGGTTCATTTATACCTGCCCTGGAGTTTTCTCCTGCTTTACTAAGGGGAAATATATCTCTATAATTCCTATAGCATCATAATGCTACCATTTGTTATTTTTCTTTAAAAAACACATTTTCAAGACTGAACCCCCAACCTGGTGGAATGGGTAGAAGGGACATTGCTACACCCTCTCAGTATCGATACAGAAGAAAGGACAAGGCGTAACGGGTTCAAACTTAAACAGGGGAAGTTTAGACTGGATACGAGGAAGAAATTCTTTACTGTAAGGGTGGTGAGACACTGGAATGGGTTACCCAGGGAAGTTGTGAATGCTCCATCGCTGGCGGTGTTCAAGGCTGGACTGGACATAGCCTTGGGTGGCATGGTTTAGTGGGAGGTCCCTGCCCCTGGCAGGGGGGTTGGAACTAGATGATCTTCAGGTCCTTTCCAACCCTAACTATTCTATGATTCTATGATTCTATGAAACAGCTGGCTACTTTCCACAGTAGCTGTATTCAGCCAAAGAAAAGCGCCACCATATCCTGGCATGCCATGACAAGCATAGCGGCAAAACTTCCAGGCCCTGATTCAGCTAAGCATGGTGTTTTAAAGGTATGCTGGAGAGGAGATCATGATTTTTTTCTGGAACAAAAGGCATTTTTGGTATTGGGAATTTCACTGCCCGTCACTGCATTTTAATAAGATTATATAATATTATATATATATAATACAGTTATGTCATCTGTAGTCACAGGGCTCAAGGGAACCAAGAAGGTAAGCTGCTTTTCTTCAGTTCAGGGATGGAGACCTGATTCTCTTTAATTTTGTCTCTGCAAACAAATGCAGAGAGAATGCACAAAACCAGCTACAATCCCTTTTCCTGGTTTGTTTTCTTTTTTCCTGCATGTGTTCTCAGGCCCAGCAGGCAGCCACCTGGTTTACAAAGCAAGAATAGCTGCAGGGCAACATCAGATTTGTCCACAGTCTTCTGTGGCCTACTAGATGCACAGAAAAGCTGAAACCTACTAGGGGTCCAGCCACACTGCCAACAGCTTCTCCCACATCATGGATTTGGTGCTAAACACGATTCAGAAAGTTTACATCATCCCTAAGGCACGTGGGAGGCTGTTTGAGAATTGGTGTGAAAGCCATCAGGCAGCCTGTTAGGGGCCATCCAAAACCCCCTTGGGCCCCATCGTCCCAAGTGGTGCAAGAAGGTCTGAGGAACACAATTTTCCCTCCAGTTTCTCCACCTCAGACTTTGAAACTTAATCTTCCAGTTACACTGGAAGATTGCGCATGTGGTCTGACGTGCAAGCAGCCCTACCTAAACCTCATTTAGCTTCTGAGCTCCCAACCTGTCCCATATCTGCCTTGGGAGTGAAGACACTTGAATCTCTTAAGACCTACTTCCACGCGGTGCTGTGCAGTTACCTTTCTTTCTATGTAACTATACAGAGTCTTGCATGTTTATATTGGACTTCAAATTGGTTGTTGCAGACCAATATAAACATACCTGAAGAAATTCTGGCCTTGCGTACCATCAGTTTGAGTTCTTGCTCTTGAGTTACGAGAGGTGCAAGAATTACAGTGTTTGCAGTCAAATCAAATCCGATTTAACTGACAACAGTAATGGAGGCTCAGCAATTCTGGGATACAGGGTATTCTGGTTAAGTCACCTGCATGGGTAATTCAGAGGTTGTCAGGATGCCAAGTAAGCCTTTCCTCAAGGCACAGAGGGAGGGAAAAGTGCAAAACCCTTGAAAAACATCTGTTTGTTTCTTGTTCCTCTTGTCAGTCAGGCTCCTTGCCAAAAGCTCATTAAAGGTAATTAAAGGGAAGAAAAAGTTTATGATCATATTCGTTATGTAGATATAAAGAAGATTGGGGGGGTGGGTATGTTAAAAAAAGAGAGAAAGAAAAAAACATTGGTACCTCTTCTTCGTGCAGGGTCCCATGGTTCAAGCATACCATGTCCGGACATGTGATGGAAGATCCACAACCTTCTTGAATTGCCAGCTGTACGTACTGTTTTAGGCACTAAAAACAAGTAAAGAAAGAAAAAAGTTATAGCCCACATGTTGGTAACACAGATGCTAGAGATGCTGCACAGCTACCACCTCCACTGCCTTAACTGGCTGTCTTGAAGCTCCAGCACACAGAAACATCAATTATTATAAGTGTGAATGCTACAAGTCATTATATTGGAAAGAATGCAACAAAGAACAATTAATTATGCATTACTTCATCTGCTGAGCATTGCGTTTACCCAAGTCAGCAAGTCAGACCTTTCAGTGCTAACAACCCCTGTGCTCTGCTGAACTGGGATTGGAGAATTTAGCTAGGAGAGTATCTTTCATCCTAATTAAACAGGCTTCACTCTTTTGTCTTTCCTCCTATGTTCTTAATTCAGACTCTCAGCCAGCAGCCTCCATTGTAGGAAACCTCATTTACAAGAAAGAGACTACTGTTCTCAGTAGCATAAAGGACAAGAGAGTTTATAGCCTAGTTAGGAGGTTATAATCTGCCCTAGAAAATGTGCAGTTATCAGTTCTTCCCCCCACCTCTAGTCTATGGAGCTGGAATTCAAAGTCCACCTGCAGCATTGAGAATGTTTTATGAATGTTTCCAAACTGTTTCATTACACAAAAATGGCAGGCCTCTCCCCATCCAAGGAAAAAATAGCCCTCCCCACATTTTACTTGGCATGCTGGTTTCAAATATATTTAGCTTGTCTTTTCAACACATATTATAGAGTCTTCATGGCATAAACCTCCTGCAATGGATCAAAGAACAGGGCTTGAATTGTATCTCCAAACTGCACAGCTAAGTAAGTGAGGACAATTTTAAATCAAACAAAACAAGGGAGTCTCCTCAAAATAATGACAAAGCATACCGTTAATTGCAAATCACTGTTAACAAAATAACAAAACATGGATTTCTGGCAAATTCTGGTATCAGCTTGCGTAAGTTTATTGTAAATGAAAACCAACATATTTTACAAGCAGCAAGGCTAATGAAGCTTTATTCCCTACAGATCTGTATTTCATACCCACATGATAAAATTCTCCTCTCCCCCCTCAGTACTCCTGGCTTCTATCCCTTTTTTCCCCATTAGTTTTGAAGAAATATGTCAAAGTGTAAGGTCTTCAAGACCTTAGGCCAACTTTCAGAACAGGCACTGAGTTCAAAAGGTACTGGCTATGTTATGGGGAAATCACAGCCTTTGGGAACATCAGCTCTGGTAAAGTCCCCAGAGTCTTCACAAAATATTTTCCCAGTATTTACAGGCATTTAACATTCAAGTCAGCGTTAGTTTGAACTGTTCTGAGAAGGCCTTGCATATCGTGCTCTGATTAAAGACACTTCTTCATTTGTATCTTTTATTGGAAACTGGTACCTCTTAAATGTCAGGATAATTAGGACTTTTACAAACGGAAATGAGGTTTCCTTATTATTCTGTCTCTTGACTGAAATGTCCATGTCCACATGCTTTGGTTAATTGTGATGAACTATACGGAGGTATTAGTTGAAGCAAGTAGCATCAGTTTAACTCATTATTTTAAATTAGCTTACTTCTGATCTGTAAATATTTGAAACATATTCATTTAGAAGAATGTGGTGGTATAACCTAAATGGTAAGCTTTAAATATCTAGCTCATTAGGCACTAATCGACTCAGATATAGCACATACCCCTGTAAGAAAGCAGCAGAGCAGGCTGTAAAGAACTGATGGTGCAAGGAGCATGTGGGAGGTGAGGGAAATACAGGTGAAGAGCAAAAAAGAAATCATGTCAGTAACTGAACACAGTATTAGCTCCTTAGGGGATATCAGCCCAGATTTAATCAGGAGCTATTCTTCTATTATTCAAGCAGCAGCCCCAGTGCCCTGTACCCAGCCTCCATCATGAACAATGCAAACAGAAAGTTCTGCCCCCTAAGTTCCTGTCCCAAATCCCGCACATGCTGCAGCATGTTTGGTGCACTTCCTAGAATTGTGGGTGATGCTTCAGCAGAGCCTCCTTACATCTCACTACCTCTCCTCATGGAAGACCTTTACTTTCTGGATCAAGTCTCAGGGGAGCATTTGGGGAAGGAGAAATGTTTCCCTTAATGTTTGTTTGCCTGAATTCCTCAGCAAGCATGGAAGAGCAACCTTTTACTTTCGCGAAGATCCTGGCTTCTGTCTCCTCAGTGGGGCTGCCTGATACTTAGTAATTTGTTTTGACAGCATGGTACAGCAGATTTGTATTCTGGGGGCAGCTCAGGTCAGCTGGTTACAGAGCAAGGACAAAGCCTAAGAAGTTACTACAGTTCTAGAAGCAGCCCAGAGGCTTGTTCTTAATTTAGACTTCCAGGACAGAAGCTCAGAGCACTGACAATTACCCTTCTGTGCAAGGATGGGCATGAAGCTCTTAAGGAGCTTCAATCCACAGCATGGATTTTGCAATCAGTTTCAATACACAGTATGTTAACAATTAGGGTTACCTAGCCAGGAGAACAGAGGTTTCTGATGATTGCTAATGCATCTGGATTCTCCTTCCCTTCTAGCTCGCTCTTCGTTGTAGGTAAGGACAGGTGAGCAACTGGAGACTTCTGTGATACTTTTATAGGCTGCTGCGCTTTCAGAGGGTGACTTGAAGAGATTTTATAATAGATCTGTGAAGGGCCATGGGTCATCAAATGTTCCACAGAAAACTTCCGTGTTAAACAGTTTTTATAGGTATTGAATTTTTGCCTTGATTTGCTGCGTTTGGAAAAGGTGCTATGGGTGTAATTCACCAAGCTCATGGAAGGGCTTTAAAGGCGCTGGGAAACTCGAAGAAAGCATTTAACATTCACCACTGAAGGATTAAGCTTTTTACCTAAGTCTGTACATGAATGTGAACTTCTTGTTCCCTCTTTCACAAGTTAGCAGCAAAGAAGAGCCAGTGGAAAATCACTAGAACTTTAAAATATGCCTTCAGTTTAACAGTAAGACTGGTTTTAGAGTGGTTTTACTATTCTTTACAGCTCAGCTACTAATTTAGCTACTTACTTGAGAAGTAGCAAATAGAAGTATCTGAAAAGATGTACAAAACTGCAAATGTGATGAAAAGAGGATTCAATGTCTATATAATGAATCATGACTGACCTCAGCAGCATGTCCTCTCACACTATGGAGAATACATTATACAGACATCAAATATACACAGATACAAAAGACTTTCTGTTCATTTTGTCTACAAAGATCAGCAGCATCTCAGGAAAACTGTACACACTACCTATGCTACTTAATTGCTCTACAAAGTGAAGGTAATATCAAGATACTCAACCTTCTGTGTTATTAACAGCTCCTTGAAAGGATCTTAATCTTGACATCCAAGAAATTACATGGTCTCAACACCCCTGGGCTACGCTCCCCCATGAATTTCCCACAGTGTGGTGACTTACAAGCATGGAGAGCAGTCAGTGGCTGGAGAAGCCGCACCACCGGATCTGTGGCTTACAGTGGCAGCAGTATCATCGTCCTACTCTCCATGGCCAGAGAAAGTCATCAGCAGTGACCTTTCTACCAACACAGCAAGGTTTCATCAAACATGCCACACAGTCAAGGCAAAACGGTTGAGGAAACAGACTAAAAATCTACTGTGGTCTTGCTGAACAGGCTTGAATCCTGCTGACTACAAAATTTGAGCTTTGGCTACATTATGTTCACCTTTAAATAAATGCTAGACGCCAACACAAGGATTTTTAATTTCCATACCTGCAAGTGTAAGCTAATCAGCTCTGTTCAGTTTACTCAGATTTTCCCCACCGAGCACCTATATCATGTACATATTTGTGTTCTGGGATACATAAAAAAAATCCTGATGCAACCAAGCAAGAGGAATCTTTTCAAATGTGATAATGTAAGTCCACCAGTAAAACTCAGTACACCTAACAGAAGGTTTTGGTGCTGAGCTAACTTTCCCAAGCACGTTTTCCTCCTGCTGTCAACCTCAGTGGAAAGCGTACTACAAGTAATTTTTCTCTGCCTGAGATTCATCATGTATAATGACAGCTTTTCAGACAATTTTCTGTCTAAGCATCTGGGGCAAGAATTTATTTTTATTCTTATGCCATTTTTGTCTTTCAGACCACCACCTCCCTCTATTTGATAAAGTCAACATCTATTTACCTACTTCAGAAAATGATACTCATGAGTATCTAGTAAGTTAAGGCCTGTAAAGTATCTGAATCAAATTATCATGCAACATATATGCATTTCTTTTTTTTTTTATCTTGCAGGACTTGTAAGAAAGATTACAATTTAGGTAAATATTTACATATGACCCAAGTACACATTCCTCTCCTGGAGCTCAGGCTTTGCTGAAAGTGTTTGTAGTAACATGAGGGAAGAATCTCTAAAACAGCACCTAAAAGCCCAATGCAGGAATGCACAACCTAACAACATGAAAAATTCCTTCTTCAGTAATAAACACTTCCTCTAACCTTTGAAAGTGTTCTCTGTGGTCAGCTGTGAGCACCATGAACAGAAAATTCTGGTCAGGCTATTCGTGAAGTCTTCATTTCAACACTTCTCCTACATGCTGCTCTAATTTCAACTTTTTTTTTCCCTGAAGTCTGTTGTGTGGAGGGGATTTTCAGTGTACTGACCAGGAAAGAAAGAAAAGAAAAAAATGTCTGGCAATGTATCTAATCTGCAAAGGGACCATAACAGTTCCGCATTTTACCATAACAATGAGTTCAAAGTATAATCTTAGTATTATGTTGGTAGGTAATGATATGACAAAGACACTATAACTCTCTTACTGTGAAATTTTATGTTTCTATTCAAAGCCAGTTTCAGATAATATCCGTACTAGAGACAAAAGATGGATCTCAATCATTCCTATATATTGCTTTTTCAAGTGTTTTGACATGTTTCATTACCTTGCTCATCTCCCATCTGCATGCAGCTCTTCAGCTCCCCAAATGTAGCCTCATTGGTTTGGATGCATAAGCATGGAAGGAAACCACATATGTGACATGACAAAACTGAACAGGTAGTTTCATTAAGAAACATAGGAGGATGGGTAGGGAGAAGAAAGAAATGGAAAGTGCTGACCTATATTCCTGTCAAATGCTACAGAATTTGCTTCTAGCCACTGTAAAGCAGTTGGTGCAGGATAAGTAAAGGATTAGATAAGTCTTTAAACGGCATAAAGGATAAAAATGGATCTACAGTGTTTCCTAACCAGTACTAGGGCATGACCTACCTACATTAAATTTGAAAATGCAAGAAATTATTGAAGGCATCTTGTCAAAAGAGGGTTTTCCCTACTAATGTATAACTCGAAGACAAGTTCAATTTCAGAAAAACTAAGAAAACTTCAGGTTTCCATCTTAAAATCCACAAGACTGATTAAAATGTTAAATCTCTCTTCCAGATTTGTCCTCAAACTGTATTGGTTTGGGTTTGATTTTCTTTTTTAGCCATCACCTTTTTACAAATTCAAAATTTAGGTGAAGGTAAACCCTGTATATGAAGGGAAATCACAATGTTTTACTTGGCATTCATAGTGTCTTATGATTCAGAACAGTCAACAGATAGGAATTTAGGTTTTGTTTCAGTTCTGGGCAGTGTTTATGTACTTTTTATTCAGTAAGACATAACTTTCATTTCTTTCTAACCATTTACCCATTCTTCAGTGGCTACACCAGACAATGTAGTAGTCATGTTGCTTTAAATGGAATATGGAGTATTTTTGACTTCTGTGAGATGCTAGAACTCTAAATTTATCCCCCTGATCACCTCAGCATTTAATCAGTTGTGTACTCAAACAAATATACTCTGCCCCCACAACAGCACTGATAGTGTTTATGACAGATCTACATAACATTTACTATTATGTTCATTGTTGCCCTGACATCTGCACTTCAGCGGGTTCAATCTCTAAAATGGCCTAATCACTTTCAATGTGTAGTAATCAAACCCCTGGAATCTCTCCAGTATTTCTCAACAGGTCTTAAAACTAGATCAATCAAGTCTATTGGCAATTAGCCTGGAGGCATCTGCACTTCACCTGGAAAACATGTGAGCTTTTCCAATTAAAGATATCTTTTAAGGGTACACCACAGAAATAGCCATTTATTAATTTGTTAGAGATAAACTTACAATAGGCACAGTCTAAAGGGAAAAACCCCAGACATCCAATGAAATATGCATTTCCATTTCCCAACCTATATTTTAACTGCTAAGGACCAGATACAGTGATAAATGAAATTGCTTTCAAATGGATAGATCATCAGGCCACATTAGAGCCTTACTGAGACAGATGCTTGAAAGAAAGTGAAAAATGCCCCTTTAGCCTCAAATGACACACAGTCATCTTGTGGCTCAGTAGAAGGGGAGGAATAACATCACTGACAAGTATTTCATTTTGTCATGACCAAGTGAAAACAGCAAGCAAACATGACAATGGACAAGAATATAACAGCCTCCCGCTGCTCCACAAGCCTATTTTTTAGGGAATCTTTCAAGCATATCTGAGAAATATATTGTCATCAGCTTTCTCTTAGAAGATGTGCTACCAATGGTGCTAGATTTTGCTTAGATATATAGTCAAATACTTACACATAACCCACCACATCCTGGTAGCCTCTCCTAAAAGTCAGGATAGTTTCCTGGTAATCATTGCCACAAAGTATTACCACCAAACAGAAAAGGACCAGAGAACAGGACCAGAGAAACTCACCCTTCCCAAAATCAAACCAGCTGCAAATATCATTTCTCTTGCGAACAAATCTGTGTCAGGCCAAATCTGGTCTTAACCAACAGCTACAAAAATAGACATGAGCATGAGGCTTAAGTCACAGGCTGGCTCAGCTACTGTGGCCCTCTGAGGCATTGACAACTTACTTTACATCTGTTTCTTCATTTGTTAAATGACAATAACACCAACTTCACCAAAGTGGTGCTGCCATTAAACATGTTAGCTCCCTCTTCCTCACCTGTCTTCCCTTGACCACCATCCAGATGCTGCCACCTCTGCTGAGTTCAGAAAAATGTAACCACTCTTCCTGGACAGTAGCACCCAATCAAAAAACAATGGGTACATTTGCACTCTTTTAGTACCTCTACTAACTCTGCTTTTGATGTGACTCTGCACAGAACTGCATTTAAGAAGTTCTTAAACCACCTAAATTACTACAGAAGTGCTATGCGTTCAGTGCCAACATTAGCAGGTGTGGGAATTCCATTTTTTATAACTTTAAAACAAAGCCATTCTGACCCATTTCAAATATCAAGCTGGGGGGAAAAAGAATCCAAAATGCCAAAACTTGACAGCTTGCTACCTGTAAGTGGAAGTGGAAAACAACCTGAGGTGAGCTTTATATAAAGTAAGGGGCATTGCAGCACAAGGTCTAGTTAGAAAGAGGAAAAAGTAGTGTTCTGGTGTAGCTGTGAGCACATGCAGGTGTCTCCAAGGATGGGGGAAAGAGGAGGAAGAACAGCAGACCAAATTCCTTCTTGAAAATTAGCACTAAGAAACAGAAGAGATGCTAAAACCCAGTGCTGGCTAGATTGAGGCAAATACAAATTTTCCCTTACTCAGAAGTTTTACTAAGTAGTTTTTCACTGCAGTATTCATATACATTTGCTCCATTTAGCAGGCAACCCACACTCTTTGTCATCTGCCTCCTCCTTGTCTTTGATCTACTCAGCCTCCTCTGCTCTCAGGCTTTTCTGCCCATGCTTTTTGCTGATGATGCTGATCCTCCACATCAGTTTGTCTCCACTTCTGCAGTGCTCTCCTGCACAAGTGATCTGAGGCTCCACAGCACAAAGGACAAAATGCCAGTATTTAGCCACCCGAAGCTGCTTTTAAAAAGATTAAGGAAAGCAGAGGAGCCTTAAGTGCAACAGAGAAACTCCTGTTTCTGGAACCGTTTCCCCTTCCCCACTAGCAAATGTAGTTGGCAGCAGCATGCAAGCCCCCCTGTCAGAGGCTGCAGCCTCCCAAGGCGCTGACTCACCAGGCAGGCAGCTGCCCAGGGTGCCATGCTGCCAACAGCAGCAGAAGAGCCTTTTATACCCATGTCTAGCCCTGCCCTGCTGTTACATACAGCTACAGGGGAAAATCTTGTTCTCACAAACACCTTCAAGATCACCTTCTACTTGTTGAATAGCCAAGACAACACAGAAGCTATCTGGGGGCTTCTACTCAACATTGCACACTGACTTCTCCTTCTAAGGCTGCATGAAGTTTAATCTCATTCAGACTGCATTGTGTGTACCAAAATAACAAACAGGTCATTATACTTGTTTTGCACCTTTTGTTACTCAGTTACCTCACGTATTTCTCAGAGTACAAGACCCAACAAAGAATTTGCTTGGAAAAATCATGCTAGTTCTGCACAAACATGTGCTGACAACAGAAGCACATACAGGAAAATATCTTCTGTTTTCAGGGTTTGTTATCTGTTGTCTAAGGCATATCAAACCCTGTTCCAGTAAATAACACACAGCTGGATCTAAGAAGCTGTTTGACGTAAATACCAGCAATGCTTTTATTGCTCACCTGGCTCTCATCAGGACTCTGAAATGCAGAGGAGGAAGGGGAAAAGACGAAAGACAAAACCAAACAGAATAGTCATGCAAGGAAGAAGCTGACACTGGCTTTTTTACTGACCCCCAAAACCATGTTTTCCGTAACAGCACTTCACTGATTCCCTTCTATCATCACTGCCACCATGGCAATCTTACCACACCTGGTAAAACCTCATCTCCATGCCTGCTACAGGCTCCAGACTCGCACCAAGTCTTACACAGGGCCATTAGTATCTCCAGTATTACTGCTAGTCCTACACTCCTCACTACTGCTTCCAAAGCGTAATTTATGCTGTGCCAGTTACCAAAGAACTACTTGCAATAGGAAGTGAGGTGCATGTGCTCACACCACTCATCCCTACCAGCTGTTTTCCCAGTTTCAGCCAGGTTTTGAAAAGGCAGGAGTCTCCAAGATGTATACTTTCCAGTTAGTTTAATGAGTACCAAAGCCTGGGTAACATTCAGTGCCCCCTCCAAAAGCAAAACTGTGTGGTCAGCCCATTTATTTCTGGCACTACCCTGTTCAAGTACTGCTGAATCTTGCCTGCGTGAGGCATCTCTGGAGCTATCGGAGGGAAGGAGAAGACCAAAGGATACAAACATGGGAGAATTGATTAGGAATAAGTTTAATATTCACGATATCATTCTATAGGTGTATCAATCACAACATAATTAATATTAGTTTCTTTGAATCCAGATATATGTGGACTAAAATACTGTATTTTGTAACCTTGTGATGGTGTAGCCAGACACAGTGCATAATTATTTCATGTACATGTGTGAGTGATGTAACCACCATAGGGGTAAAACCTCAGCAGTTGCACATGGAGTCATACATGGAAGAAAAAACTTAAAGACAAGAAAAGCACAAAGGACTGCAGATAGGAAGGACATCCCACCAAATATACAAGAAGAATGAATGGCAAGACAAAAAAAAAGATAAGCAGTATCACGAATAGACGAGAGCCCCTCCACTTTTGGGAATGGGGCAAATAGCAGAAAGTTATGTAAAAGATACATTGCTGAATATATATATATAAAAAAGAATGTGGGCGACACCATGGCACTTCCACAAAGGTTTTATAGGTATAGGAAATGAACTGAGTAATGCAAACGGCCAAGCCATCAGGTACTCTATAGCTATTTTCAAATTCTTAGGACGTGTAAATGTGTGCTTTATCTCACGTTTCAGTGGTCTTACATCAAATGCAACACATGTTGATAAATACAAGGCTGATGCCTCTTCAGACCTGACGGGGCTACCAAATAAGATGGTGTGTTCTGCAATCCATCTGCTTTATCTTCTCTGAACATAGAAAGTAAAAACGTGTATAGCTATTTGAAAACTCCTGTCTTACTAGCAACATTCCACCAAAATGCAAACATACATCTTCAACACAGTTTACTTACTTTGGCTAGAACACAGCTTTTACAAGGCATAATGTTTATTAAAAGAGTTTCTAAGCTGAAAAAATAGCTGTACACAATTCTAACTCATTGAATTCCTTGGCTTTACAGGCAACAAGTGAAAAGGAGATACAAGCTCAACCCGCAGATGCCTAAATAGTAACAATTTCCAATTATTTCCACAGCCAAGAATGCTGCAGTGAAAAACAATCATAGATGCGGAATCATCATTAGTTAGCAAGAAAAAAAAAAAAAGAGATCACACGTAATAGAACAAAAAAGAAACTAATCTGTTTTCATCTTAGTAGAGCAGAACCTATTATGTCCATGTCAAGCCCTTTTCTATTTCAAATACTTACTCAATCCCCCATGCAAGCCCCAGCACCAAAGCCTTCTGTGGCAAGGTGCTTCTGATTCTGCTCTTTGGAGCTGCCCAAGGGGCAACATATACGGCCCCCCAGAAACTGCTCTGGATTCAAGACAAAAAGCCATATAGGCAAGTTACAAATTTCCAGAGCCTTCTTTGATACGGGATGTAAGAGCTACATGTTTCTGTTGCATCAGGCCAGACATGCCCATTGAGAGGATATTCAGACACAGGCAACAACAGAAAGACAAAGTGTAGGCATGGAGCATAAGCACAACTGAGACATATTACACTCACTGAAATAAACAGAGCATGTCTAAAGCTTCTCCCAGCTGCATTCAGCACTCACTCATGGCTGGCTCTTGGTTCAGAGGAAATCAGTGAAGTTTGCACAAATGCCAAACAACTGTGACTGTAATCTCCTCTTCACTGTCATGGCACTGGAGAACCAAGCTCAGAGCACATGCTCTTCCTGCTGCTGGCCAGGTAAGGAGTGTATGTATGGAGTGGCAGCTGCAGCATCAACAGGACACAGGCAGGGACAGCAACACCCCCAGCCATCACCGACCTCTCCCTTTGGCCAGTGCCCTGGAGGAACGGAGAGCCCAATGCTACCTGGCATAGTCCTCAGCAGTCCTCCCTTCCATGCCCAGCTAACACTGAGGTTAATGTGCCATTGACGATACTAAATCAGAGTCACTGAATTCTTGGAGAATAGTGGGGGTACTGTAAAGGTATTAACTTCTTGTTTGTTTGTTTTGTTTTTTTTAATTTAAAACAATACCTTCATACTTACTTGTACTTCTTCTTGAAACTAACATACAAAAATGTTTTCTGGAAGTTGGCATGGAAAACAAAATTCATGAAGTTCAGGTTGAAAATGCATATTAATCGATCTTATCCTAGTTTCTTGAAACACAGCTGGATTCTTATCTCATTTAAGCTACCTTCAATTCAGAATAAATGAAGATACTCTCACGCAATCTGGCTTCACAAATATCACCTTTCTTCCATGAGTTCAAACAATCAAGGGCAAAACTTAAACGTACTTGCTTGAAGCTTATCCACAATTTGTTGTTAAAAAAATAAAACCAAGCACATTTATTCCAGAGTTAAAAAAACCCATCCTTTCAGTGGCTTCTGACTTGTTTCCAAAATCCATTAGTCAGGTACATCAAAGTCACTATCACCAGAGAACTAGGTCTATTTTCCCATGCTGACAAAGAGACCAGAAGAGTACTAATATCTGCAGGGCTTTCATCAACTCACTCAACTGTCGCCTTTATCACTTCCATCAGCTTTATTTCATCTGAATTTGCAGGACAGTAAGTCCTCACTGACAACTATAGGCAATGCATGACCTGGGCAGCATCTCAGCAGCATAGACTGCAGATGCAAAGGTTCACTTGGCCAAGGTTTGGCTTTGTTTAGGTTTTCTGATTGCCCTTGAAAACTATACACAAGACTTAAAAGGACTTTGAGTACTCAAAATTGTAATGGGGAAACAAAACCTCACAGTTATCCTATGATGTTTCAAGACTTTGCTTCAGAAAAAAATAAATACTGAGATTGCATATAGATCGTGTATGTTCTCTGACAGTCTTAAAATGCATCGGGTTTTTTCCAAGTGATAATACATCTCCCTACTACTGAGATGTATTATTATTTGCTACCAGAACATCTGTTAAGAGTTACAATTTATCAAAAGCAGAATGACAGAGAAGTCTTTTAAATAAGGCAAGACAGGCTAATAGCATTCTAGAATCAGCTAGGTTGGAAAAGATCTTTAAGCAAGTCCAGCCATTACCCAGGACTGCCAATTCCACCACTAAACCATGTCACCAAGGGCCTCATCTACATGGTTTGTGAACACTCCAGGGACAGTGATTCCACCACTTCCTTGGGCAGTCTGTTCCAATACCTCACCACCCTCCTGGTTAATTAATTGTTCCTAATATCCAACCTAAACCTCCCCTGGCACAGCCTGAGGCCATTTCTTCTTGTCCTATCACTTGTTACTTGGGAGAAGAGACCTACCCCCACCTCACTACAACCTCTTTTCATGTACTTGCAGAAGCAATAATGTCCCCACTGAGCCTTCCCTTCTCCAGACTAAACAACCCCAGTTCCCTCAGGCGTTCCTCAACAGACTTATTTTCCAGACCCCTCACCAGCTTTGTTGCTGTTCTCTGAACCCACTCCAGCACCTCAATGTCTTTCTTGTAGTGAGGGATGAACACAGGATTTGAGGTGCAGCCTCACCAGCATGCAGTACTACAGGGGGACGATTACTTCCCTGGCCTTGCTGGCCACGCTATTGCTGATAGAGGCCAGGATGCTCTTGGCCTTCTTGGCTGCCTGGGCACAAGCTGGCTCATGTTCAGCTCTGTCAATCAGCACCCCCAGGTCCTTTTCCTCTGGGCAGCTTTCTAACCACTTTCCCTAAGCCTGGAGTGTTGCATGGGGTTGTTATGGCACAAATGCAGGACCCAGCACTTTGTCTTGTTGAACCTCATACCATTGGCCAGATGCCTGTCCAGATCCTGCTGCAGAGCCTCCCTACTCTCCAACAGATCAACACTACTGCCCAGCTTGGTGTTATCCACAAATTTACTGAGGGTACACTCAATCCCCTCACCTAGATCATCGATGAAGATGTTAAACAACACTGGCCCTAACACCGAGCCCTGAGAGACACCACTACTGACTGGTTGAAATTAGATGTGACACCATTCACCACCACTCGCTGGGCTCAGCCATCCAGCCAGTTTCCAACCCAGTGAAGAATACACCTATCCAAACTATCAGAAGCCAGTTTCTTCAGGAGGACACTGGAGACAGTGGGAGACAGTGTCAAATGCTTTACTATCCAAAGAGACAATGTCCACAGCCTTTCCTTCATCAACCAGGTGGGTTACCTTATTGCAGAAGAAGATCAGGTTGGTCAAGCAGGACATGCCCTTCATGAACCAATGGCTCATGACTGGGCCTAATCCCTCCATTTTCCCACATGTGCTTTATGATCTCACTTAGGATCATCTGCTCCATGTCATTCCCCAGCACTGAGGTCAGGCTGACAGGCCTGTAGTTTCCAGGGTCTTCCTTCCTGCCTTTTTGTAGCGAGGCACCATGTTGGCCAGCCTCCAATCCCCTGGGACTTTCCCACTAGACCAGGACTGCTGACAGATGATGGAGAGTGGATTAGCAAGCTCCTTGCCAGCTCCTTCAGCACTCTTGGATATAACCCATCCAGACCCATAGATTTGTATACACCTAAGTGTGAGGGGCTACAGCAGGTCGATGGATTCCCTGACTGAGGGCATGAAGTTAGAACTCAGCCTTGAAGATATTAAAGCTTATCCATGAAGAATGAGGCACCGAAGGTATCCAGATGGGAAAGCAGAAGGCATCTGGAGGAGTGAGCGAGTCAAAGGGAGTAACTAACTGCAGATCAAGAGCTTGGCAAGATAACAGACGTTAGTAATGCTGTAAAGGGTCATCCAATAATGTGCTGTTGCTAACTGATGTAACCAATGGCTATAAGGCGCATGTATGCTACAAACTGTATATAAGCGAGGGTTTGAAATAGTAAACAGGAACTTCTACCTAATCACCAAAGAAGCATATCACATGTCGTTTGTCCGTCTCAACCGCGACACCTAAGTGGAGCAGGAGATCATGATTTGGTAATACCAAATCCTCTTTAGGAAAGCATTCTCTATCAGCATAGGTAGCACACACTTCTTGTATAGGAGAAGCAAACCCATCTCACAGTTCTGCATATCTGCTATTACATCGGTCCCGTAATGTAAAGATGCTGCTGGAACTTACTGATGTACAAAAGATGCAGCTGCATTCCTGAAGAGTAGTCGTCTTATCCAGGGAATATTCACAGAGACATAGTTTGCAAGTGAGCAGGGGTTCCAGAGCTAACTCTCCAGCTTCTGACTTGTCAGCTGTCATAGTGTGAGGACAAGTTTCCCCAGTGGAGCCCATTCACTCATTAACGGTCTGCTCAGCCTGAAAAGAGAAATCAACAGCTGAAACATCCCACAAGCCATGTAGTCACTTCTCATTGACATCTGAATTTACATCTCAGATCCACAAAAGCACCTGCACATCCAAATGCATGACTTCAGCATCTCGGTGCCAATCTCACACTTCAGGTCACCAAAATTTACAGAGAAGGTGCCTGATAGCTCACCTCCCCAAAAGGTGTTGGGAACAGGGTTGAGTTCTCAGAGAACATTCATCTTGCTGGCACAAAGCACCTCAGTCAGGCCACTCATCAAATTAAAAACCAAACAGAATTCACACAGATGAGACACTACCTATGTTATATGCCACAGTACAGTATCTGCAGTACATGCAACTGAAAGAGTGATTAGATTAGATGATTTAGATCAGATATTAGGAAGAAATTCTTTCCTGTGAGGGTAGTGAGATACTAGAAGAGGTTGCTCAGGGAAGTTGTGGCTGCCCCATCCCTGGCAGCATTCAAGGCCAGGTTGGACGGGGCTTTGAGCAACCTGGTCTAGTGGAAGGTGTCCCTGCCCATGGCAGGGGGTTGGAACTGGATGAGCTTTAAGGTCCCTTCCAACCTAAACCATGATGCGATTCCATGATTCTATGGTAGTGGTCAGAGCACTTCATCAAAGTCCCAGAAGCAGGGATCTGACGTGGGACAATAAATTGTTTATTTAAAAAATAAACTGCATTTGTAGGTGTATATATATCCCTCTGTCTTTATGAATAAGTTTCAAAGTCTTATTCCTCCCATCCCTATGGGGTCCTTCAGTCTTCACTGCACCCACACCAGTTTTCTCCACTCCCATTTTGTGTTCTGGCTTCATCAGAACACAAAGTGGGAGCTCTCCTGCGCAGCACAAGGTGACAGCAAGCACAGATTCCCTCTTCCTAGGCAAGCACTTCAGACATTTAGCCTGTAGCATAGGTGGTGGGTACCATGCGCTCCACCTTCTTCGTGACTTGTCACTAAGATAGTGAGCTAGCAGTCCATTGCAAGAGGGGTGGTGAAGGCATCTAAACCCAGGCAAGGGTTTTAGATTGCATGTCCTACTTCATAGAGGGCTGAAGTTTAAATCCAAGTGCATAAGAGTATTTCATGTGCAGTCCTCCTTTCTGCATTGCCTTGATGATGCCAGAGAGCTGCCTGCTCAGGTGTGTAGCTTTTGTGCATATCAACCACTGACATGCAGCTCTTCCATCTCTTTCATAGGGCTCTTGGGCATCTAACTGAGGGTTGTGAACCATGAACTAAGTGCACTAGCACTTTCATAGGGAGAATCTCAGAATAGCTGTGCTTCCACCACACATTATGCCACAGCAGTACTTGGGTAACAAATTTCTATCCTTTGAGAAGCAAGAAATAGAAATAACATGCTCATGTGTAATGTTTTCTGGCCTAAGCATTTCAAAACACTGCACCATAACCACAAAAAAAAATCAAGTCCCTCATTCTTACACAGAAATTAAAGAGAGTATCCCCATGCTTTACACGGAAACAACAGAAAACAAATTTGCAGATTTTATCCATGTCAAAACAGACAGTGGGGTTCTGTGCAGCATTTAAGGCACAGGAAAATCCACTCCCACCTCCAAGAAACTTGGCCCAACTTCCACAGATATGCTTTTGAATACACTCAGCTGATGGCAAGACGACCTTCACATATGTTTCTTACAAGCAGAGACCTGCTGGCTGGCTGCTCACAGCTGCTCGCAGCAGCACCAAGTAAGAGTGCGGCTTTACCACATGCTAAAAGCTGCATCACGAATGGAGGCTGCATGAACATGGAAACAACCAAGACCCATCCATGTGCCTGTCACATCTGACTTCTCATGGGGCAAACAGGAGACTCGAGCCCTTTGGTCCACTTCTGCTTGCCTCCCTCGCAGTCCTGAGTGCCCTCATGGCAGGATGGTCAGGTCACATTTGGCAGCACGTCACCGCTGCCATTCTGCAGCTCCCAGCTCAACCAGGCCAGCTGCAGCAGTCAGTGCATACGTGACGTGCTGGCTTGCAGTACCCGCTAAATTGCTTCCCGGAGGGAGAAACAATGGGGCTCATGGAGCTGGAGGGGTCAATGCACCTTACCCCACAGCTCCCTTGATGCACAGCTAAGCCCCATCCCTCGGCCTGCCTTATAAGCCTCATGCCCTGTGTTCCTATGGGTCTGCAGGAAGACCCTTTCTCTTCAAAAGCCATGAAACCATAACAAATCTGTGTGGGAGCACACTTGTCCATTCTTAACTTTCACACCTTGCAGTTTCCTAGTGTAGCCTGACAGAGAAGCCATCAGATGTGCCCCCTGGGATGTCTTTCCTGCAAGCACCCAGTTTTGATACAAGAATATTTTAGAGCCAAGATTCTGGTAAGCAAATTTCTGGCTAAGAATTCACAGCAAACTTTCTCTTTAATGGCTTGCTATCACTAGTTCCGTGCCTTCGGAAGGATGCCTCCCTCTCAGTCAGGAGCTGCAATACTCTAATGTAATTACTGCAACGGGTGGGGAGTGGGAAGCAGTGAGTCACTGGAAATGCTATGGCAGATCAAGAACTACCTGTTATTTTAAACTCCATGCTAGGCGTTATCTCATTAATTAGGAGGAACGTAACACATTTACTCAGGTATGCTTTTCAACTGCAGCTGCATCTGTACAGGTAAGCTACTCACCCCCATTCTGCACAGACCTGGAATTTCTTCATTTACATGGTAAAAGGTGGCAATATTAAGAGGAGGGATGTACAAAAGAACAGGTGGGAATATTTTGGGCTGGATCTAAAATGAATACAGCTGTTTCCAAAGTCAGTGTTCTTTTTATAACCAAAATGGTCATGACCCTGCATGCTTTTATTAAGGCAGAAGTAGAAAGATTCAGGTGTGTGACTGAAGTTTAGGGCCAGGGGCTAACTTCAGATGGCCTAAATCTGGCACTCAGTGCGACAGCAAGAGAGTTTGCCACAGGGAAGAGTAGGCTTCTGATACACTGCTCTGCCCTAGTAACGACCAGATGCCAGTGTGATGGTTGTGGGGATTCGTTATGATCTCCCAGGCACCCTTGTGCCTGAAGACCGCAGGTTAAATTCAGCTTTGCTCCCTATCCCTCCTGCACTCCTCCTCCCCTTGCACCAGGGTTCCAGAGCAGGGCTAAGGTTCTCCATAAAACAGTCAGAGTTCCCTGTGGAAATCTCGAGCAGACAACACCAAGCAAACCTGTCAGACCAGAGGATCCAGCCCCACACAGCCCAGGCTGGCTCACATCACCTCACCATGGCCTCACTAACCCCAGCAGGGTTCAGCAAACAAAGCGAACACAGTGGGAGCCATGGACACAGCTTTGTGACCTGCCTGCACAGCCCCTGGAGTAGGCGCCATGAATACAGAACAGAACAACAGAACTCCCTCTATGCTCCCTAAGGGCCAGCTTGTCCACAAGCAGTCCTCCAGGTGAGGCTGGCACAGGCAAAGCCATGCAGTTAGCACCTAAAAGCCTACCCATCAAAGCGAGAGCAGATGCATGGCCTACTTGCCCTGCTCTTTTTCCCAGAGCAACAAAACCAGCTGTTCTCTGCTTCTGCCCATCAGAATTGTGACTCCTGCTACTGCTGCCCAGGCAAGCATGCAGGGGAAGAGTTAACGGTTATGGAGAAAGGTAGCCCCATCCAGGGGCAGCTGGGCCCTGAAAAGGAATAAGGCCTGGGGAGGAAGCTCCTTCCCATGATCAGATCAAATGGTAGGAATGATGAGAAACACACATCTTCCTCTTGTTCTTACTTTCTACTCCTTCTCCTATTCTTTCACATCACTTCAAGATGCACTGTCCTCTCCCATGCTCTCAAACCATCTCCTCAAGTTTACTACCCTGGCAGAACTGACTTTTCCACTTCTCTGCAGAGAAGCCACGAAGCTCCACCTCGGCTGCATACAAACACAAATGGCCCATTTAGGATTGAATCCCAAGTAAAGCAAGAAATGCATCACTGAAACTGTAACATAGCACCTAACTCCTCAAACAAACCTCCACGGAACAGCAACACAGGCTCCATGAGATGTGGAATAAAGATACACACATCTCAAGGACACTTTAATCCGGAGGAACACTGTAGACTAAACTCTGCACCAGAGCACACTCATGGCAAGGAAGGGTCAAACTGGCCAGCATGTGTCAACAGTCAGGAACAGTAAAGATCCAAAGTTTTTACATACTTCTATTGGCCATGTACATGCATACTTATGTGCAGAGCACACTCCTTCCACATTGCACAGAATTTCCAGGAGACGGGATGTATTTCCTCAAATTGTATGCTGCCCTCCTTATAAGGAAGAACTGTTGGGAACACTCATCCTTCCATGACTCTGACACTAACAGTGTTGATGCCATAGGATAAGGCAGGACCAGAGAGTCTGAACAAATGTGAGATATATGGGGTCAGCCCTAGGAGGGTACAGTACACACTGTACCCTCACCCTGACCACAGTTTGCTGAGCACTCTGAGCTGTCAAGGTTTCCATTTCGCTCATCTGTGTGAGGACACTTTTGCTTTGTCTCTGGGGAGTGACAAAGCTTTGTGCTTTCACATAGCACTGAAATGTCTCAACACTATCCATAAGCAAGAAAACATTGGAGTGTGCTCAAAGCAGACAGAGAAAGGGCTTGGTGGGGTGGAAAGGACAAGTACAAGCAGAAACACTAACACAAAAGCAGTGGAGATTTTGAGAGAAATATGAGCAAAAGCACTGAAGGAAGGAGTATAGAACTCGTCTGCCTTCAGGGCTTCCTGACACCATGGTGTCTGGTGCCTGGCTTTGAAAGCCAGGCAACTTCCTAACAGCAAATATCTGCTGTGCCTGTTTCTAGACAGGCACCCATTACAAATCCTGGTATTAGTGTTCTGAAGTGGAAACTATTAGCCCCTAAAGTGGGACTGAGAGCCCTGGGTGGATGTCTGACAGCCAGCCAAGGTCAAGCGACCACAGCTCCACAGAGGTGTTAAAAATTGATGCAACATAGGGCTGAAACTTTCCCTGTGAGCATGTGTTGTGAGGTTAACATCCTTGTTACAATCACACAAAGGGTCACTTGAGTCTCTGCAACTGCCACAAACCAAGATTACTAGGCTCAAAGTACAAAAGTTACCCTGTACATGTGATAGGGCAAACAAGTGAGGCAGTCTCCTGAGCTGCAACATCAAAAGGACATTGTCTGTGTGCCTGCAATCAAGACACTGTACTTTCCCCAAAAAAATGTCTGATTGTGACTTTCACCACTCACAAAGATCACACAAGATCATGAAAGCCTTCTGTACTGAAGCTAGAGCAGAATAAATGGATTGTATTCAGCACCGTAAGTCATCCTTCCATTTTTCACATGCTGCATCCAATAGCAACAACAAAGCTCTTGCAGAAGCTACTTCAAGCCTTGTGTTTACAAACAATTCTGCTCAAGTTAGTAGGGCTGAATGCTTTTAGCTGAATTTGGATTCAAAGGAAGTCAAGACATGTATAAACATAAGACACATTGCTCCAGGAAATATTAATGGAATAAAAAGGGTACAGGTTTTTTCCCTGTGGGATGGTGTATGCCTCAGCCTGTCCCGTGGAGCAAGGTGAGCCCTGACAGTCCCATGCACCCCAGTACCCCCCAGGCTTGCCATAAACCAGAACCCAGGCATGGACTTGCATCAACATGGTGGGATCACAAAGAGGTCATCGTTACGTTTAAGGACATGTGTGGGTCTAGCACAGCACTTCCCCACTTGACACAAACCATTTCAGTACCAAAATGAACTCATAGCACCTGTGCTAAGCTCCTATTTAGTGTACCAGGTATTCACTGAACTTTCTTGAAGAAATATTTTCAAGCACTGTAATTGTTCCTCATGCCCTGGAAACTTTTTAAGTACTCCACCCATTACAAAATTATTTCAATGCCATATAAAAACCTGTTAAGACATTGTTCAGATCAGAATTCTGTTGTTTCCTGCAACTAAGGTCCCCCTCTTAAAAAACAGTATAAAAAAGACAACTACCTGAATCATACAAGTGCTCAAAACCAATGCTAAAAATCAGGCCCTTAGAGAAAAATAGTAATTATAGAAAGCCTTCAAAAATGTAACAGTGGTATTAGGATAACAGGGTCAGATCACAGAAGGTATAAACTGAACTATGAAATTAGGACATGTGAAGACAGCTGTCAAAACCCCCACACTTCTATCAACTTCAGCAAAACCCCATCATTACCAGTTTCGGTTACAAGTCCCAGGCTGTCCCAACTCTCCTGAGACTATGTTAGTCAAAATTAATTTCTTAAGCAGCTTTTTTGACTCAACAGCTGTGCACAAAGAATTAGTCTGAATCAAGCACACTGGAACTTCTGTGGTCTAACAGATTGACTGACCGCTAAACCACAATGCATTAATTTCTCCGTCTTTTGATATGCACTGTTTACACAGAGCCATCAATCTAGTCCATACAGCATTACTTATCAAGAAATGAGTCAGTAAGGCTGTAAAACATATGATTAAAGCTCCAGTTGAGGAAAGCCTTCGTCTTCAAGAAGGGCATTTAATCATATGTTTAAGTGCTCCTGTGTATCAAAGCCTGAATATTTTGCTTTACTGCAATGAGACTATTAACAAGCTAAACAAGTACTTAAGATTTTCTGAAATTGTGGTGTCAAAAAAAGGCAACCAGATCCGTGAACAGACAGTCTAATCTCAAATACGTTTTTAATATATTCAGAATTAAGGTATTACATCTGTGCCTTAATACAGCAAGCACTTGATTACATGCATGTACAAGGAAAACCCATTTCTGGATTATCATAATACATTCCCAAGACTAAGTATTAGAGAGAATGAATGTATTTCAATATCTTTTCTCTTTGAGCAGTGCTTAAGGAAAGTCAGATGTATAATATTTCATGTCACTTGTCTGCACTGTAGAGTTTTTATTTTAAGAAAACTTGTTCAAAAACCAAGCTGCCTAAGTAAACGTGCTGCCTGGTACATGAGAATACACCGAAGGCAATTCCTCTCACTTGTTTTCATTGGAATGCCTGGAAAAAAGAAAGAGCCCTTCAGCTGCTGTTCAAGAAGCACCGGTTGTATGGAGTATTTTCATACCATGTTAGCAACCAAGAAAAATACTTACAGATAAAAACATAAAGACTGAAAAAGAAATAATGCAGCCTCTTACTAAACTGAAATGCATAATCACAATACGGTCTTAATCTTTTTTCAATACTGACAGAAGCCACACAATGACTGACTTCATTGTATCCTGAGGACAGGAGTAAGCCCTTCTGCACAGTATGAGGCCAGACCATCACATCGCATAAGCCCTCACCTTTGCTCAGTTCTGCTGGAACTGTGCTTGAGCTAGAACATACTGAAGGATACAGCTCTGTCAAAACTGGCAGGCTGGAAAGGCATAGCTTCCACCACCAGACCTATTGGACATGAGCCCTGGGCAGTGGGTATCAAGTTTGGGATGACTCAGATGTATCAAACTCACTATGCCTGAGCAGTGTGACAATGCCAGCCACAGGCAGCAGGCTATGTTGATGCGCCTGGTCTCACAGAAGGTCAGGAGCAGGACTCCCCTGAAGTTTTATAGTCAGCCTGGCAATAACAGAGCTAAAGGAAGCTGATCATCACAAAATGCAGTGACACAGCAAAGTGCAGTCAGATAACAGAACTTGCATTATTTTGGCATCAAACATTTCCAAGTATTTCCAAAACACATTGAAAAAAAACCCAAGTAGTAAAATTATACCAAGGGGAATTGTTAGTATTGGTTACCAGATCTAAGATTAAACTCTCAGGCTTATCTAAATACCACCCCCTTTTCTCAGTGACACTATGCAACTTCTGATAATGCTAAGCTCCAAGGAATTTCCCCCCAAACTAGTTTGGTGCACGTCACTTTTAACTTCCTGTTGACAAGAGGTAATATACCACTGTTAAATAAAAACAGTCTTCGTAACATCAATGCCAGAAGCAAATGATAGTTCTTCCTCTCCAACCACATGAAGGCTTCTGGTAACTGTAGCATTTACTAATTAAAAAGGCTTTAAGAGGAGCTTTCAGGATGTCAAATGGGTTGATAAACTTGGCTAGCTGTCTCAGCTGAAACAGGAATAGGAAGTCAGATGTAACAATTTGCCTTTGACACAGGAAAAAAAGTTTCTTTTTGTTAATCAAATAACAAAACCTTGGGATATGTTAACTCCTTGAGATGGAATGTTTATAGTTTAGACAAGGGTGTGTTCAGAAGATACGTGTGACATTGACCTGTTCTAACATCAAGGATTTTTAGCAGATATTTGTAAACAAGCATTGTTAAAGTGAAAGCAATGGGACTTTTACAGAGGGACCAACTTCATCTGTTTGTTCATACACGCACTGTTCTTCTAACAAGAAACTAATGGGGCTGTCAGGCTCCTCTGGCTAGAGATGGCTCCTTTTTCAGAGCAGCAAAGCTGTGTCTGGAGCAAGCAGCGTCCTGACTGCAAGGGAAGTGGAGACATGACACAAAGCCAGGCCTCGAAAATGACAGCAAGAAACTTCTTAGGGCCAAGGGAAGCGTGAAGAGTTTGCCAGAAACCAAAGAACAACTCAGCTGACTGAAACAGTGAAACTGATCCTCTACTGAATTCTGCAAAAGCACCATGTACCAGATAAATTTACTTACCACCTACTGAAAAAAAAAAAAAAGAGTGCATATTTAGGCGTTTATTTTTAGAAGGGATGATCTGAACAATGTTTTTTTCAGTGCTTGCAATAAGATGATGCCTTTAACATTGCGTTGATTTCATTTTGTCAGGCTGAGGAAACTGCAAACTTGCAAGATTATGGTCCTACAGTCTACTCACTACAAGCATCAAAACTACGCAACTTTATACTTACATCAACAGGAATCAAAGAATAAGTTAATTTTCCTTTTATAACAATTTTTGTGTGACTGCTCAGTGAGTAAAACTATTAAATATGTTTTATTTTGCCCTATCTAATCTTTCAGTCAAATATGCTGCCCATTATTACAGAATAAACATGCTGTTCAAGGCAACCAAGATAAACATGTATTACATTGAGAAGTGCCCTTGATCCAAAAACATCTCAATGATTTAGAAAGTGGTAACTTTCAAGTTTTAGCTACAGTGACATTCAGTGAATCAAACACTGGGAATCAAAACTAAAGATTAGACCTTGGGAAGTCTCTATCACAAATATCACAAAAATAAGCGTTTTTTATTATGAAAGCAGCATAAATTAAATTTTCCATTAAGAAAACAACATTGACTATACTGGAGTTTGTTAAGAAATAATATAGTCATTAAGAAGCAATGGCAGAGGTCTGGACTCAGATATGAAGAGGTCATTTTGAAACTAAACACATCCACTTACTGAAGTAACTATTACTGTTTCTCACAACTAGTTACTAAACTAATCAGAGTGTATCCCTAAACCACCTCTCTGCTAGCTCCTGAATGAGCCCTATCAAAGTCAGCTGCAACTGGAGATAAGGAAAGGACAGAGCAACGAACTAGTCCCAACTCTGGCCAGAACTGCAGAGGCAAAAGAGGGAAGTAAACACCAGCAGCAATCCCCTGACTGAGTTTCTCTCTGCTGTCCTCTCAATATCCACATTTGCTGTCCCTCTTTTCCAGCCCTCGCATGGGAAGAGCAATGAGACCAGCATGCTGGGAGACAGATTCTGGGAGGAGTTCTGCTGCAGGTGATTCCATCCACATTGACTGCTGCCCCAGTGTGAAGAAGCCCCATGGTGCCCGCCCCATCAATCAAGTGTGAATATGGAACATCTCTAACCTCTGGTAGGCTTCACATACATGCCACTTAACAGAAGTTGCAAACTATACTGGAATAACAATAATAGCTTCAATTACAGTTAGTTTTACATGCTTGACTAAATTTAGTGCCTACTTGTTTTTAAATCACCTATATATTCCCGCTTTCATAAATTAACATTTTTAACAGAGCATGATATGTTTTGCTCTGCATCTTATTAACTATGTAAGACAGATAAGTAATTTTCATAAACTTGAGTAAAAAAGCTTTGCAGCAGCTCAGCTGATGTCCATCATGCATGTGATGCATGTCCATTATGCAATGCGATGTTATCTCATTGCTGCCCTGCCCTCTCCCACCTAACTTTCTGTATCCATCTTCTGTCTCCATGTTCCAGGCTTTAAGCACTCACAGGAAGATTTTTCCCTGCACAGTGTCAAGCACAGGGAACACACTTATTTTCTCAGAGGGTCAATGAAACAACTTAGAAATCCAGATGATACTACAAAACATATAATAAACCAGAAGTGTACATCAAATGCAGTTAGAGGTTTGCATTCATCATTCCTTCACTTGAGTTCCAAATTTCAACCTCTATTGCGGAATTAATTTCAAAGGAGAACAGCAACCTGTAAACATACCAGATTGCACTCTCAAGTGCCTTAATACCTGTTAACAACTGACTAGTCTCTACATGATCTTAGCCATTAAGTCAAAGCCCGGCCAATGGGAGTGTTTCCAATAGCTCCAATGGACCTGCTTTATGTGTGCAAAGACAAGCAACTAGGAGCAGATGAAAAAAGCTGCCCCACCTCCCAAACACTCTGTAGAATGAGTATGTAGAACACAGCACTGAAGGAACTCATACACTTACTACACTAGAGTGAGACAATCTTACAAAAACCTTTCTAAAGATATCTTTCTGCTAGCTGGTCTTTTAATTATGACCTTGACAACTGATGCCCTTCTGACAGGCATTCTGCCCTCATTGTTAAGGAATTACAAAAAAGGACCTGTGTCCAGAATTCTCAACTCTTTCTCTAATCCTCTCTCCACAACTGCATGTTTCCTTCATTTGTTGGACTATCCTCCCAAAATGTGGGAAGCTAAGTCAACACGGGGTTTGAAACTGGTCAAGCCATGTACACTGCTTGGGTATTTGCAATAAAAATATTGACCAAGCCAAAAAACACATGTCCTTAAAGTAGAATCAGCTTAATTATATATATATGTGGCTTTTACTCTACTCCAGGTGAAGGGCATGGCTGCATTTCCCACAAATCCTCCCTAGAGAGCTGCAGTGGAGATTCCCCACCACTGAACCCATTAGCGCAACCGTGAAGAGGTCAGGAGAGTGCAAGATTGCATCCTCTCCATTGTGCAAAATTTCAGTAAGCAAGTTATTGCTGGCCTTGTGGATGTTATCTTAGCCCTATAATGGGTAAACCTTATTAGGAAGAGTTCCAGGACCAGTGGTGAGCGGAGTGTTTGCTGCTGTGAAAAAGCTTTAAGAGAGTGCAAGGCTAAGTAGCCCACAGGATCAGCTGGTTTTCCCCACTGACTACATAGAATCATAGAATGGTTAGGGTTAGAAGGGAAGAACATCTAGTTCCAGCCCACCTTCTTTTTTTGAAGGGGGAAAATCAGCTTTTTTTCCTTCATCATCTCACCACCTACACCCATCGGAATGCTTCCAAAATTAAGCACAAAGCAGAACACATGAACTTTCCCATCTACAGCTCAGATATAACCACTGTCAGCCTGTACATCACAGCTTCGACTTAATCCTGGAATTTTCTTTGCATGCAAACAATTAGCCTATATACTAGCTGTCAAGAAATGTGTTTTACCTTCTATGTATACAGGGGTTTGGAGCATGCAATTTTGAATGATTCCTGGCTATATATACATAAGCAAGGAATTCACCCCTAAGCTGCAGCAACATATAGTACATAAAAGCATAAGTAGAGGCAGTCTTGAAAGACCCATTTCAGTCCCTGAACACAGAGATACAATTCTTCCATTGCAACGTTTTTTCCTTTCTGCAAGCACACAGAGCTCATAAATGTTTTCAGATCTGCACATTTACTCCCTTGCAGTCTGAAAATACAGTAGCCTTTATAACCAAACATGAATATCAAAGCTTCTGTCAGACACCCAGACAGCGTCCACTCTTTGAGTAATGACTCATGTCTTATACTTTCCCTCCTTTCCTCATCATTACAACAAAGTGAAAGGTAGAAAAACTTGCAACAGTCACAAATACTGACACTCTCAATTAAAGGGGAGAAACACGAGCATGACAGTAAAATGGTATCTTTTTTTTCCTTTTAGTATAAAGTAATTCTGTACTCTGCTTCCTAGTCAGTATCTCTCATCTCCCTTTCAGACCAAAAGCATGTAGAGCAACTCTCCATGACTCCTGTGTTTACAACAAGCTCTGGCACACAGGGAGCTCCATGCAGGGGATGTGTTCTAGCCTGCACAAATGCACACACACAAGCTGTACTTTTCCAGAGTAACATCCTGGTTACAGTTTTCATGAACAGCATATCTCCACTTCACCATCATCACTGGTTAACAGCTCCAGACCAACACCAAAAAAATACACCTTATCAAGTCCCAGTTCTGGTAGTCTCACTCTGAATTTTTGCCCTTATTTACTGTCTCTGAAGTCTGACAGGTAGGTACTGAATTTCTCATTAGGTTTTATATAAACATAATTTAAACAAAAAGTCCCTCGCCAACAGAATGTCAGGGACTGCCTTACTTCAGAAAGGCTATCCATTCTGTAGCAGGAGCCAGATTCACATATCCCAAATCTCTGTGCCTGGTGCTTGTGGGCTTTGGGACTCCGGAGATATCAACTCACTAAGAAACACAAGGCACAAGGATGCTTGTAGGTCCCGTAGTCTAGTAGCCCAAACTCCACTGAAGTTAAAACTATGCCTGCAGTCACCAAGGACTTTCAAAGAATCAGGTAAACTGATGTCATTTCCAATTACAGATTATGGATTTTCCCAGGAGGCTGAGCAGATTCCCCTAGAAATACAGTAGAAAACCACCTAGGTCTTGGGCAACCCACAACATTTTTTCTTTATTGTAATAGAGAAAGAGGAACTAGAAATGGGGAACCCATATGTCATTGCGTGCAAGTATCAACACATCCAAAAAGACCCATGAAACTGCATCAATAAAATGTTTTTTATATAGCTACATTTTTAATCTGAAAGTATGTTTTCAATGCAGTCAACCTAGTCATGCCCTCAAGAAATCTCTACTTGGCGCTTCTGCTCCTTCCTGGATGACTAGGAGTTGGAAAAGTCCCTCTTTTGTAGGAAGTGAAGGATGAGGTCTTTTGTAATTTGAGATACTATCTTTTTTTTTATGAGTGTTTTAGTATCTGCTAGCACTTTATGAGTGTAATGCCCACTCAGTTCCCACTAAGCCGAAACCAGTTACAAGAGATACAGAGAAAGATTACTGAACACTGTTTTCTTACTGATCAGCACAAAGTTATTTGGCTCAAGCATCTCTGTAAATATTTGTCCAAGACTAAGTAAATTTGCAGTGTGCAATGGCCCTCCAACCTGTACTTCTATCAAGTGAGAAGGCTCATAGTCCAGCACTGGATTCCAGCTGTGCTTCTGCAGAAACACAGAATGCTAGAGGCTGAGCTTAGTAACACTGCTACCCTTCCCCTTGGATCTGTTCTTTTTCTTTTTCAGTGTTCCATTTCACAAACAAAAAGAAGATTAATTTTGAGATGGAATGAATGTAAGGTTATTCCTGGCTGCTGGGTAATGAAGAGAATTTGTGAAGTGCATTACAAAGGGCTAGGCTTTGGCATGGGGAAGCCAGAGGGAGAGAAGGGAATTGTACCCACCTCCCAAAGAGCATGCAGAGGAAGATCCAGATCTAGAACAGATCCAGAACCGTTTTCAGCCTCCTGAAGCTGAAGGCAATCTCTGCTTTGGTATGTGCAAGGAGGTTCGATGGACTCAGTTCACAGCAACACTGGCAGCCTGCCACAGTATTCTGTTCACATATGCCTGTGACATCCTTGGGCCCAGAGCTGTAATTATGGTCTCAGATGTCACAGTACTACTAGCCCAAGAGATATTTATGGATCAGATACATACAATCTATAGGCACTGTATAGTTTCAGACACATCCAAGAAAATTCCCCACTCAAGAATAGGGACAGCAAGTCTGTAGCAGGTTTTTTGAGCTACTCATCAAAGCAATATACTCCACTGGGTCTCACTGCTAAAAGTCACTGAAAGGTCTGGACAGGGTGGATTGTAAGCACAGGGCTCAGACTCATACCACAGGTACTTTCAGAGGCATAACTAATGAACTGGGAACCACGTACGTATTAGTGCTGCTTGTTTTCCTGTAAAGTGACTTGCTGCTTCTCACAGTTCCACTTTAAATTTAAGATGGTACTAAGGACAAGTACATACTTTCCTTCTCCACCAGAAGGGAAAGGCCAAATAACCACATGCACACAGTTTATTTATTTCTACAAAGCTTATGAAGCATCTAGAGAATATAGTGTAATCCAAGAACCTAGCTAAACAGAAACAACTCCATATTGTTTGCTATTTATGTTATTAACTTTTGCTCCAACACATACCTCCACACACATAAAACCACCAAAATGTCACCATTTGTGGGAAAGACCATGACTATCAGCGAGAAGCATGCAAGAGTTCAGCATGGGGAACAGAAACTATACCAGGTTGCCAAATGCTATTCCTACATGAAGTGTTGGGAGGTTTCCATGTCCTTGTATGAGCAGACAGCACTTTTGTATTAAATATCCCCGTCAGACAGTAAGATGCATGGGAGAAAACGAGTCTGATTCTCATCATACTGGCTTGGCTCTGGAATAGCTCTAGCTTATTTTGAAGGAATACCTCCCACTTTACCATAGCTTTAGGCACTCTGCAAACACATGCTTCCTAATCCATAATCTAAAGCATTACTTTTGGCATCATAACTGCAGCCATCCCCTTATCAATGTGCTGTACTTTTTCCAACCTAGCTTGTGTTCACTCAGGGAAGAGTTTCAGGCACTTTCATGCTATCACAAGAACCCCTACACCCACTGAAATTCAGGAATAGACAAATCCCAGAGAGGACCAGAATCAGGACAATCTATCCATTTTGGAAAATATTTAAGGACAGGATTCTGAAACTTCCGCTTCCATAAATATTGGTACTCGAAACCCAGTGCTTGCCCTTAACCATGAACACTTGCCCTTCAGGCTGAGAGTAGCCAAACATATCATGTTGCTGTGCCTGCACACAGTCAGTGGAAAGCTGCATGAGGGTATTTCAGTCACGGCCTGTATCTCTGCTAAAATTTACTTCTTAAAAGCATTCAGAGACTATTTACCAAGAGGATGGGAAGTCACCTTGCAATGCTTTCTTAATCACAGTTATCCTAAATAATTTACTACTTAGTTACAAAAAAACTTATGATAAAACTGAAAGAGACAAGGCATTAGATACGACACTCATAAATATTTTTCTCTGAATTAAGATATATTGCCGTAAACAGTCAGGATGCAGAGTGCCTTTGTATTACACAAAATACAGAACTTTATAATAAACTAGACTGAAACATCTTCATTACTGAACCAGCTTTGTATTGAGATTGCCTCACTCTGAGAAAGCAGTGCAAACATGCCAGTAAATGCAATTTTCTGTACTTAGGGTAAAAAAGTGTAAATATGTTAACTAGAAAACAAATGTATTGCATATTTAGTATGTGCTTACATAACCACATAACCCTCAACCCTGAGCAGATTATAAGTGTACATTAACACTAATATTACAGATCAGCATATTTTTCCTTCCTGATACCAGCTGTACAAGACTGTGGTAGAAGAAATGTCTTTAAACCAGGAGGAAACCTCTGCATTTTAAACTAGGGCTCCCTCCAGCTTAACCAGATGTGTTTTCAGTGTGAACAGAGTTCTTGTATTTAAACTAAAACAGCTGTAGTACTGACAGTATGCCATCTTAGCAACTGCTTTCCACAAAGATATGTCCTAATACTGCAGTATTTTCAAACACTTTACACAGGTATTTCTTTATAAGTTACACTAACAAAAGTAATCTCACCCTTTTGGGAAGTACCTGATGTCTATTTCATTTTCTGTGCCTTTAATAGTTGGGACTCCAAGATTTCCTTTTGCCTCAGCTCTAAGCACCACACAGTTCAATTTTAGCCAAATGAAAAATAACATTTATTTTAGCTCTTTAATCACTCTACTTCTTACCTTTTTTCTGACTAAGCCTTTCCTTCCATTAGAAGCAAAAAGCTGGCTTTCTGTTATATTCAGGGTAACCTTTGTTTTTAAGGAAAAAAATCAGACAGAACGTTGTATTCTGACTTACCTTGAAAGGAGAGTGGCATTCGCTGCCAGCTGTGTGACTTTTCAGTAGCTGCACTCAGACTCCAGCATTCCAAAGAACCACGATGTCACAAATCCCTAAAGCTCTCAACCAGGAGCAGAGGCAGACTGCTCTCGCACACCCTTCCTCTTCACCCGGTATCTGACAGCTGTACACTTTTTAGGACTGCAGCAGGACTTGTCTCCCAGCCCCTTTGCCACTCCTGATAAATCATTCCCTCCCTGCTACTGAAAGCATGTTGCCATTATATCTTAAAAGCACGTCACAGCTTGTATGCAGTAGCTGTGGGAAAGCTGCATTTATTTATACAGGAAGCTTGAGTACAGCACTTCCTACTTCCCATCTGAGTCTCAATTCAACTGCAGGTGATTACTTAAACCCTGTCAGCTTCCAGTCAATGCATACACTACGTTCTTATTTGGGTATCTGTGCTGCTTTTAATCGTAACTCCCACCTGAGCCCTGACATGATAAAACTGAAAGAGACAAGGCATTAAATGCCACACTCACAAAAACCCTCCCAATTGCCACTTAACCTGTTTTAGGATAGCTGTTCATATAGCTGATGCTTTGCCAGCAGATGATGTCTGAAACATTGCTGGCTCCTGCTTATCCATGCATGTGAAAAATGTCATCTAAAAAACCACTGATTTCTTCACATTGGAGGGGAAGGGAGCAAAAAATCTGAACGGACAAGTGAAGAAAAGGTGTAATTTCAGATGTGAGTGCTTAATGATGACGGCGCTCAGCTTATTCTGCCAATACTAAATTTTCACTCTTTAAGGTAGGCTTGTGTGCAAGAGGGGCTGAAAATGCTGCAGTTCTGTGCTCCAGCCCTATGGGTGTGATCCACACCAGCCAAGCAGCCGGAGAAGGTATTACCGTGCCACATGACACACCAAGTCCTCAAGAATTTTTCCTGCTGTAGGAAATGTACCACACCCACAGATAAGAAGCGCAGACACATCAGGAGTGCAGTTGGGGGCAGAAAAACAGAGGCAGAAACAAGTATAGATGCTAATATGCAATTTTATCTCCATGATGAAATAAGTTTACTTCGTGCAATTATTGCTGGCATTTTGCCTTCAATACTTTTCTGTGAAGACTGACATACAGGCATTTCTTCCGGGATGTACAGAAGCTCACAGCTGAGCTTTTAGTTATTTTCAGACAATTATACTGCATCAGATTAATTTAAGGAAGAAACCTCGTGCAACTTTAATTCAGCCTCCTTGCAACTGCACTACAGCTTTGCTTCAATTATCATCACATACTCTCTTTCCCCTCAGAATAAGTAAAAACTTTATCAATCTATTTGGCACTGGGTGTTATATTTAATTTTCTATCTGGGTAGGAAGGGAATAATCACCAGAAAAAATATAGCCATTCCATCATGTGGAATCATATTGATCCCAACAGTGTTCATCAATAAGATTACAATAGGATTAGGCAACCTAGAGCCATGTCACAGATATTGCTTCTTGATCTAGTAGAGCATTTCCAAATAGTAGCAGACTTTCACCCTCAGCAGTGACCAATCCCAGACAGTACTCAAGAAACACGAGGGTCTCAGAGCTATTTTTAGGCCTCAGAGCAGTAGTGAAAATGTTGAATTGTGTCAAACTTCATGATTACAAAAGAAGCCTCCTTCAGTGGTTAGATTTTTACCCCCCATCTTCTGTTCTAGTATGAAATAGCTTAAGCCTCTCATGGTCTTTTCACCACCTCTCCTCTCTTCTCCCTCCCTCTGTTCCAGTTACTATATTTTCTTCCTGCGGCTGCTACCTTTGCTACTCTGCCTCCATCACACAGGTACTTGCTAGGCCACAGATGAAACACTGCAAGAAGAATCTTCCTGCTCTCAGCTCCTGTGCTCAGCTCCACAGCACTTGAACAGCAAAAGGACAACTAACTCCAGGAGGAGAGCGGTGAGACAGGAAGGATATAGGAAATCAAGTCATTCTTGCAGGTACAGGGAAAATGGCAGGGCAGTAGGTCCAGAAGCAGAGCAGGGCAGCTGCCAGTAGCAAAGTAGCAAAAGTAACATCTGGTTTGGTACTTACTCCTTGCTGGCACAATAAAATAAAAACAAGCCTCACTGCAGTAGCATCCACCACTCAAGAGAAACAACTGCAAATAAAGGCTAATCATCTTTCCTTCAGATAAATGATGAGGCCAACTTATATCTAGGGGAGCTGTTCTTTTGAATTAAGAAAACTAGATTAGTCCATTAAAATGCAGATAAATTATGGAAACTTCAGCTGCAAACATCACAAGATATTTTTATTCGTTTTTCTACTGTGTATCTCTATGCATGGGAGTTATGATGTGACTGCACAAATGTGGAAAATGGCTTACAGCAAAAGATCCCTTAAACATCACAAAATCAGTGAGAAACATTGTGAATGTTTCTCAAGACATTTAATTTTCTGCAAAATGTTAATATGTGCTCATTCCAAACACTCCACTTCCAGGGTATCAAACTGCATTCCCCAGACTACACACGCAGGAGAAGTACTTACTGATGCTCTGTGGACAGCTTGCTATTCCCCTTCCTCCGTTTTCACTTCTGTATTTGCCTCTACTTCTGTGCTTATCCAGGATCTCTGCATCAAAGAGGAGCCGAAGGTGACAAGGCACTATGCAAAAGCTCAGTCTATAAGGACTTGAGATGATCAATACTGAAGACTTTTTCCATTACTGTTACCAAAAGGCATGAGCCTGACTCTTACGAGCTCTTCTGTCAAAACTGATTTCTCTTACAGCCCAGGTACTTCATAGTTTCACAGAAGCACATCTTCTTCTTGGCAAGCTAATTTTGTGAAGCGTTATGAGTCATGCTAAAATTGCTACCCAGCTCAAATCCCTGAATCTCTTAACCGAGATTGACTGATTTCCTTTTTGAGCCAATAAAGAAATAAAACACAAGTTCACAAAGTCATACAATGCCAGTCAAGCCACAAGGTAAGCCCTCCCCATTTGCTTTCTTCTTCAGTAACAGTGATAAAAGCACAAAACTGAGAGGGGCCAATTAATTTTTTGCACATTCTTAACTGATGTTTTTATAACTCCAGGGCTGGCAGGACAGACGAGCTTCTGAGCTGGTAGATGCCAAAATACAACATCAATGTGAATTTTTAGTGGAGTTACTAGCCAGTAGAAGAATAAAGGTTGGCACAGTTAATAACTAACATTGCTGTGTCATCCTTGCAGCTACTTGAAATACTTACAAAATGACTAAGCCAATCTGGCATTAACTAAAATTACTAATTAATTTATGATATAGGTGGGTAAAAAAGTAATAGCATGACCTGTGAAAAGCCCTCTCATATGCCACAAACAGAATACCATTAACAGCAAGTGAAAACACTGAGTTAGTGTATAACTAGCAAGCAGTTTCACTGTAATTCTACAGAAAAAGGTAGGATTAATTTGTGAGGAAAACCAAGGAAATTTTCACTACCTCGATTCACCATTTTCAACTCATAAAAAGCAAATATCCTGAAAAATAATTGCTACCCATAGGCGTAAAATAAAATCAGGTTTTGTAAGAAGCTTTCTAAAACCAGAGCCTAACTAAGAAAATCATGGTTTTATTCACTTTACATGCAAATTATCCATTTTCCTACGGGAAAAAATAGAGTGTATATGTAGAAAGACAGGTTCACAAGAAAAATAGATACTAATGTGTAACATAACCAATGCTGAAAACAAAACAGGAAGGGGTTTTGCACAGCAGATATACATGTATTATTTGAAGTTGCAAGTATGACAACCCTGATGTCAGGGCTAAGAGCAGTTTTCTTTAATGGGAACTATTTTAAAGGGGAATTACACCATCAAAAGTCATTTGTGCTACCTTTATAAAGCTAATGTTTTAAAAAAGGAATCTCCATTAATGTATGTATTTATAGAATCAGACAACACAAGAAATTAGATGTCAGTGCAAAAACTACAGAGCTATCTAATATCTGCATGCAACAAGCTTTACTCAGAATAGCTACAAGAAAATCAGGATCACGTCTTCTCCTGTTTAAATAACGCTATTGTTCTACAATTCTGACTTGGTACGCAAGTCACTCACAGACAAACCAGGCCTGAAATCTTCATTATTCCCTTTAGATAAAACACAGTAAAACTTTTTTATAAGGTGTTTTGCATTGGAGTGAAATGAAATCAAGTTAAAGTATTTTGAAAGAACAGTAGGTACAAATCCAAAGAGCTTTTTATTTTACAGTAAAAAAGTGAGTGGGATGGCACACTGTCTACTGAACATTTATAATCATTATGATCTCAAAAAAAGTGGATTTGTCTCAGACACAAAGAGAAATGGGAGGTGACTTACTCCTCCTGAAATGGCAAAATGCAATACTCATTAAAATTTGTTAGCAGACTGTCTCCAAACAAAACATGATCATATGGCTTCCATAAAGCTCTTGTGTTTCTTCTCTATAGATACTTTTTCCTGTGTTTATATTTTGAAGCACTTCCTGACATACTGGAAACTAGCTTTTGGTATTCGACCCATACAGAACAGTGCTAGAGGAAAAATCCACACAGCCTCACCAGAAAACAACGAGAAGACAGCCTGCTACCCCAGTGAGTAAGTTTGGGGTGCTTAGAAATCTCAGCTTAAAGATCAAGGCTAGTGGCTTTTACAGTACATTACTGGAGCTCCAGTACAACTTGTTTTCTTAGAACCTGGAATCAACTTGCCCCCACAGAAAACCCTGCTGGTGGCAGAGATCCTGTTGCCACCCTGTGCAAGCGGGTCCAGTTCCCCACCTGGACAGCACACAGAGCTTCACCCTGACCAGCACCACCTTGTGAAATGCTGGAAAAAAATAAAACAAAACCAGCTTGCCTAGTTCTCATGTTCCTGTGTAACACATACAGATGTGGAGTTGCTTAGGTCTTCTGAGGATCAGGTAACAGGTGAGAATTTCTAGCTGCAAAATGATTTCTTTATAGAGTAGCATCTAGGGGACCATATTACATACATATGAAATAGGTGACACTGAAGATGTCCTCTTCTCCTGCTCTCTTTTAAACTAGGCATACATTTTTAACAAGAGTATAGAAAAATTGCAAAAGAAGAACTTAGTTTGGCTAAATTAATTTCTATTAACTGTGCATACAACCAGCTTCCGCATATGGCACAGACTTTCAATTATGCACACATCATTTTTTTTTTTTCCTGTTTACCCAAAGTGACACGATCTATTGACTCGTAACCAGTGTTTTGGTAACGTACCTAGAATTGCAGTGATTCCAGACATCAGAATCACCATCAGCTTAGAAAGTGAGAGGGCAAAACCATCCTGGCAGCCAACACAGGAAGCTTCCTCTGTAAGAGCGGAGGTCACCAACCTGTCCTCGTCATGAGGAAAAAATGTGCACACTGTTTTTACTTCTCCATTTCTACTCTCCTTCTGTTCTGCCTCAAGCTCTTAACTGCCTTTTTCTGGAAATACCAAGAGACAGCTTTATTCTTTCCAACCCAAGCCAGTCTCTTAAGTCACGGTTTTGCCTTAGCTTCATGAGACTCTATCTAGCTTATAAGACAGAAGGGGGGGGGGGGGATGTTATAAACACATTTCAGCCCAGACTTTGTTGTTTTAACTACACCTCTGGAGTCAGGGATGTACAGATCAGAGATGAGACAGAGCTGAGGCATCTGATTTTGTGGCTATAAAAGCCAACAACTGGACTTCCAGAGACATGCGACAGGCAGGATCAAGGTGTGGGGCTAAAGCATAACTTCCATTCTTATCTTTTCGTTAGTATTCAGCTGTGACACAGACTTATGCTTTGATTAATTTAGCGTGAGAAATTGTTTCCAAGTTGAGAGGGGTTACCCCAGTAATTTATGCAGGGAAATGCTGGAACTGAAACACACCCATTTAAGAAAGCCAAGAACCTGTCTCTCTCTCCCAGCATCCCTCCCTTACACCATTCCCCTGGTCTTTATAGTCTCCTTTCTCTATCTTGGTTTACATTTCATGCACTTACGGTGAGACCAGATGTTAAAAGGTTTGTCCAGATCTACTTTTCCCCCTACGGAATTCAATTATGCTGTTAGATAATCCCAGCTAATAAGAGTTCTTAAGTATTTCAGCCTCTCAGTGCACCACAGTAGGGCTGTTTGAGCGAGACTATCTTCTCCCTGCTGTTTCAGGCTGACCACCTTTGCAGTGACAGCATCCAACAAAGACACACTACAGCTTCTCAGATGAGAAGCAGCAACATCTTAAACCACAAGCAACTGTTTGCTGGCAGTCATGGTGTTACAGCTGTATAAACAAAATCCAGGATCACTCCAGATGTGGGTACCTTGTTAGGATAAAACTTTTTTACCCTCCTTTGCTTAGAGCAAAAAAGACAGCAATTACAATAATCCCCTTCAAATAACATCTTTAACATGCACTGCCTAGCAAGTGGTTGTTAAATTCAACAATCCCAAAATTAGCATACTGAGAACTCAAAAACAAACGGATTGATTGCTCCCTGCGAGAGATGTAAGGATTTATTCAGTTGCACTGAGTGGTTTCAGTTGCACTTTGGCTGGTTTTATCTTCGTGTTGTCTATTTTTGTGTCTGTTACATTCAAGTGCCAGGTAAGTTTATTAAAAAGACGTGCTTTTTACCTAGCAACTTTTCAAAAGTCTCTTGTAAAACTAGTTATACTCATTTGGGCAGAGACAATCTCTAAGAATAGAAACATGAGTTTTACGAAACTGGATAGGGGCAGAAGGGCAAAAGGCATACCAGAACCTTTGCTTTTCCAAACACAGATAAAATCCAAGCAAATAGTGTTTTCTGCTTCACTACCATCTGCGGTCATTGAAGAAATGGTAAGTGAACTCACCTTTTTGTTAAGCATGACTTCATCTGTGAAAATCCACAGGCTTCACTTAACTCCCCGATACTTGTCAGGAAGAAATTTAAACACTTAGGCATATCCTCCAACCTTTTATTTTAAACATACATATGTATTTCCTGGGGTATGACAACGCAAACTAGTTAGGAGCAAAATCTATCAATAAATTTGTTCCTACAGAGAATCACTTTGGATGATAGAAACTTTTGAAGTGTGAACTCAGAATCTGTATAGATTCCACAAGTTCTATCTTTCTGTGACCACAGTATATGAATTCAATGTGAGGAAAACGTGCCCAATGAACTCTATGAGTAAATAAAAAAATTTCTCCTACATGATTGCGATTTACAGATCTGGAGAAAAGGCAATTTCCCAACTCACAGGGACTGGAAATGCTGCTTTGTGGAAGAAGAAAAAGGCTTTAGTAAAGAGTAGAAACAACTGGCCTACTTGCATGGATAAAACGATAAGGTCTTGACATCTCTCTTACTTCCCATATGACCAAACTTATGGCAGCTCCCACCTGCAGGAGGCAGATGGGAAGAAACTTCCAGAATCTTGAAGTCTGCCAAGGAGGTATAAGAGAACATGAAGTTTAAGGAGGAACAGAGGCCAAAAGCAGGGAAAACATTTGACTCTCTTGAATCCCAAATTAACAGAATGAAGAGACTGAGCATTACACTCTCCCATCTCCCTCCCTGCTTTTGGTTATGTATGGAGTACATTTGCTATACTGAAAAAAAAGGCAAGTGAAAGGGAGGGAAAATCATACACACAGAATATTTCTAACATTTCATGAAAGACATACAAAAAAGGAAAAGTTATTTCAGTTTTGCTAATTTAACTTTTCCTTTCTAAAACAGCTTTTAAAATAACCTTTTAGCTTTGTAGAACTTCAAGGCTTTCCGAGAAACATAACCAAAAAGGTGAGAAACAGCATTTCCCAGTAGCCTCGCAGAGAGCCAACTTAGCGACAGAAGCAGACATGTAGCATCTCCAGCATTGCTTCTGGTGATCACAAATGTCTCTCCAGTCTCTGGGTGTCCTAAGGAGCAAGCTGCCACAGGCTTCAGCTCTGAAAGCGGCAGGAAGCACCTTTCTGGGCTGATGAAACTGGAACAAATATGATGCTTCCTACTGAGCAAAGCTCAGAGAGATTATCCAGCACAACTTGGCAAGAACCAAGTTCTTCACCTAAGATCCTTCTGAAATACAGTGATCATCAGAATATGCCACAGAAACTTGTTTACAATAATGGCTTCTTGTCTTTGGGTGAAAATAATTAACAGATTGTGATATATGTAGCACCCAAACTTTGTACACGGGACAGAATTTGGACAGCAGGAAACAACAACTTATTTGTACCATAGTTTTGTTCCTGATAATACTGGTTTAAGGTTTTGAAGAGTTTCTGGCAGTTCTGTTTAACTGGTATTTTTAGGAATAGTCATTTCTTCCTTCTCCACCCCCCACCTCCCCACCCCCCATGAAAAATGACAGGAAGCATGAATCAAGACTGTTTAAAAACTAAAATAACAACTTCCTTTGTCCTTATTGATAATATTTTCGGGCCTGTGACCTGAGTGGATATTTCTGTGTGTGCTGATTGTTGGAAATCTTTTTCCAGTGACTCACTATTTTGATGCAATTTTTTACATAACGCCAACAGTTGGTCTTTTGTGTCATTTATTCTGTTGTTGATTAGGAGGGAGAGGAGGGAAGTGAAAAATATGTAGGAAGAATAAATAAAATTAATGTTTTACAGGAAATTATATGGATGTTCTGCAGCAGTTAATTTCCAGTAAACACAGCAGAGTACGGCATGAATGGAGATAGGGATAAAGGAAAAATTCCAAGAATCAGATTTAGCAATTTGTCTGCCTGTCCATGAAACACAGAAGTTACTTTAGCTTTCTTCAACTGACAACAAGTGCACAATACATCTTTTGAAATTTAGTGATAACCCAAATGTGCAATACTCCATGTACCATGATGTTTTGAGTATGGACACCATTATGAGCCAAGAGGTCCATCCATCACTGTCCAGACCACCCAAGGTATGCTACTGGCACTGTCTCAGCAATTAAGATTCCCTCACATTAGTGTCCCCAGACTGATGACCAGGATCTCTGCTCTGTACCATCAATTGCCAAACAATTTTATTTTTTCAATTATAAATTCTACAGGAAGATTACAAAATGCTGATGAATTTAAAGCAATGAAGGGTTTGATTGTTGTACAAGTGTTTACAGGCATGCTGCTGAGAAAAAGTCAATGAGAAAATTACTTTCCTGATTAATAAAATATTGTAAACTATGGTTTTCCTCAGGAATGAAGATTTATTTATTAAGATTTTATGCTCCAAACTTGTATGTGAAGAAACAGGTGAGCAGCAAAGCTAATGAAGCGTTGTTTCTAAGGATTTATGTGCCTTAACGCTACTAAAATAATAACCCCCAACTCCCTGATACTGTGCACAATGTGCCTCTGGACAAGGCGCAACGCAAGTTATGACCTGCATCGATCCACATGAGAGTGGTGAGGCACTGGAACATTAAATGAACATTAATCCATGGAAGTGTTCTGACCTCGGAAAAAGTGCACTAATTTAATCATCTGGAACATCACAAAGAAAAAAAAACCAACCCTTACTCATTTGTGCCCCAGGTGTCCTGTATACTTTTTCATACACTGTAATGTGTCTTACACTTTCAGGCTAGAGGGATTCAAGAGTAAAGCAGAGAAACATATATGCTCAACTGGGAAATTAATTAAGTGAAGTAATAGAATGAAAAGTTAGCCAATATTAAAAAAAAAATAGTTTTCTAGTGACCATCACTAATCTGATGAACTGGATTGTATTTGTTTGGAAGATAATACAAATGACCATTCAAACAATACAAACTCTTGTACATACACATGGCATACGTCAATCTTGCCTTAGCTAAGGTAGAATAGAAAAATGTCATACACACTCTAACCACCTGAAAACTAGATGTGAATATAAAATGAATACTCATTGCCTTCAGAAGTGCAATGGGATCATGAGGGGCCATTGATACCTCTCATTTCTGAATCTCTCCCCAAGGTCTTACTTCCAACTTCTCACTTTCTTCCCTTTAACTTTTCAATGCATGCCATGTATGTCTTGTAATCTCAGCCACACAAAGACTTTGGTGGGCAGTTCTTAAAACCTCCTGATCGGTCAACCCTGTGCTACCTGTCTGAAACCTGGCTAAATCTACTGTAAAAGTCTGAATCTCTTCACCTTTTCTTCCGAATAGTCTCAGTCAGCAAAATCCCAAATATCCCACTGTGAATATGACAGTAGTTTATGACTTTTACTATATATAGAAATATAAAACATGCTCCAGTGTGTTTGATCTTGGGTTTGCCTTAAAGGCTTTCTTGTGAAATGTGTTGAACCAACATTTTTCTGTTAGCATATACAATTTAGTTCCTGGTTTACTGGAAATTTAATATGCATGACCATGGTATTTTTATGCTTGTCACTAATGTGTGCATAGGATTATCATAAGGCAACTCCTTTAGGAAATATCTACTTTTTCATTCTTAACTGCTAACATTTCTAGTATTAGAATGCAAGTAATTGGAAGAAGCTGTATTTTGTGGGACTGTGAGCTGAATTAACTAAGTAGCCAGGTATCAATTACATTTTATCTTACAGATTTTCTGCATCGTACTTCAAATTGTAGTCCTTCTGCAGGGCATCACCCAAAACCACAGAAAGCTGCACTGTCAGAGAGAATTCATAGCCTCAGCTGCAATCAGAGGGAACAAGGAACAGTTGTGAAACAACAAAAGAAGAAAAGGCAGGAAAAATGTGACTGGAAGAAGCTACCTTTGTATACAACCAAATTATTCACAAAATTTGACATTTCTTCTTCAGTCTCCTTTCTTCCTCATCAAGAAAATAAATAACTGCAATTCTTGACCAATATTAACTAGTCATCACTGTTGGCTAGCCACAAGTGGAAGTCACAGAGGAAGTGAAGAAGCTGGAGGAAGAAAAGATGTTTCCCTCATGAATAATAAGGCAAGGTGCTTCTTTTACGGGGGGGGCACATAAAGGATCATTAAAAACATGAGCAAGGCTTACATCATTGACAGAAGACAAGGGAGCAGCAATGCGCTGTGGAGAACCTGAAAAGTAGAGAGGAGAAGCAGCAATCCTCCCTGCTGGCAGGCTTTGGGAGCCAGGGCACTTGGCATGAGCTACGGGCCAGTGTAGGAAATGGAACAGCCACAGCTGAAGAGCCACAGTCACCACCACATGATGGCCGATGGCACTACCTAATGTCTGAGAAACACTAACAACCAAACCACACATTTCCTTTCACTATGTCCAGAATTGCCCATTTCATCACTTTAAAAAAAAAAAAAAAAGCTTTTTCAAGCAGATTTTATGAATTAGGCAGAATGCTTTTCCGGACCCAAAAGCCACATGAAACACTTCAGCATCAGTTGAACTCAAATGTTTTTCAGTCACCTTATTTTATTACAAAGCTGATGGCTCATGTGTGGCAGTATCTGAAAAATAGGGATATTCCCTTCATCCCTCCTTTTCACTGTTTCTCAGGTCAGCCACCAGCCCCTTCCCCACTTGCCCTCTCCCCCTCAAAAATCCTCACTATTTCAGACAGGTCCATGAAGAACCTGTTTTAGTAATCAGTAGGGTGCTCCAGTTGCTTCATCGTGACACAAACATTGCCAACACCTCACTGCAGAGGTGTTTCCGGCAGGGTTTGTAATTTGCCATGCATCCATCCTCCACAGTGTGAGCCACCTTAATAAAATAAGACATTTTGCTGACACCGGCAACTGAGAGCTTTCTCTCGCATTTGCAATTGGAGCTTCAGTTAGATTGTCCTGAAAAATGGTATGAAGAAACTATTCTAGGAGGGATTAGCTCTTGGTCAGGAGCTAGAAACAAAGCAGAGTGTTTAAATGCTATGAAATGTGGCAGTGCTCCACAGACCATTCTGGAAGAACAGCTCTGTGTGGACAAGCTTCCTGAAACACAGACACAGAAGGATGCAGAGACCAGGCTCTAGAAAGCCTTTGTCTATCTGTCACTGGAGTTGGCAGTGGCAAAAAAGACAGGCTGCTGATCCCAACTCAGCCCCCTTGCAGAGTCACACAGAGCTGCACCTTTCCTCCAATACAAAGTCCCAAACCCTGCCAACACAATCTGCATGGGATCAACAACCCCTCTTTGGCTAGACACGTTTCTCCTTTTCAAAGTCCATTTAATCATCATGAATGGTGCCTTTATCAAGCCTGCCTTGAGCCAAGTGGCAGAGCACCACCTGGCAGAGCAGCTGAAACCTAACATGTGCAGAAGGGTCCTCCACTCCCCTGAAGCTCAGATCTTCTCTTAAGCATTACCTTGCCATGATTTTAGACTCTGGGAAAGCTTTTTGCCTTTGAGAAGTGTCGCGGGCTCCAGACCTCCTCCTTCATTTCCACCTCCTCTTTCGAAATGAGAACAATTTATCTATTTCCCAGCTAGCCCAAACCAAAGAAGCTCTCCTCTTACTTCTTTTTTTCAGCCCTTTCCCCCCATACTGACACCATCTACAAGAACACTGGTTCAGTCCATTTGCGTTCTCTGCAGATCTTCAACCTTCCTGGGACATGAAACATTTGTAGACTACTTCTTAGTAAAACTGCCCCACATTGGACAAAACTACTATAGAACTAGCAACAGCTGAGAGCAGGATCTAGCCTGAAAGTTAAAAGGCTCACACAGTATGCTATCAACATTTGGAGTGTTAGACAACCTTCAGTCAAGTACATATGCTATGTACTGTGATCATACAATTACGTTTTCTGCCTTAGTATCGTGCACAAAACTAATCTGATGGGTAATCAGCTTTTCAATTTCTGTAAAGGCAAAATCTCTAATGCACACTAACAATGCGTGGGAATTTCCAATTGGATTTCCAAGCTGACAAAAAAAGTGATGAAGAGCCCTCTGCTCCTGTACCTCATCTCTTTCAAAAAGCTACTGAGCTAAATGAACATGCTCAGGTCACCTAAAAACCAGCTCTGACCAGTTATGCCATGGCACTTCAAGAACAAAATAAATACTTTAAAACACTGTTCATACTTAATATTTCCTCTAACTTAAAAAGGGAGAAGTCAATAAAATAGAAGAGAGACTGCCCAGTCAAAACTACCACAGTAAAGAACCAAAAAACATTGACAAGAGAGTGCAAATTAAGAGCTGTTGTGATAACTGGATAGTGTTTGGCAGCAAGAGACTGAAGAAAAACACGCTGCCATGTAAAAGGGGTATAATGTCTGAAAAGATATGCAATTATTATTATTACCCAGCTATCACAAGGTTTAACACATTATCTCTTCAGACTCCACCAAACAAGTTCATAAGGATCTTTGTAAACTGAATCAAATAAACACTGCTGGAGAAAGAAGTTACTGGCGTTCCCAACTGCTCACTTGTGGGATAAATACCTTTGAGATCCAGAGCACAAAACAGTGCACCAAATTACAGTTTACCTTTTCTGGGTTTTTTTTGCCAGACTGATTATAGCTTGCTTACTAAACCTCATTCACTCCTTCTGCCTTCCTTTTATTTTCTTCCTCTCTTCCCTTATATTACAATGTGCTGCATAATATTGTTAAACACATACATTTATGAATGTTAGAGAAAAGTAACCTTTTGAATTCATTCAGGAGGAACCAGAGAAGCTGCATATGAGGACCAAAGACTATTCTCTAAATCCCCTCTGAAACGGTGGCTCTTCCCAGGTGTACACCAGGCTTGATTTTGAAATTCTCTTTCTGATGCAGGGACATAGCAGCCTTGATTTTAAAGTTTCCTTTCAGCAAAACTGCTGCCTGTGCTTTCTTTCATGCTACTGCGAAGAAATATGAACACAGAAAGCTATATTTCTTCTATCAATATTCTACAGACATGTAAAAGGGAATCTAGCTTTGCCCTCATGAATTATATTGTCAACAGAAAGCTTTAACTAAGTTACAGTAATATTATTCAGTTGAATTTAGTTTGTTGCATAGTAAACACATGTGAGCTATAAATCTCAAGAAACAAAAAATCTATTTAGCTGTAGGCACTTTCATATCACCAGTGGGTTTAGGTATGCTTTCAGCATTTTGTCTGTTCAATGCTAATGCTTATGGATTAGGCAGATTTGATATGCCTACTGGTGCAGCTCCCCGATAAATTACAGACTTTCTATCCACAGCAGGCCCTCAATAATTCCATTTTCTGTGGAAATGAAAATGTATCTTTGGAACAAAAGAAAGTACTCGGTCATCGAACCATTCACTGGAAGTTTAGTGAGTGTACAGCCATACATCAAAGCTTGCCTAGCATTCTGTAAGTCACCCTGGGAGCAGCAGGACTAATGAAGCCTGGTTTCCTATGGAATTATGTCCTACATTTAGTATCTACAGTATAATACAGTCCCTGAGCCCTCCAGTGCAACACATCTGTATTCCCTAAGCTCCCTCACAGCAGTCATTACTCACACAATACCTGAACTTCTCCATCACACGCACAACTTTCTCAGTGTCCTCCCTCCACCACCTCCTCTCTACATCTTCTCCCTTCCTACAGTCACCACCCTTGCCCTCCCTCTTCCATCCAGCTCCTGCCAGCGTAGTGCTACATCTGTGACCAGCAGCAGCTGAACAGAAGGAATTAGTCCTAAATTCTGTCTCCTCCAGTCTGGCAGAAACCACTGTAAGCTGGGCAGCGAGTCCTAGCATCACTTGGAGAGAAGATGGACAAACAAATAGGGTCATTGCGTAAACTGTGTTCTCTTCAGAAGCTCAAAATCAAGTCTCTTCCAAAGGCTACTGGGATGGTGCTTGGCACTCCTTTTCAGGAAACACATCAGCATGACAGAGGTATCACAAAATTCATCTTTCAAAAACGTCCTGGTACAATTATTTTCCATTGCGCAACTTCCACTTTTGGAAGCTTATTTACACAGCTAACTCAAAAGAGAAAAAATAGCCAGTTGCTGTGTTTTATGCATTTTATTAAAGCCTTTAAGAAACCATCAAAAAATGTTAGTACTGCTGCCTCAAGACTGAGGTCCTCAGTCTCTTCTTCCATCTACAGAAAGGCTTTGCTTTGATAGAACAGGATGCACTATGCAATTCCTTAAAAAAAACGAAAGATGGGCTTGCGGCAAGTTTTTCAGTTTCCTCTACCTGTGAGAAATCACAGCAATATCAGCAAGAGATTTCACATGGATTTGGCTGTTGTGTTATGAGAGAGATCTCAATAGCAGTCAAATAGCTTTTGAAGTTGTATTTTTAAACTGTGTCATTGAGCCTAAAGCAAAATTTGCTCTGCGGTGGAAACACGCAATCTGAAGAAGTATGGACTCGGCAAAACCAATACAGATAGTTGTGGGTGAGCCTATAGCTCCATCCAGCCTGTCTTTGGAACTCTTTTGCTCAGGCTGTCCTTTGAAAATTAAATCAAAGGCAGGAGTGGAAAAATGGGGACACAGTTGTGGCTATGCTGGGTTTAGACAGCATGGCTGCATGCTCTGTATTGACTAAAGGTTAGTTTTTACCACCACCCACATAAAATTTTCCACTTCCAGCTGAACTACTTGGATGAAATCTGGGAGACATCAAATTTAGATAATGGATAGAGAGAAACATATCTATGTATCTATCATGGAAAGTATTTAGCTGTGATTATAGTGGCCCACACCCATTTTCTTAGATTGTCAATAAGCTGCATTGCTAAGAAAAGGCATTGGCACTATTTACTGTTGCTTAGTAGATAACCTGCAGATTTCATAAACTTAATCAAAACCATAGAACACCAGACCTCTGCAGTATTTACACCCCTACCAGCATACAAAGAAACAGGAATTGGTTTTGGACTGGCACTACCAGTTTCTACTGGCAGAAGTCAGGGCCCAATATGAACACGCTGCCTACACAGCGCTTTCTTATCTTCTTTGTCTTTCATCCCCTTTCCACAATCCAGGAACACATTACCTATTCCTCCAGAAAAAGCCATGCCTTTGAAGGACAGTATTAATATAATTTGTTTTAAATTACAAGGGGCATTGAGACAAATAATACTACACATGAAAGAGGATTCCCCACATTTGTTAAGGTCCCCAAATGAACTTTCATCAGAAAGACAGAGCTCTGAATGTGCTTTTAATTTCTGGCCTGTTGTTGATGATTAAGCTTGGTGTAATTTTTTTATTGATTTACCAAATGTCAAATGATACAACTAATTACTTTAAAAAATGTTTTTAACAGAAATGTTGTCAAATGTTCCTTGTCTACAACCAACTTTTGCTGCAGAATTTATGTAACGCAGAACAAATATACTCTCCTTGAAAGAGTCCTGTATCAATTTTAATAACTAATGGTACTAGTTCATGATTTATCCTCAGACAAGTCAAGCTTTTTAGAATTATGTGACTTTTCTAAACATAAGCCTTTATTTCCTAATAATGTGAAATACATTCATCTTTCCTGACTCTGCTTGGCACAGTTGAGCTTCCTCCTGAAATGATGCAATTCTCAGCAATTATCTGAATCTTGCTCTGAAATCCAGAATTGCAAAAGCTAAAAATATAAAAATATGCTATTTCAAGTAGGAACTGTATCTATTTATTCACACTAGCAACAACTGAGTAGAGTTAACAAATGAGCTCAAGCTTTCCAAAATGACAATATTGTGTACTCAAACAAAGCCTAGTCAGATAGAGCTAACCATGACACCGGAGACTGAAATAATTTTGAAATGTATTATATTCTTTTCACCGAGCATTCAGTCTGTTCAGCTTAGTGCAAGCACAGGCTCTCCTTAAATCCTAGACTGTATTCATGGGACAACCTTCTGATTATATCAAAGAAACCTTCTCCTTGCCAAAATATTTGCTACCTGACTCGCATTTTCACTAGCCAAGTGTGTTTTGTAAGCTTTATGAACTGTGCTGCAGCCTATGCTATTTTGGTTCTATGACAGCTAAAAGCAGCAGCTGAGACAGATCCAAGCCTGTCATTTTCTAATCTAAGTCACCACATGCACCGTGCTTCATCAGTGATGAAAAGCAGAAATATAGCAGCTGGACGTGTCTTAGGCTGAATAACTTAATAGCATCTTTCACCATATAGTGTCCAGAAGACATTTTAATGAAGTCTAATGTCCACAGCTCTAATTTGTACGTGTGCAGAAAACCGAACCACAAATACACGTGAAATGTATTCATCCTCAAAGAAAACTGAAATTACTCTGATTCTGGTAATTGTCAGGTATAATATCAGCAGTGTTTATGGAAAGAGAGGCAGGCTGTCCTCCATGGAATCACTTCAAAGCTCCTCAGCAAGACAGGCAAAACTACTGTTACTGCCCTGAGTATGAGAAGAAACTAAGTAATTTTGTCCTCATCCCTGAGCCAGCAATATGAATTTGGGAACAGCAGCAGAGCAGGGGTATAGGCGGGGTAGAGGTGCTAGGAGGGTGGTTATGGTGAACAGTGAAGTTATTGGTCTGCAGGGGAGTAAGGGTGAGGACCTGAAAGAGATCTAGAGGAGGTTTAGGAGCAGTCAGGCATGCTTTGGGCCTGTAATAGGTTTTCTCCTTCCCCTCTAAACCTCCCACCCTCCTTCTCCCAGTCTGACCTTGTACAGCAGACCCCTCTGCCTACTGCTTTTCAGCACTGTATGCTCTTTCCTCATCTGTCTCCCTGGCAGGCAAAGCACACTAATTCCCCTCCCATCGCCCTTACATACATTTCTCCATACATTGCTTTTCTCTCATTTCCCTCAGGAGCTTTTGGCATGGTAGAACAATAATGTGATCTTGATGACACTTGGAGGAGAGAGAGTTAAAAAATAGACCATCAGTGTTCTTTCCCTGCTCTCTTTGCAGACTGTTCTGGTCAGTTAACACTTCACTCACCATCAGCCAGAATCTTCCCTGATCAGTTTAAATCTTCCTTGTATATTCATACCCTCCATTTGGATAATGTACATTTTGAGTCATGAAGCCTCAGGAATCTGAAAGAAAAAGGCAAATGGAAATGTCTCCTCCCAATCTTGAAACAGTTGAAATAGAGTTCCTACTCTTGTGACCACTACACCATTACTTCCACTACAAGCCTCCTTCAAAAAATTCCATTTGGAGGCTGAATGTTTTGTACAGAACAACCACACCATGGGCTAAAAATAAGCTGCATGTACCTGTGACTGGAAACAGTACAGCAGGCCAGGAAAATCCAAGAAAATGGGGAGTGTTTGACAGCCAAAGAAAGTCCCTCAAGTAAAATTACTCTGCTGCTGCCAATATTATTTAACACTGAAAAACCTCTGCTGGTTTCTAGGACACTGGTCCCATGAAACAATTACCTCCCAACCTCTCTTTCAAGTCTCATTTGCTTCTTCAACGATTGACTTGCCATAGGGAAAAAAGTGCCCTTCATTTTTCTAAACAAGCAACCTACACATTGTTCTCCTCAAACTCTTCATGAAATTAGTGTCTACATTTGTGTGTATGCAAAAGCTTTACATTTCAAAGCACAGTAGTATTAATTTTGGTGCATAATTTCAGGCTTCCCTCTGACAATATAAAATTATGCTGCCTAGAGTGATGTAAATTGGGTACCATAATAACTAATTCAATTTGAAATGTCTCTTCCTTTCTCTAATATCAATTATCTTCTACAACACCACAGTGTCATTGAAAACGCTTGAGCAAATTATGCACAAGAACAACTTTACAAGGAAAAATCAAGAGGATGCATGAAAAAAATATAACTGATTACAAAGACTGTGTAAACCGAGACAATGAGATCATTGCTTCCCGACAGCTTATAGTGTGGTCCTATTTTACAGTTTTTTCCATCAACATAAAGCAGGCTTTGCAGCTCCCTTCTTCCCCCGCCACCTCCTGCCAATGGTATCAGTTAACACTGGTATAAACACATATAGCGTCTGAATTTCAGTCAGTGTAAGATGACAAAGCCTTTCTAAGCTGCACTAGAAATTCACAACACCTAAGAATCATTCTTGACATCCACAAAATAAATGTTTGACCCTTTTTTTAAAAGCAGGTATGAAGTGATTGAGAAACACTTTCAAACAAGTAGAGTGACATTTTACACTCACCTCTGCATACAATAATCATGCACGCAGCATAGTATAACGCTACTATAAATTAACTACCAAGTAAGAGAAAGAAATTTAAAAGTGGACATACAAGCAGGAAGAAATATAAACCATGCAGTTACCTTAAAATAAACCACCTGGAATGGGAACATGAAAAAAAAAAATCTTACCTGCTAATCAAAAAAATGCATAAAAAATTTAAGCCAGTTAGGTTTAAAGGCCCCACTTTGCAAAAACACAAATACTTGCTATATAACAAAAGGTTATACTTCACTTCTTTCAAAGATACTGACTTTTTGTTTCTCTAAAAGGAGTGCCTTACACTATTCTACTGAAAAGTACGGCTTTGATTATTTAACTCAAGATAATGAAATGCCTCAGACTCATGCTCAAGTATTAACATGACATTGTATAATTTTGCATTAGTCTAAAGAGCCCTCTAGTGTTCACTTACCGCAGGCATAATAAATTATTTCAAATGACTAAGAAACCTCCTTGCAAATCTCTACCTATTAGCTCTGCCAAACACCTCTACCTAGTTAGGCACTGAGTGATACATCCGCATGAAGAAAATAACTTAAATTCCATAGTTGAAATTGTTTATCAGGAGAATATTTTTATATTACTTTCTGTACAATTCTAAAGGACTTGTGGGTTTAAACATTTCAGCCAACCATTAATAATATTCATTAATATATATTCATTTATATAGAGAAAAAGAGCCTTCAGTCATCAAAATGGACTCTCTCTCTCTCACTGAGTCACCACTACTGAAAGTCAGTGACTAATAAGACATACTGCAATTATTTCCAAGGAGGTGCCTTACTACAGAGAGGAAAGAGGTTCTGTTCAGTTTTTGATGGACCACCTTGTTCCAGTTTAAGCAATAAATTGCAAAAAAACTTTAGGTCATGATGTGGGGAAAAGGCAATATTAGCTAAAGATTTCTTACTCATTAACATGCCCCACTTCCTAATCTGGGTCAACAAAACTGCCTGTGGAGATAAACTACAAACTACAATATGCCCCAGTGCTACCATGGGCTACATGCCTTCGAGTTCCATATCCACTAAGAAAAGATTGAGGAGGTGAACCAGTTTTTCAGAAGCATACAATCCTCACAGTTGTTCTGGATGAACTGATGGGTCCAGGGAAAAACCTTATTTAAACGGACACCTAAGAATGAACCCAGTTTTCAGAAAATCTTGACAGAAAGCTTTCAGCTTTCTGAACAAGTCCCGCCCCTTAAGCTCTACACTTACTTTTCTCTCTGGAATGGCCTTGCATCTTGTGATGGAAGACTGCATCCAGGCCTTGTCTGAGCTAAAGAAAGGTGCCTATCTGAACATGAACCAGTCCACAACCCTACACAGTCTCCATGATTCAAATGTAAAACAACTTTTCTTCATTACCTTTGCATGGATTAACAATCCTTCCTTTAAATGGGCTCCCAAGGATTACAGAATGCAAGGTGAGTATAGTTTTCCATAGATAAAGCAGTCCAACTTGATCTACTCTGTAATCTCCAACACCTTGAGTTCATGTTCCTTAAAATGTTTATCAGTACACTCGCTACTGAATCTTCCAGCCCACACCACTAAAAAGCACTACAGATTTCCCAGTAAATGGTGGTTGCAGGTATTGCAGAATTAGTGGTTCCTTTTTTAAGGGGAAACTGTTTTTTATCCAAGTTCCTGTAATATCAGAATTAAGTTAGTATAAAATTGTAACCAACTTCCTTTCCTCATCATAATGTCAGCAAGGTACAGTTTGTTATGCCTTTAGAAAGTATTTTCTCATCTGCAGTCATGATCCAGACAAGAAAGAAGAGTATATTCTCTGCATGTAGCATTTAAGAAATTACTTGTGTACTTACAAAAACATGTCAGAGAGTTGTTCTTTACATTGTCCAAGCAGCATCATGTGAAATTCCATACCCAGGCTCTTCAGGCACCTTTCAAAACAAAAAAAAACAAACAACCAAAAAACCCAATGTTGTCCCCCCCCAACCCAAGAAAAAAACCAAAGAAACTACACACACATATAATTTATCTGAAAATCTGTCTATCTATCTTGAGCTTACAGAAGCAGAGACTGAGCCTTCAGCCTTGGCAGAGTTGTATATAACACTGCCACTATTGGAGACATGAAACTTTCTCAGTAGATTACGAGTTTACTTCAGCTCGTACAATTCTCCTACACCCCACTACGCATTCAAAATTGTCCAGGACATGGTACCTTTAACACCTATGCCAGGAGTATGGAGTGTAGCCTCAAGGATAATGTGACAGCAAAGACAAAACTTGGATTGTTCTTTAAACTATAAAAGCATAACTTGTATGGACCAACTGGTTACACTGGTACTTCCACATCAGTTCAATTAGCTTTGATGAAGCTCTTAAAGGTGAATTTAACCAAGATTCTCAAGCATTTTTTCCTGTAGGATTCTTGCTCTCAGCAAGAGGCAACTCTTCAACTACATCAAAGCTTTTTCTATTGGGAGAAAATGCAATAAATACCGAAGTATTTTGACATTTTATTTCTGCTTCTTTCATAATTCATAGTAGTTTTTTATATCCCCTGCATGGCTGCAATTGAAAAAGAACAAGACATGAAACCCTTCAGTGAAATAAAAGCAAATATATCAAATACTTGTACAAATAATATTAGCTTTCTGTAACCTGATTCAAAAGTTTTGAGAATGAAGTTTGACAGCAAAAACATCCCCTCTTTCAAGACTGATATTCAGTCTCAAGATGTGCAAGACTGTCGTTCCACTGTCCCTTTTTATTTGCTATAGCCTAATGATATATTATGTACAATCAAAACCACTACTAAAATAATGGGATTATGAAGCATAACATCACCTTTTGTCTGAGCTCTATTAAGCAGGTTAGACATATAAAAAACCATTTAGTAACTACCTGCTCACTTTTCCATTAGGAAGAACATAGAATGCATGACACAGTCTTAACTTCCACAGGTTTACTTACAGGATTCTTACTTTGGGGATTGGAAAGGCTATTTTTGTGTGAATTATTTTACGTATGGAATGAAAATGTCAGTTTGCTGACCTCACTTATAGAGCATTGGTACAAAAGCTTTAGAATTGTTTATAACTTCTTAGCATTAGCACAAGTTGCTTATCTAAATGTAAATGAAATTTATGTTTTCCATCAATATCAATAAAATTGCCAGGGAATAATAAGCTAAAGGAAAATACATAAAATCCTGTAGTGATTTTAAATCTGCAAAATTACTCTGCTGAGGTCATTAATCACAAGGCCAAAGCACATACGATTTTATGAGGAACAACGGTACCAAAGAAGTAAACCTTGTTTTCCCAAAGGAAATTCACTGCTACTTTACTATTATTATATTTTTCCATGTAACTTAGAGTTACATTCTCACTGTTCAGTTATGATTGCCCTCTTCATGTAACCTCTATTAGAAAATGAAAAAGCAGCATGAAAGAAAGCAGACTGACACTAGAACAGATTAATTATGATGCTCTGACACAGGGGATTGGATTGTTTTATTATATTAACGATAATATAGATTAATTGTCAAGAACCCTACTGGTCCTACTTCACAGAGACTATAGATGCCAGAAGAATATTCTGTTAAAACAAGCAATGATTTCCAAGGTCAGGAATGAACTGAGCAAGCCATTATTTGACAGGAAGATTTTCAAATACTTCCCATGACTTGAAATCATGTTTGACAGCTGCTATCAAGTAGATTGTCACAAGCACGAAGTTTCATTTTCACCCTGACATAGGCCAAAACTATCAACTATTCTATCTCCGAAGACAGACAAAATATTATAAACCAGATTTATTCAACATGCTTGCCTGGCCTCCTTAAAAAAAAAGGTCAAAGTAAGGAAAATACATGTACTACAGATGCCTGTTGAGAGGTGACTCTTCAGAAGTCAACTCAAGCAGGCATGTTTTCTTCATCTGAAAACTGAAAACCATGAATATGCATCTTCTACATATGCTTTAAAGAGAACTGTAATTCCGTAGCTACAAAAGTTACAAGTACTTCTGCCTTCGTCTTTCAAAAGTACATTGAACAGGAGCCATTCACAAGATATAACTTCATACTTTCTATTTCATACACTGTTCTTTGACTAATAATCAACTTTTCCACTTCTCAAGAGAGAAGTCAGAAATCAACACATTTTTGTTCTGCAATCAAAAAGGTTTATGGATCTCATAAGATTTTACACTGATCTCTTAAAATATCCCTAAACCTTATGTGCCAAAAGAGGAGCAGATTTAAATACTTACCCAAGGTTCTATCAGCCCATTTAATATTCTTTCAACCCATTTCAGGTGAAATAAAAGTCAGACAATAAAAATTTTATGACTGTTTCACATAAAGTCAATTTTTTTTATAACAGCAGGTGCGAACTGAACTCCCAGTTGAAATTGAAGCTACTTCAAATTCCGTGCAACCCAGACCAAAGCAGGGACCTGCTGCACAATGGCAGCATATGGTACTGCCATCATCCTCCCTGGCAAAATCAGCTTGTAGCCCTGGTATACAGCGTTCACTTCCAGTTATGGAGCCACTAGTCCCTCACAGACCTCACACAAGAAACTGGCCCAATGATATGGAATTAGAGTGTTATAACACACATTAAAATTCAGCACTTTAGAGTAGATAATAGTAAACCACTAGAAAACTGGCAGCCAAAATCTTAGACCTTCAGAGGTAGATGGAGTGCCCACCTCTAAGCAGTGGCTGCTCTCCTAGTCCAGTAATGCTGTTCTGAGCACACATCCAGGGGCTGCTGTAGCTCTTCACAGACTAGACAAGTGCAGTTTTATTTCCTGGCATTTAGAGCGTTGTCCCTCATGGCAATATATAATTTTAAAAACAACTTATATGCTTGAATTTTAAAATATCTTGGACTTTTTCAAACGTATGTGAAAATGCAAATTGCCATAAATATATACAGGCTTACATATTGCACAATAGTTGCCAGAATATCATGCAACACAGAAGAGCAAAATGGGCCAGTTCTCAGCTCTGCAAAGGTAGAGAGGGGAAGTAGTGAAAAAAAACTGCATTAAAAAAAAAAAAAAAAAGTTTTTTAAAGTCTTAATATACTGTGAAATGAAAAAGAGACAAAATATAAATGATTACAAGTCTATGAACAATACTTATACTAGCCTTGACAGAAGAACCCCAGGCACAAACCTAGGTATCCTCAGAAGAAAGTAAAAACCAACACATAGTAGCACTTCCAAAAACCCTGATTTAGTTCATTTTCAGGACTGTTTTTCTGAGGTCAGGAGCAGAGCCCAGGCCAAAGAACGTCATCTGTTTCATTAGTCAAAAGGCAGTATTTTATTTGGGAAGTATCAGGAATGTTTATGGGGGCATATTCTGGGGCTTTTTGCTGGTTACTACTAGGCAAATTCCAGATTGTTGCGACTAAATTACAAGAGAAAAAGTGATGTGCAACTACTTAAAGGTTATAAAAGAGTTTAACATGCATTACTACACACAATGTTTGAAAAGGAGTCAGTGTTCCTAGCTAGAACCACATAAACAAGAAAGATTCTGTATGCTCATCAAATCAATCTGTACCAAATTTAATCATAATTCCAGAAAAGGAAGAACGCCTTATCCCACCACTAACTGCATTCAAAGTTTCCTCTTGCACACAATTTCTGCAGGATGGCCTCACTGCATGAGTATCTCTGGCATCAGGGATGCCCACAACATGAGAAGCAGACTTGTGTACTGCTGGAAGAGTGTGGAAAAATACTCAAGGATACATGGCCTTGTGTGAAAGTAAAAGGACTCTTACAGCTTATCTACACAAAGGAGCTACTCTGTATTATTTGTGGGTAAGAATTTACAGAATAAATTCAAACACTCAACAACACCTTCCATGTGCAATGAGTTGAACACTCCAGGATAATGAGCTACTTCACATTCAACAAGAATATTCAATAATAGCCAAAACAGGAGCCAATGTGGAGCAAAAGGTGTTGTGCACATCCTGCCTTACACCATGGCAACTTGTCTTTGAAAACACACCTTCAGTATCGGGAAAACAGAAACCATATATATGTGTATATATATATCCCTAAACAGTTTAACTTAATGCCTTCATGGTTTGCAGATTTCCAGGAAATCCTGCAATTGAAGATGTTAGGGATCACTGAAGACATGACCACTTTTGCTGCTTGCCTCACCTTCTGCCAAAGATGGCCATTGCTGCAGCAGAGTAAGCAATTTGTCTGTGCTTTATGACTCCCCAGTCTACAGTCCACTGTGCTTGCTTTCTCTGAACATAAGTTTGCACCAAGTACCATTTGTGAACCACCCCAGCTGCACAGCAAGTCTGCATGCTGTTCTGCGACTCTGTCCAGCAGCCTAAGAGGAGCAGAACAGAGAACTAGACAACGTAACCTCATCAATCACCCTTAACAAAACTTAGCAGGCTTTATTAGCCAGAACCTTCAGGAAGATTAATCTGAATAAGCTTTTAAAATGTATTAGTTAACCATAAATAGAGTTTAAAAGTGACTGTGAAATGCTTTTGTTTAATTTACTTCAGAAGTCAGCTAAACAAACGTCACTTCCAAATAAACGTATCCATAACAGATTTGAATGTGATCTAATTAATACACTTTAGAAGCTAGCTCAAATTAATATTCCAGAGTGCCCACACAGTTAATTTGGAGTATTTTTTACTGAATGTTCCTATGTATGCAAGCCCAGAGACATCTGTTCATATTTTCTGAAGTACAACATGCAGTCGAGACAGAGGGCTGTTTAGCACTGAGCAGGAAGGTAGCTGTGAAGAAGTGTTAAGTGAAAGCATTTCAAGCAAGTATTTTTGTGAGGCACTCACAAAAATGACAAAAATGGCTCTGTTGCTCAGCTCATTCTTAAACCGAATTACTTAACCAGATGGAAAGCCAAGATATGTGACCTTCTATGCCAAGTAAGGTCACATCTCTCTTTTTTTTTTTAAGAGAAGAGTTTAAAAGTAGAAACTACTCTGAAGAGACAAGCAAACCTTTGTGGTCAAAACTCGAGGTGAATGTATTTTCTAAAGCATAATTTCATAGGCAGTTAGCCACACAAAAACAGAAGTAATCTAACAGCACTCAGATTTCTGTGAAAGAAGCATGTATTATACCTCCCTCTGTAATAATGATCATTCTGATGCATACTGCAGGCCACATCCTTCCTTGGCAAGTCAACCCTTAAGCACAGAAAATAAGAAAATGACATACCTACCCATTTTAAAGAAGAAATAGCCATGACCTAACTAAATTCCTACTCTGATGAGCACCATGGCATTTGTTTTTAATAAGTCTTAACTTCTATAGTTAATGCTAGATCCTGCTTTACTTTTAGTATCTGCAAAGCCCAGAGCAGATTAGACAGAGGCTTAAAGTTACAAACTGAACTGACATTTACATGTCAGCAGTGACACACAGAAATTCTGCAAGTGTATCTATCACTCAGCCTACATACTCCTGTAGCTGGCATCAATAGTGGGATACATGAGGTCACAATTTACTGTAGGCAAAAAAGACTTTTTTCAGAGTAGCTTCATTCAGAACTCCTTTACAACAGTGGAAAGACTTCAAGTAGTTAAATCAAAATTAAGTAAGCTTTTAATGTTTGGTAAAAGCTTACTTTTCAAGACCAAAATAGGAAGTTTTATAGAACAAGCATATCTAGTATTACATCTTGCAATTTTCTATAAGGTTTACAAATTCTCACAGAGATATCAGCAATGTCACATTATTGAAGTCTACAACCCTACACGTAACTCTAGAAACCTTTAGTATGTGAATATTCCATCTTTATTTGAGAAGGCAAATCAGGTAACAACTCTCATAGGTATTTATAGCATTAGGGTTTCAGGACCTATTTCTGAGAGGTGAGAGTCAACTGCTTCCATCTTACCAGAGTGTTCATGTTACAAAGCTCAAGTGTGATCAAGGATCTTGTAATCAATGCCACAAGTCCACCACCCAAAAGTCTAATTCTCATGAATAATAAAAGCTGCATTACATAGTGGGTATAAGTATTTCCCTTAAGGCCTAATAAGCATCCAAGGAAGCCTCATCCCGCCAAAGGCAGCGGCAAATGTATCGTGTTAATTCATGCCGATCTATGGCAGTCTAAAAGCACAGCAGGACAAGCCTCACCACATGGCAGCACCCAGGGTACATGCCTTTCAAAAAACAAATAGCATAAAGCAGCCAAGAAGAAACTAGAAACAGACACCAGATTTTTTAAATATTTGTTCAATCTTTTATTTCCAAAGTAATTAAACACTCAGCGAGAAACGGCCAAGCTGAAACTCTCAAATTGTATAGCTGTGTTTGTGTAACAGCAGACTCATTCCCCAGCTATATTTCAAATGGGAAAAGTATATAATTTATTTTTTATATATATGTTTGCTGTTGATTTTCTTTAAATCAAAACCAGGCAATGGATTTTCCCATGAGCTTTCCAAGAAAGTCAACCTCTGGACTAAAACCAAACATAAAAACTTCATGAGGAAAGAAGAATATTTCATTAAGTTACGATGATGCAAAGATGACATTCAGAGGCAAGATGATGGTGAAAATTCTTACATAACTTTTAATTTAGCAGGCTACTACAGGCTACCACCTACTGTAATAAGAACATAGCAATTTAATTAAAAAAATCCAAACAACTCTCAACTGAATGCAAGGCACCAGCATTATACTGTGTGAGCTCTACTTCTGTCTAATTTTCATTTATTAACCTGCAGTATCAGGAATGAGTGCTTAAAAAACATGTATTCTGTTCCACAGAGACACTTTTGTCCACACAACCATACAAGTTCTGTTCCAAAAAGCAGCAAACAATTTTATAGAATCATAGGATTTTGCCAAGTCTGACAGTTCACATTTTTGCCAAAATTAAAGAGATTCAGTTTATTTATACAATAATTACTTAAGAGAAGCTAAGATATTTCTTCTGAAATTTCCTATGCTGTATCATCTTTTCGCAAACTGAAGAAGTACAACAAATGCTTGCAACAACAAAGGTTCTGTAACCAGAAAAAGAGTTTGAAGTGTTTTGTGAAACTATTTTTATAAAAGCTGAGGCACTCCAGAAACTTTTGTAGAGCATGAACAAGCTCAAGATCTATTTTACCAATTCTTAAATCCCTTTAAATTATTGGGAGTAATACACCTCTCTGTGTATACTGGATCATTAATAAGAGTTAAGTGAGACATTTATTCAACACAGGCTCAAAAAAAGCCTCATCTTAGCCAACACATTGAAAGAATGACAGTTTTAAAGTTAGTTTTGAATTTCAAGATCTCCCTTAAAATCAACTTACAATGTACCTAAAAGTGTGGAGCAAGGATACAGGAGACAGCAAACCTCTGGATATATTACTCTCACTAACATCGTTTTGACCTGACAACAGGATATCTACAGTAACAGCTGTTCGGTTGTTTTTTGCTGAAATCCCGAAAAGCACTAACAATGTAAGGCCCAAAGTTATTCTCAAAAATTGAAGCAAATAATTTTGTCATATTTTTCATGCCAGCAAAACATGCATAATAAAGGACATACATGTTCACAGAGTACTTCGAAGTGAAATCAGTGAGATAGCTTATACTAGATGCATGTTTGTACACTATATGTTTGGTTTTCTGTCCCATAGCTCTCTGCCACAGATCACAACCTGGTGTTTCACCTTAACAGGTCAAGCTGTAAAGCACAGCGAGGCTGCTGCTCCATAGACAACAAAACTGCTGAAGGAGACAGAATGGATATCATAACTATTTCCAGATAAGCTATCCCTGTTAGGGATTAAAGGTCCCTGTATAATTCAACCACTTTATGCGGCTCTTTTCTACTGACTTTTAGGAAAGATGTCATAAATTTCTGTTTTTTTTCAATTGTCCAGGCAGTATGGATGGGAATCAGCGGACTTGTAACCTATTTCCAGTTCTGCTATTAAATGATATTCATGCTACGCTATTCCTCAGTCATAAAATGGAGAGGGGAAGAAAAAGTCAAAAACCAACAACTGATTTCACCTGAGCAGCTAGCCCAGATTTGGCATCTTAGAGGTTGTTTCACTTACAGAGACTGATTGGTAATGTCTAGAATGCCAGTAATAGAAATTTATTTATTTACAACAGAAGTATATGGGACAGAAGAGGATGGGATAGAGGAAAAGGCAAGACAAAGAAATAAAAAGTTTCCAGCTAGTTCCAGCTAGTTCCTCATCTCTTCTATCACCAAGTATTTACACCATTATGTTTGTAATCAGGGGATGAATATGACCTACCTAGCCCGTGAATTTTCTGAAAAAGCTCACCCATCTACCCACAGATGCATGTGGGTAGCGATGTGATGCTATTCCTGGAAGGTCTATGCGCAATGTTCACATTTCAGAAGTGGTATCACTCATCCTCAGGCAGCTGAGTACTCAAATTCTGCCTTCTGTGACATCCTTGCAATAATTTTGACTGGTATTTGGATTGCCGTGACCAAAGTGTTTTATGAAATAATCTAATTTTTAGAGTTACATCAAGTAAAACAGTGTCTTGATACTGTCTGCAAAATAAACAGGATAACTAAGGTACTGATTTCATGTAAATGGATACTCTCGTATTTGGTTATTTTGACCAGGAAGGCTTAGCCCAACTTTAGGAATTACTTTAAAATAAAACCTCTATACAATGCCAAACATTTTGAGAACTTATATAGCTTCCATTCACTAGGCACCACACACGGTTTCATCCTTTTGAGCAAGCTTCAGAATATTCCTGTATTTTCTCTGTATTACATCTACAAAGCCCAGGTACAGAAACCTTCACTAGTTTGTCTCTGATGACACAGGAGGTGACTATTAGATTCACACACACTGGACCAGAAACTTGTTTCCTAGCTCCATACTCAAAAAGTCTTCCACTTTTTCAAAACCAAAAATTTAATATTTGGTAAAACACACATCTTGAGCAAGTGTTTTCTAAAATCCATCAACACATGTAAATACACTACTTTGTACTAGGAAGATTTCCAAATCTATTCTGTTACGGTCATCAGAAAAAGATCGAAATATGAAGTCTTTCTGTTTAAAGAAGCAATAAAATCTACAACTTCAAGCTTCTCGTCTATAGAAAGAACTGAAAAAAAAAAAAAAGAGTGGAGCAGCCTGTGTCTTAAAATCAGTGCCTTCCTCCTTACAGAATGTCGACGAAGCCCTAGGAGTAAAATTAGGGAGAACTCAAGTTGCAAGAATGGACTACAGCCTTCCCCAGTAAGTATCCAGCCACCTTCCCTTTTGCATGGCAACATCACTCCTATGCCAGCATCTTCATTCCTTTATAACATACTAAAGTAATAAATGCCCTTGAATTACACTCCTGCTTGTTGTGAGCAAAATCATTCACCTGATGTTTTAACATGAGGAATTTACCTATTGCAATTCCTGCAAACTGGACTGCTTTATCTGATGATTACCAAGGTGCAGTCTTTATTTTAGCCTCTTGAAAGGAAGAAATTTTTATCACCGTATCCACAGCTGCTAGTCAGGAATGATTAGTTTCATAGCTTTCAAACCTCTACACATCATTTGAATGCACTGTAAAACAGTACATTTCAAAATGATGGGCTTCTTCAGCCAGCTACATCCATTGGAAGAACTGGTGAGTGATTCAGTTCTCTCAGGCTCAATGTACTCTCCCTCGTATAGTTTTTCTTAATCATTATTGCATACGGATACCTCCTGGAATTATGTAATGCATTCATGTCAGTGCAAATCTCTCATACTCCAAACTTTAAATGAGAGACATCAATGAAATTTATGGAAAATAGCTTTCTGTTTCTACTTTTTTTTCTAATTTTTCTCCGCTTCCTAGTTTTCTAGGCATGAAAAATGATAAAGGAAAAATGATAAATGCAAAAGCAATGTGGTGAAGAAATGTAGAGACAGAACTCACAATTACAGACTTTTTACCCTTGCATAACATTTGGATTAGGCTGCAGCTCAGCAGAGACTTCCAAATATTTACCTTAATTTTTCCCCTTATATGACAGCTCTTTGAGTCTCACATTCAAAAATGGCCTTTAGCTATGTTTTCTCCAAAATAAGGATCCTGCTGTCAAAAGTAATACTTCAAATAAGCATTATCAAATATGTTTCTACTTTAAAGTATTGACAATATTTAAGCAAGTTTTTGCCCATCCATTTCTATTTACTCATATGTAGATAAAAATCTTCTGTAGAAAAAAAAAAATAAAAGATGGGGCATTTTCCCTTTACAGACTTTGAGAATTTAAAATACGGCTTTCTAGGTTCTTACACTGCAAAAAAAAAAAACTTTACCTAAGTGCCCCCTACAGATGCATTAACATAGAGCAAGACCAAACCAAGAACCAGAACCTGACTTATGCAACAGTAAATCTTCTATTCCATGCCAAACCGCTTCAGCTCTCCACAGGCCTCCTGTAACCCTCCCTGGGGTTCAAGACTGTGGTGGAACCCTCCTCACACTAAGAGGAAGCTAGATGCAGAAATCTCTGAAGCCTCTGAGGTCCAGCCACCAGAAAGAAAAATAGGAGCTTCCTATATTTAAGTTGCCTCTATTTCAGAATATCATTACTGGAATTCTTTAATACTTTTTTTAACTTTAAAAGTTCTTCTCATCTAGACTTTGCAAGGCTATTTATGTGTGTTCACATAAAATAGTTTCCCTAAGGCTTTTAGCTCTGGCATACCAGAATTTCCACTAAAAAGGTCATTGAACTGAATGGTTGTAGCTTTTGGGCACATAAAACAGCATTGTGGTTTCTTGCCTCTACTAAAAACATGTGTTACATCTATATTTCCAATTCTGCAAGCGCTATTAAAGAGGAGAATCAGTTAAATTGTGCATTATCCAATTTACATACAAATCCTGTATTAAAAGCCTGGCTTGAGCTGACAAAAGTCACAAAATAACGACAGAAGCTATTGAACATATTTAGTATCCAGTTACAGTCGGGTAGATCTAGAGTAACAGCTCTGAAAGAAATAGAGTTACCATAGTGTAAAGTCTGAAGTAATTGGGAACAGAACTTGACCACCTGCCATTAACTCACTTCACTAAACCTAAAGCCCTGCAAGGGTCAAACAATGAGTAACTACATAATTTGTCAGAAGAAATGCCTAGAAAACCAGGACACAGAGGTGAAATGAGGATGAATGCTTTGCTTTCATGCAGAACTTCCTGGATTTTGTTCATCTATGCCAGACCATTGATATTGCTTTAATATGCCATGAATATTTTTAGTGTGAAATTCCATTCATTTTAAAATAAGACACAATTCATACAGAATTCACGTGGCAGGTCCTAGAATTTTAAAGTAGCTTGAATATAGCAAGCAGATGTATAAACCATTAAACAAATTTAATTGGGATTTCTTTTCCTATGTAATATATGTCATTGTTTCAACTACAGACTGTTTAATATTTCTTTCTATGGCTAGTTTAGGTATTTCAGAATAAATACTAACGGCTGAAATCTGAAAACAAGACTTCCTTCACAGTAGTAGTCTCAAGGCTTAGAAGCTTTTGCAAGGTTGCACTTACACCTCGTAGGTAACAAAGCATACCTAGAGAAAAGGTATGGGGAAAATACCTTACACCACTGTTAAAATTGCACGGTACAGGCTTAAATGAATATATATATATATATCAGCCTTTATGAGGCTTCAGAATATTACTTGTATGTAAAACGAAACCCCTCACTGAATACTACTGCGACTGTTAGCTCTGGAGCAAAAGCCTACATTCACAAACTCCCAAAGTCAAAAAGAATAGCACACAATTCTCAAAACTGAGGAAAGTTCACCTCTTGCAGAGAACAACGCAATTAACACACATGCGCACAGCCGGCAATCACCGCCTGTGCACCTGAAAAGTAGGGGTGCTGAAGCCTGTTTGGCTTCGGGCAGGGAGAGAAGCACGCTCAGCTCACTCCTTCGCTGCTGCAGGTGCCCCACGGTGTCGTGGGGCAGCCCAGGACCGCCCGGGAAATAAACAGGAGACGGCGCTGGGAGCGCACCGCCAAAGGCACGGAGCGCGTCACCTCCCGCTGCCGGGGCGACCAGCAACCGCTCGGGACTCGAGTGCGGGACGGCCGGGACAGCCTCCACCGCCCCTGCCGCCGCCCGCCGAGTTTCAGCGCCCGCCCGCACGCCGTTCCCTACCTTTGCCCCTGGCCTGGCGGCGGCACCCTCCGGGGGCGGCGCGGGTGGGACAGCGGCGACGGCCGCTCTCTTACGGACGGGCGAGTAGCCAGGGGATCTGCAGTGAACCTCGGTCCGCCTTCTCTCGCTCTCCCCCCTCCTTCCCTCACGCATCTGCCTTTGGCGGAGGCGGCTGACGGCGAGGGGGGCGCGGGGGCCAGTGCCCCCGGCACACCCGCCCCGTCGCTGCGGGCGGAGGTAACCGGAGGTAACCGGCGGACCCGGGCCGAGCCGGGGGCGGGGATGCCCGGCCGCTGAGGCCGCTGCCGGCAGCGCGCCCGGGCGGGGAACTGCAGGCGGCGCTGGCGGCGCCTCGGACAAAGGGCAAATTCATGTTGCCTTTCCCCAGCGCGGCGGCGGAAGGGCTCGGTGCTGGGCGAGTGCCGCTGCTATCGGGCGGCAAGGCGGGGGGAGAACCTCACTACGAAAAGAAAAGCTTCTTGTCTTCTGGAAAATGTCAAACTATGTCAGGTCATGTCGACTGATCATTACCAAGATCACCTTAAATTATTAGAAAGCTAGTTTTCCTTTTTCTCGTTTCTGGGGTTTTGGTGTGGTGGGTTTTTAAACAGAGGTTGGCACTAACAGCAAGCAATGCATATGGAAAACCACCAGTTTCTCTCTGTAGCCCAACTTTTAATGAAGAGCCAAGTGCAAACTTGGCCTAGTGCAAAGTCGTAATACCCCTGGAAATGTTTTCCATTTATGATGAATTTAAAAATGTTTAATTGTAAATTGCCAACTGTACCAAAACCTATAATAGAGCTGTCAAGCAGAAATTTACAGACTCAAACCTTAAAGTACAAATGAATTGACAAGAGTTTCTTTTTCCAAAGTGTGAGTTGCAAAGCATGTACACAGGTCACTGGCACGTAGGCACGCTATTCATTGCAAAACTTTCCTGAAGTAGCAAGAGGCCAGTAACGGAGCAAGTATTTACTGTGGGCCAGAGCTTGTGGAACTTTGCTGAGAAACCCTAACAGTTCTGCTAACAGTTATTGACCAGTGAGCAGTGTGTGAGATGCTGTGGTGAAAGCCCTTCTGCCACCCTTAACCTCAGCGTCACGGAGTGACACGGCAGAGTTTACAGAGCCATTGCCTTTGTAACTGGACTGTTAACAGAAATCCCAATGCCAAGCTCAGTCTGACAGAGTACAGCCTTGTCCTTCACATGCAGGCAGAAAATGTTACTTGGTTTTGGTTGTCTATCTCTGATGTTTCTTATTACTTTACAACTTTTTTTAATTTTGCGTAAACTTAACCTGAAACATGGCCCCACCGAGAGATTTACAAAATATAGTGAAACTGCTTAGATCAAGTCACAACAGCTACTCACTTCATGTTTGTGAGAATCTGTATTTACAAGGACAACTCTTTAAGCTTCTTAAGGGTAAGAAATGGATAAGACCTGTGGATGATGTAACAGCTTGCTAATCCTGACACATTTGGGTGGGGAATGAAAGGGGGAAGGCAGGATGTCAGAAGTGAGCAGGACACCATTAGGAAACACTCTGCAAAACAGGTATTCTTATCATAGAATCATCATAGAATGGTTTGGGTTGGAAGAGACCTTAAAGATCACCTAGTTCCAGCCCCTCTGCCATGGGCAGGAACAGCTTCCACTAGACCAGGTTGCTCAAAGCCCCAACAGCCACAAGTTCTCTGGGCAACCTGGTCCAGTGTCTCACTACCCTCACAGTGAAGAAATTAAAAAGGATTTAGCAGTCAACAAATGTAAAATATTTGGCACAAATTTGCAGTGAACACTTGGAGATGCTCATCATGTTATTATTCACACCATAACTTAACTACATATTGCTCACTTAGTTTTCAGAAGTTTGTCTTGTAAACTATGTTACTTCCCTCAATTATCTGTTCATATTTAAATTCCTGCTTTCAGTAGCAATTATATAACGCTTAGATTCAAAAGCCATAACATTAATGAAGACTCTTCTTGGCATTTACAGAAGACTTTTCTCAGCATTCCATTGACAAGCCACTTTGACATTTCCAGGAAATATGCAGTCACGTGAGTGCTACAGAGAAGCTGAAGGGTGTACATATATTTACATAACTCACAGAAGAACACAAAGAATCTGTACCTGCATTATGAAAAAGTAGCATCCCTTAATTTGTTGCTGTGGTATTTTTACTCCATGGATGTAATTCCTAGCAAGAGCTACCAAGTACTTAATTTGATGCAGGGCACTTTCTCTGCAAACTACAGGAGATCTCTTCTGTAATGTTGCCCACAGCAGATCTCCTGGTTTCTGTGTTGACAGCAGGACACTGCAGTAACTAGCCACTTTGGAAATAAACACAATCCCGGTGGACTTTGTATACCCTGTGAATCCCACACTTCCACTCCCAAAAGCTCGTCAGAAACTGCTCTATGTTCTACGTTGAAAACTAGTAAGCACTGCTTGCTGATACAAGCTGCTCTGAACTAACTGAAAAGCACTGTTTATATTCATCAACAGAGGCTGGTAACCATGTTTGAAATTACACTGCCCAGTGCACTCCAAAATACAACATAAGCTTGAAATTTATCTTCAAAAACACCAGCAGCTCTTTACAGAGCCTTCAAGCCATTATTCAGCTTTTAATTCTACTGAGTAACAATAACTAAGAAACATACCCTTTGGCATCTAAAAAGTGAGCCCAAGGTTTCTCTGGGATAACTGTTTTACAGAACTGGTGCTTGCCAGTGGAGCTAGCACTTAAAACTAGAGACAGCTAGAGAGAGTGTCCTTAACATTGGGACTATAGCAGTAGAAGAGCAGCCTCTCTGTGACGGAGTAAGAAGAGCAGACTATGGTAAGCAGCTCATGCATTAACTCTTAGAACCTCTTGGAATCACGTACCCCTTTCCAGTTTAGCCTTCCTCCAGAACCAAGGTTTTAAAGTTGTGTTTAGTATTTTTCACTACACTGTCTAAACACCTTAGATAATGCTAACATTTTATACTGATAGAATTATCTCATCCAGGCCTTTCAACTGTCAGCTGACACTGTATCATTCCATTAATTACATCAGGTTGGGCAGAGGAAAGGTAGCAATATAGAAGTTGATACAGTGATGCATCCCAAAGCAGTGTATTTAGAACAAGCATTCTTACTCATAGTAAAAATGAGAAGATGAACCAGTTTCAATCTCTTTTATTGAATTAGCAATTCCCCTTTAACATTTATCTGAAGTTTTTGCAAATTTGCCCCCTCCTTCTCCTAAATTCTAGCTTTGCATTTTTTTTCTAAAAGTCTTTTTAATCCATATTGTCTCAATCTTGTCTGAGAGATGCAACAACAAAACTGTTGCATGCTGAAACTATTGCATAAGTTTAGAAATCAAAAAGATACTATGAAGGGCAGAAAAGGTTTAAAAACATAGAATCCAAAAAAGTTAGTTATCATAGCTGTTGAAGTTCTTCCAGAAGAAACCTGAGACAAAATGCTGTTTACCTGCACTGAGCATATTAGTTCATAAAATACTGGATTCAGTCCATGCTTAAGGGTCTGCCTGCTGCTGAAGTGGTATGTCTTCACAAAAAGGATCAATAAAGCCATTATCTTCTATTTCTCCTCAAGATGCTGCTCTAATGTGTTATGTGTAGAACGTTAACATGGAGAGTTTACTTGGGTAAATCACTTCCATTGGGTAAACATGTCCCTCTTGATGAAGAGGTCTAATTTCTCATCATAACCTGAAGCACAGCCTTTGGATGCTTCTGTCAAGATTCTGAACTAATCCAAACCTATTAATCTTATGCGAAGTAGTCTGTTGTCTTCAAACATCTATCTTGAGCCATTTGTGTAGCCCATGGCTTAATGATGAGATATTTTTGCCTCCTTGTATGTTAACTTCAGGCTTGTCTAATTATGTATTATCAGTAAATAATTTACATTTTCCTTTTAAAGACCAACACCATCTGTGATTACACCAGCTTTAAAGACTTCTAGAAAATGAAATCTGTATCTCTGTTGCCTAAATTGGAATATGATTAATTTACACTCCCCAGACTTTCCATATGTATACTATGTATGTACTGTAGTATTTCTGAAGTATTTTCCCATTCCAGATTCTATTATTCTGTAGTACTTGTATTACGTGTATTTCCTAGTTTTATTACCAATTCTACATGACTGTGTTTTACACATGCCTAAGATTAACAACTCACGTTGGTGTGAGTGACGTTTTCCTTGCCTCCTCTCTCTTCTTTCCTCCATACTAAGAGCCGCCTATTTACAGCTACTCACACTAGCCAACAAACTGCTGGTACATAATGTAGCTTTGAGACAGTCATCATCAGCACTGGCTAATTCACAGCATCACAGAATGGTTTGGGTTGGAAGGGACCTTAAAGGTCATCTACTTCCAAAGCCCCTGCCATGGGCAGCGACACCTTCCACTAAACCAGCTTGCTCAAGGCCCCACCCAACCCAGTCTTGAACACTGAAAGGGATGGGGCAACCTGTACCAGTGTCTCACTACCCTCACAGGAAAGAACTTCTTCCTAATATCTAATCTAAATCACCCCTCTTTCAGTTTAAAGCCATTAGTCCTTGTCCTATCACTACATGCCCTTGTAAAAAGTGTGTCTCCAGATTTCTTGTAGGCCCCCTTTAGGTGCTGGAGAATGCTGCTGTAAGCTCTTCTGTAAGCTTTTCTTCTCTGGGCCGAATAAGCCCAGCTCTCTGAGTCTGTCTCCACAGGAGAGGTGCTCCAGCCCTCTTACCATCTTCATGGCCTCCTCTGGACGCTGTAGGAGACTAGTTCCAGCTGCTTCCTTCTCCAGCCTGCTTTCTGAGTACTCCTGACTCCTGCTGAACGCACGCTAAGCTCCAATTTGGTGTGAAGAGTCGGTCTTAAGTTCTGGCAGAGGTAGCACAGAGAGCAGTACCAGGCTTTTGCCGTTTGGAAGGCCGTCTGTGACCTGTCACATTTCACACGGCTGAGGAGGAGACCTCACTCTTCAGCCCCAGCGTCTACTTTTCTTCCGTTTTCTTCGGTTGCCTGCGACCCCTCAGCCTGTCAGTACCGCGGCCGCCGCTCTTCGCTTCTCCAGCACCCGCAGCCGCGAGCAGACGAGGCCATCACAGTAAAACGGGGCTGGCGGAGCCCTTCCCACCAGCAGGGAAGCGGAGGAGGCGGGACAGCACAGAAGAGAAAGGGCGCTTCGAGCTGGCGCCCTCAAAGCGACTGTGGGGACGGGAATGGCAGAGGAACGGCTCAGGCCCTCACGCACACCCATGTCCCGCTCCCGTTGTCACCGAAATCTGGGAAATAAACTGTCTAATCAGAATGACAGGTTAGAAAGCCGATAATACTTTATTACGGTACAGGGTGCATGGGGGATCGCTCTGCTTCCCATACACACCGAGAAGAGACAGTTTACAGCTTATATATCTGCATTATATATATATTCATTGTAATTCCGCAAAGCGCCCATCCAGTTCTCATTGCTCATTGCACATGGTCGTCTGGGTAGGTAAGGCTGCGGTGCAGGTGCTGTGAATTTTGAGGAGTGGGCTCTGGAGGTCGTGGTGGTCGTTTGGGTAGAAATACCCCCATTCACTGTACCCTTTTATGGAACACCATTACTGAAGAACACTGGAATGTGTTTAGTCTTTCCAGTTAACTACATGTTCGGTTTAATTTATGATCCTTAAAGGTTCCTCGAGTTGCTTTCTTTCATAGCCGTTTGCCTTTTTCTTATCAGCAGAAAGAAGGCATATATTGATTTGAGAGAAGACATCTGGTTCTCTCATTGCATGCCTTCCTTATCTCCATATCCTCTATACACAGTAAAACTTTAGTTTAAGAACTTGTAGCCCTGTCTGTGTCTAAGTCTCTATATTCAGTGAAATACTAATGTAATTTGCTATCAGTTATACAGTTAAATACTGATTTAGTTGGGTACGACCGCCTCGCCTCAGCAGTACCTGGCGCCGCCGCTCGCGGCCTGACGTCACCGGGGAGGGCGGGAACACGTCGCGCACATCACACGCCCACCCGCCACCCCAAAACCGCCTTTCCTGCGCGCGCACCGGGCCCCTCCGCGCGCCGGCCGGGCTGCGGGCGCTGATTGGCCGCCGCCTTCCCGCTTCCTTCTCGCCGTTCGAGAACCCGCCATTTTGAAAACCTTGTTGATTCCGGGGTGGAGAAGGAGGGTGACCGAGCGACCGACAGACCGAACGAGTGACCAGCGGGACGCGTGTGTGTGTCGCTGTGTGCCGCGGTGCCCGGACCCGCCCTCTGCATCCTCCGGTAACTGTCGCTTCTAGCCGCCGTTGCTGCCGCAGCCGCGCCTGAGGAAGGAGACAGGATCTGGGGCTCGAGCTGAGGTGGGTCCCGCCGCCATGGCCGTAACAGCGCCCGAGGGCGCGCTCCCGCCTCTCCCCTTGTCACCTTGCCGTGGCCGGGCCTTGCTGGGCAGATCCGGGCGGAGCTGCCGGGGAGGCGGGGTGACAAGGGGAAGTGAAATGCGGCCGCTTCGCCGCTGGACTTCTATCCCGCCGGGGAGCAGGCTAGGTACTGGGGGCGCTTGTCACCGGTGCGGCGGCGCCAAGGGGGCCGTTTCCCTCCCAGGCTTCGTCGGGTCGGCGGGCTGTGTTTTCCGCCTGAGTTGTCTCCTGGGCGCTCTGTCCACTCCGGCGGGGAGAGGGCGGCGCTTGCTGCTGCCCTGCCGCTCCGTGCCTTGGCGGCCGGCTTCTTCCGGCGCTGTCCATCGGGGTCGCTTTCTCCGACCTCCGGCTAGGGAAGGAGACGAGTGACGAGTCCACATTTGAAAGGTGTTGGCTAGGGTGGGACGTGCTGTTGTGCACGATTATCCTTGGGGAGCATTGCGAGATACTCTCTCCCGGCGGAAAATACTCCCAACTAAAGTCTTCCTAAAGGTGGCTCGCTTTTTCACTAAGCAAGTAGTCCTCACGGACCTGGTTGCTGGAAACGCTGAAAAGCCTCTTAATTTTCCTATTCCCCTTCTGCCTTGTTTGAAAGGGTAAGGAAAGACAATCTGTAGTTCTTCACTTGCTCTTCCAGGTGTGCAGACAAGTCAAATTCAGAGCCATATAATGAAAAAGTCGGGTTACTTTTCCATGTCAAATTAAATACTGGTAGTAATACCCTGAAAGAGATTTTTTTTTTTCCTCACTAGTGATTTAGCAAAGAATAGTAAACTTTCGTATTGGTAATATAATTCATATTTTCTGTCATTTGGAGTGTTGCTGTTCCCTGGCACCTGCTAATATTGCGTTATAAGCAGTTGATTTCATTGTTCATTCATCTTAACCTCCTACAAATAATACTGGCTTTATAGTATCGATAGAAGAAAGTGTTTACCCACATGATACTTTTTCCACAAGGGCTTATACAACTGATGTTGTATTTTGTTCCAGATCTGCAAACAGTGAAAGATTCTGAAAGATAGATTATTTTATTTTATATTCACAGATTTGGTTATCTTCCTTTGTTAGATAGATGTTCTCAGTCAGTAGGGAAATGGTCCTTGCCAAAGTGAGATATTTAAATTTTTAAGTTAACATTTAAGCCACTTCAGATGCTAAGAAAAGACTCCTTTTAAACATGCTGACTATGAAGCATTTAGTATTTTTTGTTGTAGGTCTACAGATTAAAGCCAAAAAGCATTTTCAAACCCTGAGATGTCTCAGCTATCTAAACTCTGAAAGCAGTGTTCATTTTTTCCAAATTGCTCATAACTTTTTATCGTTTGGTTCTCATTTCCCATCTAAATATGTAGCTTGTTCAACTTATTAGGGACCTTGTATGCATAGTTAACCATTCTCAGAAATAACTATTCAGTTCATAATACAATGCACTAAAACACCTCAAAACATTACAGTTCTCAATAGATAACAGCATCAGCTGCTTTGAGTGTGTGTTTCACAAAGACTTGTGTACAGAAAGAATTTATGACCTTTTAACTTGTCCTCAACCAGGCTAGGTGCAGAATGGATGGCAACTCTTTCTCAAAAACCTTTTTTATTATGTGTATGCAGAATACTTTAGTGTCTTAAAAAATGTGAACAATTGCAATATGAGCATTGTGACATCACATAGACCGTAGAAGATGTTTTTAAAAAGTAAGTTTCCTGTATTTATCATCTATAATGCTGTATTGATGATGGTTTCCCTGACTTGTTTTTATAGAACCATACACCATGTCTTCTGTTGCTTCATCAAAAGAAGATACAATGTCGTCTGAAAAAGCAGATGAGAAAAAATCTGAAACTGAAAACAAAGACAAAGCTGAGGAAAGTGATGAAGAAGAGGAAGAAGAGGAGGAGGAGGAAGAAGAAAAGGGTACTTGTTTTTCCACTGAATAAGTTGTCCTTTAAAAACTGCCAAGCTTACTGAATGCATTCTCCTGTAATTTCAGCTAATTGTACAATTTTGGTTTAGGAGATTCCATGGTATATCTATCTCATGGGTCATAAATCACTTCCCAGTAGACTGTAACAGGTGACACTAGGAACAGCAATGCTCTTGTTCTTCATGCAAGATTGAAAGAATTGTCGGTGTCCTGGGTTCCTACGCTAGGATTTTGGGGTTTTTTTTTTTTTGTTGTTGTATAAACTTCTAGATGCTTGGAATAAGTAGCATCCTTTACAAAATTATCTGTATAAAAATGCATATCCAAAAAAAATTTCTTTTTTGCCAGTAGCACTCAGAAGCGATTTATGTTTGCAAAAGAGAGACACTTCAAATATCTGTGCCATAGCTTTGGAAACAATACATATGTCTTTGCTTAACTACTATGGATTAATTTACTGGGTACCAACATTCAGTTTTACTGGAGGGGGGATATTCCATTTGACTAAATTTGACGATATAAATCATAGCGATATCATAGATGAGCAAGCAAGGCAGGTTTTGTGTTGTGGCATGTAATTGAATAGGATAGTCAAGGAATACAAGATGTGATGAAGGAACTACTATGCAAAAATTTTAATTTCCATCATGAAATCTTTAGGCACCTGTTCTGCAAATAAAAGCACGCATGGAAATAGAGCTGCTATTTGACACAGTGACAACTAAGTCACTCATGGTCTTGGATTTTTAAAAGAGCTAAAGGTTGTCTTCAGGAAAGGTAGTAGAAAGAAGAGATTATGCTGTTTGAATAGCATAATTAGAATTAGGGTTTTAGAAACAAGTGTTTCTTGTGTACACACAAGTATGTTTTGCTCTGTTTTCAGCAGATGCGTATCCAGGCTTGATTATGTTCACACAGATTTTGAAGCTGCTTTCAGATGTTAAAGCCAGGACAGCCCATATATTTACTGCGAAGGATAGTTTGATTTGAGGTCAAGTATTTTAGTATGAAATGTTGAGGTCAAGCTTTGAGTTTCTCTCCTGACATGGCATCATTGAAATAGTGATGTGCAGTGTATACATAAACCAATGTATTCATTCCTAAGCAGTATCAGAATTACTGGAAGTAGTATTCTTGTAGTATTTGCGACACTTGTGTTGTGCCCTGCAGAGTGTAGCCCTGTGAGGTGTAGTACGGTCCCACTGATCTTGTGTTTCTGCCTTTCCTGCTGATACATGTGAGACCTGCAGTCCAGTAGTGGGAAGAGAAAGTGTCTGTAGGCATGCTGGACTCTCCTTTTGCCTGTCTGGTGGTAGTGTTCTCCCCAAGAAAGCTGAAGTGGAGCTGTTGTGTGTAGGTTAAGTTGGATACAGGATCGTGGCATGGTTTAGTGGGAGGGGTGTGCATGGCAGGGGGGTTGGAACTAGATGATCTTAAGGTCCTTTCCAACCCTAAGTGTTCTATGATTCTATGAACTAGAGACTCCTCTAGTTACGTATATACGCACATGCAGAGATCCATACAATCTCATTTACCTATTGGCCAAAGGTTTGAAAGTATTGTAGCTGGTTATATCATTATATATTTTTGGTTTGCCATGTCAAAAATTCGGTGTTGTATTGTTTGTCACTACAGTCAAATCTGCTCATGTAATGAAAAATACTGTGTTTAAGGAAGCTGTCTTTTGCAGAAAAGAGTCTAATTGTTGAAGGGAAAAGGGAGAAAAAGAAGGTTGACCGACTGACCATGCAAGTGTCCTCGTTGCAAAAGGAACCTTTTACAATTACACCAGGTGAGCTTGTCCTCTCTAGTAAGAACTGTGAGTGTTGGCGCTGATAATGGAACCTCTTAAAAGATCAAATTACTAATTTGTTGTAGATGAGACCTAATTTAAGAGTCATTAAGCAATTTTAAATGACAAGGCTGTTATAATTATATAAAAATCCTCTTTTATTCTGTAACATCGGTTTAAACCATAAGAGTTAGATAATGTTTACACTTACCTGGAATAGGATCTTCGGTACCTCACCACCACTAACAAAGGCAGGAGCAGTTAGAATAAAAAGTAAATGCCAGGTCCTTGTACACTGGTGTAGGTACTATCAAGTAAGGTAGATAAAGAGACTGTCAGGATGCCTAATTGATAGGAAGAAGCCTGCTTAATAACTTCTTTGTTCTTTTAACTTAACAGTAGATATTTGAAGTTATGAACACAGTGATGAATGTGATGAATAGCATAATTGATTTTAATTGTTTCAGGAAAAGGACAAAAACTCTGTGAAATTGAAAGGATACAATTCTTCCTGAGTAAAAAGAAGACAGATGAACTTAGGAACCTGCACAAACTCCTCTACAACAGGCCAGGCACTGTAAGAATTTAAAATCAATCTTATATCTATTATTTCTCATGCATAGTGAAAATGTTTTATTAGAGTCTCTTAATTTTTATTCTATTTTAATGGGAGGAGGAGTGGTTTAGCTTATGAGGATGAGCTGGAAATACTTTATGGTTCACATGCTATTACCTGCTGACATGCAGATAATGGTCAAAATACTCCATGTAGTTATTTTATTGAGCATAGCTTTTTCTTAGTACTTCTATTTGTTTAATGTTTGAACCATGTTAATACATTGCTACTGACCTAGTGATTTTCTCCTTTAGTTTGCATAAAGCAGTAGAAAGTAAAACTACATTGTATGTAAAATCTTAATAGTGATTTTTGGCACATTTATTTAAGACAATTAAAATATTAGTTAAAAATTATATGCTTGCTTTTGTATTTAAGGATGAAACTTTAAGAAAATGCAGTAACAAATCATTCTTGGAGCTCTTTATGTATCAGTGGTTGTACCTTAAATTTCAGGGTAAATATGACCCATTTTCCTTGCTAATAGAGGGGAAAACGGATGTAGAGAAATTGAAGCAGATTAGATTTTACTACTTCAATACACATATCATATTTATAGGAATTTGGTTTTAATCTCTGTGTATTTTGGAAACCTGAACAGCTAGCACAGGCATCAGGAATTAAAGACTACTAGTGTAGATGCATACTAGCTTGCTAGTAATACCTCAGACCACTGCTGCTAATGCAATGCTTGTTTAAATGGCAAAGAAAGATCTGTTGCCTCACGTATTCAGAAAAATAACAGTATAAATTCACTAAAACCTACTTCTGTGAATTGCTATTTATTCATTATGGCAATAGACCAGACTAGAGAATTTCTAACTGGGTGCATTCAAAGTTTTGCAAACTTTTGGATTGTCCCGCCGTAGAATTTAATTGTTTGATAGGGAAGGTACCATGACAGAACCATATAACTTTCTGATTTAACTGGCTTTACCATAAAAGTTGTCAAATTGATCCATTTACCCTTCATGAAACCATCCTACCGTCTTTGGATGGAGGTACTGGGATACCATAACCTCTGAATCCACCCTTCTCACTTCAGATTGCAGATCTGAGACACACTATGAAGAAACTAACAACTGTTATTAATAATTGATTTAGCAATTATAATTTATCTAATAAACGAATAGACACATCTGTTTGCCATTTCTTAATTATGTTCAAATGATGTAAATTGATGCTTGGTACTCCTAAAGCATATTAATTAGACACAACTGCTGTTGAAATACAGCTCTCGCCCTTTTCTCCCATACCACTTGATTACATTTCCACCTCACACCACCCCACATACTTTGCTTTACCCTCCCACATTTAGTCTTTTTTTCATAGACTTGTTGGAAAGTCCAGCTGGATTGCTGCAGCATCCCAGTTGTTTGAGTCCAAAGATATGAAAATATATTTATTTGCTTGGAAATATATCAGTATGGTTTCATCCAAAACTATATTATTTGGTATTGCTGGGAATTCAGAATGCTGTTTAATATAGTGAAGATGAGATTTGTCTTGTATGCACATCCTGTATGTGCTTTGGATCATGATTAATGTTTTTAATAAACCATACCAATACCATCTGCAAATTTTCCCTAGGTGCTGGACAAAAATAATTCTCTTTGGAAAAAGGAGCTTAGCTTTGGTAAAATTATAAACTAATGGAGAAATACCAGGAGCAAAATTTGTAGAACTGTTGAAAGTGAGTTCAAATTATTCTTGATAGTGTTAAAAATCTCAGGAGAATGAAAGATCTGGGGATATTTTTTAACTTCTCTTTTTGTAAAAAGAGAGAGAGTGAAAACAAAGAACTTAAATATATTGGTATCTTGATGGGAGCAATTTTCCCATTGTAAAGGCTTTGCAATGGAAGTTAACTCTGTTTAGACTACAAGTATAATGGTAGAAGTTGTAAACCAAGTGGTATGTAAATGCAAAAACTGGTCATGCTAAAGAAAAGGTTCAAAAGTATAATCATGCTCCAATGTAAGACTTTAGAAAAGCAAGTAAAGCAAATCTGCTTTAGCAGATTATATAGTAAAAATAAAATTCACTGTTCTGTAACAAATTTCACGGTACGAAGTGTGCAACAGGCTGCATATGTTCATATTTGTGTAAATCTGTAAATAATCATGGAATACATTCTAAACAAGTTTGAAATGGCAGGTGAGTTTTACCTAGGAAGTTATTTAAAGTAACAAGATCACAAGAACTTGGTACTTTTAATCTCCTTATATTGGAAATCTGAGCAGCTAGCACAGAAACCAGGAACTGAATACTACTAGTACCGATGCATGCTAGCTTGCTAGTAAATTTGTTGTATGGCTGTCATGACATAAATAAAGGCATGTATGTTATCACTTAAAAGGTATAACTTTTGTCAACAGAAAGCTAAATGCTAGAATAGACTTGTATGCAAAGTTGACATGTAATTGGCTGAAATCTTTAGAAAGTACTTGCACTGGAAAGTAATCTGTGTGTTCTGTTCCAGGTTGCTTCCCTAAAGAAGAATGTGGGTCAGTTCAGCGGGTTCCCATTTGAAAAAGGAAGTGACCAATACAAAAAGAAGGAAGAAATGTTAAAAAAGTAATTATCGCTTCTTATTGTATCTTGACTCATGTTATACGTTCCTTTTTGTTTTCAAAATTTTACTTCAGATTATATATAATTTTAAGCTGAATGGCTGTTTCGTAGAGCTCTGTGATCTGTTTCAGAGCTGACTTTTTGTCACACAAACCAACCTCTAAAGATGATTTTAACTATTACATGCTAACTAGCAGATTTTTCTGCTAAGTGAGAAGAAAACATTATTTCCCCAGTGTTGCGAATACATTGTGCCCTATTCATGCTGCAAACTTGCGTTCTTCTATGCCTCAAAACCTTTCTCCTTCAGAATCAAAGCTATTTCTGCTTATGTATTAAACAGTCTTATTCCTAGAGTTGCTGTATCAACTAGTCCATCAATATTTCTTTCTTTACTGTCTCCTCATGTTAGCTTCTTTTCTATTAACAGGATAAACTGCCACAGCTTGATTTTGACTGTTCTGAAAGGGTTTTAAAATGCCCTTGCATATCTGTGCACCTAGCTGTGACAAAAAAAAAAAAAAAAAAACAAAGCTAGTAACAAAAGAACTTCTAACTTCTACCCAATTAATTCTAAATCTTTTTTTAGTGTCAGTTTATTGGTAGTGTGAAGGCTTCCATAATTAAAAATTGCAAATCTCCCTTTTTGCAATTTTCTTGCAAATCTTGCAATTGCAAGATACACAATTTTTTAGGACTCAGGTTTGTCAAATGTGAATCTACAAGACAAACTGTCTCAGGATGGGAATTTTAACTGTTTCCTATTGGTTTTATTGGATAATGTTTTCCTTTATCTGCAGAAGGCCACAAAATACGTTTGTACTTATTTTTTTTTTTGTATTTTCAATATGAAGGAACTGCTAGTTAAGTTTTATTACCCTTCACTCTTCAGCAAATGCTATGAAACCTGACTGTTCCGTTAAGCCCTGCATGCCTGCATTACTGTGTTAAATTCTGCTGCTGTTCATAGCTATGTATGAGATGCTGCTGATTAGATTATTAATTTATTCTATGTGGTTGATTTTTGCCCACAAGACACTTGCATGTCATCATGTTTTAACAGCATCAAATGAGGTAAACAAAGGACAAAATTTATTTTGCAGAATCTGACTATTGCGGTTATAAATTAGAAAGAACGAGGGTTGAGGCTGATGTGCGTATTAGAGTTCTTGTATTTTGTAGGTCAAAAATACTTGCTGTGGAAATTACTGACTCAGAACTTTGTGTGCACTTGTTTATTCCACATTTGAATTGCATTTTAATACCTAGGACTGCTGTTACCTGCAGATGTACCATCAAAGTATTAGAAATATGAGAGGTTGGTCCTAAAGTATTAGAAATATGAGAGGTTTGTCCTAAGTTAAAATACAAGGACAAATGCCGTGTGTAACACAAGCTGTAAGCAATTTTAGTTAAAGCAGGAATAGAACCATAAAATCCTAAATTCAGTATACAAGGTCTTGAAAGTCTGAAACAAACTTCAACACTATGCAGTTTTAAAATTTCTTAACAAGGTAACTCGCTTTAACTCTATAGTGTTATTGTCTTTCAAAATGCAAGAGACTGACTTTGATTCTGCAGGAATACCTTAGAAGTATTCAGTGTATGCCCAGAAGCTAAATAGGAAGGCTTTCCACACAGTAAGATCACACAAAATTTTTTATAACCTCGTCTAGAAAAATGATTGAAAGATTTTATTTCATTGTTGGAAGGATGGTGGATGAACTGTACTTTGAGGTTGGGAAATACTTCAAACCTGTCCAGATTTCCTCTTTCCATGCCCTAAAATATCAGAGAACAAAGTTGTTCTGCCCCCCTTAGAAGTCTGTGAGTTTAAAGGGACAGTCTGAAATTAATTACTACTTTAGGGAAGTTGTAGGCCACCATGGGATAGCTGCACTGGCTCTAAACAAACCATAATAGATAATAAATAAACAATAAAAATAAGTTTCCTTTTAATTTGATTATCAGAAATAGCTATTAAACTTGCAAAAAATGGTCAGACAACAAAATCCACTTTTCAGGCAGCGTTGTACAAAATGAGTGAAGAGAAAAGTATAAGTGAAGGGAAGTAAGGGGTAGAGTAAGCAGGGGTTTTTTTGGTTTTGTTTTTAAAATCTCATCATGCTTCTATTCTGATGTCGTACCCTCATAGGATCTGACTCTCTTTTCACTTTTTTTGATACCAGTGGAACAAATGATAAAGGGGGGCAGTTGATTCAAGATCCTTTTGGATCTTGAAGGTGGTGAATGTCAGAGTTTCTCGTAACCTTGTATCTTCATCAAAGATACTGCCATAAGTGTGTAAGGAACCAGAGAAAATTAAGGGATACCCCCTGGTGTTGCAGCCACTGGATATATTGTCCCAAGATTGATTCTTTCCAATGTGGTAGGTTAGGAAAGATGCTGGAGAAGATTTTCCCCCTCTCCCCCCTAAGATTTTATAACTTTTTTTTATATATCCTGCTTTACACACATATGGATTTGGGATTTTGTGGAGTGTTGTTTCTCTGTGTAAGATAGGTAAGACTGGGAATGTAGTTAAGTGCTCAGTTGCAGACACAAACCAGATGGCAGCTTCAAGGAGTCAAATGCTGACTGATTGTTTAGGATGTGATACTGATTTTTCTCTCTTCTTTTTTTCTTTTTTCTTTTTTTTTTTTTCCCCTTCCCTCCCCAGATTTAGAAATGCAATGTTGAAAAGCATCTGTGAAGTTCTCGACTTGGAAAGATCAGGTGTTAATAGTGAGCTCGTAACCAGAATTTTAAACTTCTTAATGCATCCAAAATCTTCAGGCAAGGTGAGACGCAGGTTGTTACACTCACTTTTACAGCTCTGTTTTGATGAAAAATGCAGCTGTCTTTCTTGGCTATTATTTGCATGCTACCAGTGGTGATACAGTTATGTTGTACCTACTGAAGTAGCAGTGGCTCTTGAAAGAGAGTAATTCTACTCTTTCAGGCATCTACAATGGGGTGAGAGCTTAGACACTATATGCTTATATGTAAGTGCGCCTGCTATACACTGTTAGTGCATATAGGTGTATGTAGTCAACACAGGAAACTATGCCCAAATACCGTAAGTAGCTTTTGCTTTATGGGTGAATAGAGGGGAATAAACATAATATGTGAGGAGGAAAGGGGGGGAAAAAAGCAAAGAAGGTGTCAGCAAAGAAATAAAACATCAAAGGGCAGGAAAATAAGCAGTCAGATGTTACCTGGTTATGCTACAAGTTGGCAAGTGAACATGATCACATTTGGTCATCACAAGATGAAATTTGTTGTAACGCTGGAAAACTTGCATAACTAGTGTATGCTCATGTACTAGATTCTGCTGCCAGGACTACGAAAATCTATTGATCTTGGGGTTTCAGTTTTTAGTGTAAAAGCAATACTTGAATAGTTAGACTGTTGTTCAGGAAATCTGCATGCTGACTTAGGTGCACTAGTATTGAGTGACAGTAAAATGCAGTTTTGCGTAAGACGTCAGAATTCCTGCCTTTACGTCTACAGAAGAGTTGTCAGCTAATTTACCAGAAAAAAGTGTGCTTTTATGAGTTGGGAGGATACAGGTAGGTAAAAGGTTCCTGCTAGATTGTTTCCCTTGCTTCCCTTCCCTAACCCCCAACCTTTGAAGATTTGTTTGGTTAGGGGAGTGAAAGGGTTGCTTAGCTTAGAACTGAAATTTCATTTTACTCAGCTCTATCTCTGCAATGAATTTCTGCTTAATGCAAAATGTTATGGCTAAAGTTTAGTATATAAAATAGTCCTGGGTTTTGTTACCAAGACTCGGAGACCTCTATATTTCTTTACTTTCATGTGATTTGAAGCAATTTATATTTTTTAAATTCACTTTTGTATTTGTACTTGGATTACACACTTCCTTGTTTCTCAGCCATTGCCAAAATCCAAAAAAACACCAAGCAAAGGTGGCAAAAAAGAGCGCAGTAGCACTGGAACAGCAAGAAAAGCAAAACGCACCAAGTGTCCAGAGATCTTGTCAGATGAATCCAGTAGTGAAGAAGATGAAAAGAAAGAAAAGGATGACTCTTCAGAAGAAAAAGAAAGTGAAGATGAGGTAATGAGGGGTTTTGTTTTCTTTTCAACATAGGGATAAAAACATTTGTCTGCAATTTGTCATTACATAGTTGTTCTTGATTGGTAATTCTTGGAACACAGTTGGAGGGTAAGTGATGTTTAACTGAATTAATAGTTTAAAAAAAAAAAAAGAAGCAGCTGCAATTTGTAAGAAATTTTTGTAATTTTTTAGTGTGTTAGAGAATCAGTAAGATATAAAAGCCAAAGGTTCTGATTCTTGGATATATGTATGCACCTTATAAAACCATTTGTTCTACATCATTTTGGATTAGCCAGGATTTCAGACATAATTGATTGCATTTTTTGTATCATCTGTGATGACTTTATTGTAGTTTCATGAAAATTCCCAGTATCTGTCTATTTATATCTTTTTTTTCTGTGTGGGGTATGATTGGATATTTATGACTTAAGTTTGAATTCAGTGAATTTCTCTGATCTACCTAACTGCATTGGTTTTGGATCTTCATTCCATATTTCTCCTGGATTTTATGGTCTAATATCTCTTTTAGGATTCTGTGTCTTGGATCACAAAGATAGAGTGAGCAACATAGTAAGCAGCCTAACAAAGATCCCTGCAACCTCCAAAGTGCTTAGCAATAGTTGAGCAGACTGAAGTCTTTGGAAACTGAAGTTGAATTGCATAAAAGCTTAAGTATTACAAGAGCAGTAGTATGTCAAATTAGTTTGAATGTAGGAAATCAAATGGAAAATGGCTACATTTGTACAACTTTAAGATTGCAGCATTTAAAGAAAAAGAAACAAAGGTTAGGTTTATGGCACCCTTTAGCATGCCACAGGTTGAAGGATGTAGGCATCAATGTATTGCTGCCCCAGCTTGTGGGAATCCTGCACATGGAGTGACTGGAATAGATTGTCTTTAGAGTTGTGTGTCTTTTGATTGCAACTCTTCCTTTAAACAACTGTGGTGATTTAAGCCCAGCCAGCAACTCAGAACCACGCAGCCGCTCGCTCCCCCCCCCTGCTCCTGGAGCGATGAGGAGGAGAATTAAAAGAATGTAAATCTTGCGGTTTGAGATAAGAACAGTCCAGTAACTAAGATATAATACAAAGCTACTACTACTATTACCACCAGTAATAATAATGGTAAGGGAAATAACAAGGGGAGAGAATATCAAACTAAAAGGGGAAAAGGAAAACAATAAACACAAGTGATGCACAATACAACTGCTCACCACCCACCGACCAACACCCAGCCTGGCCCGAGCTGTGATCTAGGCCTTCCAGGTGACTCCCCCCAGTTTATATACTGGGTATGGAATACCCCTTTGGCTAGTTTGGGTCAGTTTTCCTGTTTCTGCTTCCTTCTGCCTTTTTGTGCCCCTCCTTGCTGTCAGAGCACGAGAGACTGAAAAGTCCTTGGTCAGAGTGAGCATTACTTAGCAAAAACTAAAAACATTGGTGTGTTATCAGAACTGTTCTCAGACTAAAGTCAAAAACACAGCACTGCACCAGCTTCTAGGAAGGAGAAAAAAATAACTGCTACAGCTGAACCCGGGACAACAATACAAAAGATCTTAGTTATCTGGAAGCAAAAGATATCTGAAATATTTTTGTGTGCTTGGGGAGCGTAATTTTATAAGAAACTGGAATCTGAGTCCCGGGTTTGTCTTCTGACTTTGTACCTGGTGATTGAGCTTTTAGCAGAAATTTGAAAGCTGAAAAGTTTTCACTCTTTAAAAGTTAAATAAATCTTTAAAATTATTCAATGAGCTAATTATAAGTAATTACAAATAGAAAGCTGTAGCACAACCAAACTGTTTAGTACTATCAGAGGGTGCTCACTGTTTAAGCTCAAGAGTCCACATAGAAGGACAATGTGAAATATAAAAGAATGTAGGAATACTGTTTATGGACATATTCCCACTGTAGTATACAGGTAGAAATTGCCAGCAAAACTCAGTAATCAGACTTGATGATTTAGTTGTATTGACAGAAATGATAATTTCTAATGTGGAAAAGTTGTATATATTGTTTGGGTAGAAGCCATCATTTTGATCTGGTTTTCTTCTTTATAGCCTCCTAGAAAAACATCTAAAAGAGAAAGATCTAAAAAGAGTACTTCCAAAACCAAGAAAGCTGTGAAGAGTGCAAATGTCAAGAAGGCAGATAGCAGCACTACTAAAAAAAGTCAGAATAGTTCTAGAAAAGGTAAATGCTTTAAATCTTTCATTGTACGTTAACTTGTAGCTTAAGTGGCATGCTTGTTAGAAAGCAAGCTTTTGCACCTAATTGCGAAAGAAACTAGAACTTGGCGGATCCTTGGCTTGCTACTTGATGTTTTTTTCCTTGGAACAGTAATTAAAAAAGGTCTGTGTTGGGTATACTTTTTAACTTCTGTTGAGTACATATATATACTTTGTATTTGCATATAAACTGAAAATATCAGCCTAGTTTTCCTTTCTGCTGGAAAAATGTTAGCAAAATTCTGTTGGTGCCTCTTTAATGACTTCACACAAATCTTATCGATCCAGAAGTATATATTCCAACTGTGCATGTCCTTTGTTCAGCAGCTTGTTGTGGTTTTTGTTAACATAAATATGGGTTCTACGTGTGTCTTATTGATATGCATAAAAGCTATCCATATATTGAGTTTATTAATACCTGTGTAAAGATTGCAGCAGTGCAGGTGGGGACAGTGGTTTCTTTCTAAGCAGCTTTGCAGAAAAGGGTCAGGGTAAGGGGGCAAGTGGTTCTCACAGACAGCAAGTCTAACCCAACTCAGCAATGTGCACTTGTGATAAGGAATACTGACAGCACGCTGAGCTGTTTCAGCACATGTGTAGCCAGCAGCTTGAGGGAATTGATTCTTACCCCCTATTCTGCCCTTGTGAGCCTGCCTCCAAGAGCAGAGTCCAACTTTGTGCTCCTGGGTGCATGACAGACATGGATGTAATGGAGTGAGTCCAGTGGAGGGTCACCAAGATGGCCAGGGGCTGGAGCACATGATGCAGGGAAGAGAAGCTGTGGGAACTGGGCTTGGTCAACCTTAAGAAGAGATGGATAAAGGGGGATCATAGTGCAGTCTGCAACTATTGAATGGGAGAGCATGGGAAAGGCAGGACCAAGCTCTTCTTGAAGGTACACAATGAGAGGATGGGAGGCACCAGGCACAAGTTGCCACCAGGGAAATTGCAATTACAGGTGTGGGGCAGAAAAGCGTTACCATGAGGTTGATCACATGGAAACAGGGCCTGGAGCAATTCTAGAATCCATGTTGTTGGAAATGTTCAGAATTCAGCCTGGCAGGGCCCTGAGCCACCAGTTCTACTTGGCCCTGTTTTATGTAGCGGCTTAAACCAGATGATCTTCAGAGGTCCTTTCTCACTTTAAATTCTCTTGCTTTCTGAGGTAACAGCCATGCCTCTGTCACAATTGTAGTATGAGTTATTAATGTAGCATATATTCATTTTGCAAACATACTTCATTTAATGCCAGCAATTGACATATGCATGCTATAGCAGATCAGTTCAGATTAATTACCCTGCTTTTCAGCATGTTAAGAAAAGGAATGGTTAAACTCTCATGCATAGATTTATGCTGAACTTCCTTCATAGCTTTATTTTTTCAGCAGAGTTAACTGGCCTGTGCTGAACTGTGTATTTTCAGATTGGCTGCTGGCAGTACTAATGTGACTGACTCTGTGTGTACACTTTAGTTTGTCATCAACACACGCACGCATATAAGTGTCGTATATGTGTTTTGCATATAAGTTGTGTAATATAGTCATAATTTCTTTTGTACTCTTCCTGTATTTCTGTTTTGAGTGTATGTTCTTGGTACAAAATTCAAAATGTTAAGCAGGTCTTTCTGTGAGCTCATTATCTACAATGTTTGGCATCTGCCCTAATGTTTTTGTTGTTGTTGGCAGTGCAGAAACTGAGTGGAGTTGTTCAGTCTAATTTTTTTGCTGCTGGAAGAGATTGTAGGAGTGTCCTGTGCCTCTTGACTGAACTTCCTTTATGATTCTCTTAATTTGTTGTCATGTTTTTTCCGATAGCATGTTTAGTAATGCAGCATTCCAGAATTACAAGATCCTTAAGATCCTTGTGTGCAGTGCTGCTGGGGGGGGGAAAAAAATCCAAACTCCTTTTTAAAGCAAATAAGTACTTCTTTTTTTTTTTAAGGGCCATTAGACCTCAATCTAAAATTGTTATGATAAGCCATTTTTTAGCTTGATAGATTAATCTGTCCCATACCTTTTAGAGTACATAGAGCGGTGCAGATTCATAAATAAATGTACTGCTGATAGCATTGCCTTTATATTTAAATGGATGGTCTGGCAAGATATCTATTTTAAGGGAGAACATCTGCATCACGTACTTGGGGAAAGTTCTGATAGCTTCTGTTTTGGAGGAATAAAGCAGGCAAATTGAAAATCTTTTTATTACAACTCCAATTATTCTTCCTATTTAGAAAGCGAGTCTGATGATAGTTCAGATGACGAACCTTTAATTAAAAAGCTGAAGAAGCCACCCACAGATGAAGAAATTAAAGAAACTGTCAAGAACTTGTTGGCCAATGCAAACTTGGAGGAGGTCACAATGAAACAAATTTGCAAGGAGGTAAGCAAGTATGATGGTGCGGTCTCATTTTAGGCAACAGGTTGTGTATGAACTGATACAATGACAAAAGTCAGAAGTGGAGGTTTGCACTTTGCACAATGGTTCAGAAACGAGCTCGTTTTGCATTGATTTATTTACTTGCTAACAGCTATAACAAGGAGAGCTTTAATCTTAAAGAATGCAACACTGATACCCAACATTAGAATTGAAATCCCCAAAGAAAAAATAGCTACATGGAAAGTAGCAGTATTACCTCCAAAACAAATGCCGTATGGTAAAGTATTTGAGATGTTGAGAGGGTGCAGGAGCTTGCTGCTATCAAAAGGGGAGGGCTGTGTCCTGCTCTCTGTGAATTTCTCCTACTCGCTTTGTTCTAATTCTTCATATGTGCTTTTTCTGAGTCCATTCAACTCTCATCTATCAGCAAAAAAATTAATAGGTCTTATCTGAGTTAGTGAGTTGAATGAATTCAGCAAGGAATTCATTGATTGTCAGGACAGATGCCAGGAAGGGTCCATGTGGCTGGAAAAGGGAAAGGTAGGGAAAAGTTACTACACGCAGACAATACTATTACCTTGATGTTTTCTACAGTCAAACTGTGTGTTTGTTTTCCTGGTACTTCCAGGAGGTTGTCTTGAGAAAATGAAACCAGAAGTTATGAGGAAATGATTTATTTATATTCTGTGCAAACTTTTTGTCACAGTCCTTTTCTGGTCCTTCTAGAAGTCTGAAATTTGGTATACTGAACTAAAATATTTTGCATTAGTTGTCAGTGTTGGCATCTTTTTCTTGTTTCTTTGGTCCTCTCTCACCCAGTTAACCAAAAAATAGTTGTAGAATAACACTCAGATATGTTGGCTTTTCTGTTAGTCACCTGAAAGGATCACAATTTTACTTACTACCAAAAAGAATAAGTAAACATCAGAATTTGATATTTGTTTGGCTTCCTATGCTAGTGTGGGGGTATCTGACACTTAGCATGCCAGACAAGCACTGGAGAATTCTTAATTGCCTGATAAGTAAAGTTAGGCATTCCAATTTACTAATATGAGAAATTACAGCATGAGTTTTGTCAGTGACTAAGCATAAAAAAGAGTATTTAAATATTTATGTGGTCAAAATAAAACAGGAAATAAGCTTTTCACTTCCCATAATTAACAGAGGGCATTTTGGTGTACTAGAAATACCAGGTTTTGCCCTAATTTTATTTAAGCAACTTCTGTTAATACAGTACATTGAATGAAAGTAATTGTACAGTACATTGAATGAAAGTTGTGTTGTTACTTCTTTTTTTTTTTAGGTGTATGAAAACTATCCTAGTTATGATTTATCTGACAGAAAAGACTTCATTAAAAAAACAGTCAAAGAGGTAAAAACTTTATCATTTAGAAAACATGCTGGGTTCGGGTTTTTTTTCTTCAGCCTTTTAGAAAGGAGCATGTCATCCTGTTACAGTTTTAATAGCCTCCTGCATAGTATTGGATGTTTAGTGGTCCAGTAAACCTGAGCTCTGGTCCTAATTTGATTTTTTTCCTTTTGTATCTCTACTACTCTCATGAGTTTCTTTGGTAAGCAGAACTAAAATTAAAGCTATCAAGCTATCATCATTTTTGATGACTTTTATTCTCTGAAAGCTATGCATTTGCTTTAAATGACAGCCTTGACTGCAAGAAGCACTGTAATTCATGCACTGACCATGTATATATTTTAGGTAACAATGCATGAGGTTGTGTAAGTTCTGCAGACCTGCAAGCTTTGGCAAGGAGAGAAAGCAAAAGAGGATAGGTAGCTTTTCTCTGCATTTGCTCCTGGTAGCTCAGTTATTATGTTGCCTTCAAAAGAGTTTGCTGCACTTAAGATTAGTGATCTAATGTGTTCTTGACAAAGCATTTGTAGTCTGGTCTGTGGTTGGTGACTAGTAAAAAAATTTTCAAGTTCAATTACTTTTGCTTGCCCCCAAACTAAAAACGGAACCTGAGAAGTGAGGTTTTTGTAGTGGAGTTAATAAAGTAACTTTCTCTTGTGGCTTCATTTGCATGTGTTGATACATGGCTATCTAGAAACAGTTGTGTCTATGTGCTGTGCGTGCATGTGTTGTTATCAGTGAAGGTATAAGAGAGCAGTTGGTTTGCTGTAGGGATGTTCTTGGGGTTTTGTGATAGCTAAAGTAGAGTGCATTTTCTTGGTAGTCTGATGGAAAAGGAGTAGCTGTATGTATCTGGATTGAAAGAAAGGAGAAAACTAATACACTTCTCTTTTCAGTTGATTTCATGATCTGATTTGACTGTGGGGAATGAAGATTCCTGGTTTTATGTTCCCATGGATTTGAAGATCTGATAGGCACCAGCAAAAGGAATGTGTGTTACCCTTGGTGGTATTTAGTCAGAGCTGATTCTGCTGATCTAATGTTAAGAGTGTTGATGTAAATTGCTTTGTGTGTCTTTTTGTTTTGGTTTTTTTTTGTTTGCTTTGGGTTTTTTGGGGGGGAAAACAAAGCTGCATTTGATGCAGTTTTTAGTTGAACATACTTAAGCTTCGTGCATGGCAATAAATGTTCCCTTTTTATAGTTTTTGTACATTTTGAATTGCTTTGTATAACTAGATTCATTAGAACCATCATAGCTTTTTAGTGTGGATTATTAGCTTGCAGGAGATTTTAAAATTAAGTAAAATGAAAGCTGCTTATCTACACATATACATGCAGAGACTGGAATATTGCAGTATTGGTTATAAAGATATTTTGAATACATATCCATTCTGAAAATAACAAGAGTTAGTCACATGTTAATCTCTTTTATATTCTGATACATTCTACAGATACAGAATTATTCTGAATCTAGATTATTGTCTTGCATGTGTAGGCACTGAGAGAACTGTCAAAGCATGGTAACTAATTGGCATAAAGATGTTATTTTTATACTTTCAAAAGGCTTTCTGTTGTGTATATAAAGTTATTTCAGATTTCTTTTGTGCAAATCAGTTTTTTAATCTTGTTATCTTAGAATTTATGACCTGAAATGTCAGTGCTCAGCAGTGAGGCTATGATGAAAAGGGGTATGCAGAATTTTCATGAAACTACGAAGAAGTTGAGGTTTTATGATGTTTGTCCCATCTTGCCTTGTACAGAAACTAAACTGTAGTTTTATACTTAAGCTTCTCAGCTTATAACTTTGTACAAAAGGCTACAGATACATTTGTTTCAATGGCTTGAGAAAGTAAATAAATCCCTCCACAGGCTGTAGGAAAATTTGTAAAGGTCACTTTGCAAAAAAAAATCTTCAGTGTCTTGACTTGATGGCCTAGCATCTCGGAAGTGGGTTTCCAAGATGTACAGGTGGGAGGCTCAATAGCTTTGGAAATCCCCAGTGGGGCTTCTGTATTGGGTAGCTCTGATGTGTGTGTTTAAGTTCTGTTCTGTATGCAAAAGCTCTTCTGAACCTGAGCCTTGGTGCTTCGACATGGACAGTGGTACTTCTAAGCCTGCGGTCTTCAACTTTGGCCTACAGCTTTTCAGATCAAAGTGAACTCTTCGCATAAGTTTTTGTTCTTTAGGTTTCTGTTCTCCATATACCTTGGGAAATCCTACGCTTACAATTATGAAACTAATAATTGCCAAAGTGTGGGCTGCCATTAATGCCATGAGCACAGAATCTCTCTGACTGTAGTGTTGCTGAAAGACAAAGCATATTTTTTGAATTTTATTGTACAGTTGGGAAATATGGGTTCATAAAGGATTTAAATTCTGAAAATGTTCAGCCAGTTAGACTATTATTCTTAACATACTTTTTGAATTTCTTTGTGTGTAATGGTTTATAATAAGGCTGAATGTAATGGGGGGATTTTGTATTCAATAAATGGCTTTCACAAAAATGTAAATAAATTTTGGTGATCTAATTACTCAAATTATAGCAAAAGAAAATCTATACAGAAACAAGGTTGTCTTTATCTCATCTGGTAGAAACTAGTCAAGCCTTTTTCATCAGGCTTTTCTGTTTTAAAGATACTATTGCTGAAATGTATGTCCTTACACCAGCGTACAATTTTTTATATGTTCTGTAAGGTTGGTTTGTTTTTATTTGTTTGGCTTTTTTTTTTTTTCCCTAGAACTGCCTTAGCGTAAAAAACATTTTTTCATTTACAAATAAAAGCAACAAAAGTTTCCAAGTCCTGCTTAAAAGCAGAAAGTTATTTCAAGTTTTCTTGAGTTTTGGAATGGATTTTCTACAAACACTCGAACTGCTTTGTGATTTTTAGGTAAATATAGCAGTTGGTTTCAGTTGTGTGGGTCAGCAGGTATTTTTAAGATGAGCGACTCATAAGTATAAAAATTCTAACAAAAAATTACAAAAAAGTTAATGTACTTCTACTCATTGTATGTACACATTTCTTGCCACTTTGGAATTGTGCAGGTGGAATGGAAATGAATTTGGCATCTTTCAAATACTTTGTTTCAATCCCTTAACTATAACTTAGTGTAGTCCTCAACAGAGAAGAAATGTCTGAGCTGTTTCCCTGCTAATCCATACCAGTCTGGTTGCAGCTGAGGCAATATTCCAGTTCTTCCTACAGCTGGGGGAAAGACTGCAGCACAATACTAAAAGGTAAATAAAATGTCTGGCTTATCCTGATGCTATTGGATTAAAACAGCTGATAAGAGCTCTAAATCCTGTACAGAGGTCCTCATAAAAAATAGAAACTGGGTAACTAGAGAAAAGGTAACTAATTAAAGTGTTCAGGCATATACCTTCCAGGTGCTTAAGATTATGTCCTGACTCTTGGATTCTAGAAAAAGTCCTAATGATTTGATTCAGCTTTTGCTATTCAGTATTTTGGTTAGTGACCTGGAAAACCACCCCAAGTTAACCTGAGTGACTTGCTTGTATCAACAATGGTTCTTAAGACTGAGTTTGGCACCTGAGATAGCAGTGTATGAGCCCTGTAGAAGAAGGGTGGAGAGGGCTAGGAGGGGAAAGGGAAGAATAGAAATTTTGAGTGAAGAGGTTACATGTCTTTAGGAAAAGAGCTGAGTTGGAGTTATGTGGTAACCCATGGTACACTGCTCAGTCACATCTAACATGGATGAAATTAGGAAGATGCAGCTTTAAGCACAATCCTACTTTTTTTCTGGGAGCTCTAGACTAATAGCCTCTTGGGCCTAGCAGGCTGCTTACAGCATCTGTGTTCCTACTGCATTATCGTATTACAAGGCACATGACAGCAAGATACATGAATGTCTGGGTATAGATTAGCCACTGCTAAAATGAACTTTAAAATAATCTTTTTGGAGGCCAGTGCTTAATCTGGCTAAATGATGCCCCTGGCAGTCAGCATGGTGATTTCCGATAAGGTGTATTAGCTCTGCTGTTGTTTCAGAGAGACAGTGACTCATAACCACTTGGGTAGATCTAATTATTCTTGTTTCCAAATCACAAAGTTGACTGTAGTCTGCAACTACCAAATAGGAGAGCATGGGGAAGGCCGGGCCAGGCTTTGCTTGGAGGTGCACAGTGAGAGGATGGGAGGCACTAGATAGGGCACAAAAGCTTCACCATGTGAGGTTCATCACACAAAAATGGGACCTGGAGCAGTTGTAGAATCCCTGTAGTTGGAGATGTTCAGGACTCAACCTGGCAGGGCCCTGAGCAACCAGTTCCACTTGGACTTGTTCCGAGTAGTGGCTTAGACCAAATGATCTCCAGAGGTCCTTGGGTAAGAAGATGGCAATATTATGTAACTTGCCCTGCCTTTTCATCTGACCTTGTTCACTGGATTGCGCCCCTTTGTAGAGTCACCACTTTTATTTCCAATTTAAGTTTTAGACAGGTGGGCTAAAAGGAAAAAAAATTCCCCCACATCAACTTTTCTGGGAGGATTGTCATTCCCAGGAGGAGTGTGATGAAATCTACTGATTTGCACTTAATTTTAAAAGCAGCATTAGTATTTTGTTTCAATTTCAAAAATTGTTATTCTTAGAATGAAGTTAATGTTTTCAAGACCAGTGTCAAGTGTAATGATAATAATTTTCCTGCCAGGAGATATTAGGAGAACAAAGTGCATTTTTGGGATACAAACTTTGAACTGCTAATCAAGTATGACAGGATTAGGGGAAAGCAGTGAATCTTCCACACCATAATGCTTTCACTGGTTCAGACCTACATGTGTAACTGGTCGAAACAAACTTTCAAAGGAAGTACCAGTTTGGGGTGGGGTTTTTTTGTTGTCTGCAGTCAGACTTAAACTAAACAAACACATAACCTCCCCTTCAAAAAAAGCTACGTAGATAAGTGTTATCAGAATTTGTTGCTGTAGGGAGGCTTGCACATGCTTACAGTCATCTGTGATTATTAGGAACCTTTCAGGACCACAGTCCAACAAAGCGTTCATTCTACAGTTATTCAGTGAAAAGCATTAAGTGGTTCACAGGTGATTTTCCTTGCTATTTTAAAATTATGGTCAAACAACTGTTTTAGCTAAAATTCCCTCTGGCTAAGGAAAATAATCTGATAGAAGCTTATAAGTTTGGTAAAACTTTGAGGCAAAATTCCCTATTACAATATTGTCCAAATAATATCAAACCTAGGGCTCAGTGAAGGCTGTAGAGCAGCACTTTTGAGGAACTGGCTAGCTGTAGGAATATCTAAAATGAAATCATAATACCAAATGTAATAAAGTAGGTTTAACTACTAGTTAAATTTAAAGGAAAAAAGCAAACAGAAACACCCACCAAAACATGAACATCCTTTGGATACTTTCCAGTTTTATTCTGCTGCCATACCATAGTCACACAGAAGAGTTGAAGTGTAACAGATCATGCTCTGCATTCAAATATGTAACAAATCTTCTCAAAGAAAACATTCCCCAGTCCTTTATTTGCAGGGAATAAATTAAACACAAAACATACACATGCTTGAAACAAATTTTAACATAGGTATCAAAAAGATTGGGGGGAACATTAATAAAGGAATGAAGTCTCAGAACCAGCCTGATGGTCTTTTACATTACAAATGAATGTAAATTATAATGGAACATACTTATTTTATTTACTCCTCAAACTGAAGTGCAGCACAATATAGTTTAAGTGCCTTGGCACCAAAATAATATACAAATAATTAATAGATTAGGCCATTAGTAAACTCATCATTAGTTATCCTTTTTTTTAATGCTAAAAGAAGTGTGCAGCAGCTGAAGCCAAATGTGACCATATTCTGTTCATGTCCATCTTTATTCTCTAGAATATAGCATTTATCTACCTGCAAAGTTATAGATTTGAAACGCCCAAGTACAAATTAACAGTATGGAAGCATATGCCTAAAATCAAGCATGTTCACACAAACTTTGGACTGCAGAAAGGGATGCTGAGCTCAACTTCCCAGGCATTTCCTGTCTAAAATGCAGTGTGTTTATATGTTGTTACTAAGGTGACTGAAGTTTTGACCAAGAGCAGCTGAAGCAACTATTTGGCCTTGTAGAAATTAGGGTGGTTTTCCTACTTCATAAGCTCCTCTCTCAATAATTTTGTCATATACGATAAACTAGAAAAGAAACGTGGAAGTCAAACTACGCAGCTCTCTATCTTCCCTACTTAGGCTGTGAATTGGCTTGTAATTTATGAAATTAACAAAGTGCAAATGATTACCCAAAGCAAAGTCTGATGCCCAATTACCTTTTCTCATCAGAGGATTTTGTCTTGCTTCTTATAACCTTTAAATTACAATTTAATACTTGGAAATACTTTTAAACTGTACATACTAGCATTTATATAGAAGAAAATTATGAACAGTTACACTTTTCCTATTAATTTATATAATTCAGCTTTAAGAAGCAGAACAGAATATATATCTGAAAAACATCTAGTTATATAAACATTTTCACCTTGTAAATTAGAGATTAATTAAAGGTATTTAACAATATCATAGCTATTCTCACAACAAAATATTAGGTATCTAAAAAGAAGAATTGCATTTATTCAGTAGGATTTTTCTTAAGGTTGATTGTTGGGTTTGGTTTGTTTTTTCCCCCAAGGATACAGCTTTATGAAAATGAGCACCGTAAGTCAAAAGCTTGCTGTTATTCTGAAATGAAGAGATTAAAAAAAGAGAACCGATGCATGAGAATAGATGAGGGGGAAGAGAATAAGTGCTTACTTTCCTTCCAGAAGTCAGGAGGTTTGTGCAGTAGTTAGAGGGAAGTCATGGGGGAAGAGATCTAAAAGTTGGGTTACATTTTTCTTTTCATTAATACTGTTTTAGTGGAACAGTATTACAACAGAGATCCTGGTTATGTCTGTCTTATTTCTATTGAAAAATACTTTATTTCCTTCCCTGTCCCATGGAAGAGCTATCAGATAGATGCTTAGGCCTGACTGAATTACACCCTCAAGATGTTTTTAATAATACTTTAATTATAAAAGCAAACAGAAGAAGAAAAAAAAACCAACTTCAAGTCAAAGTGCAAGCCACCTTGTTTCAGCCCTTCATAAAAGTATTAATGTTTTTCCTCATTCATCTTCACTTATTTTTTAAATATAAAAGCTGAATGAGCCTTTAGGAACTTAGAGTCCTTCATCCCCAGCTGTGCACTCATATCAGTAGACAGTTTCTCTACTCAGCCCAAATTTAATTTGGAAGTTTGTTTTCAAAATACTTGTAAGTGTTTTTAAGCCATCCTATTCCTACATGATCAGAAGCGCTAAGCAAATCTTCACTTAGCCTATTATTGTAATAAGAATTTATCTGAATAAGTAGCAGAAAGAATACTTTAAATTTCTTTAAAGTGATGTAAATGTTAATTTTTCAAGTTCTGTTAGCTACAATAACCTTTTTATGATTGCACTGTAAACTGTTCCAGCCATCTGATTTAAAGGAACAAACTTGATATTCCAAAGCCCACTTTGTGGAGGCTAAGAATATGAAAAATATTATAGAAAAGGTTATTGATTCCAAGTGGAAAAAGTTGAGTTCCTCCCTACAATAATTCTAGAATTTGTCTAGGCTATTCAGGCTTTGGGGAGGAAATTGGAGCCCCTATGAGCATAATCAACCTGAGAAGCACAGTTAGTAGAAAAATCCTATTATTACTAACTGCCAGCATTTTTAATGTTGTATATTAACTTGGTTTTAATCTGACCTTCTGAAATGAAGGTTCACAATAGCATGACTTGAGCTGTACAGAAGAGGACGCTCAATAAAAGTTCCATTAGTTAAGGTGTGGCCAGGGATTCCAGTGTCACTCTTGCCAGTAATACCTTAGAATCCCTATTAATATCAGGGCTTAGAAGGAGGGGAAGTGAAAGGGCTAGGGAGAAAGAAGAAGATGAAGATTTTATCTTCAGGTACCATACACTATTTAAGTACCACTTAGGGAAAAGGCAGCAATAGGAAACTTGAAGATAGTTTTACCCACAAAAACCAATTAAAAATATATCTATAAACACAAAATTTCAGTACTTAAAATGCTGCTATTTTGCTCGCTTCTCGAACTCCACTCAGGTAAGCTCCTGTGACGGTCTGAGGAAAGTGCCTATTTGTGGCCTGTGTTTAAACAAACAAAGTTATTTTCTAAAACTATTAGAAGATAGAATTTCAGTTTATAATATCAATTTTATTTTCCTTAATCATACACAAACATTTTTAAAAGCCATGGAAAACTTCTTAGGAAGGATTTAGGAGGAAATATTTAAGATTTTAGCTTCTTCAGAATTTGCAAGCAAGTCAACTAGCAAAAGCAGTAGTCTGTTTTGGCATCTGCATGTTAGTGGGGCTGGTAAGTTCTGATCCAGTATATAACGCACCTATACCATCAGCAGCATGCATTTGTTATGTTACCCAAAAACGGAGTAATAGACAATTTGACTAAAGATACGGTGGATTGTATAGTCTTGTCATGTTCTGCACTTACAGTTCACATGGTTCACTCCTGGCCTGACATAGTTGACAGACTTTCCATGCCAAATAGCATTAATAAAAAGGATCGAGTCAAAAATCAAAAAACGTTTGAATTGTAGAACCACAGAGTGGCTTGGGTTGGAAAGGATCTTAAGATCATCTAGTTCCAAGCCCCCTGCCACAGACAGGAATGATTCACACTAGAGCATGGCACCCAAGGTTCTGTCCAACCTGGCCTTGAACACTACCAGTGATGGAGCATTTACCACTTCTTTAGGCAACTTGTTCCGATGCCTCACCACCCTCACAGTAAAGAACTCCTTCCTTTTATCTATTCTGATCATCCCCTGTTAAAGTTTAAACCCATCACCCCTTGTCCTATCACTACTCTGATGATAGTAGTAGTATCACTACTTCCTGATGAAGAGTTAGCATATTTGTGTAACAGAATATTTATGTGCTTCCTCTAGATTATTGGTGTTGGTTAGCAAAAGGTGATCTTTCACATGAAATAGTTCCCCAATAACTTTAATCAACACTAACAGAGATACTTACCTCACCAGCAAAAAATATTTTTCCTTGTATGTCTTCAGCTATAATGTCGTAAGCTTCACCGCTGCCCCCTGTTTTCACAAAGCTGTATGCCATCTGGAGCCAAGGGTCTTTGCTCCATTGAGTAACAAAAAACTTGACTGGGTCAGGAACCTCCTGCAAAACCAAAATGGAATTTATGCACTGCAAAGAAAAGCTCATAATTGCATTGCTTCTTCTTATAAACAGTTCCTTGTCATCTTTAGAGTATGTAGCATGATTACTATACAGATTAGATTACATTTCAGAATTAAATTCCAATTTTCTTTATTACAGTACTAACCACAAAGATAATTTTATTTGCTAGACTTGCCTGATGCCCAAAACATTACAACTGCACTGTTTTGAATGCAACAAATCTGGATACTACACGAGGGGGAAAAAAAAAATTCTCAAAATAGATACTGTTGCAAACAGGTAAAATACCAATATCAACATCAGCCTTCCAATATCTGAAGGTGGCCTACAATGATGCTGGAGAGGGACTCTTCATCAGGGACTGTAGCGATAGGACAAGGGGTAATGGGTTCAAACTAAAACAGGGGAAGTTCAGGACAGAGAAGAGGAAGAAGTTCTTTACTGTGAGGGTGGTGAGGCACTGGAACATGTTGTCCAAAGAAGTGGTAAATGCTCCCTCCCTGGCAGTGTTCAAGACCAGGTTCAATAGAGCCTTGGGCAACATGGTCTAGTGTGAGATGTCCGTAGCTGTGGCAGGGGAGTTGAAACTAGATTACCTTAAGGTCCTTTCCAACCCTACCTATTCTAGGATTCAACACATTTGTATATGTAATGTAAGCACTTTCTATCTTGGTAAGGCGTGGTGCTTCACTACTTCTAGCTCTAAAATGTCAAATGGTAATCTTCATTTTGGAGATAACTTTATTCCAGTGGAGAAATAACATTACTTATCTAAGACCAGAAAATGAGCTGGCTTGAAAACCAGGTTCAGGAAGAAATTAAAAAAAAAAACAAAAAACAAAAAAAAAAAAAAAAAAACAAAACAAAAAACAAACACCAGAAAGTCAAGAGTGTCTATAGCAAAACCATGACAGTAATACTGGGTATTCTTTGTCACATTGCAGCATAAAAATTGCACATAATTCTACCAAAACCAGCCTGGATAACAATTGTCTGAAGGCTTAAGTCAGCTGCAGCTGTATCTTACACTTAAGGAGCTTGTGACAAGTAAACAGAAGCACCTCTGGTTGCCTCCTACACAACATCTGCTATCAACAACTAGACTTCTCCATTTAGGTAGCAAATGAGAGACTAAAGCTCAAGTAATTAAGACAACAGCTAACCAAGTGTGGCAAGTTTCATGGACAACCCAGAAATTCTCTTCTCATACACCCCTGGAAGCTATCTTGTCTTTGAAAATCACACTGTGGTGTGGACAGATGATTAAAATTCACAACTGCTGTAAAGCATGGAGATGGACATGAAAATCATTTTTCTAGACCAGAGCATCACCAAAACCAAAGACCTGTTTGCTGCCTCTACATTCTCATGAGATCACAATATGTGACAGGTATGTGGACTTAGATTGCATGTGATTCTAGTAACTGTAAAGCTATCACCAAATGTGTGTTTTCTAGGAAAAGTCAAGCTTTCAGATACCAAAGTTTTTCCCAGATCATTAATCTAACATCTCAAGTAAAACTTGAGATCACCCATGAACATTAGCACAAGCATTCCTTGGGATCCAACTGCTCTAAGTAATTTAAACTAAGGCATTACTGTCTATAGAGTGGAATTCAAGTAACATTGCTAAGTGATAGTCTTCTGCTTGCCTCAGATTTCCCCAAGTTTCCTATTAGTTTTTATCCTAATCATGAGGGGGGGGGGGGGGGGGGGGAGGTGGGAAGAAAAAATCAAAATTTCTATCTATCTGATGTTTTTTTACACTCAGGATGCAGGGCCCTTCATAGAATCATAGAATAGTTAGGGTTGGAAAGGACCTCAAGATCATCTAGTTCCAACCCCCGTGCCATGGGCAGGGACACCTCCCACTAAACCATGCCACCCAAGGCTCTGTCCAACCTGACCTTGAACACTGCCAGGGATGGAGCATTCACAACTTCCCTGGGCAACATCATTCTGCCTGTACCTCTATCCCAAGACAGCTCAGGAAGGGTTGTTTCTTATTACAAGAGTAAGGGATTTGTTTTGTGAGGCATTGTATTTTTAGTTGCTTTTTACATAAAGGGTGGGGAAATAATAATCAAATTAATCTAGCTTAAAGCTTTTATGATGTATTGGAAGCAGTGATGACAAAAATACCCCCACCCAACTATCTCTTAGAAAAGATAACAGCTAAGAAAGAAGGATCTTTATGTTACCTGCCTAAAATACTGATTTTAATTCATTTGCCTTTCTAAAAATGCTTTGAAGGGTGATAGTTCATTTCTGGTTTTCAATTCATTATCATTTTCCTTTAGACAGATCTAAGATACTTCAAATCACATTTTTCACACAAGAGACCAAACATTGTGGTTTTAAGCGTGTCTCAAAGGAAGCGTGCTCCTTCAAACTGATAAGAAAGGAAAAATAGTTTTAAATGTCAAAGGTTCTTTTAAACATCATGAAGTAATAAGATCAAAAGCTTTATGTCTGTTGGCAAGTTAATTCATCTCTTAATAAGAGTCTTCTTTTACCTGCTCCTTAAACAGCTCTCGGAGTACAGTCATACACTGTTGTAGTACTTGTTTATCATCTAAATTCTTAATGGTTGCCACAGCATCTCCAGTGACCACTGACATTAAAATGCTTTCTTTGCCCTAAAAACAAGACATTAACATATGAGATCATTTTTAAATTAATAGGCTAGTACTTCTTGAAGAGTCCCTTTTAATTGGTATTGACAGAGAGATTCTCAGCTACCAAGCAACTTTTGTTCTAGAGGAAAGTGGGTTTAATTCCTTAGAATAAAGAGTGCATATTCTACAGTATTCATGCTCAATTTACTAGCATCCTTTGATGTCTTGCTTGCAGATCTGTGTTACAGTCAGCCCCATTTACAACTTGCTGAATTAACTGAAAACTTCCTATTTGCCTATTTAAAAGCTACACCAAAACATTTGACATTTATGGTGTTACTCTTTGTGAGAAACCTCTTGACCTCCAGTTCTCTGCCAAAATTCTACCTCAACTGGTTTCCAGTTTCAAAAGGTGGTAATAAAAGAATTTATTTAAATACTAGTTAGATATGTTTTGGATTAGGCAAATACTAAGTTCTTACCAGGAGATTTTGGCCCAATTCTTCTAGCGGAGAATAGCTAATCAGGCAAATTAAAAATTGTATCTAGTGTCTCTGGAGAGCACCAGCACATTAAACCTCATGTAGAATGAACTTAAGTATTGAAGAGAAAACTTCTGTTTAAGGGAAGTCATGTAGAGGTACAGAGAGCATAGTAATGTCTTCACAGGATGGCTTCCTTTTAGAGTAAGCCATAAGTTTACAAAATGGCCTTTTAACTGCAGCCAAGTAGTAAACAGCAGTTGTTACAAAAACATAAAAAGGTAAGACAAAAATGTGTCATGTGTCTGCTTGTTTCTTTTCCCTGCTAGTTCCATTATGTCAGTGTACTGGTTTGAATTTGTTTTGAAATTCATGAGTTTGGGACTAATCCTACAGACCTCAGTTTCACACACAAAGCCTAGTGTTGGTCTTTTCTTCTGCTGTCCCACATGGCTATTCAAGGCTAGTGCAAGTCATGAAGTGTTAATAAACCAGCATGAGCTTTTTAACAGGATTTTTAACTAATTCAAATAAGGGAACAGAAGTCCTAAACTGGAAGTGACTGGTAGATTTTGTCCCATATTAGTACACCTATAGTCAGATATTAACAGAATTTTTTGAGAATAAAAGTATTAACTTGCTTGTATATTATTTTACATCCAAAAGTAAGAAAACATTTCCATTTAGTACAAAGAAGTATCAATCAGATTTTGCTTGATAAATAACACTGCTTCCACTTCTTTTGACAGTTGCAGGGATGGGGGGAAGAAAACCTTTGTTGTTCAGTAATTATCGCACCTAGATTCCAGACGGAATTTCTGAAAAGCCAACAGAAAATACAGTTAGAGTATGTTACCTCTGGATCCATGTCATAGAAAACACTGAAGAGCCCACGCTGGCTGGAATTGGGTGGAACATGACCGAAAAAGTCAGCTCCTTGAATTTTACTGTCCCAGAATCTGTAAGGAAACTGCAAGGCAATCTAGAGAGAGACATATGAAATTAAAGCGTTTCATATCACAAAATTTAAAACTGGATATGGTGTATGTTCTTCTAATTCTTTTGCCCTTTTCACTCAATTAGAGACACCCAGTTCTATGAGAGAGTCTCAACAGAGAATATGTGGGTCTGTTCTTCAAGAGGGACAGGGAAAAGAAAAAGATGCTAGTCTCGCAAATTACAAATGCACAGACTGTCAATTCACTATGGAAAATGCTCAAGAAATTCAGCAGAATTCTTACAAACCTAATATAGAACTTGGTGATCCCAAGTTCTGTGGTTTCTGAACCTTGACTTGAAATTTCAACATTGTTACAGTGGTGTTTTCAGCATTACTTCTGTTACTGTTTTGTTCTAAGCAGGCATCTGTGATCTTACTAGGGATCATTTCAGGAGAAGCTGTATTTGCCCCAGGAAAGGGTAGAAAATTTTACACTGGTCAAATACACAACTTTCAGTATTCTTCTGAAGTAGCTTATGTATTTATTAGGTCAAAAGTACCTAGAATAAGCATATTATTTGAATTTTGGAAGATTTAAGACCATCATGAAGGCTTGCTCAAAATTAAGCCCGAAATGTTTAAGTTGTGAAATGATTCTGCAAACAATTTCTTTAAAAAACCCATTAAGTTTGGAAATTTAAGAAAGAGAAATACATGTGATCCCCAATAGCATCTTGCTCTTCTAGGCTAGTGTATACAAGTAAAACAAAATGCATAATAGTTCCTGAGGAATACGCAGCAAAGGCAACAGGGACAAAGCAGCTAGTGTTTCTATGAAAAGAAAATTAAAGATAATCTCAAATTACTTACCTTCTCAATGACTCCTGCTCCCAAACTATTAATGGCTTTAATTTTTTTTTCTGACAGTGGAGGATTAAACTGAATGGCATTTTTCTGAAGAAGGGCCAGTGGTACAGTCACTAGTACCTGAAAGAAATAATTACAACAGTAGCAAAAACTACTGCATTTAAGCCTTGTGGCATTGTCTTGACTATCTTGGATTATCCTTGTAGGAGGCAGCATAATACTCACCAAACATCTTTCGATCAGTGTCTAGTTTTACTCCCCATTAATGAGAAACTCATGATTTACATTCAGGAGAGAACAGATCCTACAGTTCACTCTATTTAAGCTGTAGTCTGTTGAATTGCTTGTAGCAGAGCGGGTAACCATGCTACTAATTTTAATACCTCCTGCAGATTATAATCAATGGCTCTGAGATTAACAAAACTGCCCTTTTTGAAAGGAGAGAGAGGATGGTCTTTGCTTTTTCTTTTCTTCTTTCACAGATCCCTTCTCTTTAAAATATGCTCAGTAACACTGTTGATGTCAATCCAGTCTTGATCAAATTTATGTATAATTTTAAAAATCACTAAATGCTAAATTACACAGCATGAAACCAGTGGGGATACAAAGAAATACAAGTTGTCAAGTCCTGCATGCCAAAGGGAAGGATTTTAATAGGGCAGACTCACTGGCTAAATGGGGTAAAGCTGAGCAGGGAATAGAACCAGAAAATATAATTGTCACTTCAAAGACCAGATAAAAATCTGTTTGCTTCACATTTTTATTACTAACTATGGTGTTTAGTTCTTCAAATTAACTAGTACTCAGAACTCAAGCATGCTCAATGAAAAATCAGCTCTAGGACATCCAAATATGGGTCACTAAAGTATATAGTGTTTTCAACTTTGTGGGAAGAAATTGGACTAAATAAGTCTTTTGAGGGGGAAGGAAAAAAAAGAAAAAAGGACTGTACTGTGGTCAATACTGAATATTCAATATTTAATATTAATCTTGAAGCATATTAGGTACCTTTTGTGTTGTCCACACTGTTCCATCTGCAGTAGTGACCTGTACTTCCTCACCAGAACAGTCAATAGTCTGTACCTGTTGAGAGACAAATTGAAGAAGGTTATACAAAAATATACGTATGTGATGCAAATTCAGACAATAGCAGATACAGCATCAGTCTGAAAACTAGGAATTGAAGAACACAGGTTTTCCAAGAAATTAAAAGAAAAAAATAGCCTCCATGGAAGCTGAAAACAAAAATCATAGTGATTCTAACATATAAGCTCATCATATCATAACATTTAAGTACTGATAGTCCTCAAAGAGGATTTCCAGAAATGGTGAAATTGTCCTCTCTTTATTATTAAAGACAAGTCAAAATAATCACAGTCACATATTTGTCGGGTCTAAAAGAATACAAAGATATGATTGTGTGCTTCAAAGCAATCCCAGACAGGTACCACATCAACATTTTCCAGACTCACTGGGAAATTCAGCCGGATGTCCAGCCCTTCTGCCAGTTTATTAATCACAGTGGAATATCCCACAGTTAGAAGAGTGTGATCTCCAGCAAACTGTGCAAAAAATTCATTGTGGTCCCATGAGCGTGCAGATACCTGTGGACAGAACATAACTAGCTGTCTTTACAGGTGAGGTGACACGGCCGCTATCAAAAGTCCCCCAGTTTAGAAGAAGCCACCCTAATTCCCTTCACAACTGGAAAAAAACCAAAAAAGTGTATCACCAGAATGTATGGCAACACTGAGAAAACCAAACAGCTTGTTTAGCTAAGGGCACTGTACAACATATGAATTGCTAGATTAAGAAATGTCATAATATGAGTTGGTCAATAGCAGGTACTTTATAGATCTGCTTAGGAGAGAAACCAAGGAAAGCAGTACAAGATTTCAGGTGGATTTCAGTGTATTCATTTTGGTTTTCTCTCTCTAGCAAAGAAATCAGATTTTACAGTCCTAAAACTTCAAATAAAAATGGAAATTTTTATTTCCCAACATGAAGGGAAAAATAAGGTACCGAAAGATCTCAGTGGAAATTTTCTGTCACCTCAGAGGTTCCTCCATGATATCTTTCATTGACCTCCCCCACTCCTTCAGACCCATAGTACAAAAGTGGTGATTGCTTAGTGCAAATATCACTAAGCAATAAAAAATCAGAAACAATTCTGAAACTGCTATTCAGATGCCAGTTCCTATCACTGCAGTTGCATTTACTTCATACTTTGAGTTTAAAATTGAAAGTAAGATAGATTTTAACATTTTTTCTTATTTCCCTGGCTGTTTATGAAGTGTGAAAGCTTGATGCATCAAACTGTTTCCCACTGACTGACCACAGTCTTGCAGATTTTTATTATGTTATGTGCTTCTCAGTTCAGATTTGTGCATCTGCACAGATCAGTCAGCTGTCCCACTACAGTTGACTCTAAACATCTTTAACCCAAGCAACAGGACTGAGTAAATAATGCACTGCAAACAATGTCATAGTTTGATATCAATTTCCTGAACCTGCTTGGTTAAAACTGAAGTTGCAAGGAAAGCCAAGTATCACATAGTCAACAGAACACCTAGCAGTGCTGAACTGGGGCCCACCATCAGGGTGTTGGAACACTTCAGAAGTTAAATGCATTTATTGTCATGATACCTATCAAGGTGGAGAAATACCTCAGTTTTTAAACACAACTGAGAAGCAGAAGTCACAGACAACATCTGAGGGGGAGTAACTCTCCTGTGAATCCTACCACCCAGTATCTCAGGAAGATGTCCTACTCCACTGCACCATCTACTCTCAACTTCCATGTTAAGGAGGATCTCTCTGGAATTATGTCATGAACTCCCAACATATTACCTAAGGCAGCGCTGTAGTCTGTATCTCAATGCTTTTAAAGAGCATGTCTGGGACATAGGAAGTTTAGGGGTAGCTGATCCTTCCTTTGGGACCATGGGATGGATCAGATGATTTCTCAGTATTGCTTCCAACCCTATTTCCTATGAAGCTCAACCACATCAGAACACAGCTGTCAAAACTCACCTGAGAGAGGTTGCTGCCACAGGCATACTCCAAATTACTGAGATGGAACTGTAATACTTTTTCTTCAAGCTCACTGAACTGGATACCAGACTCCTGAATAAAGGCTTTATAGATCTCTTGTATTTTTTCTGTGAAAGAACATGTTTAAAACAAGGATATATCATGATATATTCTTGTATCATAGAATATGAATTTTGATATATTCGTGAAAAGTCCTGCTACATTTCAGTATGCTGTTCTCTGGATCACAAGATTTTCATGCTTATTGCTAATTTGCACCAAGATGTTTTTCTTCTCATAGGAAGAAAAGAAAAAAAGGCAAGAACTTTCTTGTGATAAACAACTTCGTAGGTTTCCCTAGTAAATGGGAAGCTTTAGGGTAAAATAGACTTTAAAATGATTTCAAAGAAACACTGCAACAGCACAGCTGGGCTAGCCAGTTGAGACAGGATTTAAATTAATTGTTTAGCTATCAACAATATACAGTAGAAGATATTTCAAGGAAAATACACCTTAAGATAATGGAGAATCCTTGCAAATAAATCCTTGCTTAATTTTTACAAAACCAAAAAAGCTGAAGAATTTAATCCAGGGTTCACTGGAAAACATTAGGAGCTGCTAATTCTGTCTTACAGAACCCAGCTGGAAAGACTTGGAAGGCAGACATTTCTGAGCAACTTTTTGGGGTTGTTGTTGTGCTTGCATGCTGTAAGTGTGGTGGGAAGCGTTACCAATGGCAATGGGAAAATTCTTGCCAGCAGAAGGTTTTAATTAGGCTATTTTTTAGAAAGATTAATCAAAAAGTATAAGAATTGTGGATAACTATGGCCTGCTTCAGCAAGGAGCACATCCTTTTAACTGCTAGTGCCACTAGTTATACTGAAAAAGCTACCTCATGGAAACAAGATACTACATCAGAAGTCACACAGTACTACAAAAGCCTACCAATTAGACTTCCTTAAAAGTTACAAGTGACATTTTGGTCTGTGTGTATATGATAGTCCTCCACAGAGCCAGGTTATCACTGTTGGATTTAAGGTCAGAGGTACATCCATACACTTCTAAAAATGTCTGCTGTAAAAGCCAATTTAATATAAAAGTCTATGAACACAGCCAACCTCTTCACTTTGCAATACTTCTCCCACTTACCACCAAGAGGAACATCTTGATGTTGAGTTTTATCTTTTCTCCACTCAGAGACGACATCTAGGATGGCATTGAAATGAAAGTCCATACGTTTATCAATGGTGGGATCTGTTATTCTTCCACCTTCTTGGATCAAGTCACATTTCTCCCCTAGTTTGTGCATTTTAATGCCAAGCTTAAGAAAAAGACATTTTATTGCTTTTTAAGTTTGGAAAAACTACAGTGTGTAGCCTGCTCAAAATTATTTAAAGTAAATCCCTCAGATTTAAGTGATACCACTTTAAAAATGTCCATAACTTTAGATAATCAGTTAGACTAACTCAAACTCTCATTGTCCTAAACCTGGAATACCAACAATTTTTCATTCCATTGATTTTGCAGTTTTTCCACCACTCATCCATCCTTTCTTTATCAGGGATTTTCAGAAAACTTATCTCCAACTTTCCTCTCAGGCCAGGGGCTGGTATAGAAATGTTGGATCTCGTCATCAAACATGATGAACCAGTCTCCTTCATTTCTACCTTACCTTATTCTCTAAATAGCCATTAAAATAATTTCCCAGAATTTTCTTCTGCCTGATGCCCAAATAGTTCCCTGCGTTCAGGAACTGACAGGATGTTGCTTGCTGATTACCTCCAATTTTATTAACAAGCAAGCAAAGAAAGAAATTATTTGGAATTAAGCCTTCTAGAGTACCTTGCTCTACTTGTCCAACTTAAACACACAACAGAACTAAATCAGAATAAAGATAGTTTTATGTTCTACAGTCTAAAGAAAATAGCAAATACAACACTGACTTCTTCCTAGGGCCCTGTTACATAAAGGTGCACTCCAGTTTTTCACATATCTTCACAACTCTCTAGGCTGCTGGTCACCACTGCAGATCCATTCTCAAGATAGAGTTGTACTTTGAGTGAAAGACAATATCAAATGACCACAAAGGGATGGGCAGCCAGGATAATCAGAAGCCATTGCTCCTCACTTCATAACTAAAACATGATTAAAAAAACCTCAAATATCCTCATGAAAAAAATCCCCTTATGACACTATAGAGCACTATACAGTTAAAACAGCATGGGCTGGATTTACAAGCCTCTCTGAACAAAATCCATACTCTGGTTTCACTTGGAGATATTCAGCTTCCTGCCCAAAAACACCCAAATGAAACAAAGCAAACAAAAATCTAACTGTAGTATGTTTACATTAGTAGCTGTTGGCCATAATCATCTTAACTTGTGTGGAATTGAACTAGAAATACAGAGGCTGAGCAAAGGCAAGCCCATCACAGAAGTATATATTATGACAACATAGCAGTAGCCTCTGACAGCAAATCCTTTCCAGAAAAAGGGGGGGAAAAAAGTGGTTACTTCTGGTTCTGAAGCTGGAGCTTTTCTTTACGTAATATACCATTCTACAGCCCTTCTTTGTTCCCAGCTGTTATCAAAGATACAATAGCAATACAGAGTTTACTTACACCACAGAACAGTGTTTAAATCATGCCATGAAAATGGACTCCCACCCTTATCCAGCCACTCAAACCTGGCTTTAATGATATTTTTTCACTACTGATAATGCATAACCACTGCAGGGAACCCACTTGCTCACACATTAGTGCCATTGGGTTGTTGACACATCCATTGACGATTTGTGCACCTCTTCCAACAGTGACTCCTTTGAATGTCTTATCATCCCACACTCGGCCACCAATTCTGTCTTTAGCTTCCAGGATAATGACCTATGACACAATGCAGCTTAGTAAATTGTAAGATTTGATTACATTAAACATATCTGCTCAACTCCAGAGCAAAGGAGAAAATGAAACACAAAAAAACCCCAAGCAATCCAGCGATGCTAATAATCTTTATTTTCATTTGTGGATATTGTCCATTTGTGCATTTAAATTGTCTTTGAAGGGTTACCCTTCAGGATATACACATATAAAATAATTGTTAATTTAAGAAATTACCCTAACAAAAATAGGCTTAAGATGTATTCAGGACATCTAAAAATTGGATTTAAGGCTATTTATATATATGTTTTAAGTGCTGGAGGCTGTTAAGCACAATGATCTGGGTGCAGTGTCCCTCTGAGGAAATCTGTTCACCTTTTGGAAATTTAATCCTGGAATATTCCAAGAAAACCCCATTCTCATGTATGTCCACCATTCATATTCATTCAGCATCCGCTATCTGTCACAGACAGAGGATACTGGACTAGGTAGATATTTGACTGATTATGTTTACACCTACTTATGTTATCTTTTTATTTTTAGAGAAACATCATCTCTCCAGAGCAGTAGAAAGCAACAGTGTGTGTATATATATATAATGTATCATATATTTTAAAAAAGGTCTTGCCAGTTGATATTTATGTATTTTACTGCAGGATAGGTTTCCAAAAGACTTGGTGTACAGAAAGGCTGTACTTCATTTTGCTATTTAGCAATCAAAGAATGAGATAATGGGCCTATAGGATTCAGGGAGTTATAAATATATACATATACAAACACATAAATATGTCAATCTGGAAAGTCAGATGCTTATTCATTTCCTTAAACATCAGCATTGCAAACACTTCACATGTAAAGAGTCTCATAGAATGTACAATTATGTCGACATGTAAATATTGTGAGATCACACTGTCAAATATGAGAAAGGCAAAATACATAAAATTTGCTTGTTATTAATAAGCAACAAAGAAGTACAGTAAAGTGCACAAATGAAAGAAAATTTCACCTCATTTAAACAGCCATTATTATCCACAGCCCCATTTTTTGGACATGATTATCTCCCTTGTATGAATGTCTCCCCTATTCTCCCAAACCAAGCCTATGTAAAATATTCACTGCATGCTTTGCTGAGTTTTAGATACCAATAAATGCTGTTTTAAACCAGCAGATTTACTCAATAAGCTTCTATATTTTACAATTTGTCCTGGGTTCAGCAGTAGCAGTCATTTTTCTCCTTCTTAGTAGATGGTGCAGTGCTGTGTTTTTGACTTTCGGCGTGGGAACAGCGCTGATAACACCAATGGTTTTAGCTGTTGCTCAGTAATGTTTACTCCGACCAAGGACTTTCTGAGTCTCATGCTCTGCCAGGGAGAAGGGAAGCCAGGAGGAAGCAGAGACAGGACACCTGACCCAAACTAACCAAAGAGGTATTCCATACCACAGCACGTCATGCCCACTATATAAACTGGGGGCAGTTACCCAGAAGGGCTAGATCGCTGCTTGGGTCAGGCTGGGTATCGGTCAGTGGGTGGTGGGCAGTTGTATTCTCTTCCCTTGTTACTTCACTTATCATTATTATTATTGGTGGTAGCAGCAGTGGTTTTGTGTTACACCTTAGTTACTGGACTGCTCTTATCTCAGCCCATGGGAGTTACATTCTTTCTATTCTCCTCCCCATCCCTTGGGGAGCAGGGAGGGGGGGAGTGAGCGGGCAGCTGCGTGGTTCTGAGTTACTGGCTGGCCTTAAACCACAACACAAATTAAGATTCCCTATACAAATTAAGATCCCTATAAATATCTGTAACAAGAAAGTAATTATTATTTTTTCTTTCGTTTTAATGAAGAACACTTCCAAAGCAGAGGGAGTCTGATTTTTTAAGTAATGTACTGTAAAGTTTCATACCTTAATTCCAAAGTTGTGCAGTTGTCGGGCTGCTGCTAATCCTGCTGCACCAGCCCCAACAATAATGACAGATTTCTAAAAAAAATAAAAAATGCTTATATAACTAAAAATAGAGCTAGAATAGAAATTATCATTGCACACTTATTTTTCTTCTTGCTAAAGTTAAAAATACCTGTAGGTTTCAGAAGTCTAGGCTCTCTTGTCCTCTAAAGTAATCAGTGATCACTTTTAAAGATGACAGTGCATTTAATATAGAGAAAAGATAAATTGTAGCTTTGAAAATAGTTATAACTCTTAAGGACTTTAAAAGCAGATGTCTCAATTTCTTTTAACAGAAACAGCTGAAGTTATCAGCCAAGTAACAAAATCTAACTGAAGTTATCAGACAAGAAACATGCTTACCTTGTCATGATTTCAGTCACAGCTTGGGTTGAGCAGTAAAGACTATTTCATAAATTAAAAACATACAAATACACTTTCCAAACATAAAGCAACTTACAATTTCTAGGATATATTCCAGAATGCATTAATTAATTTGATAATTAATATGTGCTGGCAAGCAAATTGTAGTCATAAACATGTACCCTTTAATCATAGTTCTTGCAAACCAACATGGAATAGGAGTTTCCTCACCTATGGAAGCAGAGGTGTATTGTAAGGTTAAGCCATGAGAAGAACATAAGCGTACCGTGTATTTTTCACACGGTTCCCATCCACCTGAAGAGCTCATAGGAAGTACAAATCCATGAATTCCATGGATTTTAGTGGAAACAAAAACCTTGCTGTGAAGGGTCCCATGCCTATAGTTTCCAGAACTATTAATAGAAGACAGATGAGAACCATGTGAAAAACATGCAATGTGTTTGCTTTTAGATGTAATTTTACCTATTCCAGTTGTTTATGCAAATGAGAAAAAAATCCAGAACCAAAAACTTATGACATGTGCCCTGTAGTTTTATAGCACTAATAATGTAGGGATTACTATAGCAACTTACGTTGTGGTATTCTTTAGGAAGAAGATACTGGTCAGGACTGACTGACAAAATCCCTGTATTAATTAGCCCTTTCCTTGTCATAAAATAAAGTATCCTCTCCATTTCATGTACACAGCGAATACGCACAAGCCCCCGAACAATGATGTGATGGATGCATTTCTGAGGGGTAAGAGCCTCCTGCAAAGGAGAAACAAAGCAAGCTGATTTTCTATTATTAATTTTTTTCATGCATTCACATCATATTTAACCTGTAAACCAGATGGTAAAAATTAATTATGAATCAGGCTTCTGAGAGCATTTTAAAAGCAAGTTGTGTGGAAGTTTACTTCTAGCCAGCTGTACACAGTAAAGTAACTATTTATTAAGCTAGATTAACATGGAATAAAAACAGATGAGTGTACCAGACATTCTCACAAGCTCCATGGTGTGCTCCATTACTATAGGAATTGAAATGCATCCCTGATTGCAAAATTAATCTACCTGGTGGCAATGCTCACAATGACATTCCAGTAAAATCTATTCCAAAATGGCATTCCAGCTAAAAATAGATCTATATCCAACACCTTCATATAAATACAGACGTCAGTATCTGAAGGCTTCTCTATGTGAAGTACCAGCAATTCCATTGAAGGCAGTGTCACAGAGTTAGCATAAGTAAAAAGACTATCTCTGACCAACAGTCATATCAAAAAAAAAGAAAATCATAAAGTACTCACAAACACTGTTTAAAAGTTAATAGCTGGGTCCACTCTAGAGTTTCAATACTTTCAAAACTTTTGTATATTACTGCAAAAGAAGCTCCAAGGCATTCAAATTAAAAATCAGTTTAAAAAAAAAAAAGCCACCCAGATATCCAGGAAAAGAGTCCACATCCCCAAAAAGTAGCTATTTTTTGTAAACAAATTAACTATTAGCATCTCTTACCTTACAGTTTGTATACCACAGAGCCAAAATCAGGTTTCTCAAAGCCAAGTACATGGTGGGGTCTCGTGAATATTCTGGGAACTCATAGAGCTCATCCAGCTCCATAACATCTGGCCTCACACAAAGTGCTTTCCCACATTCATTGGGCTGGTAAAAAGGCTGGAAATACTTGTTCATGCCTGCAACTGAATAAAGGCACAGCAAGAACCAGTCATATTCTATCTTCACCACATCCTTTTCCTCTTAAGATGATCCATTGACCTCAGACAGAAAAATAAGTAACAACGATTTCCAGCCTCTAGCCACCTTCAGAATGATTTCATTTAAATTGCTGTCCCCTCTCCTACCCTCTAGGCTGTGCAGTATTAATTGTTGTCCTGCTACCTGATGGGTATGTCTTGAACCTATCAGAGCTTAAATTTTGTCAGAGAAACAGTATGTGCCCTCAGATGCCATGATGAGTCCAACAAGGAACAGGATCTAAACTCAAGTCCAAGGTTCATCACTGTACAGGCTCATGCAGTACTCTGAAACCCTTCAGCTTCAACTCTCAATACTGCCCAGAGTAGACAGTAACTAAAAGTAATCATCTTCCACATGCAGTATTGGTAGCAATGAAGTTTTCTGTTCGTTAAGCAGATAAAAAATGCTAAGATAAATGCCTGCTAAGACAACACAGAAGCTGAACTTCCCTCAAAGCACTCTCTCCGAGATGAGTATTGGAATCCTGAATAACCTTTCTCTGTGCCTGACCTATTCTGCACGTCTGCACTCCCAGGCTGTCCGCCTCAGACCTGTCATTAGCAAAAAAAATAAACAGAATCTAAGTGCCTTAAGAAGTCAAATCCTTTTCTCCAAAGCCCCAAAGATCCACAATACCAAAACTAGCAGAATTGTGTTTTGTTTTGATAAATCTTCATTTCCTCAAGAACACAATCTTTAAGTACCCACATGTTAATTTCCTGTGTCTATAAACAAATGACAGGTGGTAAACAAAAAGCCTATGCAGTCTCTGGTTACTCGCTAAAGAAAAGCCATACAAAATGTATTACCTTTACCTTACAAAATGAGTAAATTGCATCAAAGAAATACAGAGGCAGTTACACAGAGAGTGTGTATCAGTGCTGAGAACAGAACCAGTACTTCCAATCAGGAGCATTATGCGTCTTATAAGCTTAGTTATAAGACAGAATTTATCACACCTACTTAAGCAACAGAGCCCTGCAGATGGCCCTTACCAGTCAAATTAGGCACGCTCTTTAAGTGCTCTAACTTCACAAGGTTGGATTCACCAGGTAACCGATTGGTGCTGGTACAGGATGGACTCATGCCCACGCAGTCGGGATAATATGCAGCTAGAAAGGGAGCTGCCACACTGTCTTTCAGCAAGGGAGGGAGTATGAGCATGGAGTACCACCAATGGTCTGAAACTTCAGCCACTCTCTGGCCAAGCGGAGAAGTGAAGGAAAGAGGGGAGAAGAGAACACGTCAGTACTTTGAAAACGTTGGAAAAATGAACTAATTCCCCCCTCCCTCCAAAACTGAGTCCAATAAGCACTAAAGTACCAGTCTCTGAATTGTAAGTCATAAAGACATTTTCTCTCCCTCTTTCCCCTTCCTCAGCCTGACACAGAAAACCTGTAGCATTAATCTCTTCCTCAGAAATGGAGGTGAAGTGTCACAAACTCCATATCCACGTGGAAAGCAAACAGATGAGACATGCCATGACAACACATCTATGCCTTATCAGGCCCTTTATAAAATATCCACAGGCGTTTATTCATCCAAAAATCTGAATTTAGGAAAGTCTACGCCAGCTGATCAGTTTAATTTAGGTTCTGCTATCCCTTTCAAAGGCCGCCTAAAACACTAAAAAACGCTAATGATTCAGCCTTAACTTAGAAGTCAAACATGCATTAAGGAAACAAACCACAAAGCTTCTACAAGAGACAACAACGAGCTTAAACATGTTTCCTGGGATAGAGGTACCTCAGGTACACTTGTCAACACTGGCTTATTGAACATCAGATGATACTATATCTGAAATGCAGGGTTATGTGATCATAAACCCATTGAAATATCAACATACATCAAGTCTAGTCTTGTGTTATGAGGGAGAAAGAAAACATGTTTTGATGTTCTCCTGCAGTCCTCAGAAAGAGGAGACTAGCTTGACTAAAGATAGAAACCGCCTGGAAGACAGGGAAATTTTAGGATGGGGAATTCTATTTGAAAGTGGCAACTGAAGACTGTTTTGCCTTGATCAAAAATAAGAATTAAGAGTAAACCTTGAATCACAGGGCACAGCTCAAATATACCACAAATCACCTGAAAGCTAATTGTTATGGTAGGGTTAAAGAAGAAAAAGATGAGAAAGTAGAAGGCCCTAGGCTCTGTTGCAAATAGTGTCTGACAGTTTCCTGAGCAAAATGCAGAAATACTGCTACAATTGGCCAAAAGACCAAGAAAATGAAAGAAATACGCCGTGCTTTAAGAATGCTTTCATATTCTAGAACAAATGAGGAGGAACAGTAAATACTCACCAAGTCCTCAGGCATGGAACACTGGTCTGAGCCCTCAGCCTGAAAGAAAAACCAACAGTATCACAGCTATTCTTAAGCTGTACAACAAAAATTAGATGTGAAACAAAGTAATTTGCCTATGGCATAGTTTTTTACACTTAAAGTGTTGGTATTAGCCTTCTGTGACAAAGATGGTTATGTTAGTCAAAAATAGTGTAACACATACATAATAAAACTCAACAGACCATAAATTAAAAACAGGCCAGAAAATGTTTCTTATTTGTTAAGTTAGCTTCTATTGATCAGACATCAAAATATACATTCTATTCCACAAATGTAGTGGAACACTGAAACAACCAAATGAAGAAAAAAAAAGGAATTTTATAGAAAAATGATTTCACATTTTCCAAAGACTCTTCCAGTTTTGACTATAAAGGACAGTTTCTCATTTATTTTAAGAGTATCTTTATCAAGATTCAAGATTAAATGCTGACCCTTCAAAATTTCACACGGTCAGTCTTTTTATGTTACATTTTTAACTATATAGATTCTATGGCACTAAAAGGACTTCTCCAAATTTCAGCAGTTAATTTAGTGCCACTGCTGAGAGTTTTCATGTAAAGCCCCACGACAGACTTGCTAGAAATGAATTACAGCTTATTGAGCATGTAGGCCTGTCACCATGCAGCTCTCCAGGCCGTCAATCATTTCGACATTAGGAACATTAAGCAGCAAAAGAGAAATTAATGTCTGCAAACAAGAAATATCAGCTTGTTGTTAGTTTCACTACGAGCAAAATTATTCTGTGTTACCTTGGTGGAGCTGTTCAGTTTCATACCACATCTGTAGGTTTTTGCTATTTGTGGTGTCAGCTGGATTTCCTTCGTCAGCTGACGCCATTTACCACAGTCTGACTTTGTGCACTGCACCTACAAGTCAGAAAACAAACATGTTTTTACTTGTTGCTGCCTGACTACAGATAAGATTAATGAAGCATAACTAACCAATTAGAAAGAAGAGAGATGTGAGACAGTTGTCAAATACAATCGTTAAACTCGGTCTCATGTAATTCTCAGGTCATATACAGAAACCTTGTGCCCATCTCCAGTAAGATCAAATTTCTCCACATAACCTAACTCCGAAATTAATTCAACACCCAGTTACTACAGACTTCAGTGGGTTTTGCAAGCATTACTGCAAAAACACATTGTTCACCACTTCAAAAACAAAACCCTCAACAACAATATTCTATGCGTTCCAATCTCCCTTCTTCTGCTCTCTTTACGAGGGAAATACAAAATCTGGTTTGGAAGTCTTTAACAGTTGTACTTTCTTATAGCTCCCTTTTCTCTGCCAAGTCTTACTCTACCTGAGCATCAAACATCTGAGCTGCCACTCACTGAAAAGTGACCAAAGGTTGTTCTTTGTGGGGTGTGGAGATCAGCGACATAAGAGCTGATCAGAATTATTATCTTGAGCTTTTCCACAGTACCCTAATGCTAGAAAACCCCTACAAAAAACTTAGCGGACCTGCTGCTTGAACAGACACTATCAGAAACATCAGAACATCACATTGAAATATATCCTATTAAATAAATCACCCTCCATCTTACCCAGTATGGAAGCTGTTGATCAGCCATGAAGGCTTTTGGACTGGGCTCACTTTTACCATTACTTGTCCAAATCCTTTTCCAGGCAGTATATTTCTCATAACCATCTTTATGGCTAAGAAGAAAGCGAAAAGAGCAAGCAGTCAGAAAACCAATTATCTAGTTAATTTTGAGCAACAGCAGTTACTCTAAAATTAAACATTTTCTGTAAGGACAGAGAAATAAGGCTGTATAGAGTCCTATATTTTTCCTATTAAAAAAGGAGAGTCATGGTTCTTAGGATAGCACTAAATTGCATCCTGACCAGTATGTCTTTTTGATCATGAGCACACTTCCTGGTATCTAAGGCCTGGACTGAGTCACAGGTACTGCTGAGCACTTTAACAGGCAAAAGTCTTGGCAGAGCTGGGCTGGACTTCACTCCCTCTCAAATGGGAAGGAGCTTGGAGCTGCATGCGCTCTGTGAACCTGGCCAGTCTTCATGGCCACTGAGCTGCAAGAATCAAATCTGCTCACTGATCTGATCTTACAGAGAGGCAAGGTCTCCTGAACTCACACTGTAAAGTGAATTTGCTTTATAAAGGAAAATAGATTTACTTAAAAGTGTTCTCCTATTTCAAATTCTCTGACATTGTTTTAAAAAATGACAAAAGCTTCAGGAGAACTGTACACACAAACCAGCCTGCCTAAAGTAACCACTTTATTCACTCTGCTGTATGTAAGTTGATGATTAGTCCATAAAACACCTGCAGTTTTAGCACCAATATCTAAGCTTTACTTTGAATAAAGCAAGCACAGAGGAGAAGTCTTTGTATTCTGTTTATGTATGTGATGTTTCACCAGTTGAAACGACTGCCAAATTTTTGTAAGCACTGAAAAAGCACAACCTGAATTGGCAAATCTACCTTCGGTAATAGTGGTCGAAACATTCATTGCAGAAGTGTTCCCCGCAGGAAAGATGATACCATCTAGATGTATACCCATTTTTAGCACATCTGTAACACAGGAGACATAGAAATAGATTTATGGTTCATTTAGGAAAAAATAAAAATCTTTCTTTTGACAGTAGCACATTCTAGAACGTGAACAAAACATTCAGGACAAGCCAGGGCTTTATGTTACGTTCATGAAGGCTGACTCGCACAAGGCACTGAAGTCATACGAACAACAATAAGATCATTTCAATTGTCTCAAACATTTCCATTTCCCAAACTAAGCAACACCAGATGCAACAGAGGCAAAACGTACACAATGTGCAGTTTTATAGCGGGACTGCCTTCCAGCAACCTCCCGCTGACAATGGTCAGCTGAGCCTGCCTTAATACCCTTTAAGCAGACGTTTCCTGAACATGAAATACATTTGCTCTTATGGTATGTGCTGTGACACACTAAGCGTTTTACAGATTTATAAGACAACAAAGCCCCTCTCCACAGGAACTTACAGTTCCGTTGTTCCATTTTGTTCTGGCATTAGGGCAGGGGTGGGAGGTATCAATTAAATTAGTATCTTCCTTGTACATGTGATCAATTGATTCATAAATCATTATAACATCCCATCCCCAGAACAACTGACAAAACTATAACGGCAAATCTGAACACAAAACAGATGTTGCTTATTTTTTTTCACATGACTGAGTTGGCTGTGATTTTAACCCAATGAGAAAACCCTCAGGAAGCAGTTACACATTCTGGGCATTTATTCTTTATTACTCTCAGATAAAGATATCCATTGACAAAATTATCCATTAAATTATCCATTTATTGTCATTAAAATATCCATTAAATTATCCGTTTTAGTGGGAGGTGTCCCTGCCCATGGCAGGGAGGTTGGAACTAGATGATCTTAAGGCCCTTTCCAACCCTAACTATTCTATGATTCTATAACAAAGATTATATTCATCAGACAAAGCAATCAGTCTTCACTTCGAAAACTCTCATTAAACTCTACGAAATGTTTCAAGATAAATGCACAAGGTAAAAAGCACGAGGTAAAAAGCAGTGACCTAAGCTACTAACTGAAATAACAAGCCACGAAATGATCTCATCTCAAATAAATAATGTTGAAAGTATGTACTTGGGGGAGCAGGAGGGGTGGAAATCAAAATATTAAGATAACAATTCAAAAAGATGACTAAGCACTATCTACTGTTTCCTTAACAAAAACAAAATCGCCTGGTGTTCTTTTCCCCTACAACTCTCTTAACGTAACTGCCAAAACACTTGGTTTTCCTATGCCAACATCCAGAATACATCCACCTCCTGCCACCGAAGAACAATCTACACTGAAATGAAGCACTGAATTGTATCACGGGCAAATAAAACAAGGAAAGTTTGTCTCAGTCATGGAGGAAGGGAGGCATGCTATATAATTACCTTCTGCCTACCGCATAATGAGGTCTAAACATGTTGCTTATTATAGATACATGTTGCCAGCATCTCAGTCCTGCCAGGGTCAGAATGCAAACGGACTTCTACACAGAAGCCATGAACAACTCAAAAACAAACTGTTCAAATAAGTGCGACTGCCTCCAAAGACCTAAAATTTCAAGGTCAGAATCTCACCTCAGACTGCAAAGCATGCCAACAAGAGTGATAAAGACTTTCTGCAGTAAATGATAGTTTCATTTTCCATCTTGAAAGCAAGTTCAGCTTTCTCAGATTACACTAATACGCTCTCAGTTTCACAGAAGCAAGGCATGTTCCAGAAGGCACCGCTAATAACGTAAATAAATGTATTCTAAAGATATTCTATATCTGAACCGGCAACTTGCCTAGCAGAAAGTTACCCACAACAGGAATAACTTGTGACACTCTCTGGCATCTTAAGACTTCTATAAGAACCTTTTGATTCTGCCTTCACATTTAGAAATAAAGGGATTTTTCAGAATACAGTTGGGATCCTATATTTCAGCTGCAAGTTTAGAAAAGTCTATGGAATATGCAGATAAAAAGAAACAAACCTTTCAGCTGCACTTGCAAAGCAAACAGGGCATGTTGCAGTGCATCCAGCTTTTTCACACTTTCTGTATTTCTTCTCTGATGCTTCATCATCATCATCTGCTGCTTCAGCCGCTTTCTTCTTCACCTAATAAAAAACAGTTGAAATCTGACCAGAATTGTCACAAATGCATCTTCTAGAAGATGGCATTTGGAGAGTTTTGCAGCTTGTGGGTAGCATCAAATGGTTAAAATGGTATTAATGAAAATGTTTGTATCCATTGTGAAATAGCTGCCGCATGAAACAGCTGTCAAAATAGGTCAGTTTTTTCTACCAAAAAAATAAAAAAAGGATAACCAGTAAGGCTGGAAATATCATTTAAAGCTAAAAATGTCTTGCCTTAGTCTAGCTGATCCGGTGGAGAAATTATAAGCAAAGCTTCCAGTTTAAATCATATTTTAAGCTCCATCACATGCTAATGAGTCAAGCCTCATCATCCATTCTGTTTCTCCTTCAGAAAATCTCTTCTTCACATACTTACTGATATTAATTAGGGGCAATCTCATCTACGCCTCAAATAAAATACTAGCGTAGGCTTGTGGCTTTTTTTTGACTCCAGATATAAAGCTATATACCAAATGTCTCTTCTGGGCCTCAAAGGTACTGTGTATTGTGTTGATTTAGGCCTCATCTGGATGAGCAGACAGTCTTGCCTGGCTATACAGAAATCTGTGGTTGTATTTTTAACACATCAGTATTTACAGGTTATACTGAGCGTTCTTCTTTTCTGAATATTGTTCACAAATGGTACACTTCGCCTACTTATTCACAGAATTAGCAATTCTCCCTTTCTCTGGTTAACTACTGTAAGTCCCAGCTTACCCACAATGAAGCCCACTTGCTTTATAAATGCCAAAAGAAAATCAAAAGCACCAGAGCAGGAACAGTACCTGTCTTCCAGAGCTCCTCAGAGGAAGGCTGTCTGGAGACTGGTCGGCAGAACATGCCTTTTTTTTTGTTCGTACCCTTCCAGTTGACATTGTATTATTAGATCTGCAATAAAAGGTAGGCGGTCATTTAAAATACATAAACACATAAATAAATACATAAATATACAAAATTACTTGACTTTGCAGAGCTGTCTAATCACCTGGGCAGTACAACCACTCATAATACTACTTTAGTTATAATACTACTTTCTTACCTAGGTAAGAATCTGTTTAGCTTGCCTGTTAATTCAGGGAGAAAATGAGAATGAGGCTTTATGGAAAGGAACAATACTAGCATTTTAAACTAAATTTGGAGTGAAGATTAGATCCTTGAGTACATCCTCACAGGCTGTTCCAGATCAGCATATCCTGGATTTCAATAATCCGATTGGCATTATGTGAAGACCTGGACTGGAATTTGGGTTGGCACAGTGAATAGACATCAGCTCATAATGCACACATTGAAATACCACTCTGCGCAACACTCGTCCTGCTAACTACTGATTTGTTGGTAGCAAGAGATTTGCACTGCTAAGCACTTTTCCAATCAGAGTACCAGAGAGATCTTTAATATCAAGTGAACAAACAGTTCCAAGACTTGCACACCCTCCTATGAAAGTACATCAGAATTTAAAGGCTAAACTGCAGTTGCATTGCACTTATAGGAAATTAGAATATTAAAAAGAAATAAAAATCAATAAAATAAAAGGTTGAAGCCACAAAAGAGCTCTACAGCTGTCTGCCGTCTTCCACTACATCATCGGGAACATGAAAAAGACCACAGTTCATCATGTAAGATGCAAAGCATGGAGTATGAGAAAGTATGACCCAGAAATATGAAAGCATATTTAAAATGGTATTATCAAGGGCATTCTTTTCACAGGTAGTAAAAAATACAGAGCCTAGAAGAATTAAATGTAAATATGCTCCAGCACATACAGAAAGGAAGTGGAAATAAAACCCTTATACTACAGTGCTGCATCATGAACGTTAACTTGTGGTAACAGAGATCAGTTTGTAATTTTTTATTTAAAACAAAAGTTACATGAGACTTCTCAATTCTCTGTTTCAGGCTGCAACTTCCTTGTCCAAGCTGACAGCGATGGACATGGTAGCAGTAGCTTCATTCAGGAATTCTGCTAAAAGTAAAGGTAACAGAAGGAGAGAATGGGCATTTTTACAAATCTTCAAATCAAGCTGATGCCAATCAAGTAAATTGGTGCTTCATTCTCTTCTCAAGCTGTAAGAAATTGATTTGGGAGGGAAAGGGAAATCACATGATGATATCCACATAAGTGAAAAATTAGTTCGGACAGCCCCATACAAAAAATAACTTTCTTTTTTTGTAGCCCTCCTCCCCTCCCCAGTTATAACTAATTAAAAGGAGGAAAACAAATCATTAAGGAAATCTTTAATGCCTAAAAAAAACCCCCAAAAACGTCACTGCACCATTACTTAGCACTGTATGGGTGTGGATGAGGTCGGAGAGTAGAGAAAGGAAAACCAACCAGTTTCATTTACATAAGATTTGCCTACACTGCTGCATAACACCCAAGGAAATGGTGGCTGTTTCCCACCCCCACCCTGAGAGCTTTCCTTCTGGATCAGTGGCACAACAGTCAGTATCTCTCTATATTACCTTTGCTTCTGACACTAGGTTATTGTTCCTACATGCTGTTGCCTTTACAGTCAGAGGCTACAAACTACTTTAATGCTGAGCAAGGCACCAGGCGACTCATTTCGGCAACTACCAGGTGATCACAGTATGCTGCCACTGTGAGGCCCCTTATACAAGAAGGTAAAAGGACCTGGCAGCAGTTTCACTGCGTATACAGGGGTAGAAAATGAAAAGGTGGCAGTTATCATTCACTAAGAAGTTTGGTAAACATATTTAAGATTGAGAGAGGCCTCCCGTTTTGAAAGGCAGAAGCCAGACATACAGAATCACAAGCATATTTTTGCTGTAAGCACTACGGGAGTTGGAGTGAAAGAGAAAAAGGGGATCAGCTCGTGCACATAAATGTAAGAAAGGCCATTACTTCTAGTTGAATCCCCACCTTCTCCCCACTTCCCTTCCCAAAACAACATCCCCTAAAAAAACGTTTAAAGAACAAGCAAACATTGCTTACATGACTCTGCATCCTACAAACATGAACTTACTGGCTGAGAAAATAGGCCCTTTAAAGGGGGCAGAGAAATGCATAACACGCTGTCATGTTCTGTAACATTTCATCCACCTGTAATGCGTAGCCTGCACGGGAAAGCTCTGCGGGGTTTACCTGTGCAGTGACAGCAAGTTTGTCTTTAGGGGAAAAAATAAAAGGGGATGGGAGAGGGGGCATAAAAAGAAACCACACACTGACACAGGGAGGAAACGAGAGCAACCTGACACGTAGGGGGAAGGTGGGAAAACGAACGCGCACACGTCTGAGACTCGCCCCCGAGGGGCCGGCGCTGCCTGGGGCTGACAGCCGGCAGCCCCCCTCCCCTCGCCTCCCGCGGCCGCCCCCGGTCCAGCGCTGCGACAGCCGCGAGCGGGGTCCCCAGGGGGAGTTCCCGGTGGAGGGCTATCCCCGGCGGGGATGTCACCAGAGGCAGTCGGGGGCTCCCCGCGGAAGGCGCACACCCGGCGGCAGAGGAAAGCGCTTGCGGCGGCGCCGCCTGGCACTCACCTCGGGGCCGGGTCATTCGGGGACCGAAGACCACATTCAAGCGTGTCCGCGCCACCTCCTGCTAGTGCTGCAGCGGGGAAGAAACGGGAGAAGAACGGGGAAAGGAAAGGAGGGAGAGAGGAAGGGAGGCAGAGAAGGGGAAGGAAGGTAGAAGAGGGGAGGTGAGGACGGGGGCAGCGCTCATACCTGCCCCGCCGCCCAATGAGCAGGAGCGGGACAGGCGGGCCCCCGTCAGGCACCACAGCTGAGGAAAGGGAGTCACTCACAGCCGCTGCCATCGCCGCCGCCATCCCCCTCCTCCCGGTGCCGAGCACCCTCAGCCCGCCTCCTCCTGCCGCCGCTTCCGCTCTCCGCGGTGCGTAGCGAGGGGGAGGGCGAGTGGGGAAGCACCGCCCCAGCCCTGCAGTCTGCGCCGGACCCTGGACCCGCAGCCGCGCAGGTACCCGCAGCTGCCCGGGTGGGGTTGGAGGTGAAAGAGGGCGCGCTGAGCCCCGCAGGGTCCTTCCAGGGCTCCCTCGTCCCGCGCCGCTTCTCGACCCCGCGATCTGCTCGCGGGTTTCACACGACAGAGAGTGAGAAGTATCGGTATCTGCTCACTTACTTGGGGACCGCGGGCTCGGGCCAGTTCCACGCGCCCACCTTAACCCCCTCATCCGATAAGCCTGTCCCCCGGGGCAATGGGGGGCCTCTGGGCTGCCTCCAGATGTGTGCAGAACGGGAAGTCACCGGCGCTTCAGTAACGCTTAACTGCAGGCTTCACTCCGGGGAAAAAGTCTTGCTGAAGCCGCGGACCGCAGGAGTATGCGGCACCACTTTCGATACTGCTGCATTTAAATAGTCGCCAAATTATCTCTCAAACTGTCCTAATTTTGTGTTTGATTCAAGGAAGTAAGAGCCAGTTCCAAACCATCCATTGGGTAGGGGTGATTTTTCTCTCTTTTTTCCCCACAGCTCCTAGCACTCAGTGAGGACCATGGACCGCTCAGCAGATGCAGCCGGGGTCCTGGAGCACTCTGATGTTGGGGCACAGAAAAACAGAGTGGTGACTGAGGAGGAATGGCTGCAGAAATGGGAAATGCATAACATTGGGTTTCACAAGGAGCAAGGGCATCCGTACGTGACTTAATTTTCTCTCCTGAACTGTTCAGAGAAAGTCCGTGGGATGAATGGCTTGAGTCATTCAAGAAACTCTTAATAGAAAATTGAGCATTTACAAATGGAAAATTATTTTTCACCGGCGCAGCTTGAAACTAAAGTAAATGTACATATTTTCATTACCTACATTTGTCAGAAAAGGGCAGAGAAGAGAAAGAATTGAAATTGATTGAGAATTTTTACTCTTGGATCAGGCTTGGCTAAAAGTCTTCAATTTCCTGATGCAGTAGCTTTGCACTCCTGTTCGTAAGTTATGGCGCTGGGGCCTGAAACAGTATGCAGGGGGCATTGGAGGATTATTGTGCACTGGAAGACCGGGACCTAAGAGAGGAAACCTGATTGTATAGTCTCAAGTTTCAATCAATAAGTTTCAATATAAGTTTCAACCAATGAAACTTATGAAAACCAATGAAATCAATGAAGCTGTCTATTGTGGCCTGCTAAGAGGTAGGTGGGTTGGTTTACTTGAGAAGACCAACAGAAAGCAGAACAAACAGAAATGTATTTGCTTCTAACAGAAATCAAATTTACTTTATTTCTAAGTAAATGGAAGTTAAATGTTTTTATTTTATGTTTTTATTTCTAATGGTATGAAGCAAGTTGAACTAAGAATCTGTGTTCCCTCATGAAGTTTGTGTACTTCCTTGCATGGTGTGTGGCCCTTGGCTTTTAACGTGCCAGCACAAATACAGTGTTAAGTAAAATGTGTCTGTTCTGCAGGTTCCTCCAGAAGTATCTGGATGTTCTTTTAAGCGGCAGGAGCGGACTGAGGATATTTTTCCCACTTTGTGGTAAAGCAGTCGACATGAAATGGTAAAGCACAGATTGTAAGAGCAAAAATCTTATTTTGGGGATGGAGGGAGAGGGGGAATTCCCAACCTTATACTGGCCAATGGAAATGTGCTGCATCTCTGCTGGTAGGAAAGCAGTGTCGCTGAAGGGAGGAGGAAGTTTGGTTTAATTTTCTAGTGTTTTGTATAGTAGCATGAATGCAGTTGATAAGGACTAACACAAAGTCCTCCTGATTGTCCCAAGTTCAGCTTGTATAGTAGCATGAATGCAGTTGATAAGGACTAACACAAAGTCCTCCTGATTGTCCGAAGTTCAGCTTGGGGAATGCTGAACGTGTGATAGACAGCTATGCCCTTGCCATTGTTGCTTTTGGTGACAGTGCCAGCTTAAACTGCCCACAATGAGGTCAATTGTGCTGCACCACGTTTTCAGTGGATCATGTGGTCTGCCACACTGGGAACTTAAAATGATTTGGGCTAAATATAACTTCCTCTTTAAGGTCCCTTCCAACCCAAACCATTCTGTGATTCTACGACTCTATGATTCTAACAAATAAATGCTGCATGGGAGATACACATTTGGTGATGGTCCAACATATGGGCCTTACATAGACTCAGGACCTCTCTGTGCCGTGTGCAGGCCGGCAGACATGGGACACTGTGTTGTTGGTGTGGAAGTCAGTGAGCAAGCACTGAAGGAGTTTTTTGCAGAACACAGTCTGCCTTATAGCGAGGAGCCAGTCCTAGAGATTCCAGGAGCAAAGAAGTTGCAGGTATGTTTCATGCATTATCAAATGATCTGGTGTGGTTAATCATGCAATGCAATAACTGAGCAAACAAATCATTCTACTTTTATGTCTCTGTCTCACTGATAATCATTTCCCTGCCCTGGAGAGGTCTGAAAGGAAGCCCTGAGTTGTAATTTCGGACTGGGAAGTTCTTTTAAGTCTATTAGTTCAGCCTTCCTTTCTTATAACATTGAAGCACCTGAATGTAAAGGAGATGTATTTTAAATCTGGACAGTTGCGTGCCTTGATAGAGCAGAACCTCTCTGGAGGGCATCTTCAGGAGTGGTGCTTCAGTAAATTAAAAGTGTTTTTCACAGTTTCTCGCCATTCCACCTAAGTGTCCAGTTTAAAATAGTATATGTTCATATTTTAAGGTATAAACATACACTTTCAAGTGCATATTTAAAGACAGTTTGCTAATAAGTATTGTTTCCTTTGCTTTTTATTGTAGAGTACCTCAGGGAACATTTCTCTGTACTGCTGCAGTATTTATGATTTGTCCAGGTAGGAACACACAGTTTGTTTTACAATTCTCTATAATCAAACATTTATTAATACTGTCATAATACTGTCATATTATTTTATTTGAATCAGCCATAAAGATTTGGAACAGGTCCTCTCATTGACTTGTATGAAAAACGTGAATAGCCAGTCTGCAATAAAAACTAACTGTTATTGATCATTAGATTACGATGCCAACTAAGTCTCTTTAAATGGGCTGCTTGTTCTATGCTGTCCTGTGAAAGTTATGGAAAAACATGTTTGCTTTTACAGTAAATATAAATAATCTTTAACATTATTGGAGGATTCTATGAAGGAAAGCCCTAGCATGATCCCTTACTTGGAGTAGCTTAGTAGAAGTAGAGAATATACACAGAGGTATCTTCTTAGTCAGCTTTTCCTTTAACTAAACACATTTTTTCCCCAAAACTGTTGATTAACATATGCATAGGTAAGCTGTACCCATTGGTTATATGCATCCCATGCTCTACTTAATGTACTTTTCTGGTTGGACCTAAAGTACATTACATCACTCCAGTGTATGTAACTACATAATATACTGTGAAACAGTAACTCTGCAAGTGTCGTAGTGAACATGGCTTGACTTACTAATGTCTTCTGAAGGACTTTTAGTGCTAAAACGCCCTTATTTCTTACTGAAAAGACACAACAGAAAATGCAAAATACTTCAGCACAGCCTGCACTACTGACTCCTGAAAAATGCTTCAACCCATTGTGCTCTCTGGCCTCAAGCATCGCTTCTCAGATTTTGTGGTGGCTTTGCACCTGACCTCCCTCTGCTCAGATGTCAGCTGATGGGGGAATTTTGAACAGTAACAATTTGTTCAGAGTCTACAGGAGGTCTTAGGACTGTCTCCAGCCTCTAGCATAGAATACTCTGCCACGAACAGTAATGCATCTGGCACGTTTATTTGTCCTCAGTAGTTTCCTGGTGGTATTGGCAGTGAGTGCATTTAAATTTGTCCTAAAATTCCTACGTGGGTGCTGGCGTAGCTTGGAGACCAGGCAGGAAAGCAGTACTGTTTCTGTTTTCATAATGTGTCTTGTGGGAAGCTGAAGTTGCCCGAAGTCCTGCATTATAGTTCCTTCTTCATGCAGTTCCTCAAACATGATTTTCTGTAGATTATAAGGTTTTGGTGAAGTTTTGTGTTTGTTTGCTTTCCTTACAAACAACTGTCAGGAACAAAGATTTGTTCCATAGCTGTTCAGTAGGAAAAGGAGGTCAAGTCTTAATTCTTGTCTGGATGGGCTTTTCAAAACTAGCACAAATACAGGCTATTATCATAATAGTGATGGTTTAGGACACCCGAACATTCTGTTTACTAATATTACGTTTGGTTTTATTTTTTTCCTTCACTTGCATAAACTGGAAAGAAACCAATATCTGTTACTAGAGTCGAGAGTCTGTTACACAATAGACCATTGCTAAGACTTCTGGTACAGCTGACTCCAGTTGGTTTGAATAGTGTTATATATAACTAGTCCTGCAAGTGGGTGCTTTGGAACAGATGGGCTGTATATGAATGTGGCTTTGTAGATACCGCCTGGTTTCTTCCCCGCCTTGTCCCTGCAGTGCAGCTACTTGCTGTGCAGATCCTCATAAATCCCTCTTGCTGTGAGCTGACAAGTTGCCCAGGCATTGCTCATGTTTCTAGTCAGCAATTATTGAAAAATTCAGTTCTAAGTTTCATAGCAAGTAGCATTGTGAAACCTGTAGCTTCCGTCATAATGTGGGGGAATACTACTATGAAATAAACCAAAAGTAGGTAATTAATGACCTTTTCAGTGCATATTACTGGGCCCAGTACGTAGTTTGTCATCCTCAAAATAAATTGTCAGACAGATGTTCTGGACCCCTGGTTCTGTACTGGTTGCAGTAATGATGAAAGTATGAACTGTGTTCCCTGCAGCAGTCAGCAGATACCTATGACTAGCAAAATGCACACACTCTTCGAGTTTCTACATACAGACAATTTGATTAATTGCCCAGTTATTATGGAAATTAAACTTATTTCTCTCTTGCTGAGGCTGGCCTGCTAACAAATCCTTTTGATCTCCATTAGCCTAGCATTCATTAGAGGAGAACTCAGATGTGCTTGTGACCTTTGTCAGAATGAGACATTTCAAAGGCTCTTGTTAGTCTACTAGTTAAAGAGTAACAGGATTTACTGCTTTTTGTGAGAACTCTGGACATATGTAAAACAGTTCTATTCATTATACAACCACTGTACCTCCTAATAAAACTATGGCTGCAAGACTTTGCAATTTAAAAAACCTAAAAATTGAATTAACTGAAACTACTAAACGTATGCAGGGATAGGAATTCACAACTTCACTGCTTAAATCCAGTGGGCTTTCAGCATATATATGAATTTCTGCTTTGCTTTACATGTCAATTTTTATTAGTTGTAGTAGTACCTAGGCTGTGATCTCTCACGCTGTGTTCCATATGAACACATAGCAGGAGCTAATGTAGGGCTAAAGGATTGGGTAGTGGTACACTGAGAGGTACACCCAAGAGGAGCACTTTCACAGTTCCAGTTAGACCAGATTAAAGTTAGGAAGGACAACAGAGTGCAAAAAACTCCAGGGGCTTGCCTAAGGTCATGCAGCAGACTCGGCAATGCAGAGAGAAGAGCCTCCAAGCCTCAAAAGATCAAGTTTGTCACCTACCCCACTAGACTTTGCCTTGTCCCTCTTCTGCACATTGCATGTTTAACTGTCTCTTTAAATACTTCCACTTAAGAGGCTGGTAATTTTAATCAGTTGCTTAGTCTTGACAAACTTTAAAAGAAGTTAGGACTTAGAAGTGTTAACATCTCTCATCAGAGTAGAGTGGGAAATACAGGATCAGCTTCCAGGTTAGATGCCAGAGACTTAGCAATGAAATGAGCAGGGGGCAGGGAGAAGAAGTTGTGGTTTAACCCCAGCTGGCCACTGAACACCACACAGCTGCTTACCCACTCCGCCTTAGTGGGATGACAGGGATGATCAGAAGAGTAAAAGTAAGAAAGAAACTGGTGGGTTGAAATGAAAAATTGTTTAATAACTAAAAAGAAGCTTTAAAAAATTAAGGGAAAAAAAACCCAAACAACCAAAAGAACCCAACCCTTAGCAAAGAGAGAGGAAAAAAAAACCCAAGAAAGACAAGTGATGCAGATGAAAACAATTGCCCACCACTAACTGACTGATGCCCAGCCAGTCCCCAAGCAGAGGTCCCCCTGCCAACCTCTCACCCAGTTTTATTGCTGAGCATAATGCCATATGATATGGAATATCCCTTGGGATCCAGTTGGGTTCAGCTGTCCCAGCTGTGTCATCTCTTAGCTTCTCACTGTGCACTCCCAGCTTGCTCATTGGCGGGGTGGTGTGAGGAGCCAAAAAAGTGTTGATGCTGTGTAAGCACTGCTCAGCAATAATTAAAACGTCTGTGTGTTATCAACATTATCATCAGCACAAATGCAAAACATAGCCCCATACAAGCTGCTATTAAGAAATATAAGTCTACCCCAGCCAAAACCAGTACAGAAGTGAAGAAATAGGTGATGCAATTGGACTCTGACACCCTGCCAGGAGGCAGAAAGGTATTACACAATTCCGTACCATATTTTTCTCACTAAGTAAATTTGTTTCAGACTTTCTTTGAAATCATGCAGCTTATGTTATTACTACCTCACCTTCTAAACTCGTCTGTCAATAATTAGCAGAAACAATGCTCCTCCTTCCCCACACCCCCAAATACTCTTATTTCTAGCGTCACCCTGACTGCTTTTGCCACTCATCTATAAGTGCACTTCTCAATAGTCTTGGCCATTTGCAGGTTTGGGGTGGTCACTGAAGTCATCTGCCAGCGTATCGAGGAGCAAAAATTGTATCTGCAGCAGTGTTAGACTGAGGCAAGTAGCAGTATAACTTAGCTTTTATAACATTAAACGAATTCCAAGCTGAAGCTGACAGTCCTGGGCACATAGCTGAGAATTGATGTGATCCAGTTTCTGGGTGTGCTGAGTTCAGTGATAGGAAGGTGCCTCTTTCCTTTACTTAACCTGCATTTGAAGTCATGCATGGCTTTTAGAAGGTGGCCAAGAACTATTGATGTGCTGAGTGCATGTCAATGCAGTGTATGACTGCCAAAACCCCAGACTTGTAGCCCAAGTGTGTTTAATCTACTTTCCTGCCTCCCTGCCTTGTCTCAGCACCCCCTAATGATGGGGAAATGCTGAGCAGTTCCAGCACCTCTGCTGTCGTAGCTGGGCCATATACCAGTGGGGTTTTTTGGGTTCCAGATGATATTGTTTTGGATCATGAAAATGCTGGACCATAACAAAAAGGTAGTGGGGGAATCTCCAGTACAGCTGGCTGGAGAATCCCTTCAACTTTACAGAGTAGCTGAATAAAGGTAAATGTGTCTTTTTAGTATTTTTAAGCCTTTTCCTCATCTCCCTATAGCTCAATAGTTGGCAAGTTTGACGGGTTTTGGGATAGGGGAGCTCTAGTGGCTGTGAATCCATGCGACAGACAACGGTTAGTAAACTTGCTTTGTTATTGTCTTTTCTCTAATGTATGCAGTGACACATTTTTCCTCCTGCCACTTGTCGATGAGTCCTCTTTCATTCAAAGGACTAACCTAAATGAGTTCTCTACCGCACACATCAGCTGCAGTCATACAGTGCTGTACTCTAGATTTTTGAGGTTCCTGCAGGAAGCGGCCCTGCCTCTTGGTGGTAAAATATGTGGTTTGTTCCAACCCAGCAGAAGCAGAGCTGCAAGTCTCATCTGAATTTTATTATTTCCTTTTCACCCCATTTGCTTCTCCTCCCTTTGTTCTTTCTGCCCTCACTTCCCTTTATTCCAATTTTCTGTTCTTGCCTATAGCCAATCCAAATGTAGTTTGACTCTGCCCCAAGGGTTTTTTAATTAGACACATAGTCTTGAATTCACAATCCTTTTAAAAGATCAGTACTGTATTGTGTGCTGTATTCTAGACTGTGGCAGATGAATGCTATGTTTTGTCTGTTAGTTTTGAGATAAACAAGCAAAAAAGATTAATGCTTGTTTATGAGAAGTAAACAGTAACCTTTATATGGTGCTCCACGTGTAGCATGAATATCATGCTCATGAAATTCAAACTAAGCTTTGCTTAGTTTCTGGCAGTTGAGTTCAAGTTGTGTCTGCATAGGAAAACATGTTATCTCCTTTGTTGAGTATTTTAATGGCTACGTTTTAATGTTTGCACAGTTACAAAATAATAAAGTTTAACTTTCTCTTTTCAGCTATGCCAGTTTGATGATCTCCCTAATGGAGGAAAATTCTTCTTATCTCCTTGTTACAGTTTCGTATGATCCAAACAAACACAAAGGTGAGAACTTTGCACTGTTCATGTTTTGATTTTGCGTGCTTTAATACAGATTGTATATAGATGTGGTAGATACATTAGTATCTTCCCTTTGTCTTTTGTCAGCCTAGCTTTGTCAGCTGATCACACCGATACATCTGTGTGTTAAAAGGCTTTCTTTCTAGCCTCCAGGCATGCTAAGGGTAAGTGGAGGACAGATATGGTGTGTTAACAATGAAAGGAACCTGGAAGTGTGGCTGTGACAATGAAGCTGGAAGAGTGAATGCTTAGAGTAACATCCTGTCTGGCCTAGGGAACTTGAAACACTCCCACTCAGTGGCTTCCCTCTGTTAACGTAATATTGCATCTCAACATGTTGCCTCTCTCCCAGCCACTGCCCTGATCTGAGTATGCTTGGAAGAGGTGAAATTTCATAAAATCATAAAGTTTTGGGGTTTTTTTTCCTTTTTACATACCAAAGTCTGAGATATTTTAAAATATTTTTGTTGTTAATTATTATCTCTCATAAGAGAGATTTCTTGCTGCTTTTGGGCTTTTGAGCATAATTACCCCTGGAAAAAAATAGAAGTTGTTATCATAAGAGACAATAGTTTACTTCATTGCTCTCCCTCTCACATTATTTAGCTTTTAGCTTTAATTAAGGTGCTGTAGCATAAAGAGATTGTAGGCCAGATTCACACATCACACTGACAGTAACTGCGTCTACTGCATGTTCATGACTTCTGACAATGTGGCTACTGTGGATGCAGCAGCAGCAACACCTAAAGCTGTCTGGTAGCCCACCAAGTTGCTGCGAGTTCTTGGACATGGTTGTTTTCTGGTTCCTGCAGATGGTGGTACACAGTGGGGCCCAATTACAGGCCAGGTGCTGTGAGTGATGGGCCTGTGGCTCTCCTGTTGTGTTGTAAATGTCTGTCTCTTTCCTGTGTATTCCCTGATTAGATTTACTCATTTTTTTCCAGGCCCTCCGTTTTATGTTCCTGAATCTGAAATTAAAAGCCTATTTGGTAAGTAGTATTTCAGCTAACCGTTGGGATTTTTTTCCAAAACATATCAGCATGCTTCTATATATGCTTCTATGTTGCCCTGTGACAAGTAATAGAGAGTCATTTGCTTCTTATCTAAAGGGGGGAGTCATGGAAAAATAACGAGGAAAACAAATGCCATTTACCAGCACAGATTTTATTGTCAAGGAAAATTCTCAGCTCTTCAAAAGACAGGAAGAAAACCCAAGAGACATACTGTCCCTTTCCTCCCCCTTCCATCTTTCCATTCTCCCAGGATTCGTACTGCGCTCAGTGATCTTGTAGCTGTAGACTCAGTCCTGTTTGACCATTTTATCTTTCTCTGCACCTCATCACCACCGACCTGATTTTAATGCAAGGCCTTTGCATATGGGTTCTACAGTTTCTGCTGTACTTTTGTAGCCATAGAAGAAAAATAACATGCCATGTGAAGAAAACAGTAAATGTACAACTGAAATCCATCAAAATAATGAAATTCAGTATTACGTTGAGAATCTAATTTTAAAAGCTCTTCCTGATATGCTTTGTTATTGCACTTTTTTTCAAATCTACAGCTTTCTGAGACCCTTGCGGTGTCTGTGTGAGTCATTGGCATGGGATGGGCAGTTGCATCCCTGTACAAAAGCATCCCCCAGTGCATATGTGCCACTGCATTCGGGACTATGAGGAAATCTGTGATCAGACTATTTTTTCCCCTGACAGTTTGCATTTTTCAGTGATCATTCAGTAATTTGTTACTCCTTCCTCCTTTTCAGGCAGCCACTGTGAAATTAAGCGTCTTGAAGAAGTCGATGACTTCTCAGAGAGACCCAGGCAATGGGGGCTAGATTATTTTCTGAAGGTGCTGTATTTACTGAAGCTTGTATCCTGATTAAAATTACTTAAAATAATTCACCTCCCATCTTGCTTTTATTTTTCTCTCACCTTTTACAATGAGAAATGTTTTGGATAACTCTTAAAGCAGGCTTCAGCGTACAAGAAGATGCTTGTCCATTTTGCTTATCAAGTCAGCTCTCCTACGTAATTGCTTTCACTGTCTTGAGATGTTCCTCCCTTTGCTTAAACTCCATGCACAAACAAGATTTTCTAAAGTACATCTTTTCTTTCATAGCAATTCATATCATTGGGGCTGGGAAAAATAAATGTCCCTGTTCCTTTCTGGCTCTTGCCAGTCAATGCTGTCTTCCTGGCACTCCGCAGGTCGGCCTCATTGGCTGGCAGCCCCGGGAGCAATGGCAGCTGCTGTTCAGATACTCTTTACTGTGACACTGACCTCACGTCAGGCCAAGCAACTGAGCAAGAGAGGTGGGAAGCTGGTGCAAGTTGCTCCTCTCCGTCCCTGTTAGTCCTGAGTAAAAGTCAAGTGACAAGCTGGCAATGAGCGGGCAAGAACGCTTGGCAGCAGCTGCCAAAGGGGAATTACCATTGAGCAGGAAGGAGAAGGAAGGAGGGAAGCAAACCAGATGACAACAAAGGAGAGAGTAGGGGGAGAAAATGCCGTGGCCTTCTCCCCTTGGCAGCTTATTTTAAAAAATGCTGGAAAGGTACAATTGCAATGTAGTGTATTATAATTCACCCAGGACAGAAGGTGAGTAAAAGCCATGGGGCATTTTAGATTGTTGCAGTCCTGGAGCCACAGTGTGTGTGATGATTTTAGCTCAGCAGTCACCAAGCTACAGCCTGTTGCAACTCTCAGTATTGCTTGCAGCTACTGCTGCTTCAAGGTCAGGTTGACAGAGGGAGGAAAGGGTGTAGCCAGTGGGCCAGTGCAAGCTGAAGGCTGCTGTTTTAATGTATCTTCACTGCTGGCCAGTACTGCAGCTACCAGGTTAAGGCATCTCCTTCCTCTTGATCCAGAATTTTTTTCCAGATGCTTTGGGAGAGTCTCTGAAGTTTATCTTAAGCTTGTGGATACGTGGTGGCTGCGAAAGATCAGGTGCTGGGGGCAAATGCTCCATGATGTCCTGCACAGGATTCCCAGGTATGTGACAACATGGTGAGAGCAATGCCACCTGCCAGATGAGCCATTTCAGGATGTGCAAGATGGCTCTGCTGTGCGTGTAGCCTGGCAGTTACTCTGAGAATACATTGCAAATACACGATGCAGAGCAAGCACGTGCTGCCCATGCAGCTTACAGGATGCGGGTACGTGCCCAATTGAGGAAAGTGGCTGCTGGCCATTGGTGTAAATATTTTGTGGCACTTTCTGAAAGAGGACACCTCTCCTGTGAAGACAGGCTGAGAGAATTGGGCTTGTTCAGCCTGGAGAGGAGACATGAGAGCAGCCTTCCAGTACCAAAGGGGGCCTACAAGAAATCTGGAGAGGGACGTTTTACAAGGGCATGTAGTGACAAGACAAGGGGAAATGGCTTTAAACTGAATGAGGGAAGATTCAGATTACATATTAGGCAGCTCTTCCCTGTGAGGGTGGTGAGGCGCTGGCACAGGTCGCCCGGAGAAGTTGTGGCTGCCTCACCACTGGAAATGTTCAAGGCCAGGTTGGATGGGGCTTGGAGAAACCTGGCCTAGTGGAAGGTGTCCCTGCCCACGGCAGGGGTTTGGAACTGGATGAGCTTTGAGGTCCCTTCCAACCCAAACCATTCTGTGGTTCTGATTTTCAAAAGCTTTGCGGAACAGCAAGAGAAATCCTCTGAAATTACCACCTGTGCATTTGGTCTTTTCCAGAGTTCCCTACTGCCAGGTCACGCAGTAAGCGCTTCTGGTGGTACAGAAATGCCCCTAGGCTATGCTGCAGTAGGATAAATAGCCTGGCAGCGGTGTGATCATCCGCTACCGGGGTGTCTGTCCGCACCTGGAGGGCGCCTAGCCGGGCAGGGCGGCCGCGGACCCGGCGACCCCGCCGGCAGTGCCGCAGCCCGCCCGCAGGGGACGCCCGCCCGACGCAGCAGCGCAACGCCCCGCCCCGCCCGCGCCCTCCCGGCTTCAGTGCGGCGGGCATGGCGGCGGAGGACGAGGCGGGGGTCGGGCTGCTGGAGTGCCGAGTCTGCTTCGAGCGGTACGGCCACGGCGGGCAGCGGCGGCCGCGCAACCTGCCCTGCGGGCACGTCCTCTGCCGGGGCTGTGTGGAGGCCCTGGGCGGCCCCGAGCGCCGGCGGCTGGAGTGCCCCTTCTGCAGGCGGGCCTGCAGCTCCGCTGAGACCACCGACTGCCTGCCGCTGCTGCAGCTGCTGGAGGTCCTGGGCCCCGCCGGCCACAGTGTCCCCTCGGCCCTGGGCAGGAGCGGCGGCCGAGGGGCGGCCGGGCCGGGAGCCGCGGGCGTCGGACTCCGGCTGTCGCTGGGGGGCTGGGGGTCGCTGGTGAACCCCACCGGCGTGGCAGCCTGCCGGAGGTCGGGGCGCCTGGCAGTGGCGCATGACGGCAAGAAGAGGATCCACGTCTTTGGGCCGGGTGGCTCCTGCCTGCAGCAGTTCGGGGAGCGGGGGGAAGCGGGCAATGATGTCAAGTATCCGCTTGATGTGACGGTCACATCGGACGGGCACGTGGTGGTCACCGATGGTGGGGACTGCTCCGTGAAGGCCTTTGATTTTGAGGGAAGGGGGGTCCTGGCTGTCCGGGAAGGTTTCTGTTTGCCCTGGGGCTTGGATGCCACCCCGGACAGTGAAGTAATCCTGACTGACGCGGAGGCAGGTGCGCTGTACCGCTTGACAGCCGACTTCAAGACGGGCAAATTAAAGAAGTGTCAGATGATCCAGTCTCGGCTCATCAGCCCAAGAGGGGTTGCAGTCTCCCAGACCTCGGGTGCCATTGTGGTAATAGAGCACCTGAAAGCGCAAGGACCGAACAGCAGCAGCACCCGAGTGAAGATATTCAATGCAGAGATGGATCTTGTCGGCCAGATGGATAGCTTTGGTCTGAACCTTATTTTCCCCTCCAAAATCTATGCTACGGCTGTGGCCTTTGACAAAGAGGGTCACGTGGTAGTAACTGATATCTGTAGCCAGGCTGTAATATGCTTAGGGAAACCTGAGGAGTTTCCCATCTTTAACCCTCTAGTTAGCCATGGGCTTTATTATCCCGTTGGACTGACTTACATGGCAAACAACTCCCTCGTTGTTTTAGACAGCGGTGACCATTCAATAAAAATATTCAGCTCCACCTGAACGGGTTTAGGTGCTTACTGCTGTAGGTTCAAGCTGCTTTTGGCCATAAAGCACGCAAAGTTCTGGTGCTAGTAGTGTGTAGGAAGGAAGCATGTTCTGGGCTGTAAGTGAAGTTGTCCTCTTTGACCAACATGCTGTGCTTCCTGCAGAACTTATACTGAATTGCTTCCCTGTCTATGGGAGAAGACCTGTTGGTTGCAGGCTGTAGTCAGCAACGGATCAAGCAGAATAATAATTTGGCATTTTAAAGCAATTCTGTACCTTGACAACCAAATGTTTTGGGCACTTTTTGACAAGAATGACAACATTTGGAAAGTGATGCAGTTTACTAGCATGTAGTTTTCATTATTCTTTGTTAAGCACAGATACACTCATAAAAGTGACAGAGTTTCTGTTTCCAGGGTTTCTGCCTGAGAAAGGAGGCTGGCTTGACAAAATGGTAGGAGACATGGAAGCTTCAGTTCAAGGTTGCCTGAATTCAGCTAGGATCATTGCGATGGAGGAGCTACTGCTGATGAGTGAGTTATGTGAGGTAAATTAGTGCTTGAAGCCTATTTTTTCCATACTGGGGAAGCGCTGTTCTGGGAGTACTCTTCCCTGTACTAGTTTATTCGCACCTTTATTAGGGCTCTACTGGAGCACTTGATCTTCCTGTATAATGCACAAGCCTGTGTCTGTATCTGGAGATAACTTGGTGTGTGGCTACCAGCATGAGCAGCTTTCCCTAAAACCTCCTTGAAGTATTTGTGTTTAGTCCACAAGTACTTCTGCATATATAAAATTGAGTTGGCTATGCTGCTGAGACGCCTATGCTTGGGAACTTTCCAATACTGCCCTCCTCTGTCTGGTCAATAGTATGGTACTTTTGCACTCAAAACGTCAAGATTGCACTGACAATTGAAAGGTTGGTGAGAAGTAATAGAGAAAGAGGGACGTAAGCCTCATTTTTTTCCGAGCATCCAGTGAGGTTTTGTTGATTGTGAATACACAGCAGGTTTGGGTCAGTTTATATTTTCACAAAAACAGTTTCACTGTGGACACAACTTAAGTTGCCTTATTTCACAGTGGAAATTAAGGGTTTTATTAATGTTTTTACCACTGAATTATTTTGAGAAGGATGTAACACCCTCCTAGAAGTCACTGCTGTGTTTTTAGGCATATACATGCTGCTAAAATGACTACTTAGGTGGTTCAGCATTAAAAGGAAGTTAGATAGAAATGTAAGTGCTCTTTGAGTTAGAGACAGGTAGGTTAAAATGGTATAAAACTTCTGGCGTTATTTATTTAGTCATTGAAACCATTAATATTAACTAACAGAATTTGAAATTCACAGGCCATCTTTCTATCAGTACATTTTTAATCTGGCTTTTGGTCTGACTTCAGGGCATTTAATAACTGCATGTATTGCTGCACCAGTGATTTACCAAATACTTTAAATTGGAGCGGTTTAGCCCTCTTAATTCAGACAATGTATTAATCTGACTTATGTTAACATTTATATAAACAAAACAAATCTATTAAACGCAGCTGTGTGTAAAGGTTAATTGAACAGTGACATGCTAATAAAATGTGATTTGCTTACTCCTATATTGATTAATATAGTGAAAACTCATACCTTTTTATCATGGGTTTCTCTGTTACAAGCCAATCCCTGTATTGTAGTTGCCCTGTAGACAGTTGCTATTTTTTATTTGGAGATGTCCTGCTAAAGTTGTGGTAGGCCCATTTGTTGCTATTTGAAAATAGAAGGACCTGCACATCATTTGGTCTTTTCCAGCCTGGCCAGAGCCTCTGGTGGGACTAGAAATGCTCCGTGGCTATTCTGCAGTAGGTGTACGCCCCTTAGCAGGATCCCTCTTGAGGGGCCAGGAAGAAAATTTACTCAGAGAAGCAGCCCCCTGGCTTATATATTCCTTTTTAGGTGCCAAGGAGATGTCTGAGGCGTGTAAAAACAATTAGATAACACTTCCTTTGGGGAACTGCTTTGTTTCAAAATGCATGCAATGCCATCAGTGCTGTATTCATACATAATTAATAGTTTATCACAATTGCATTTCCTCTGAACTGAGGGCTGTAAGCTTTCATCTCCTTAAACCTTTCTGTGCACCAAGAGCTTAGTTTTGCTGCTGAGCTCATGGATGAGCAAATTTCCTAGCACCTATTGTAACTTTCCAGCAGCTAAAATGCCAATTTTCGAGTATTTGACTTATGGTGGTTTAAAATCTACAAAAACTCCCATTGTTGCCCATTCTGCTCCTATCTCCTTTGGTATATGCCTAGAAATCACTTGGCATTTGGGTTTGTAAGCAAAATAAACTTTGTGCCTTTACGTAGTTTCCTGTATGCTGTCTCCTGCAGTCTCTGCTTTAGATGCCTACCTAAAGCAACTGTAGACTTCCACTGTGAATGGTGTGACTGTTTTCATTTTACGATAATGCTTAGTGTTTACTGTTATACAATTCTGCATCAAAGAAACCATTACATTCTGTCTTAATTCACTTTGTGCAGGTGCCTAAAATAAAAACCATAAAGAACTGTATAAACCCATGTATTAAAAATTTTAAGTTCTTCAGTATGTAAGGGAAAATGCAGAAGTAAACCTGAAATCTTTTGTCACACAAGAGAATTAAAGCAATAATGGGAGACAGAGATCCACCAGTTTGCTGATAACAAACTAAAAAGCCTTTGACATTTTTACTTTCTCTTGCCTCTTTCTTTATGCATATATGCACATTTTCCCTGTAGCTACTGTAGATATCAGTTGCCTTCAGGGTGATATCTTAATGCCATCTGCTTTCCAGCGGCCCAGGGGATGCCTAGCGCTGCTGTCCATTGGCACATCTGTGGGAATTTAGTCCCAAATTTCAACAGAACACAAGCTTGTGTTCTGAGAGAGGGATGGCAAAGGGTGAGGGGCCCATGCAGGAACAGGTACCATTAGGTAGGTGATGCTTTTGGGGTCTGACAGGATGTGCTCAAAATGGGGATAGCTAGATGTGTGCTTACCTCTGGAAAAGAGTGGTGGCCATTTTATTTAGAAACTAAGGTGGGACTGCATCTGGTCACTTCAGTGATAATTACTGTTGTGTTTATTTTAAAACAAGAACCTAAAGTAAGCTTTGCGTAACCCTCTGCACCTTGTGTTTTAACAGTATGGATTAAACCCAAACAAATATAATGGATAGTACCCCCCCGTGTCGTCTCTTCAGCCCCTACTGTAGAGTGATCTGTCTGTTGTGCACACACACTCTGCAATTCCAATTTGGTTTATTTTTAAGTACTGGTGTCAGGTTGCTGTCGTTGCATATAAATATACCAGGATATGTTTACAGTGTTTAGAAATAAAGGAGGCAGGAGTGTTTCAGAAATGGGTATTAAAATTGTGTTTTTGTTTGCTTGTGAAGAACATAATTTTAGATAAAGAATATTTTGTTTTCAGGTTAATGAATATAGAGATGAAAGCCCAGAAAGCCAACCGTATCCTGGACTTCATCAAAAGCAGCGTGACCAGCAGGTCAAGGGAGGTGATCCTGGCCCTCTACTCTGCTCTCAGGAGACCTCACTTGGAGTATTGTGTGCAGTTCTGGTGTCCTCAATATAAAAAGGACATGGAACTGTTGGAACAAGTCCAGAGGAGGGCCATGAGGATGATCAGGGGACTGGAGCACCTCCCATATGAAGATAGGCTGAGAAAGTTGGGGCTGTTCAGCCTGGAGAAGAGAAGGCTGCATGGAGACCTCATAGCAGCCTTCCAGTATCTGAAGGGGGCCTATAGGGATGCTGGGGAGGGACTCTTCATGAGGGACTGTAGTGAGAGGACAAGGGGCAATGGGTTCAAACTTAAACAGGGGATGGTTAGATTGGATATGAGGAAGAAATTCTTTACTGTAAGGGTGGTGAGGCACTGGAACGGGTTGCCCAGGGAAGCTGTGAATGCTCCATCTCTGGCAGTGTTCAAGGCTGGATCGGACATAGCCTTGGGTGGCACGGTTTAGTGTGAGGTGTCCCTGCCCCTGGCAGGGGGGTTGGAACTAGATGATCTTAAGGTCCTTTCCAACCCTAACTATTCTATGATTCTAAATACAGAGGGGGGAAAGGTTTAATTTACTTAACTCTGGCCGCTGTCTGTTTGACCATCTGTCTGTCCCCTCCAGCCACATTTCTGTGCACATCAGTTTGATGTTTGTATTTTCACAAAGCGTGGATGTAACACCACTGTAGCATTTTTTTTTGACATGGACTGATTCCAGTGAAGAGGGGGTCTCCTGTAATATCCAGCTCCCAAACCACAAAGAGTTTTATAGAGCAGGGTCCATCAAAATGATGGCCTTGAATCCAGGAGACCTTTCCTTTCTGAAAGGGTTGACATAGGTGAAAAACTAGCTTTCTCCCTAGGGACCTAAGCTTTGTCTAGGGTGATCCTGAGAAGAAACCTGTCTGATTCTTCTGGACAGTTTCAATGGTATCTGGTGCTGGAGAGGTTCTCAGTGAGCAGATAATGCACTGCACTTAGACCTTTTTCTCACTAGTTCTTTCCAAGAGATCTACAGATATTTTTAACTTGGTGCTCCAACCTCTGTTTGAGGCAAACATGATATAAATGTCCTGGCCCTGCAGCTGCAGACAGGAGAGCTGAGAATCAAGGGAAGCCTTTGGCAGCCTTGAGACTAGATCTCAGACTTCCCATTACAAGACTGGTGCCATAATAAAGCAGGGAGAGTCTGTGTTTAATTATCCTCTTGCCTGGGAGTTGCCTTCCTGATTTTGGGAGAAGTTTTGACATTTTACTGATGATTTTCTTGTTGCTAATTCCTTTGGTGAGTCTTACAAATCATGAAAATTAATACTTTTCTAAACCACGGTGTATTCCTAGATAATTGCTTCCAGTGTGCTCCACAAAGGTGCGTGGTTCCCGAGTTTTGAAATGCTCTGTCAGGAGGTGTTCTGCTGTGAAGCCCCAGTGCAGTGATCAAGTTACTTACTCTATGTTGAGGGTAGAAAGGAGGAAAAGAGATCGACTCAGAAATGGGAAAAAAAAAGTAATGAAAGGTGCCTGTGGCTAAAGCAGAGGGCGAACTCCCAAGTCAGAGCACGGAGCACACCCATCGTTCCAGTAAAGGGAATGCATTCTTAAGATGTGAAGCATTTCAGCCTGGAAAATGGACAAGACGATAGGGGCTGCTGCCTCTTGGTTAGCATTGACCTCTGGCAGGGGAATAACCTACATTTGACAGATCTCCCAGCCACAGTTAGGCACTTTTCAGATTATAATCCTTAGGAGAACTATCTGTTACTTTCAGCTATTTGTAGCAAAAATCTGTGGGAAATGGAAGATCTGGAGCCAGCTAAGCATTTTAGGGAAGTATGCTCCCTATAACTGAATAAATACATACATAGCATTTTTCTAAAATCCCTCTTAATGTAGGCAAATTTTGTTCTTTTTCATGGGAGAGTATTACATGGGCAGTGAGTTGAGGTGAGAATAAGCCCTGCTTTCATGGAATGCATTGGGATTTTAATCAGGAGAATGTTGCTAGTTAGAAGATTCTGTAAACCATTTTAACTAAATATAGTTAGATGCTTTGTAATGAATAAAGGGTAGGCAATTTTAAGCAGGATAGAGGATGAGAGAGAAAAAAATATAGACGGGAAAATGAAAGAATTTATTTTGAGAAAACTGAATGTATAGAAAGAAACAAAACCAAAAATGTCCCTTATCAAAGCTTGATTTTAAAACTTCTGATACAAAGAGGATGATCTTGGAAGAACTATCACACCTACATAATCACAGGAGGTAACTAGTTTATTTGGGGGTTTTGTTCCAAATATAAAGAGGTAAAAAATAAAACCTGTATGATTTCCTGGATAATACAGATTATGGAATTTAACCAGTATTTAGTAACTACTGACCTGTATTGAAAGTAGCAGAGCAATCGTCCTTTACTCTCACAGGCTAAGGAGCTAATGTGAGAAGAAAGATAATGTCATTAAAGATATGACTTTAAAGATACGGCTTTTTAAGAAATCCATCAAACAGTCAGACACTGAGTATTAAAAATGTATAATCGTCTTCATAAGAAAAGGATGTGCCGGGATCCCTTATTTGTCACTGTCCTTAAATAGGTAGGAAATAGGGCTCTTCAGTGAGTTCTGCACCAACTTCCACTCAATTTACAGCATAATTTTATGGAGCCAGAAATATTTCAAATACGTGTATTAGTCTTTTTCTATTCTTATTATTCCTTGAAGGGACTTGTTTGAGTCAAGGCATGCTCTGTCATGAATAGTTTATCTGTGCAGTCATGACTACTGGAAATGGAATTGTCCACATAAATAAACGCCACAGGACTGAGCTTGAAGTCGGGGAGATTCAGGCTAGTGCAAAGGTTTGCCCTGGAGAAGTCTTTGCAGCACACTTTATTATGACAATTTCTGGGAATGCTGCTTTGTTTTTTTTACATGCTGAAAGCCTGCGCATGTTTAGACTATATTGTAACTAATTACGACTTTCAACATCAGAAATCTTCTGTGAAACAAATTCAACATAATGGTTTAGCTTTTCTTATTTATTCCTTCAAAACATACTGAACCCTTGCCTGGTTCCTAACAGTCCATCAGACTTAAGTGGATCGATACCACACCTCCCTTTTGGGATGTGTGGCTGCTCAGTAACCAGCAATCTGGGGCAAGACTCACTCTGGACTGGCATCAGTGGAGACCTTACACCTGAACTGCTCTTGCATGTCCTGAAGAGGATGTAATTGGTCTTAGCCAATAGGTTAGGAAACTTAGAGTGTTTTCACTGTGCTAGAGACAACACTATAGATTCTAGGTCCCCAGAAGACTGTGTGAAAGGATTTTTACAGTTGCAAGGTAGTTAGCCACTTTCTGTTTCATTTCAGATGGAGGAATTCTGGCTTTTAAAGACCAGGTGAAAAATTTCTTCCCTAGGATATCAATTGAACTTGCCCCAGGCCCAGGATTAGAGCTACAGGTCTCTTTATCATTTATTTCGTGATGTTCATAAAGCTGTTCAGTATTTGGAGGGTGTTATCGTTAAAATGCAGCTGATGTTATTGTTCTTGTATTTCCAGTGTGTCAGTGTTAGTGAGATAAAAAACAAAACCTGCCACTTTTTCTCAGTGTATCTTGAAGGCAGAAGTAAATCTGTCTTCCTTGTATCTTTCAGTGCAGTAATAAAAACCATGCAACTGAGTTATTTTCAAATATCTGTATCGGGTGATGGACTTTCACCCTTTTGCTTGTGTTGAACTTAAATCTCAAGTCAGTTTTCCCGATGATAAGCCTAAATTTTTGATTACTGAAATTCAACCATGTTGCTCCTATTTGTGCCTATTTGCCCAACCCTCACCCATTCTTCCCAGTTGATTGTTTAGTCCATTCCAGAACTGTGTTTCCCATGAGCTGTTGTTCAGTCACATGGTGTGGTGTATATACATGTGTTCACACCACTTTGATTTCAGAAGGAAGATTAATTCCCCCAGCGGTTCTGTCCAAGTTTTAGTTTTGCTGTTTCTTTCTAAACAGCCTTTCATCTTTACTGTCAGGTTAAAGGGGGGAAACCTCAGGTCATAATATGAATGATGGGAAAGGACTTCAGTCACTCAGGGAATGCATTTGGGAGACAGGCATGCAGGCTTTATTACAGGAGAGAAAAGGGTTAAGGACAGTACCATTTAAACTGTGTGTGGACTAACAGTTTTAGGAACCCTTCTATCCCAGCTCCCCCTGCACAGCTCTGTTTGTAATAGTGACTGTGGCAAAAACTAAAGCAGAAGTTACTAACTTGCAAGACATTGGCTTCTTTTTGTGGTTCTCTGCAATAGCAGCAGACTGATCCTAGTGATCCAGAGGTCCTCCCATATCACATTTAATGGATGCCTCCTATAGCTGGTCAGTTCCCCTGTCAAATGCTGGTGTAGACAAAGTACAAGAAGCTTGGAAGCCTGCATAGGCTACTTGTTCCTCATGTTCTCACCTGTGAAGAGAAAGCTTTTTTGCCATGAATCAGAGGATGACATTTGAAGTAACATGACAACAAAGGACACCCAGTGGTTGAGCTGTTTGACAGTCTTCAATCTAAAAATGAGGGCATGATCTGTTGCTGATAATTTTTTTGTTGATGATTATGAGATGATTATATTTGGTATGTGTTCTGCAGGCTGGGGAGAAGTGGGAGGAGGAGTGATTAGGTGTTTTGTTTTCTAAATAAAAGAGTCTTGTGATGCACCTTAATTAGCACCTTCAGCTCTTGTTTCCACCTTCTAAGGGGACTGATGAAACCTGTTGAACTTAAAGTGAATCTTCCTGTTGACCTGAATAGATATCAGGATCTGTGCTGAGCTGATTTCTGTATGTTTTAACAAAGGCAGTTCCACCTCCTCTCTGAAGATTTTGCCTCACTCAGCTTCCTTATATGCTGACCTCCTGGTGCATACTGTTCTCCTTTCTAATCTATTTCAAGCAAGAGCTTCTTTTCTTCACACTTTAGAAAGATAACTCCCATTTGGCTAGAGCACACATCTGCATGCATCACTAAAACGTAATTGCATAAGGAGAAATTTTGGCTTGGCCAGCATGGTTACTATCTCAGCTTACTTAGTAAGCAAGCTTGGTGGATGCACTTCTCCCTCCCCACCCTCCTTCTCCTCCCAGGGGCAACATCTCAGGCAGGGTAGCCAGCAAAGTTCAGCTTCTCTCTGAAAGCAGAAAGTAAACCAGCAAGGGGACTGTGGCTGAGTGCAGAAGGGTTAATAGGAATGCTGCACTTCCTTCCAAGAGACTGCTGCCGCTAATCAGGCTGTTTATATTTACAGCTTTCCCATTCATCCCTAGTGAGCAAAAAGCCTGCCTCTGAAAGCAGAGCCTGAGCATTGCTGTCTGTTAGATGGACTGCGTGTAATATCTGATTGCTAACTGAACAGACTTGGAGGGTGCAGACTCACTTATTTTTTACCTGTGGTAAGGCACACACTGCACTTAGCAAATGAACAATAATTTGTGATGCTTTGGTCAGTGTTTGTGAGCCAGCACCCTGCCCATAAGTACCTTTAGCCTCCCTTTGGGACTCAACAGTCACAAGAGAACTGCAGGGATGTGCTGGAGTGACGCTTGCATACCAGACATTCCTTATCATAGAGATGAAGGAGGGGTGAGACCTCGCTGGGTAGAGGGAATAATGGAAGGGTTCTTTTCTTCAGTTCACTGGGGCCAGCCTGCTGATTTAAATTGTAAATAATGTTAGAAACCAGCTGTGGCAGTTTGTTGTTTCTTAGGAGAAGCTTCAGATTTCTGCTAATACACAGCAGAAAAGGAAAAAAAAAAGGAAAAAATATAAATCTACTAATTTAACATCAATCCCTTATCATAACTTAATAGTTATATTAACTACAGGTAGGTGATGTCGATTCTTTTGGGATGCTGTGATCTTTTTTAACAGTACAAAACTGTTTTATTTTCCTTCCCTTTCCATTACCATAAACTATTATCATCATCATGACATTGAAAGACTGTATAGTGGCATGTGTCTGGTAGCGTCAGCAGGTCAGGTTCCCTGCTATCATGGCATCTGATACAATCAAGCTCACTCTTAAAATTAGCTAGGTTTTGTCCTCTGGTCTTCTGTGTAAGAGGCTACTCATTCCTCTGAGCGTAGAAGTCAACTCATTTCCAGCCAGAGTGTGTTATGAGACAGAATCACAGAATGGGTGGGGCTGGCAGGGACCTCTGGAGATAATTGGGTCAAATCTCCCTGTTCAAGCAGGATCACCTATAACCAGCTGTACAGGATCATGTCCAGATGTTTTTTGAGTATCTCCAAGGGTGGAGACTCCACCACCTCCCTGCACAACCTATGACAGTGCTCAGTCACCCTCACAGTGAAAAAGTGTTTCCTGATGTTCTAAGAGAATCTCCTGCGTTTCAGTTTGTGCCTGTTGCCTCTGGTCCTGTCTCTGGGCACGACTGAAAAGAACCTGGCTTCATCCTTTTTGCACCCTCCCTTCAGGTATTTATGTACATCGATAAGATCCCCCACTTGAGCCTTCTCTTCTCCAGGCTGAACATCTCCAGTTCTCTCAGCCTTTCTTCATAGGAAATATGTTCCAGACCCTTAATCATCTTTGTAGCCCTACACTGGTCTCACTCCAGTAAGTCCATGTCTTTCTTCTGCTGGGGAGCCCAGAACTAGGCACAGCACTCCAGATGGGGCCTCACCGGTGCCAAGTAGAGGGCACGGACAACCTCCCTTGACCTACTGGCAGCTCTCCTCCTAACAGCTCAGAATAAAAGGGCTGCATAAAGACAGTTCATACCCATTTGTTCTTTTGCTAGTGTTTTCCTTGAACTTGAGTAGCACCCTGCATTTAACTGGCCTGAAAGGAAGCACAAACAGCCATATCCCCTCTCAGTCTTCATTTTGGTAGACTAAACAAACTAAACTTTTATAGTCTGCGTGTTTGATAATATTCAGCACTCCCCAGTTCTTGCAGTAACCCTTCTGTGGTCTATTGCAGCTTTAACTCCTCTTCCCTAAATGCTATACTGAGTTTTCCAGGTAGAGTCTCAGCAGTGCTTTTTACAATGTCATCCATACCTCCTCTTTCACGGTAGGAAACAAGGTAAGTGATAACAGCCCCAACTACATGTTTTCCTTATGGCATCACTTGGTTGTGAATCCAGGATGAACACCCACAGTCCTGCTCCCCTCAGTATAAACAAATTTAGGAAAGTGTTTGAGTTAGGGGTGGAGTGTTTTCCTGAGGTGAAAAAGAGGTGGCATACAGATAATTAACATCAATAGCAACAAAAATGTAAATAAACCCATCAGCATATCATTTTTCCCCTGACAGCCAAGGAATGTGAGCTACACAGCACGTGACTAGCTGTCAGAAGAGGACACTATTGTTCATATCTAAGGTGAGGATTGCAGGGACGTTAAGATGCCTGCCAAAACCCAAATCCCTCCTGAGACGACAGAAAGGTTCCCTCTGGGTTCAGTAAAAACTTCAGTCAGATTTTCAGGGTGTAGGAAAATGTATCTGAGCAAGATAAAGAATTATTCTTGCTACATTTTTTCCCTTTTTTTGCTTCCCTTCAGTTTCTTGGCTATTGCTGCATTAGTCTGCTTCTAAGCTCATTTATTTCTATTAATATGACTTCTCCTGTAGGTAGGAATGACCATTAAACTTCCCACAGAAATCTGAAACTACTTCTTCCTGCTAAGTGACAGGAGATGGGGAACAGAGCTCCCTGCCCCCTGTTCTTCAGTGGGTGGAGCAAAGGCGTTACCCTCTGCAGAATGGTCATGGAGTTAAATGCAACTGAAATTGAGCGGCTCCTCTCACAGAGAGGTCAGACTCATGCACTGTGCTGAATATTGGGATGATGTTTCTAAAAGACTATTGCAATACTGTATCAGAGGTAGGGAGAAAACATCATATCTGATCAGTGAAATTGCATTTGGTGTTTTCTCCCCCCACAGCAAGGAATGTTTCAGCTTGATTGAGTTGTGGATGCCGCTGCCTCAGGGACACTCGCTATGATTGTTCACCTCTGATCCCAGGGTGGCATCCGCACTCAGGCACTCCAGGGTGGGTGTGGAGGCAGAGGTAGGGTCCTGCCAGAGGTTAGGACCCCATCTAGGTAAAGCCAGAGGGGTCATCCAAAACATATGTAAATTAGCCTGTAAGAACAGATTTAGTCTTTTCACCCCAGGCTCTTGCCTGTAAGCCAGCTCTGTTCAGAGTTAAACTGCAGTGCCTGTTAAAAGCAATGTCCTACACAGGAATCGAAAGACATGGCTGTCAGCCACCTCACGTGGCTTTCAGCAGCATCTCTCAGGCAAGGTTATGTTTAGGTGCCTATATTCTTCATTTATTCCTAACACTAGCTGTTAAAACTACTTCTTTCTGAGTGTCGGAAGAGCACTTGTCACCACAGTCCCTTTCTGAGCCCAGTGTTGCCATAAATATGTTGGACATAAGAGATGATTTTCATGCCTCCAGCACAGCTTTAGAGACAGTCAAAACAGATCTCTGGTAAGACAAGGATGGCAAACATCCAGCCTGACTAACGTCCAGCTTGAATTGGGACCAAAATGGAAGCGGAAAAGCAGCCTGAAAAGTGCCCTCAGCCAGATCACTGGGTGAAATCCTGCTGTCAAGTACTCTGTTTTAAATTCAACATATGTGTCCAGTGGGGTTACTTGAAAAGTAACCTGGTGATGTGTGTGAGACCCTAATTTGTTTCCCTGTGTACAATGAGGGGCAGGCATTTGCCTCCCTAGGTGCTCTCTAAATGTATTCTATTTAAATATACAAGTTTGCGGGCATAACAGGACACTTATTTGTGTTCTGTCACAAATGCAGAGTCATGTTTTATCCCATCCTTCCAATATGAAATATTTCTCCATTCAAGAATGGCCAGCACTCTTTCCTGAATGCTAAGTGCTCTTAAAAAAAAAATCCTAATTATCCATTCTTCTTTTCAAACATCAGTGGAAGATTTAGCAATTATTTTATTAGAGCTATGATGTCTTCCTAGGCTTTTTCCTAATGAAAGTGTAATATATTAGATTATTAACCTTAAAATATGTGTTGGTTTCATTATACAATATTTGTTCATTTCCCTCTTTCTCTCAAACTGGATGATACTGTAATTCATTTGGGCTGAAAGTAAAGTTTTCTCTGTTAATTACAATTTAAAAGAAATGCTCAGTAAAAATTTGGAAACTGACAGAAAACTGAAATTTTGGTCAATCTTATAAAATTAGTGCCTTGGGTTAAAATTAGTAGTAAAACCCCTCATCATAAGCACCTTTTGGATTTCAGGTGCTGTAAAATTAAATCCTTTGTCTTTCTTTTGACACCAAAAGAAAATCACTGCTTTGCTTCCTGTGCTCTCATTGCCGCCAGCTCCTCCTCTGCTCCGGCTCCTGACACAAGATGAAGTTAGACATGCCAGTGACAGCATGCACAAGTCAGGCACAGCAAAATATGTGCTGGGGATGCTGCCGACAAGATGGGTATTCCTGGCAGGCACTGTGACATTTCTCCCTGCCCTTCGCTGAAGAAAGGAGGTCAGTGGAACATTCTGCCCTACCGGTGGGGCTTCAGGCATCAACTCCAGGTGCACAGCGTTGCTCCCCTTTTTCCATGTCAGGAAGCAGAGCAGTCAATCCTTCTGCTTAGAATATATGGGAAGACATGGGCATGCCTTCATGTCAAATCACATTATCTGTGTTATGTCTTGGGAAGATGAGGAGCAGTTGGAACTTCCCACCAGCCTACAGTAAGGAGTGGTTTTCTTTACGCTCTTTGCAGAACTATGGATTGATGGAAAAATATATGGGAATGCTGAAAGGGAAGAAACAAAAATGAAACAGATGGAAAACAAGAGACAGGCAAAGATTCAATCCTGGCTCTAGTTAAGCTGCAAAAATCCTATTGACTGCAGTGTTGCAGAACCAGAACAAAATAAGGGATGGAGAAAAGCAGGGAAAGGAAAAGGAAATCAGGGAAGGATGGCTTCAGATGATATGGTCCCAACAGTCCCATCTGTTTTCCCCTCAGCCACCATTAGTCTCCACTTTCTACAGCTCTCTTCTCACTGCTGAAGCAGTGAGCTGTCATTTCTTATCTGGTTTCTCCCATCCATCCATCAGCATGTCTGGGATAGCTGGCAGCTAATTCTGATGGATGAATGATCCATCAGTATCTCTTGCTGGTTCCCACGGAGCATGTAAACTGATCAAGCTAACAAATGCTGACAGGTGAGAGGCATTCATCCACAGTTGCTACCTGTAGCAAAGACGGAGATGGAAAGGATTCCATATGGTAGCTGTGTGCAATGGGGAGATACAATTCCAGAAGAGAAACATCAGCCTGAATTGCACTTAGCTCCTGCAGTCCTTCACAGATTGCTCTTTGGGCTGCCCAACAATCTCATGAGGCCCCTACAATGTAACCCTCCTCCTATGCTGCTGTAATGCCAAAGGTTAGGGGAGGCCAGAAAACATTCTGCTGCATGCATGCTGCCTAATAGATGTTGTTAGATCATGGCACAGATGTTGCTAAAAGCCCTTCCTCAAGAGGACAGAAAAACTTGGTGGAACCAGCACCTCATTCTTGGCAGGTGTTTTTCAGGGCATGTTGGTGTGAATGAAAGGGCAAAAATCCTTTTCCCCATTGTCGTGGTTTAAGCCTCTGTCACTCACTTCCCCCTCTTCTTCCCCCCACTTCCCGAGGGATGGGAAGGAGAATCGAAAAGAATGCAACTCCCACAGGTTGAGATAAGAACAGTTTAGTAACTAAATTATAACACAAATCACTACTGCTACCACCAATAATAATAATGACAAGAGAAATACAAGGAAAGAATACAATTCTCACCACCTAATACCAAGCCCGACTACGCAGTGCACCCCCACCCTTCCGGGTCTCTGCTCTCTGCTTTCCATCCTGGGCATGACGTGCTGTGGCATGGAATAGCTCTTTGGTCAGTTTGGGTCAGGTGCCCTGTCTCTGCCTCCTCCCGGCTTCCCCCCCCTCCCTGGCAGAGCATGAGACTCAGAAAGTCCTTGGTCAAGCCAAAACATTCTAAGCCACAACTATAAACATCGGTGTTATCAGCGCTGTTCCCAGACTAAAAATCGAAAACACAGCACTGCACCAGCTACTACAAAGGAGAAAAAATGACTGCTGCTGCTGAACCCATGACACCCATTACCTAACACTAAAAAAAGAAAATCAGGATTTTACAAGAAGAGAAAAGTTGAAGCCTGTATTAGAAAAAAACTAGGTTGCATCTCCCTTTTCAAACACTTTTGCATGGCTGCCTTTCTGCACCTGCAAATGGTGAAATATAATTCCAGACATTAGCGAAAATCTTCCCAGGGCTCTTTCCATTGCCAAAATCATAGTCAATCTCATAAAGACTCCCTTAGTTTCTCTTCAGCTAATATTGTTTTTATTTAATCTTGCAGTGATGTAGTTTTTCCACTAAGAGGTGAAAAATTGAGACGGAAGGGAGTATTTTCCCTTACATCTGCTGGCGATCTTCTCTTACCCAATTGTGTCCAAGTTTCATTGAACAACACCCTTTCTGCACAGCCATTTCAGGCTTCATGCCTTATCTTGAGCCAGCGCTTACTTTGATCTGGGTTCTTACAGTCTGTAGACATAAGTAGGATGTCCCATTTCAACATTGTTCCTTTTCTTGTTGAGCCACATGCTTATGATGCATTTCATAATGAACTTCATTCCTTATGCCTGCTTCCATAGGCAAGGAATCCACGTGCCCCAGCTCCTGCTGCTGACGTTCTCCAGATGCCCAGGTCTATTTGGTAACGCTTCTCTTTCACTGCACTAAGTGCATCTCTCATTTCCTTTCAGCATTCTTGCAAGCCATGGCCTTTTGGGGCAGATGGGCCTTCCCCAGAGACGTTCCCTTTCAGTCACTTGCAGGGCTGTTCTGGCTGGTGTGCCGGCAGCTAGGGTGTGTGTGTTGTTGATCTTCTAAGCTCCATCTGCTGTTTTCACCTCTGTTTAAAAGGTCTGCTCTTTCTCAGTGCAGCAATCTATTCATCGTGTTAACCCATTCTACCTGCAATGGTTTATCCCCGGAGCAGATAGAATAATCTCATCTGGGTTTCAGCCTGTCTTTTCCATAAACAAAATGTTACAAACATCGCTATTTTGCACTGTGACTCCTGCCAGTTAGCTGCATTGATGGCAAGGATTGATTCCTTGGAAGATATTTTATTGAAGCTAAGACAACACTTTTAGAGAGAAAACAGAATTTTGACAGGACACTTCAAATAGAAGGCTATCCTGGGATCATAAGCCTAATGCAGTTTTAACTAAAAGTCTTTCTCATCTTGTTGACTGGAAACTCAGCCATCCTTGGAGCTTGTGCTTGCTGGGGTAACGCACTACTGTTTGTAATGCTTCACCCCCTGACATTCAACTCCCACTGACACAAACTTGTCTTGAAGTGTTTGAGCAGGCACTTATCCATGATGGCTCATCACTGCCTGGAAAAGCATCATGGCATGAGCAGCCTCAGACCTGTCACAAGAAGGGGAAGTCCAGGCTGGGGACAGGGCAGGGCTTGTGGCTCCCTCACTGCAAGGTGAAGCACTGCTCCCAGGCCTGTGTAATGCACAACACACATTTCATCCAGGTCATCCGTGCTAGCTCCAGGCCTGCGCTGTGATGTGCAGGTTCTGCACCTGGGTCAAGGCAATCCCAGGCACAGCTACAGGTTGGGCAGAGAAGAGATTCAGAGCAGCCCTGCGCAGAAGGACTTGGGGGTGTTGGTCGATGAGAAAATGAACATGAGCTGGCAGTGTGCGCTTGCAGCCCACAAAGCCAACCGTATCCTGGGCTGCATCAAAAGCAGTGTGACCAGCAGGTCGAGGGAGGTAATCCTGGCCCTCTACTCTGCTCTCAGGAGACCTCACTTGGACTATTGTGTGCAGTTCTGGTGTCCTCAATATAAGAAGGACATGGAACTGTTGGAACAAGTCCAGAGGAGGGCCACGAGGATGATCAGGGGACTGGAGCACCTCCCATATGAAGATAGGCTGGGGCTGTTCAGCCTGGAGAAGAGAAGGCTGCGTGGAGACCTCATAGCAGCCTTCCAATATCTGAAGGGGGCCTATAGTGATGCTGGGGAGGGACTCTTCATTACGGACTGTAGTGATAGGACAAGGGGCAATGGGTTCAAACTTAAACAGGGGATGCTTAGATTGGATATGAGGAAGAAATTCTTTACTGTAAGGGTGGTGAGGCACTGGAATGGGTTGCCCAGGGAAGTTGTGAATGCTCCGTCGCTGGCAGTGTTCAAGGCCAGGTTGGACATAGCCTTGGGTGGCACGGTTTAGTGTGAGGTGTCCCTGCCCATGGCAGGGGGGTTGGAACTAGATGATCTTAAGGTCCTTTCCAACCCTAACTATTCTATAATTCTATGATTCTATGATCCTGCCCCTCTACTCTGCTCTCGAGACCTCACCTGCAGTACTACTTCCAGCCCTGGGACCCCCAGCACAAGAAGGATGTGGACCTGTTGCAGTGAGTTCAGAGGAGGCCATGAAGATGCTCTGTGGGCGGGAGTACCTCTCCTGTGGAGACAGGCTGAGAGTTGGGTTTGTTCAGGCTGGAGAACAGAAGGTTCCAGGGAGACCTTATAGCATCCTTGCAGTACCTGCAAGAAATCCAGAAAGGGACTTTTTATAAGGGCATGTAGTGACAGGACAAGGGGGGAATGGCTTTAGCTGACAGAGGGCAGATTTAGATTAGATATAAGGAAGAAGTTCTTCTCTTTGAAGGTGGTGAGGCCCTGGCACAAGTTGCCTGGAGAAGCTGCGGCTGCCCCATCCCTGGCAGTGTTCCAGGCCAGGCTGGATGGGGCCTTGAGCAACCTCGTCTAGTGGAAGGTTGTTACTGCCCATAGCAGGAGTTTGGAACTAGATGAGCTTTAAGGTCCCTTCCAACTCAAACCATTCCGTGACTCTATGATTATTTTCTCATTGAGCATCGCACATCTTCTGTCACTAGAAGTCCCCTAGTGCCATCACATTCCATTCGGGGTGGTCTGTGGGCTTTCCTCTGTGACCTTTCCTTGCCGCAAGAAAACCTGCGCCTCCACACGGGCTAGCTGCCGGATGTATTCTGACAGCGCGCCCCTGCGCAGACCGCGACAGAGGCTCTCGGGAGGAGCCCGAGGGCACAGCCCCTCAGCAGCCGATCCCCATGCCTCCCCCAGTCCTCGCCCGCCGTCCGTACGCATGCGGGGCAGAGCGCGCCAGCGCCACCTTCCCGCCCTTTTCGCCACTGCACAGAGCTGCCCGTTGCGAATGCTCGCTGGGAGGAAGCGGCCGCCCGAGGCGGGGGGGGTGTGCGTGTGTAACTCCCCCTCCCTGTGTACCGAAGGGGCTCGGGTGTTTCCGTTTCTTTCCGGCTCCGAGGTCCTTCCCCGCCCCTCGCCTCTCGGCTGGGCGCCGCAACCCCGGCGGCGCGGCGGGAGGAGGCGGAAGATGGCGGTCGGGATTGGCAGGGAGGCGGCGGCAGCAGGAGCAGCAGTTATGCAAACGAGGCCGTGGGCAGCCCGCGCCAGAGCCCGTGTGGACCGCGGCTGAGAAAGGAGGTGGCTGGGGCTGCGACACCACAGCCCTCCCCGGAGCCGGACTCTCCTCCTCCTCTCCCTCCCTCCCTCCCTCCACTCCCTCACTGCCTCTCGCGTTCCCCGCCTGCCCAGGCCCCCCGCCCTCGCCCCGGCATGGACGTTGGTGCTCCGCCGTGTCGCTGTGCGCGGCGCTGCGAGGCCGCGAGCTGCCGCTGAGCGGGGCCGCTCCCGGGGCGGGGGGGGAAGATGTCGGACACCAAGGTGAAAGTTGCCGTCAGGGTCCGGCCGATGAACAGGAGAGGTAACCGGCGGGCGGCGATGGGGAAGGGGCGGCGGGGTGTGGGGAGGGGGCGGCACTGGGACTCGCCTCAGGCGGCTTCTCCCCCTGGCCGGCGGGGGATAAACCCCCTCATAGCACCCTCACCACCACCCCCCTCCGCCGCCGGCCCGCGGTCCTTCGCACAGTCAGGGCTGTCCCGGCGGTGGGGAGAACAGGGGTGCTCTCCCTGGCCCCGGGTACAGCCCCCCGCCGTGTCGCCTTGCAGAGCTGGACCTGAATACCAAGTGCATCGTGGAGATGGAAGGGAACCAGACTGTGCTTCACCCTCCGCCTTCCAACACCAAGCAGGGAGAAAGGTAAAAACCCAACTCGCCGTGCCCCATATGAAAAACCCAGCCGCCGCTCCTCCGCCTCGCCGGCGCTTGGCTTTGTTAGGGGAGCGGCGGGGTCCTGCTGGTCTCACCCAGTGCCTTTCGGGGCAGCGGGCGAGGGCCGGGGCTGGCCGCGGGTCACTGTGTTGGTGGTCCCGGGAAGCAAGGGCCAGACCTTCCTTACCTAGCCTCCTGAGGGGAGTCGGAGGTACCCAAATTGGGGTGTGCAGACAGAAGATCCCTACTGGCCTGCCAGGTTTAAAAGTTGACATTTGATTAACTGCTTAAAACAAATGAGCTGTTGATTAGGCAAAGACTTAGACTGACTGTGTGTGCTGTTTTCACAAATTTCCCTGGGGTGCAGGCTAATAACTTGATGTGACCTGTGAGGGAACAAGAAGCAGAATCTGAATTTTATGCTAGTGATGTTTTTTTTTTCCTTAAGTTTGTTTACTAGGTTTTAATGTATTTGCATTTGAAAAGGCTGTAATTGCTAGATCCTCTATTAATTCAGTGTTGTGCTGTGAAGTAGCCTATGAGAATATGCTAAAATAATTTTGGAATGTGGCATTTAGTTGTGATGCCCCAGTAAAGAATACGCTTGGAAATAATCCAAAATACCAAGGCACTAGACTGTAAAAATAGATCAGAACAGGAAAAGATTTCTTTCCTTTGAGGGAATGTAGGGAAAGATGGGGAGGTGCAAGGGGAATAGTTACTTTGTATGTTTTATCTTTTCGGTTACCTGTTGATTGTTCAGCTTAAGTTGATCTGTTTAATGCCAAAAAGTGTGAAATCATTTGTGTGGTTATTGAGACTTTAATATGAACATGTTCCTACTACTCAAGGTTTAATTGAGAGTATTTCTGATTTAGTTTGTAGTAGTTATGAAGAAGCTAATGTGAGCTTTTGTTTTTCAAAGGCAGTATCATGCTTTTGTAGTTTTACAGCAGAAAAGGTTGAGACATTTTCTATTTTTACATGTCTAAGATGTGAAGCTGCTTCTTGCATAAATCCACATACGGGAATATAGCTGTAATCACACCAGTTTAAGTTCAATCCAGTTTGCATTGTCTGCAGAACCATTGTTGTGGTTAATATGCTTGAAAGATCTGTGCTTGTTTCCTGCCTCTTTCATAGATCTTTGTGTGATCTTCTACAAGTCATGCTGCTTCTGTGGCTCTTAGCATCCAATTTGTATAATGAAAATCTTGTTTTTCTTGAGACTATTCTATTTTAGAAAGTATGGTTTGGGGTTTTTTTCCTCCTGTATATATGGCATCCATCACAACACTGCTATAATAAGAATGACATTAACTCTTTAGTGGATTTGACATATAAAACATGAAATACAAATTGAGTTTACAAAGCAAGAGCAGAATTAAGACTTAAAAATCATTGCTTCAGTAAACTAAAGAGCCTAAGGGCTAGATGGCTTAATAAAGAGCTTGTCATATGTGAATTTTGCTTGTTGTGCATATCGGCCTGCAGGTATTCAGTGGGACCATGCCGTGACTCTCTTGTCTTTTGAGAGCTTTTGTGGCTTGTGTTTATCTGGCTTTAATACCTGTAATATATATAAGTTCTCTTACTTGCTTGGAATTTGCCTCTGGTTCTGTGCCAGGTGCCTTCTGAGTGAGCTGCGACACTTGTGTGCGACCTCACTGTTGACAGCTGTGTTGGCAAGTGATAGCTGTCCCGCTTGCAGCTCAAAGTGAGGCTGGGATTTGGCTGGCTGTTGCATGTGTAGCTTGTGTGTTTGAAACAACCACCTCGTGTTACTGGAAATAACAGTCAGAAATACTGATCCGAAGTAACTCACACACATGCAAACATGCAGTTAGGGTATTTTCTTTAGTGGCAGATGCTGTATGTAACCTGCTGAGGTGTCTAATGGACTTGGCACTTGCCTAGTGCCTTTTGAAGATCCTTACATTTTCTTGAGTGCTGAATTGCTGATTTCTATTTTTTTGTAGTCAAGTTAGTTTGATTTCTCATGATGAAAAATGAATTCTGTTCTTCTGTGTGTACCCACCGTTAAATGTCTGTGTAAACTGGTTCTGAATTGCTAAGTAGTTGCTGCTTGTACTTGGATTGATGCCTTGGCAGGGCTAGAGATGTCAAATGGATTTTTGGTTTTCTTTGTGCAGTTTGTTTTTATATAGCTCAACTGGATTTTTCTTTCAGACCAACCATGTCGTTGCAAAAATGATTTCAATTGTTAGGGTGATTAATTGGTCTGTCTCTACTACATGCATTATTTTAATATTCTGTGTAGTCTTACCTCTTCCATTTTATCTTTTTATATGGAAATTTCCCTTTTCTAGCTGAATGGAAGTACAAGTTTGTACTGCACTTTGGAATAAGTATGAGTAGCCTTATAAAGCAAATTTGGTTTCCAGGGCTGCTTTTCTTAATTCATCTGAAGCCAAGAGGCTATAGGGTGTGGGGAGTAGAATTCAGGACCATGCTCTTTATTTGTTTTGTTCTCTCAGTTATAAGCTTAAGAGATACTAACAGAATTTTCAAAAGTAAAGTTAGGTAGCTCATTAATAATTATAACATCTGCTCTTGGAAGAATATCCAAGGTTGAGGAAATCAAATTTTACTAGTTTTGACTATTCTGTAAGGAGTTATTGAATTAAATCTAAGTTCAGATGCATGCTGATACAGTCGCTAAGTTTTATTTAAGGGTACTGAAGAATTTTTGATGGGCAAGTAATGCTTGTTTTACAAGTGGTGAAAAAAGCTTAAACTGCCGGACAGTGCTGTCATTTGTTCAACTTTCACTATCGTATTAGAGCTAAAGCAATAAGTTACAACCATAAATTAGTACAGGGTTCTGACTGCATTTTCTAGCTGCTAGACCACACAGCATCTGTACCTTAACAAACACAGCTACAAAATAGTAATTGTTATTAAATACAAGTGTGTTCTTTTATAAGCAGCAGGCCTGCTGTTCCCCACAGACACACCACTTGAGCATTCTAAACTAATGAAGGATAACAACCGAAACATAGTAAAACTGAACAGTGAGTCTGAAAGTTCAGTGCAGGAAAATCTTTATTGGCTGAAGTAATAGGAGGCAGAGTTCAGAAAGGAAAGGTTTTCGTTAGCTTGTATCAGGTATAATCTCTGGTGCTGGCAAAGTTTTTATAAGTTGGTGGTTGGACTTCATACCTTTAACCCTTGTTTTATTAGTAGGAGTAGTTTCTTTTACATCTGCCTAAGTGTGCTTATGTGTTGTTTAGTTTCTTCTGTCTCTTATCCATTTCCTCCCTCAAACCAATACAGATCTCCCTTTCTTCCACAGAAGAACATTTTATCATTCTGGGAACCCTCTGTTTGTTTTTCTTTTTTTCCTGTCTTCACCTGGAAATTCGTATTTCCTTTCTCAAAGTATACTCTCCCTGGAAAAAATGTTCTAACTTGAAGTCTTTTAGAAATGGGTATTATGTTTCAAACCCAATTGTGTACCTCCTGCTGTCTTCCTTTAAATGTTGGTTGTTGGCAATAGGTACAGCATTGAAATGTAACTAGGAGGTAATTACAGCATGGAGTTACAATGTTTCAAAATATTTTGCTTTTTACAATGGAAATTTCACACTTATTCTACATCTATGAGAAATCTGGTTTTACCTTAGGCATTTTATTTCTTAGTAGGACAAATCAGGTTTTGCTGGGTTCTTCCTCTGCTTTTGATTGTTAAAATATGCTTTCCTCCCTTTCCTCTAAGCAACAAATTTAACTCATAGGATCTGAAAAATTTTAGTTCCCTGACAACAGTTCTTCATGACATGATTTTTTCTATAGTAAGCAAAACGTTTGTCTTGACAGAAATAAACAAGGAACTATGGAGACAGTAGAACTGAAATAATATTTCAGCTGCAGTTTTGACCGAAACACATACTAATCTGTTGGGCAACTTATTCCATTAAAGCACAACACCCTTGTGCGAACTTTGCCTTATTAAAAATCTCAGGGCAGAAAATGAGAAAGAAATCAGAGTGTGGAGCTGAACTAAAAATTACTTTTTTTTTTTATAGTTATCATTAATTTATTTCCTGAAAGTATCTTTCTTGCCTTTATTTAAAAAAGAAACATTTTATGGCTGGCTTGCTTGCTCTGTTGTCTTCCATCTTCATTTTGATCACAAACAAGTAGCAACAAGGCCCAATTCTACTTAGGTAAAACTCTTACAGCTTTAAACTACTAAAGATTCCAGAATATGTGATATGTGGGGCTTTTTTTTTTTTTTTTTTTTTTTAGTAGGTGTAAGCTATTTAATAAAATAAGTATGTAAGAAGAGATGTGAGTGTATCTAGTTTTTGTAGCTCATGATACTTTCAAAGATGAGTATCTGAAGCACAGATTTCATCCCGAGGCAGTTTGTCCTAAAGCTCTTGTTTCCAGAAAACAGCTGTTGCTCCCCCTGCCTTGGAGAAAACATGGTTCTGGATGGTCTTTAGTACATAGTCCTTCATGTGGTGGTTGTGGCACTTGGTCTTTTTGGATATATTGCTTTGAATAGCATCAGAGATGAGAGAAGAGTGCTGTTTTCAGAAGAGAAGATGCATTTCTGGTAATGGTCACTTTCTCAGACTGAAACCTGCAGAAACTTAAAATAGGACAGCTGCTAATGATATACTTATCAGAAGGAATGATCAGTGCTATCATGCTGTCATGGGTTCATGCCTTTGATGAAATACACTTCAAATTATCACCTGTCTTAGGTAGAGCATAAAATAATAGCAGGCAGCAACTTTTATCTTTGTATGCAGGAAATTGTAAAAGTAATTTGACTTGGACCTTTTCTGTTACCTTTCCTGTTGGATCTCCATGTTCAGGATGTGAACTATTAGCTTTGAACCTTTGCAGAAGAGGTGTATGTGAGTTATGAAATTCGTGTGGTTGGAAAATGGGTTTTTGGGAGCTATTTTTGTATTACTTTAATTCATTCATGCCTCAGATGGGACACTAGATGCAGTTCCTTGAAATAAATTTTCTTAAATTCCGTGTAATTTGAAACAAAATGAGAAAACAACAAACAAACAAAATCCAAAATACTGTCTGGCATGGCTCTTGGTTCTTCCTAAGGTGGCCTGAACTGTGAATAAATGCAACATCCATTATACTACCATGTTTATAAGATCCAGACAGCTGTTAGGACCTTGCGCTCTGGCCTTAAAATGGCATTGCTAGAAGAAATTACCGTTGGAGACTGTTGGGATTGTGGGTAAGTTACACTTAGCTGACAGTATTTCAGAACAAAAATAGATAAAGTGTTTGAAGAGAAAGAAAACTGTGCTTGGTATGACCATGTTTGGGCAATCATTGCTTTTTTAGCCATCCCCTGCTTTTGGACTACTGAGTGTTATGTTCAAACAGTTCTGAGTAGAGTGAGGTTCAGCTTTGAATCTGTTCAATTTTTCTGTTTTGTAATGTAAGAAATGCCTACATTGTGGAACATTAAAAGATTAGTTAAAAAGATTAGCTGGCCTTTGGGGCACACTTAGCTTCTGTGTTTAGAAGGGGTAGGTACACATGTACCTCTACCTGTAAAAGCTTATTACTGCAGCCAGAGGTGTTTTGCTAGTGGATTACTAGTCAATACACCTTGAATATGTTGTTTATTTAAATTAATTATGAATTTAGAAAATGTGCAGCTCTTTTTTTGCCCTTTTGTTTGGGGATATCAGGACTAAAAGAAATGTTTTAATTTCACCTCTTTTGCCCCCTTTGTATAAATAGTAGACAGCTTTCTTGTTTTGGAAACAAGATTATCTTTGTTCTGCTCTGCATGTAGTAGGTTTGTTAACTGTGCATATAGTAAGATTTCAGACTTATGACTAGATTCACTGTAATTTAATAGTTTAATTTTTCAAAATTAAATTATACTTGTGAACATATTGTAGTGACCCAGGTGTGGACTAGATTCAGAATACCTTAGGAAGTGCTTAAGAAGTCCCTCTTCTGCAGAATCTGAGCTCAGAGGGAAGCAGCTTACACCAGCTGCCTTTCCATAGAGGCCTGTACCACACAGCGCTGGGGTTGCAAATCTTATTACAAATTTTTGGGGACAGAGCAAATCCCTTCTTGGTCTCAGGTCTGCAGTGTAGCATGCACAGGCTATTGTTCATGGAGTCAACCTGGTGGTATGTCTGGTAATAAGATTAGAGCTAAATTTTCAAATTTGTAAATGTACTTGTTGCAATTGCATTTGAGAAGTTAACAGATTTGAACACCTTCATTCCTCTGCAGTTGGATGCAGATTGAGTAGCAGAAGCTGCCTCTGGCTATGTTGCTAGTGTCTCTTGCATGGACAAACTGTTCTTAACAGTGGGAAAGCAGTGCAGTGTCTTTGCCTACTTGGCCTCCCCTGGGCATGGTTTGAATCTATTAATGGAAACAGTTACTGCCTACTATAGCAAAATGCCAGCTGCTGCAGCGGTGCTTTACAGATGCTGTTGCTTAGCTGAATAATTTCTCCAGTTGCTTGGTTCCTTGTATTTTGTGAGGCATTGTGGACAAGGCTCTTCAAGGAGGTGTGGAAGTGTTGGCTCGAGACAGTGAATTTTAGTGCAGTCTACAGAGAAATGACCTCCACTGTGCAATGATGTGCACCACAGGGCTCAACTATCAAGTTAACTTGTGACCCAACGCACCAAGTTAACTAAAATAGTCATGTTGTTGGCTGGAACTAATGTTGCTGTGTCTCTTTTTACAGGAGGCAGTAAAAGGGGTACAAGCTTGTATAGTCAGTACCTGACTTTGTTGATATAAAAATGGCCATCAGAGTTTGAGGTGGAGCTTGAGATAACTGTGTGTGTCTTCATGATCGTTCAGTGGCATGTGATGGGTGTTCACTGATGGCTGAGGGAGGAGGTTGGTCAGTAAACAACAAGCACATTGAAAAGTTGCTGTTTGGAGGTCAGTCAGAAAAATGCATTGCTGATAGGACTTGAAAATCAATGACATGAGCTCAAGATATCCATGTTGATGAAGAGCAGGAGTTACACAAGCTGTTTTCAATGCCAAGGGAGGGTGTCCCTTATAACATTTCTTGTTTTGGGAGGAAAAGGAAATAAATGGCTTTCTGATGCTGTAAGTCTTAATTAACCTCTGCAGTTCTGGCCTTTATTTTTGATAGTTGCCTTTTAATCTAAAAATAATAATTAAAAAAAAAACCCCAACAACCCTCAGTCATCGAAACATCTATTGAAATTCATAAACGTATCCTGAACTAATACATTCCTTGGTCATCAGCTACAACCTTTATTTGGCATTTTGCTACATCCTAAGTTGAGACATCCTCAAGCATGTACATGCTTACCAGATACATCTACTTCTTCCTTGGATAATGTGAAGTTAGTGGCTTGTAAGGTGTAACTTTTTCACTAGGACGTAATCTGAATGTTCCATCTCATGTCACATAGATCACCACAGGGCAACCTATATGGTAACGGCCCCCAGTGAAGTCCCTAATGGTTTATCTTCCTATAGTAACTTACTTGCTATATAAGTGTTATAACTTAGAACGAAGATTTATACCACAATTGCTCTTTTGACAGATAAAGCCATGAATGTATTTTGGTGCCTGTTGATGGTGTAATACTTATTTTGAGGTGTATCAATCAGCACAGTGGTATAAAGGTGTGTCTGAAATGTTGCTGTGTGCTTTTAGTCTCTGGTAATGAGCATGTTTAATGGTGATGCTGAAGATAGGGGCAGAGCCTCACTGTGTACGAGCACCAGGGTATGTACTTGTGGTCTCTTTTCTAGGTGGTAGCCCCACCAACCCTGTGCTGCTGCCTCCTTGTGTTCAGTAACAGCATAGATAGTAGGCTAATATTGGCTTATGTTGTGATTTGTGGTGTCACTGTATCTTCTTTTTGCAGTGTGTGTATATTCCAAGAATTTTAAGCATTTAATAAACATGAATCAAAGCAGCTGCTGTGGCTGGAATGGCATGCTTATCTCTGTATGTGTTTATGAAGATACTGTTCAATATATTTAAAAAACTACCAGGATGCATTGTGAACTGTAACCTTTCTATAAAGTTTGATGCTTTGTTTTAAAACACATTGCTGAGAGTGTCAACACTTAAATTTTTTCCTGACTTTTTTTATTAGAGAATCTTTTAGACTTGCAAATAAAACGAAAAAATGCACGATACCCTGTTCATTGAGCATACATTTTCTTGGCTTACTCCACAGTCTCTTTTTAAACGTAAATGTCAATCCCAAGTATTGTACAAAAGCCTCCAGGCAAGTATAAGTTTTTTTTCCAGTATAAGGCTTCAAAATTCTGAATCTGTCTTGAGCTACTTGAATAATTTTTTTAGCATTAAATCCAAGTATGTGGAGCTGTCTGTTTTGCTTAATATTCTTTTTATATGATGACAAGGAACAGCAGATCTTAGATAAGGAAACACAGTACTCGATACTTCTTCCCATGTGGTTTCCACTTTTTGTCTGACTTTATGATTAAAATCACATGCCGTGTGGCTCAGAAGGTCTTTCACTAATTTGATTCGTTCAGAACTGAAGGAAAAGGATTGGGCAATACTTCATAGTTCTTATTTTTGTTGCCTATTTACTTCAAATTCAATTTTACTTTCTGATTCAAAAGCCAGGGCTTGTTTTATGGTAGACGAGCTTTTGCTAAAGACAAGTCAATGGAGCATTCCAGTGGAGGCACAGAGCTGGCAGAAGTTTTCTACTGGCAAAGCTGCTTTATGGCCCTGAATGAGCAGTGTCCTGGTCTGCTTTGGGAAGTTTCTTTGTCAGCATCTGTTGATGTGAGGGTTTTTTTTTTTATATATGCAATGTGATGTAAGTCTGCAGTGCTCCAGACTTGTTTTGGCTCAGTAGTACCATCTCTCTGAATGATGCAAGTCCTGAGCATTTTGATGGGTTTTGGTTTTTTTTTCCTTGCTGTTATACCACGTTGTCATTCCCTATTTCGAGATGTCTCTGAATTTCCATTAGATTTCAAATATGTTTTCAGAGAATTTTATCTAATGAAATCAGGCTGAAATAGAAATTGGTCACTTGATAAAATAAAGAAATATTCCTATATTCACTGTATGTAGCTGAAGACATTAAGATAAATCTATCCTCTGAATGCTCAGCAAGAAGTTGTAAAGTTTGAGTATGTATTTTAAAGAGGACTTTGAAGTTGTGTAAGGGAGTAAGAGTAGAAGCCATCTGCAGTCTTCCTCTACTTTGCTGTTGTACTGTACTGAGATAAAAGATGGCTCTTGAAGGTTTTGTTGGAAGTGCATTACAGAACATCATCCCATCACTGAGGTTTTGCTGCTTTGGAGCTTTTACTGTGACCACAGTGGATATGCTATTCTGAAACAGTCTTAAAAACAATCTGAAATTTTCCGTAGTGCCTGTTAAATTTAAAAAGAAGAAACTTTGAATAGTTCTCATTCTTCTTCTGTTGTAAATCTAATCCTTGTACCTGCATTCTTGACTGCAATGCCCTTGAGAAGTGCTGCTTCAGTGGCTGCAGAGAAACTGACACATAAGGAAGTGCAAAGAATGGCTTGTTAATGGATTTGCTGCTGATGTGGTAGAATATAGAGAAAGGATATTTGGGACCAGGACTAGAAAGATAATAAAAGGTAGAAGAGAGATACAGAAATGGATGCCCAGCAATGTGATGGAACTCCTCAAAGTACATGTTGGAGAAAAACAAACCAGCCAAAACCTAGCAGCATCCACTAAGTTTTTTTCCATCCTCCTGAAAATGTGTATGAGAAACTGGCATTTTCAAGGGTGGTACTACAGTCTTCATGTGTGTTCTGGTTGAGATCCAAGTTGAAACAAAAAGGAAAACCAGTTCTTGTAAACAGACCATTGAATACTGTACAGCTTTCCATGTAGTTTCCTTGTCAAGAGCTTCCAAGTCCTTAGTATGTTTACTGCTTGAGGTGTTTCTAACATTGTAGTGAAGTTCATGTTGTGTTCCTAATTTTCATTGCATAGTCATAACTCATATTTTAACGCTAAATTTTTACTGTATATTGCATTAAACATCATGATTGAGAATCTGTATAAATTGGCTGTGAAATAGTCTAATTGGAAACACTTGTGTGTCCATCAGAAGAATGATGAAAGTCTTTTTGAAGATGCAGCATTTAAGTGTTCTTAATTCAGTAGATGTTCTATCCCTCTCAGCATCCCAGTTCCATGGTTGGATTCCCTCTTCCTGTGAGAAGTGCTGAGTGCTGAAGGAGGGGGATGTCTGGCTTGCCCATGGTGAAAGTTAGAAGGTAGTTTTTGCCAATTTTGTTTTATGCCCAGCAAGTTTTAGTGGATGAGTGCTGAATTTAGATAGACATCTATCTAAAAAGTCTAATCTCCTCTCTCGTTTAATTACTCTTTGGGCAGGCTGCATTCTCTCAAGTAGCTTTTGAAGTATCAGTTCTACAGCTGTGGCAATGAGAAACTTTTTTTCCAGAAATACTAATGGTATACAAGCTTTGTGCCCTTAGTTTAATCTATCCTTATTGCCATGTGCACGCACAGATTGATGTGCAGGTGATTCAAGGAATGTAGTGTACCTTTATTCGAAATTTCAGAATGTCATCTAGCAACTTTGTGCTAGTTTAAACACAGAAATGCAGATTCCAGTGTTGGGCAGGCTGAATGCCCTTAGTGCTTCATAATGCTCATGCGTGTTCCTAGTTACAGTTCTTCTGGTGTGTGGTCTGACCCATATTGTTGGCTGCTGTTTGAGAATTTCTTACCTGAAGGAGGAAGAAATTTATAGCTCATGTACAAGATTGATCAAATAGGCTTTGAAAAAATTTTTGCATTCATATGACCAAGGTGTAAAATGAGTTTTATAAAAAATCTCTCTAAGCAACTTGATCTGTCATCCTTTGTCAAGAAGGTGTTGTAGGATGACTCCTGAAGGATCTCGCAGTTTAAATACTTGTTTTTTTTCTCAAGGTGTCTACATCTTCATCATGGTTGAGAAAAGACAGAGGCAAGTGAGTTGCTCGCATAAGTGACCTCTTGCCTGCTTGCCTTTCCTGTGATTAAAACGAGAAAGTAAATGCTAGGGCTTTGTTTGTGGACTTTGAAATGAGATATTATAAAATGGAATTGCAGAACTGAAGTTTGAGGGAGGAATTTTTCATCAAGATATATAAATGAAAGAAAAGAGAAATATTAACAATGAAATATAGTTGTTAGGAAAATTGAAAACTAAATTAGCTAATTTTCTTTTTTTCAAGAAACATTTAAGAGCAATAAGAGTCTGACAATGTTCACTGGTAGCTGTAATGAGCAGTGATGCAGTTTAGTGAGCTCAAGGTGAGTGTTGGCTTAGAGTAGGAAATTTGCCTTTTTTTTTTTTTTTTTTCCCCTTCTCAAATAATGGTGGAAAAGGTTTGAACTTGACATACTTTTATAATTATTATTCTACCTGACATTCGAAATAGCAAACGAGTTCTAGATCTCCTTTCAGCACTTTCCATTTAAATGGAAGGAGCGAAGGGTGTGATATGGTGGTGGTGTAGCTTTTTCCTTAAAGATCTAGGTTGAGTAATCCATGATTCTTTTAAAAATCACCTGGCTTTTTTATTTTTGTTCTCTCTCTATAGCTCTTTCTGCATACGAGCTAATCACTTTTTTGGGTCAGTACTGCTCATTCATTAAGAGTATTTGAAATGGGATGCTTGTCTTAGCTTCTCTTGCAGCATATCTTTCTATTCATACTCTTTTACTTTAAGTCTCAGTTTGCAGATGTAGTAGATGGAAAGAAATTGAAGTGGGTCTGGAGTTACAGTCAAAACCTATGACTTTTAGCTAGTTTTGGGGTAGAATGGCTAAGCAAAAAGGAAACGATTTACTCCTTATTACATTGAAAATTGTTGAAAGCTGAGTGCTGCTGCTCGTTTTTTAAAATATTAGTGATGATGGTCAAAGTGGGAAAGCTGCACTGAAAAATTAATGTGATCACCTTTTTGAGTAATTTTGAACTTCTGTATTTGTCAAACCTGGATTGTGTTTGCAGTATTGCTGCTCACCTGCTTTGCAGACTGCTGACCTCAGTAATATTTGCCTTCTTGGATTAGTAATTAATGTAATACTTATCAGAGTTCACACCGTGTGTACCCTTTCATATGACTTTTCATGGTGTTTCAGACTGATCTACTTGTTCTGAGCCTTTCTTCTTCCTTAATAGGTGACTTCTCATTCTCTTCTAAGTATTTTTGTCAACTTTTTGGGAGACCACATCTAGTTATTCTGCTTTATTTCTGCTAGCTTGTTTTGTGTAACTCTTATTTGCTCTGCAGGCAGATCTGTGGGTAGATCATTTTGGCTGTGGGTTATTTGTGGCAGAGCTAATTAGCTGAGTTGCAGCTACTGAAACTGAAGAATTGCAGCTCAGTTTCATGGAAGTTCAGCTGATAAGCGTTGCAGGGCCTCACCTCCTCCTTTGCAGAGTCAGATCAGAAGACTCAGTGCTGGACTCCCACACCCTGGTTGCACAGTGGAAATACTGGGTGTCTAGCAAGGCTTCATTAGCCTGTGCTCTCCATGCTATACCTGGTTTTTGTGGCTGTCCTTGTGAACTTGGAGATGGGAGGAGGTGACAGCAATGAAGTCAAGAGCAATGCCAGGGATAGGAAAGGGAAAAAAGTAAGTGGGTGTGGGCCTCTGCTGCTGTTCTACCAGTTCAGATGTGTTGCTGGATGAGCATATGTTTAGGTAATGAGGCAAAGCTGATGGGGGTCTCCTAGAACTCAGGATTGTGGGGACTGGCTTTGCAGGGATAACTAATTGACTGCAGTGTTGATTTTGGTGTTTGGGAGTATCTGCAACATGCTTCAAGCATACACTCTGTGTTATCTGGAATTTTCTGTTCTCAAGAGTGTTTCAGCCTACGCTTGTTGTGAGCAGTAGAGCTGACTGCAGATCACAACACAGATGGTACTAAATGGAACCATAAAACTGAGTATAAACATTTTGCGTAAATTTCAAGTACTTCATTAAATACTAGAAACAATGTAGTTGAAATACTTTGCTGAAAAGTGGGGTAAAACTCCTATTGACCTTATTGATTGAGCTGAGTGTTCAGTGGGTAATTTGCAGTACTGCATGGGTATTTGCAGTACCAGGAAAAAGGTGTTAAACAGGAAAGAATAAATTTTTCACTGTTCTGTCCGTGGAAGAGACTTTCCATTTCCTGCAGTACAGGATCACTTGCTCACACTTCATATCCCAGTGCAGAAACCTAGATCTACCATCTTAACTGCCTCTGAATAGATGCCAGCACAGGCCATAGACTGTAATGCAGTTCCCGGGTTAGCATGCACGTGGCTGAGACCAGTAGCTGGGACTGATTTATCAGCACGCAGGGTCTTTAAACATACATAGGTAATCTTATTATTAAGCCTCTGTGCAATTTCTGTGTGCAAACATATCCATAGATAAAGTTTATGCCTTTTTCTGTTCTCAAATTTAAGTTTCATCTTCCTCTGCCTTTCATCCTCCTGACCTTCTACCTGCATTCTCTTATGCTCTTTAAAGATAATGTTTAAAGTGTTATCTCTGGAAATGATGGTGTTTCAGTATAAGAGATTGAGTGCTGTTAGCAACTCCCAGCAGCACTCTGCTGCTTTTTCTGAATTGAAAGCTTTGATTACATTTAATCATCTATAGTTGGTATGGTAGCATGTGTGTGTGTTGCTTGTGTCCCAGCATCTTCATCGGCTTTTTGTGTCTGACTCCGTTGAGTAACTTACCTTGTAGTACTCTCTGACAGCGCTTGTTGGTGTTTATTTCCCTCCTGTTACCAACTACTTCACATTTATGTACCTGTGTGCTAAGTATCTCTCTCCTGTTCTGAAAGTCCTAAGGTCTGACAGCTTGATTTCATTGTACGATGACCATGTTTTCTAATTTAGAGCTTAATTTTTTTTAATTTTTTTATTTTTTTAATTTTTTCCCTGCAATAAGACAAATCCTAAAAGGGACTAACTTTGTTTCCACAATGCAGCTGTGCTTGGCCTGCTGCTGCTTCATGGGAGCCCAAACAGTCAGCTAGACCCCAGTGAGTTTCTGCAGGGTGATACAGCCTCTCATGTTCTCAAACCTCCCTCCTTGAACTTGGCATGCTCCTTTGCTCACAGTCTGCAGGCCGGGGCTGTGCACTCATTTGGTACTTAATCAGGTGCTCTCCACCACATGAGAAAGTCAATGCACCTTCTCTGTTTTCAGACATTGGCTTGTGTCTTTGCCACTTTTTTGCTTTGTGCCTGTGCTAATAAAAGCCTGGCTGAACTCAGTGTCTGCTTTTTGTCTGCCTAATAAACGTGCAAGATGAGCAAAATTCTCACAGGTCGTGGCAATGGGAAGATATTTCAAACACCTTCTCCTTTTCAGTATAACAATACAGTAGTGTTTCACTCTCTGTAAACAGATATTCATAAAATGAATTGTGGGTATAAACCTGGCTCTGCAGTCTGAGATCACAGCTCAAAAAAATATTTTGAGGGGATAATACTGTTGGCTGCAAGCCAAGGAAAGGAAAAAGATTCAGGGAGGACTTAAATAAGAATGAACAGTTTTTCAAGGAAGGAGGATTATGCTACCTTTAAAATATTTGAGCTGTAGATAGACTTTGGGCTATTTGACTAAAATTCCATTGAGAATACTGCATGTTGTTTGGACACGTGTTTTAAATGTAAATATGTATCTAGAGAGAAACAAACTATATAAAGAAACAACTGTTTTCTGACAGTAGTATGCTTTGTGGGCAGTTAGTCGGAGTTCAGGATTTCTCTGCTCGTGTATTTTTTTGAAGATTCCTGTATGTACCATCAATAAATACCAAGTTACATTAAATAGAAAGTTAGTTTGGGAATGTGATTATGATGAGTGGTAATCTTTGATTAAACTGTCTCAAGAATTTGGTGGAAAAAGTTAGTTTGTCAGTATGGCCTTTAAACTATCTGAAAGATCTGAAAAGATCCAAAATCCAGTTTTTGTTAATAATTACAGCCCTCTGGAATTTTCAGAAGCTAGATTCTTAATCTCCTTATTTCCTATTGTTAGTTAATTGTGTCTGTATTGTCCGTCACTGTCTTTTGGAGCTTAAGACCGATTGTGTTTCGAAGTAGACCTCTCAGCCTTTCCTGTAGTGGCTTTTGAGAATGCAAATAGTAATTTGCTACCAAGGTCAGCATGTTGCTTCAAGTTCATGGGCAAGTTCTGTGGAGAGAAAAGTTGTTGATCTCCAGTAGATACTTTTTTAGAATAAAATTATCTTTAAGCTAATCTGATAGGTGCCTTTGTCAAACATGTTACTGTGCTTTTATCCAGAGCAATGCATGGAATAAATTGATGAACAGAAGTTTGATGAAGCATGCAAAAGGAGTTGCATAAGTAGTTTGGCTGGGCTTGTGTGAAGTGCTGTGGTTTTGGGGAATGGGACAGGATTGAGCTAAAAGATGAAGAGAGATTTTTAATGCTTCTGTTAAAGTTACATTTTAAATCGGGTTTTGATATTAGAGGCTTCAAAATACTTTCTAGAGTTGCGAAGCTTATAGGTCAAAACCCAAAAAGAAGACTCCGGTAAGCAAATCTAATAGTAAGTTAGAGATCTCTGTAGATTGTATATAAATTTTGACTTCAAAAGATTGTAGAAATAGAAATAAGGCTCTTTTTTTTTTTTTTTTAGTATTTGACGTAGTATTTTTAAAGTAGACATCAACTAGTGCCTATTTTCTGTCCCTTTTCTAGAATTGCCTTTTCTGAATGCTTAGTTCTCTGGTGAACTCAAAGGCAGATGAAGAATAATCAGTTCTGTGTTCTTGCTGTGAGAAGGGTATTTTTCATCATGTTCCTCATTTCCTTGGACAAAGTGCTCCAGCTGTCTTTATTCAGCAAAGATATCATCAGTTACAAATAATTATTGGGGCAAATCAGGTTATGAGCTGTGGGTTTGCTTTTTGAGAGGTAAAATGGCGGAAATGTCTATTTCAATCTAGTAATTATGCATATAGCTGATTTGACCTGAAGTTCTGTTTCCAAGGAAGAAGAATGATGCTTTCTCATATTGAACTTTATAGAGTTCAAAAGATAAGATATGAATGAGTGCTGGAATTCAACAACAAATGTGTTCAGAATTGTCTTAATCATTTATACCTTACACCCTGGAGTATCTTTCATATATTTTGAAATACAAACCATGGCATTTCAAAGGGCTGAAAGTAGTTGGCCAAAGTGGCAATGATGATCCTTTCATCATGCAGCTCCTCCAAATGTTTTGCAGGAGTATAAGGGAGACCGTATCCCATTGACTTAATTCTTCTTCAGGAACCTGCAGAGGTAAAATACTGTATTCTCTCAAGAATAAATTCAGTTTGCAAATTGCTTCAGGAGACTTGTCTGGTAGGCACACATCAGCTCTCCAGTAAGGTTTTTTCCTGTCTTCTTACTGCAATGTGTTCATAAGAATGAGTATAAAATAACACCTTTTTTGGGGGGGATGGATAACAGCTAATTTTAATTACATGGCTGTAGCTTTTTAATTCACACATGACTGGCAGGAAGCCCAGGCCTCCAAGCTATTTTGTGCATCAGTCCTAAACTTAAAATGTGAAGCTGCCAAACAGAGCAAGTAGCAAAAGAGTAAAAGAAAAAAAGAATCAAAAGCAACAATTTATGTAAGTGATGTGAACTGGCTAAAGTATCTGGGCCAGGGAAACTTTGCTACCTTGCAACTGCTGCTTGTGGCTGAGCTGATTCTTGGTAACTTCATTATGTCTGAGCTTATTCAAGGTATTGAGATACAGAGAATTAATGGCTGTTTACAACCATTAGTATGCAACATATAATAACTTATGCAGAGATAGTATCTATGAAGAAATATTCTTTGAAGGCAGGTTATGTACTGAACACTACGTTTGCATAGTGTTAAATCTTTAAATTTCTCTAAAAGGGAGCCTTCCTGCTCTTCATCCATTTCTACTAACTGGTTTTGGATGTCTGCAGGTAATGCAGCTTTCTGTTTTAATAAGATGATCATGAGATTTCCGCAAATCACGATTTAATCTTAGTCTCTACTGAATTGGAGGTGTCTGTTGTTAAAATTGCAGCTTTGTTCTTTCATGGACTGATCACATTTTGTGTTGATATTTTATAAAAATGTGTTGTAGCTGACATAATGACTTTAGATCAAGGCTTCTCTCTTTCTTTCTTGGAGCTACCCAAGATATTGTGTATCACTGCTAGGAGTGTGGCCATTTAAGTTGAACATTGAGAAATCTGGGCATGAAAGCTTATAAGCTTGTTTAGTTTTCTGGAAGCAGTGTTACTTTCCTTCAGTTACCATATCTACAGAATAAGGTACACTACTGGCTTTCAGACTGCACTGCACCTCTGTTGGTAAGGCATGTAGAAAGCCATCAGTCACCTAAGATTCAACTGACATTTGTTTGTGGTGTTAGTAGCAATATTTTAGGGAGGGTAGGGAAGATGCATTTTAGGAAGGCATTGCAATGGATCACCATGTGGAGGGGTCGGTCCTTCATTTCAGTGCAGATTTATTGGACAGTTTGTAGTAGCTTAGAAGCAAATATCTGAGATATTTGGAAGTTGTAAAATCAACATAGATTCTTAAACCCAGCCACAAAAATTCCCTGTATTTGGGATTTCCCTGTGTTACAATTGTCCCTGTATTAATAAATAGTAAAACCATTCTAATTTTATAATAGGAAAAGTAAAACCTTTGAAAAAAAATAGGGAAGAATCAACATTAGTTTAATTTTCAGGTAATAAAACCCACACAATCTGACCCTTGCTTTTGGTTCTTGGCGCATTTTCAAAAGGGGAAAGATCGTTACTTCCGGCAAACACGATTCGTGTCTTCACCACTTTCAGGAAAAATTTCACTTTCCAGTTGCTCCTGTGCAGTAGTCACCTTACATATTGGTTGTGAAAGGGAGCAAAATGCTGACAAACTTACTGTGATGCATGAGATACAGATTACTAAATAGAAACACGTGAAGAAAACTGAAAGTCAATATTCATTTATTATCAACAGCTTTACCTGTTCCTTCTGAACTGCACCTTTTTCCATATGAGGTCCATGTGAGGTGCAGTGGTGGGTAATTCCTCTGAGTTGATGAGGTTAGGTTGCTTGGCATAGTAGCTACACTTCTGCCATGTACCTACCTTCGTATTATAGCTTCCTAAAATGAAATGCTGTATAGCTTAGGACTGAAGCTTTCAGTTTTTTTCCTGCAGAAAAGTTACCAAAACTGCAGACAGCTAACTTAGCCTGGGTGAACAGCTCAGCGTGAACTGCAGAGTGTGATCAGGTAGTGCTTTGTACATCAGATGAGGTGACATCAGAAGTTACTTACTACCCTTCAGCTGTTTAATGCTGTGCTGAGAGTTAATTTTGGTGTTCAGTAGTTCTCCTCTTGAAAAAGATTCTCGAAGGTGTTTTGTAGCATTTAAATTTCTTCCCCTCTCCCTCCTGTGACACTTATAAAATGTTTTAATGAATATTGTTTTAAAAAAGGTATCTTAGTTTTGCTACTGGTAAACGAATGACTTCACAGGTATATTATACCAGGAACAGAAGGTTTCTTGATGTACCAATGACTAATAGCTAGAGCTCAAGTCCAGTGAAGGAAGGGCAGAAGTTCAGTTACTTAATTATTGGAAGAAAATGCTAAGGGGAAGAAAGGAGGTACCTGCTAACTTAAGGAAACAAGATAGGTCTTTCCTTTTGCCTTTGACCGTTTTGTGCTTCTCTTCTTTCTGGCCAAGTCACCCTCCTTTCTGAAATGTAGAAGGCTTTGACCTCCTATGGCCTTGGATGAAGCTGGAATAGTGGTTGCCATCCTCTCGGTTTCTGATGCTACAGAAAATGTTGTTTTTTTTCCTTCAAAGTCTGCACTAAGAACTACATTTCTGACCTTTTCTTTGCTTAATATTGTGTCTTGGTGCTGGTTGGGTGGGTATTGACAAATCAGGAAGAGTATAGTAAAAATTTTAAAATGAGCGGTTTAATTTGAGTTGCAATATGGGATTTCATAGGTTTGAGAGGAAGTATCAAATAATACATTTTTTAACTGTCAAAGAAAGATGGTTAATTAACTTTTTTTGTTATTTATGTCCACCAGCTAGGACCACCTTCTTTAACAGGAGCTTCTTCTTTGATATTTGTCTGTGTATTTAGACTCAACAGTTTACTGAAAGATAAGAATCATAGTTTGGAAATGTGGGAAAATGAAGCCTAGTGCAGGCAGAAGAAGGTTGACCACTCTGGGACCAGTAATGCTTTGAACAGCAGCTGTAGAAGGACAAAAGATAGAAGAGCATTATGGATTATGAGCTCTGTCAAGAGGGTTTCTAATGAAGTATGTAGATGAGGAAGAAGAGTTGTTTAGTTTTGAGGGAGCATGATAGTCAGTAGCTGGTGACAGTTCACAATTTCTGCTGTAAGTATGCATTTAGTAAATAAAAAGTTGCACATAATTAAACAAATGGTGTCTCCCTGGTTTTGGTGCTTATTGCTGCTTACAGTAATATTGCTGTGACTTCAGGGAGAAGGGAGGATGGAAAGCCCACTAAAATTGTAATTAAATTTCATTTAGTATCTCACAGATCATAGTCCCAGAATTCTGCAGTTTGCAAGCAGAGGAGAGTAACATTCCCCAGTGTGTATTTAAGATGACGGATTTCTTGAGTGTTCTCCAGTAGTTTATGAGGTGTCTGTTTAAAGTATGAAAGGACATGTAAAATATTGATGACCATTCAATTAAGTCTTGTTCGAGAGAGAGAAAAAACTGTTTCCTGAACACTTGCTTCAGTGGTGCTCGTTCCCCGACTTCCTCTTGAACTGTTAGGGGTGTCTTTGATTTTAGAAATGTTTCAGTTTATGTACAGGAAACAGTTTATTGCCTTGATGTAGCAGCTTTTCAGTTTTTAAAATAATTTTAGCCCAGTCAATAGTCATGCTTGGAATAAAAAGCAGTCATAATGCTCTTTGAGATTGTTATTAGAAACAAGTGCCAAGTAAATAGAGTTGCTTGGTGTTGGATTTTTTCTTTTTTTTTTTTAATGGTGGAAGGGTTCAAGGAGATGCTTAGTTGCTTCCTTGAGATAAGCAGAAACTTTGCTATGCAAGTCTGCTGTTAATGAGCTTGACTTTTGTCATTGCCAGCTGAATAAGCAGCTCAGAGCAGCTAACAGAATTTTGTATTAGTCTTATACCAGCTGGAGTCAGCACAGATGGCAGTAATAGTTTCCATCACTGGGCAAAGATAAATGGCTGCTCCGTTGTAAACATGGAGGAGTTAACATGCTGTTAGAGACCCCAAGTAATGTATTTGCTAATATTTATTAAGATGCATTGTGTATCTGTAACACCAATTTCTGAAGCAAACAATGTTAAATTTCTGTGAACTTCATTATTATAGACAACACTGATGTTAAAGGAAGTGCCTTTTTAATAAATAAACTTAATTCAAGAGGACAGAAAAGTGAAATCTTTGTAAAGAGACAAAGTGTAATGGATCAGATGGTGTGTATGTGCAGTTACAGTAAATTTTGGATCCTGTGAGTCTCAGATTTGGAGCTAAAAATGGAGACTGAATTGTTGGGAAATGTTTTCTTTTTTTCTCAGCTTGTGGCAGAGATGGAGAATAGAGGCAATGTCTCACACAGGGACTGCAGGAGATTGCGAATGGAATGGTCAGTGTTCGGCATTGGAAGAAAAAAATCCTCTGATACAAATTGCAGCTTAGATGAGGTGATTTAGCTGGAATTGGGTCAGAAGGCACTCGTTTCTGTTGGGAAGGGAAAATTGCTGTAAATCCCTTATCACAATTTTCTGAGATTATGGAAGTAATTTGCAGTAATGAAGACTAGATGACTTTCAAAAGCTCTTCAGGAATTGGTTTGCAAAAAAAAAAGTTCATAAAAGCAACTTGTCTGGTTTGGCTTTCTGTGAATGCAAAAGCATTTGAAGTGTATTCTCTGAAGAAATGCATCTGCTAGTATGTTGGTTATTTTCTTAAGTCTTTTCCACTTCTTTCCCAGCCCTCCCCCAAGATATGAGAATGTAGGTATTTTTAGTTATGCTTTATGTTCTTGGTAAGTTTTGGGGTTTTCTATTCTCTATTTTGTATTTTTGTTCTGTTCAGCACCTTAATATTTTTGTTCAGCATTTAGATCCACAGATGATACCATCAATTCAGATAAATTTCTGTACTTGGTTCCTGCATAGGAACAGTAGTAACTCATAAAAGGACACCCTAAAAATCCAGACTTAACTGTTGTTTTCAGTTATGGCATGGGAGAAGAAACCATAAAATAATTACATTGACTTTGAAGCTTGCTGCAGGATGTGGTCAAGGAAGGAACTCAACAAGACTCAGAGAGCCAGGATGGGCTTTTTCATAGTTCCCTGCCAGAGTAACTGAGCCTTCCCTTGCTGTATAGGGAACAGATTGCCCAGAGAAGTTGTGAATGCTCCGTCGCTGGCAGTGTTTAAGGCCAGGTTGGACAGAGCCCTGGGTGGCGTGGTCTAGTGAGGCGTCCCTGCCCATGGCAGTGGGGCTTGGAACTAGAGTCCTTTCCAACCCAAACCATTCTGTGATTCTATGCAGAAGCTCTAGCACCTCATGCAACCTTAAAGGTAAAAGGGGGTGAGCATATATATCTAATAATGGCTTTGAATTATAGTTGTATGTGTAAGTTAGTAATGGTTCATCTCGCATCTTAGAAGAATATTTCTAAGTTTGAGTTGTTTTAAGAGTTCTTAGCAATTCTCCCACTAGTTAATCTAGTGTTGCTGTTGGCAATGAAAGAAGAGTGAAGGCAGGCTGGGTGTAGGTATGTCTGCTGCTGTTGGGTAACAGAAACACTCAAGGTTTTGTCTAATGTTGCTGTGTTGTGCCTCCCTTCTGGAGAAGGGTTAGTGTGAAGGGGTTAAATTCTAACTTTGTTTTTATGTTCTAGGCTGTGCCACGTTTTGGTACTAAGCTGAGATGTGTGAAAACAATAATCTTTCATTCAGGGAAGTCTGGGATATATTTCACTGTGTCTCCCTGGACAACAACTCAGATCTGATCATGAAAGTACAGTGGGGACTTGCAGGTTGCTAAAGCATACTTGGTGTATAGAGTACACTTTTATTTTCTTTTGCGATTTTCTCACACGCACCCCCCTCTTTCACTACCCTCTCCCTCCCCCCTTTCTTTGTGTGAGCTGTGTCTCTGGAAGAGAGTTGTTATTGTGTAATGAGGAGACCTCCAAGGAAACCTTGAGACAGCTCTTCAAATGGGCTATATAATTAATTTTTTGAAACAAGCTTAAGGAGAACTTAGGTTTATACAAATCTACTTTTAAACTGCTCAGTTGGTTGGAAATGACTACTTCACCAGATCTTCCTGTATTCTTTTCCCTGCTACTGCCTCCCCAAATTAAAACATGTATTTCCAAAATCTTTCTTGCAGTTGTTTGCTTATGCTCTGAAAGCTTAACTACGAGCTAGTAGCTTATATTAAAGTAACAATAGGTTTACTTTAGATATACTAAACTATTCTCTAGGACTGGCATTGGATAGATTGTGCTTGTTGTACTATTCAGAACTTAGATATTTTCAAAAAATTAATTGTTTCTTTCTCTACCTTTTAAACAGAGAAACTATCAATCTCTTTTTCTGGCCTTTGATTAGCATAGTAAATAAACTTGAGTTGCATCCCTTGTTTATACAGATCAGGACTTTTTTTCACAGCTTTGTGCCACTTCTGCAGAGCATCCCTTTTGCTGTTGTTCAGTGTTAAGTTTGACCTGAAGTGTGAAGTGCTTATGGGAATGAAAATTCTGAAGATTGTTCAAGGTCTGATTTGCTTTTGAAGCAGAATCCCTGGTTTGCTTTCATGCCAATAGTTAGGCATGTCAATAGGGAAACAATTGTTTTTGCTGATAATTGTTTCTTCAAAGACTTGTTTGGGGCTGCTCCTTCAGGAGGAGGATGCATGTTTTGATGGAGATTATTACAGTGTATTTGTTACTGTTTTTCTGAGGGGAATCTTGGAAAAATATTAATCATCCTTGAGGTATTACTGAAGTATAAGAAAGAAAGCTCCTCTCTTGTGCCTCACATATTTAAATGATGCTGACTGTGCAGTTCGTGTTGTTTGCACTGTGGGTTAAGCATTAATATGTAGTATGTATATGAAACATACCCCAGGACATAGACACATGAGTCGGTTAACCCGTGGCATTTCAAGCGCTCTGTTTTGAAAGATTGCAGACACCTCATGAAACCCCTAAAGGTGATTTGTCTGTAGATACAGAACTAAGTATATCTCTGGATGAATTCAGGCTGCAGTTCTCACGCTTAAGTTCCTGTCTTTCGAAACACAATCCTCTGTTTCTGTTCCTGAAGGGGCCTGGTTTATATATACACCTGGCTTGATCTAGGGTTATTACTTGAAACTTGCTCTTTCTGCTCTGGATTCAAGTTCTTTGGAAATCTGGTAGCCAAATACTGAAGGATGATGCATGCAGCCAGCCATTGGATTATCATTCATGTTATTGCAACTGGAAGTGCTGTCTTACAGTAGCTTTTTCTGCTTTGTTTTTATACATTTTCCCTGTGTAACAGATCAAGTGATTTGCACATCCTTTTCAGATATTTTAGGAAGAAACATTTTTTCACTTTGTATATCTTTTATTGTTGATTTAGTTTGAGCCCATTATGAAACTGTCTTTGCATATAGGAGAGGGCAGATTCAGTTGCTTCTTTAGCCGAAACAGATATATGCTGAATTTCCCATCAAAATCAGTGGTAGGTTACAGAGCTCTCCCATGCACGCCCTTATCTTATGTTCATCACATATGACTGGACTGTTGCTCTGGAAACCGCTGTAATGTCGCGAGTGACTTCATTATGATTAAATGAGGGGAAAAAAAATAGAACAAAAGAGCACATTCCTGTTTCAACATGCAACTTGGAAACTGTCTCACATACATTCTCTGTATTTAACAGCTTTTCTTGGTGACAGGACACAGATCTGCCCTGCTAGTTGAGAATAAAATCAATAATTTGCTATTATTTGTTTCAACAAAGATAGCACTGTACCAGCTACTAAGGAGGAGAAAAAATGACTGCTGCTGCTGAACCCAGGGCAGATGCTATTAAAAGATGTGTATGAATCTGTCAAAAAAGAGCCCATTAGTGTTTAGACTTATATTTTTGTCCCTCACAGGGACTTAATTAGTCCTCTTAAACACTGAGAATGCTTTAGTTTCCAATTATACCTGGGATTATTTTCTATTTATTTCTAGTATCTGTACAATATCTGAGTTTCTGAAGCAGGTCTGTAACTGCCACTAAACAGAAGATTATAAAAATGTGCCAAGATGCTGCAAAATTATTTGGCATTGGCTCAGCATTGTTACTGATTTTTGGTTACTTATGTGTGCTTTTGTTATTTTACACTTAAGAGCTTGTCTGGTAAGTTTAAATCTTCAATGCTGTATAGTAAATAAATGCAACTTAATAATGACTAAAAAAGTGGAATACAGAGTTAAGGTTTTCTAGATCTGACCCCTGTCTTTTTCTTTCCTCTTAACTCTCTAGAAGCTGCTTGCTGAAGGTTACCCAGTCTCTGGTTTTCTAAACAGAAAACTCAGTTCTATTGGTGCAACTTCCATTCAGAAACATGGTTGTAGTCAGACCAGTGGGTCTTGCTTGGAGGTGAGAGGAAGATCAATAGCTCTGCAGGGGTGCCACCATTCTCTGGCACAGGGGTGCCTGTGCAGTGCTGGTTGGACGTCTGGCTAATTCACTCTGACCATCCCTCTGGGCCTAAGCTGCGGGTCTGAGTTACTCGCTGGTTTCTGTAGTAGTCTGGCGTACTGCTGGTCACATGCTGGTGCTTCACTGGGAGTCTGTCCAGATTTCTGAGCTGTGGCAGCCTGTCCTTCTGGGCCTTAAAATAAAAAGGGCTGCTTGATAAAGGATGAGCATTCGTTTACGTCATTGTTCGGAGCACTCCTTGCTGCTCCGGCTTCTGTGTGAATGTGAAATCAGTAATAAGTCTGCAAAAGTTTAGAAAAGCTTGGCATACGTATTCCCATTAAGTCTTTTAAGAGAATGGCAAAACTGAGGGACTTGCATACAAGGAGAACATGATTTCAGTCATGTTCAGCTTGATAGGTGCTTCCACAAATTAAGATAATGAGTTTGGGACAGGTGTTTAAATTGTTGTTTTTTTTTTTTTTTCTTCTCCTCTTCTTTCAGTTGACTTTTTTTATTGTCACTGGTTTGTTAAACTGAATGAAGTAGTTGACCTGTGAGATAGTTTCTCAGTAGTGGCTGAAGTATAGAAAGTAAAGGGCATGAGGCATGCTGTAGATGCCCAGGAGTAGCTTTTTCTTTAGCTCTGTCCATACGAATGGCTAAAATTGTCATTTGCAGCCATTGATAAAACTTTAGGGTCATTAATGCTTTCAAGTAGATTGTCATTTTCTTTCCTAACAATGTCTAACACCTTCCTTTTTTGTCAAAGCAAAATGAGTAAGCTTATCCTGAGTAATACATGAATTATCTTTTCCATTATCTCTCAGGAAGTTCTGATTGTTTCTGAAACCTTGCGTACTACTGATCTGCTACCTGAGGAATGTGTCCACTCCCTCTATTGTATAAATACATGCTGTAACCATCAATATGAATCTGTTGTTCAGTTGGGTTTTTTTCTGGAAAAATAATTAACAGTATCAAAACAGTGTATTTTCTTGTACAAAGCAATCATTTTCTCTGAATGTATGTTTTTATAATCTATGTAGGTAGATGTACATGAACATCTTCTCTCTTAAGAATCTTTGCATAATATCATGTTCCCTTTTGCTTTTGTTGCTGGAATCCTAAGTTAATTTCTGAATCATAAATTCTGATTAGGATGTGAAGACAGCTGCTTAGTCATGCTGTTTCTGAAGCTCTGAAGTAGGACTTAATAATTAAGGAAAGTATTGTGAATGCGCATGTTCCTGGATAAGTTAAATACTGGTAACACTCACATGCAATGTGTACATTTATTCAGTTTTAACTCCATAACAGTAGTCCTTTGAATTATCATCAGGTATGAGGTAGGGTGTATAAACAGCTGTTTAATTCACAAAATTCAGACAGACCTATTTTCATTGCATGCTGTTACTGCACATATTTGATATTTTTAGAGATACACATTGTACTGACGCACCATAGTTGTGAGAGGCCAGTTCTTTCTGAATTGCTATTTATAGGCTGGCTTGGAATGCTCACATGATGATATTGTTTGTAATCCTAGGCATTTACATTGCCAGCAATGCTATGGCAAAGAGCTGGTCAGTATTTCCAGTATACAAGTCTATTTCGAAGCCATATACCTAGTGCCTAACCTAAAGCTTGGCTTGGAGATTGAGGATGTGCCTCCTCTGCAGGCGGCATAAATGCTGTCTTTGTTTTTTTGAAAGAGCTATGTGATTGTAATGGCTTGTACATTTCGTTATCATGTTGCCACAACAAATATTAAAACATGTGGAAGTTAAAGCAGGATTTGAAAAGTATCCATGGAAAAATGGTCAAAGAATAGGCAGAAAACTGAAACCTAAGCATTGCAGTTTGTATGTGAGGTCACTCTGGTATAGTTCAATCAGAAGTGTCCTAGGCACGAATGATTTTGAGCTGCGTTAGTAAGACCCTGTTGAAAATACAGGGCAAAATTAATGTTGGCGGTATGTCAACACTTTGTTTCAAAGTGTTCTTTAGCTTTATTAACTTAGGTTCACTCCAGTGCTTTAGCCCAGTGGTTGAAAAAATAACTAACAACTTCATTTGAAGAGAGCAGAAAAGGAGGATCAGAAAATAATCAAGCTGGCAGGAAAAACTACACTTATGTGTATTTGTAATAGAGTATGTCAAGGCATAAAAGGTGAAAACCAAATTTTTTTTTTTTTTTTTTCAGCTGCTTAATGGATTTTTTTTTTCTGCCCTTCTACCTAGGCTGATATTCTTTCTCCCTCCATTCTAAACTGGTTTGAGTTGTTTGCTTTTCAATTCAGGATATTGAGCTTTGGTTGGTTAAGTACAGTAAGGCTTTCCTGTGTTTGTCTGGTAAAGTATTGAGGGTTGAACTTTATCTTCTGTGTTTATTAAACTTCAGTTTTATTCTGTAATACCATTTCACTACCTTAATTTATAACCCAGCAAAGGGTACATTTAGCCATTTAAACATTGGCTTTAGAAGCAAAACTAAACTACTTTTTAGTTTAAATTTTGAGAAATCTTACTGTCAGCTTTTAGATCTTGAGCGCTTACTTTCTGTTTTAAAGAATTTGTCCTTATTGCCAAGTTAATCTCAGTAACAAACAATGGGAAGGAGGAGGAGGAGCTGGATGTCTTTCTGGAATCTCCTGTCATCTCTTCTAGTTGTTTTTATAAAGCTCCAAAAGCAGCTTCAAAAGTTCACACTAATTAAAAAACAAAATCATAGAATAGTTAGGGTTGGAAAGGTCCTTAAGATCATCTAGTTCCAACCCCCCTGCCAGGGGCAGGGACACCTCACACTAAACCATGCTACCCAAGGCTATGTCCAACCCGGCCTTGAACACCGCCAGAGATGGAGCATTCACAACTTCCCTGGGCAACCCATTCCAGTGCCTCACCACCCTTACAGTAAAGAATTTCTTCCTCATATCCAGTCTAAACTTCCCCTGGTTAAGTTTGAACCCGTTGCCCCTTGTCCTATCACTACAGTCCCTCATGAAGATTCCCTCCCCAGCATCCCTATAGGCCCCCTTCAGATCTTGGAAGGCTGCTATGAGGTCTCCATGCAGCCTTCTCTTCTCCAGGCTGAACAGCCCCAACTTTCTCAGCCTATCTTCATGCAGGAGGTGCTCCAGTCCCCTGATCATCCTCGTGGCCCTCCTTTGGACTTGTTCCAACAGTTCCATGTCCTTTTTATATTGAAGACACCAGAACTGCACACAATACTCCAAGTGAGGTCTCACGAGAGCAGAGTAGAGGGGCAGGATCATCTCCCTTGACCTGCTGGTCACGCTGCTTTTGATGCAGCCCAGGATACGGTTGGCTTTGTGGGCTGCGGGCACACACTGCCAGCTCATGTTCATTTTTTCATTTACTAGTAATATTCTTTCTAAATTCTCTGATGCTCAGAAGATATGTTTTCCCACTTGTTATTAGTAGAATCTCACCCAGTGGTATTCTCAGAGGGGAGTAATGTTACAACGCTAAACAGGTTGTCCTAGGACAGCAGCAAATGTGATACTTCAAAAAAAGATTTTCTTTGTACTTAATTCCAGGCTTTTACACTTGCTTTTCTATTGACTAGTTAGCCGCAGGTGTTGCACAGAGGAGTAGGTTCAGTAAGAACCTATGGAGAGCTTCCAATTTCTGTGGGAGGTATGTTAAGTAGAAACAGAATTGCAGTTCTAAAATGTAGCTGCTCAGTTTATAGCATAGTAACGGATGTGGAAAGATGTGTATTTGAAGGATGGTTTTGTGTGTTACGTTTATCTTGATCCTCAGTGTTTGGAAAGTGAGGGATAGAATACCCAAGATGTCTGTAAAGTTTTCCATTGTGACCTGTTGAGAAAACAACTGTGAATAAAGCAAATATTTTTAGTCCTTTAGATTATGAAGTAAAAATACTGTCTCTAGCCTTCTTTCCTGGAGTATTACTTCTTGGATGAAGCTTTTGGATTGAATAATGCCACAAATGTCTAACACTTTTTTTTAATAAGAGAAAAACGACCAAACCCTGAGTGTTATTTCATGTCCCAAGCTTTAGGTTTGATTGTGCAGACAGGTTCTAAGGTAGAAGTATATTTTTGCTGCATTCCACAACTCAGTGCTGTCGTTTTGGGTTTGGATTCATGTATCGTCCTTTCAAATTGCTGCATTTTCTTTTAATCTGCAACTTCTTCTGAAACAATGGTAAATGGTGTGTTAATAATGGCATCATCATTTCAGATAATTGCAGAAAGCTGATAAAGGGGCTCTGCGTTAACTTATCAATGCTGTTAATTTAGTTTAAAAAATGACTGTCTAGCATGAGCTTTGGTAGCGTTTTCTTTAATGTCATACTTAATTATTTTCTACCATGATTTTCAGCAATTCCTACGTAAATGGTATTGGGTGCATAGTTTAGCTGAGGTCTTGCACACGATTTTGTTACCTTTGGAAAGGATGTATTCCTTCTACGAGTTTCCTTAGCCTCTTTGTGAAAAGACTTCTGGAAGTTTCATGACTTAGAATAATTTCAGGGGTCCCAGTGAGTTATTTTAAGGTAATAAGGCAATAATATTTATGCTTCCAGTGTTTTGGAGGGAAAAAAGCCAGTCACAACCCATGGACTGTGACTTTTGATTTCTCTTTGTTAATAAAAATCACAGACTCAGTAAGGATGAGCCACTAAAATCTTCTCCCCTATCCCTGCACATCTTGTGTGGAGTTCTGGAGAGGTCTCTCTTGGTTTGGTATTTCTTTTATAAATGACCCAGAGAAGGGATTAAAACTGGTATGACAGAATATGTTGGCAGCACTATGCTGCTGCTGCTGCTGTTGTTAGAGCATGGCAACCACAGAAAGTTGTGGGAGGACCTTCAGGTGGGTTGTAGTTGGCTCATAAAAGGGTGCATGAAACACTGTGAAACACAGATCTCTTCTAATGTTAAGTACCTAGTGTGGTTTCTGGAGTCCTTGTTCTCAGGAGAACCATCTTGATGTTATACTCATTCAAGGGGGACAGCAGCTTGGCATTCAGCAAATGGGTGAAAAATGTCCAGGGACTGCTATGACCTACTGGGGAAGCATGTTGGGAAAGAGCAGGGGGTGAGAGAGGAAGCTTCATGTCCCTGTGCAGCTGCAAAGTGATCTTGACTGCTGTGTTCATTGTGGCCCTACCACCTCAAAAAGGCATGCTGGGCCCAGGAAGAAGTAGAGAATGGCAGTAAGGGTGGTGAGCTTACAGACCACTTTTACATGAGAAGCCAATACAAAACTGAGAAGTGTTTGGTCTAGAAGACAACAGCAGGGGAAGGGAAATGGGTATGGTTAGAGACCTGTACATCCATAAACAGCAGGAAGAAATTTTTACTGTCTGTTACCTTACAGGAACTGTGAGATTTTACCTTAAATTATCAGGAGGTGGGTTCAGAACACATAAAAAAATTTGCCCTTAATTGAACTGTGAACTGTGTCACAGGATGGTGTGTCACTTTTAAAAGTTCATGTGATTAAAAAATGGTTAGGTAAAGGAATATAGAAGAAAAATTATCAAAGGCCATTAAGCTCAAACATATCAGTTAATTCTGTCTGAAGTTTCTTACTGTCTGTGGCTGGTGAGAGTGCCTCTGTTCTGCACCTGTACTAGCCTACTGCTGAGCTTTCCACTGTGCTCATCAGGTGGCTTGATTAAAGGGTCTAATGGCTGTTAGAGGTAGGATCTGTCCCTTATCTGATATGCCAGTGGCCTAGTACTCAGTGCCACTTCACCTCTCTTCTCCCCTGGTTCATGTTCCCGTTTGCACGTTGATGTTTACTGTGCGCATTCTGTTCATTGGTACAGCTGGTTTCTGGTTCTGTAAGCTAAATCAGCAAAGATAATTTTAAAAATAAAGAATGGCAAAGCAAACCCATGCTCCCCCCGACACTCCAGCTCCTCTTGCTGTACATTTATCTAGCAGGGGCTCAGCTGAATATGACAGACAGTGGTACAGAGCTGGAAACAAGAAGCTGGAGGAGAGCAGAAACTTAAACTGGGTTTGTCTCTTGAACAATTACAGTGAGCTTTTCTTAGAGCAACTGTTGCCAATGTCTGCTAGTCTGAAGCTTACTCATTCTGCCTCAGACCTGAAACAGAGCATACACACTTGAAACCCTACCAGTTTTTCCTCCTCCCCACCCCTGCAGCAATAAAACTATTTCACCTGCAGCCTAATTAAAGATACAGTATCTGCTTTCAAAGTTTTCCTTTCTCTGTTTCTCATATGTTCTCAGAAAGAGTTTGCTCACTAAAGTAGCTCTTCAGCTTTTAGAAATGATTTCCATGGCTCTTGTCTCCTTTTTTCTTTCTGATCGCTAATACAAACTGAATTTTTTTGTAATTCAGCCCTTTGCAATCAACAGAAGACCCAGGCAACGGTTCTTCAAGAGTATTCTAGGAATATAGCAAAGATGAGATAGTTATATTTTCTATGGGAAAATATTCTTGCTTCTGCAGATGTACATATTTTTCAAACTTTAAATTTGATTGTTACTTTGTAAGCTTTGCAGTCTGAATACACTGTAGGAACTACACCATTCTAAAAGATATTTGATAGAACTCCGTTTAGAATATTCTCTTCACTTCAGTTCACTATGTTTAAGAAATACAAATTCAAACTGATTTTTAGTTAAAATAGCTAGAGAATTTCAGAACCTACATGGAAGAGCTAGGAGGGAAGCGTAACATATGAGAGCATATGTAGAAAGCTGAGTTGTATTCAAGTGTTAAATTACACGACAGTATTGATACAAGAACAAATAAGATTTAATTTTTTCAACATCATAAATTGAGAAAGCTTTCTAGACAGCAGGAGAATGTGTAGCCTTCCATGAGGCAGAACATGACTGACTTTGAATTGTTCAGACTTCATCTTAAAAGACTTTATAGCATTGCTGGCTGTGACACTTGCAGACTACATGTCCTGGAGATCTTCGATCCCTTGCTGGGTTCTTCATACAGATTGCCTGTATCTTTTTGGAGACATGAAGAAATTTTGGGCATAAAAACCAGGCGTGAAACTCCACTGAAGGGTACTGGGCTGCTACAAGTTTTATATTTCATGTTGAATATTTCTTTCTGTGAAACTGATACATATGGGTTGGTGTGGGAACCACATAATCTAAGGATTTTTAGAGGGTTTTTCTGTTTTATTGATTCTTAACAGACACAAGTTTGGAATTATAGTAATGGTTAAAAATTTCTGGACCACAAACCTTGCAGATCATCTTGCAGGGCCACATAGATAAAGCCCATGGCCCAGGACCACATCCAACGGCTTTCAAGTATCACCAAGGATGGAACCTCCACCACCTCCTTGGGCAGCCTGTGCAAGTGCTCAGTCACCCTCAGAGTGAAAAAGTGTTTTCTGATGTTCAGAGGGAACCTCCTGCGTTTCAGTTTGTGCCTCTGCTCCCACCACTGGGCACCACTAAAAAGGAGTCTGGTTTTGTCTCTTTGCACCATCCCTTCAGGTGCTTATACACATTGATGAGGTTATTCCTTGAGCCTTCTCCAGACTGAACAGTACCAGCTCTCTCAGTCTCTCCTCACAGGAAAAATGCTCTAGTTCCTAATTTTTAACCTTTAAATGTGTTTGTGGTTTTTTTTTTTTTTTTTTTTTCCTCCTGATTCTGTTATTCACCAGCATATAAAGCCAGGCTTCCTTAAGAACATGAATTCAAACATTTGGGATTCAGTTAGAGCTAGAAGAAGAATGTGCTTAATACTGGATTCAACTACCATTTGGGTCTTTTGATCTGTGATCTGTTAAGGTCATATATTCCAGTCATAAGATGATCCTGCAGAGATATTGCTGTTATTGTTGCTACAGCTCTAAATATTTCCTATGTTGTTGTATATAAGTGGTGTGTACTTCATTTTTCAGTCCAAGAAATTTTAGGGATCCTTTTCCATAGTCCTAGTTGTAGAAGTTATATTAGAAGTCTGGAGTGTTTGTTGCTTCTCTCATTTATTTCTACTGTGTAGTATGTGGTGAGGAGGTGGTTGTCATTACTACCAAGTGCATGTCACTACATCTATAACATAATGCCTGCTGGAGAGGTCTTGCCTGCAAGCTTTGCTATAAAAAAAGCAAATGTTTGTGGCTCAAAGTAAAATAACATTTATACAAGTTGTCGTAAATTCACAGCTCTCTGGGAAAGGGGGAGCCTGTTAAATTTTGTTGCTTTTGCCTCCCCTGTTGTGTAGGATGTGTTCTCTGACAAGGTATTCAGCCCAGTAACTCATTTAGCTCTCTGATGAGATGTGTATTGTAAAATAGCTCTCCACCAGAAAGGCATCTAACCTCTGTCTGAAGCCCCCAGATGGAGAAACTGTGAGTGCTATTGCACTTGCCACCCTTCTGTGCCAGAAATTATCTGTTCACGGATCCTTAAATGACTTCAGGTTGTGCCTTTCCTGCTAGGTTCAGTAACTCAGCGCTTGATGTCTTCTCTTCATGAACATCAACTGCCTTGGCAGTTGTTCTCTTTTTGTTAACTGATAAACTCGGAGCACGCGCTGTGAAGAATTCTTTTCTAGCCTTCGGGTGACTTTTGTGGTTCATTTCATGGCATGCAAGGTTACTAGAGGTAACCGGATTGCTGGTTTAGTGTTCTAGAGATAAGTGATCTCACTTGTATGAGTGCTATACAAGAATAATAAGTGATCTCACTTTCTGAGTGCTATACAGGAATAAAGTCTCCTCAGTAGTTTTAGGTGTTGGTCCTGCGACAGATCAGTACACCTTACTCACTTTGTCTGTTTGTGTAGAGTTGATCTGAGTTTACATTCTTGGTTTGTTGTTCACACAAACCTTTTTTTATCCCATGGATCATCATCACCACCTTTCTCTGCATAGTGTCCACCTTCTGACAAATGGTAGCAGTTGTTAACGCTGTCTGTTAAAGCAGATAATGTCATCTTCTCAAAGTCATCCAATCATTCTCAAAGTTGCAGCCAGCTGCATTAGACTTTCTTCTGCAAAATCTTTTTAGTGAAGAGATGGAAATTGCTATGCTAATGTCTATTGTCATCACACCTGGGGAAAGTTTTAATTTTGAATACAAATTAATGAACAGTAGTTTCTTTCTGATAAGTTTGCTTTATTCATGTCACTAAAAACACATGCTAGGATGAAACAAAACCAGTAGTTTGTGCATTTTGCTGAATCTTAGGCAATTTTCGATACAAAAGTTACATTTGAAGAATGCTAACATGCATTTGCAGGGTTGTGTGAAAGGTTGAAGTATCAAGCCCAATTCGCATCTCTCTTGAAATCTCATTAGTAATATAAAGCAGAATGGTAATTTTCACTGTTGTATTAAAGAAATATGACAGTGAGTTTTCAGGGTTTTTGTCTATTATACAGCTTGAACACATGGTCAGGCCTGTTACACATGTATTTTCAGTAACTTCTCAACTGTATCATTATTCTGTTTGAATAAGAAAGATTATGCTTGCATCTCAGCAAATAGAGTGATATCCCACCCCCTCCCTAATGAAAGTGAGGTATTAGAACCCAGGTTCACATCCAGTTTTTCAGTTAATACTTATGGTCAGTTCTTTCCAATACGTAGTATTTCCACTGACTAGAGATCTTCTGTCTTGATCCTCTTCAGTGAAGCTGCTAATCTCTATTTATATATTTGTAGCAAATTGTAATATAATTTTGAACAGGCAAAGTGACAAAGTTGAATTTAACTGATGAAAAGATGAAAAATATATTGCTTATCAAATTTCCTTCACATGCCTTTGAAAGTGATCTGTCTTGCAATAAATACTGTATATAAGTGGTAAAATAAGGATGTTATTTTTCAAATAGTTTTGAGTGCTACCTGCACAGAGTGTCTGTCTTTGCTGCAGCCTAGTTTTTTGATGGTTCTTGGAGGCAGTATTTCTGAAGGAATTTCTAAGGAGCAGGAGCATTGAAAGGGAACATTTTCCATTCAGGTTAGAGAGCTAGGAGGTAGTTAATAGCTGGGAGCAGCTGACCCAAGTAACTGGTTGGTTGGGTGCAAGAGCCTCAGCAGAGTATGTGCACGGAGTTGAAATGCCAGTTAATACTTGGGGTGTTTTTCTCCTCGAGAGCATTAGTAATAAATGCAGTAGGACAATAATGGGTACCTAATAAATGCCACAGTATTTTTTTATTAACGCTTCTAGAATATGTTTCCACATTCTGGCTAAGAATTGTTAATTTGAGACTAGTTTCAAGAGCTGGATTCTTTTTCCCCTTCTTTTCCTCATATTGACTAGTTACTACTCATTTATATTCTTTCATATTCAGTTTTATTGAAAAGGAATGAAAAAGAATTGGTTTTTAAAGGGTCAGGACTACTTTGTAGCATAACTACCATTAGTAGAAATCATGAGGTAGACTCACCTTTTTGTTATGAGTCTAACTGGATGTTACAAGAACAAGTGTAATACGCTTGTGATTTTGGTTATGTATAACATAACCAGACTTCTAATAGGTGTAGCAGGTTCTCATTACAATAACTAGAGTCTTAGATAAGTTTTGAATGAGTATAATTAAAGACTGGCGGAAAATAGATCATATAATATGGTAGGGGACAGGGTCCCAACAGTCAGGTTTGGGTTAGAATCATTGAATAGTTAGGGTTGGAAAGGACCTTAAGATTATCCAGTTCCAACACCCGTGCCATGGGAAGGGATACCTCCCACTAAACCATGCCACCCAAGCCTGGCCTTGAACACCGCCAATGATGGAGCATTCACAACTTCCCTGGGCAACCCATTCCAGTGTCTCACCACCCTTACACTGAAGAACTTCTTCCTTATATCCAATCTAAACTTCCCCTGTTGAAGTTTGAACGTGTTACCCCTTGTCCTGTCACCATAGTCCCTAATGAATAGTCCCTCCCCAGCATCCCTATAGGCCAACTTCAGATACTGGAAGGCTGCTATGAGGTCTCCACGCAGCCTTCTCTTCTCCAGGCTGAACAGCCCCAACTTTCTCAGCCTGTCTTCATACGGGCGGTGCTCCAGTCCCCTGATCATCCTCGTGGCCCTCCTTTGGACTTGTTCCAACAGTTCTATGTCCTTTTTATATTGAGGACACCAGAACTGCACACAATACTCCAAGTGAGGTCTCATAAGAGCAGAGTAGAGGGGCAGGATCACCTCCCTCGACCTGCTGGTCACTCTCCTTTTGATGCAGCCCAGGATACGGTTGGCTTTGTGTCTGCAAGTGCACGCTGCCAGCTCATGTTCATTTTCTCATCGACCAGCACCCCCAAGTCCTTCTCTGCAGGACTGCTCTGAATCTCTTCTCTGCCCAACCTGTAGCTGTGCCTGAGATTGCTCCGACCCAGGTGTAGGACCTTGCACTTGGCATGGTTAAACTTCATGAGGTTGGCATCAGCCCACCTCACAAGCGTGTCAAGGTCCCTCTGGATGGCATTCCTTCCCTCCAGCGTATCAACCGAACCACACAGCTTGGTGTCATCAGCAAACTTGCTGAGGGCGCACTCAATCCCACTGTCCATGTCACTGACAAAGATATTGAACAAGACTGGTCCCAGTGCCAATCCCTGAGGGACACCACTCATTGCTGGTCTCCAGCTGGACATTGAGCCATTGAGCGCAGCTCTTTGCATGTGGCCATCCAGCCAGTTCTTTATCCACCGAGTGGTCCACCTATCAAATTGATGTCTCTCCAACTTAGAGACAAGGATGTTGTGTGGGACAGTGTGGAATGCTTTGCACAAGTCCAGGTAGATGACATCAAGTGCTCTACCCCTCTCCATCAGTTCCGTAGCCCCATCATAGAAGGCCACCAGATTGGTCAGGCAGGATTTCCCCTTAGTGAAGCCATGCTGGCTGTCACCAAGCACCTTGTTGCTTTTCATGTGCTTTAGGATGCCTTCCAGGAGAGTCTGCTCCAAGATTTTGCCAGGCATAGAGGTGAGACTGACTGGTCTGTAGTTCCCTGGGTCATCCCTTTTCCCCTTCTTGAAAATGGGGGTTATATTTCCCTTTTTCCAGTCATGGGGAACTTCACCTGACTGCCATGATTTTTCAAATATGATGGACAGTGGCTTAGCAACTTCATTTGCCAGCTCCTTCAGGACCTGTGGATGGATTTCATCAGGTCCCATGGACTTGTGTACATTCAGGTTTCTAAGATGGTCTCAAACCAGATCCTCTCCTAGTGCTGTTATTGCAGATTGGAGTGACAATTTTAGTAATTTTTTGCCTTTTCAGTAAAGCAAATAAAAAATTAACTCGAGATTTTTCTTTTGGTGAACTTTCTAGCAAAGTGATAGGTTAATCTCCTTATGGTAACTGTTCTGTTAAGCTGATGGCTGTTCACAAAGTGGCATGCTGTTGCATGTAGGACAGGTATCAGGCCTTTTTTGGGAGTCAGTAGAAGTTGTTTTGACATGAATACCAAGGCTTCAGTGTAAAAATTAGAACAGTTTGAACTTCAACAAATTGCTGGCATGGAAATAATAATGCCTTTGGCATGAGAAATAGTCAGAACTTAGGAGTGAAGGTAAGTTAAGGGCTAGTGGTGTTCCAGGGCAGTTGTCACTTTGTTTTCCATCTCGTAAATGTCAGAATATGATGCCTTTCACTTATTTTAATGAGCTTGTGTTGGTTTCATAACCTGTGGTGTGCTTTGTTGTTTTTTTTTTTTTTTTTTTTTTGTGGGTAGTTCACCACTGCCTTAGTGAATGAACTCAAGTTCTTGGAGTGGAACTGTGTTATGGTGAAATATGCAGGCATTTTCTAGGTTTCTTTTTTGTAATGGAAGTCATTCTGTTACTGTAGTGTCTATTTCATGTAATTTGCTTGGCAGTAGTTGTCATTTTGATTTCACTGTCTGTCTTTTCTGTCTTTGCATATGGTAGGTTTACAGTGAGTGGCAGAGCTTTTTCATGCAGTGTTCCCTGAAGCTGAGAACGTGATATATTTTTACAGTGTTCATCAGTGTCTAATGGTGTTTCTGATTATGATAAGCTACTACCTTATTATGCAGGGACTTGCTCAAATGGTTTTACTTGTTAAAATGTTTTTCCTTTGCTGTTCTTCAAAGGATTATTTTTCTTGTCTGTAAAGAGACTTTTGCTGGGTAGGAAGATTAAACAGATACAACAGCGCATGTGCTGCCCACTTTATGCAAGAATATAAAATAACTAATTATCTATATTTGTGTATGTATGTGTGCTCATTTGGTATGTAAAGTAACTCTTCCAGGAATCCTAGTATCGATTTGTGATGCCAGCTTCATTGCTGAGCTCTACAGGAGATGCCCCAGCCATGCACAAAGATGGGACACTATTCCCTTAAGGGGCATTGCCCCTGACGTTTCCTTTGATGTTCTTACACACTCAGAAAAGAGAATGGAAAACTGGGCAAATAAATGGGCTTTTTCTGTGTTCTTTGTAGAGAAAATGGTGTACTGCCAGTACTTTGCAGTACCCGATCAACTGAAACTGTTACTGTGGCAGACTTCGATCTTTTTCTAGATAGGTGCTTTTGTTAAATAGTAGTGTCCATTAATAATATATAGGCATGCTTTTTAAGATGCTTAGTATCAAGCCTGCAAGTAACAGCCTGCAGTGATAAAACATGAGACAAGGGAGGGTGCTGGAACTGCTTGATCTTCCTGTGAGGGTAGGAGAAACATCATCTCTTTGCTTTTACATAATTTACGTTGTTTGTAGTTTGGAGTGCTGAATGTCTCTGCTGCAACTGCTCTGAAAGCCTTGTGTATATGTTAGACAAGCAATGCAGTTACTTCAGGAAAGCAAGGAACACTGGTTATTATGATGGTCCTACCACTGGTTTGTTCCCTTGCACTCTGCAAGGCAAGCACACGCTGCTGGTTATTTTATTAGCCTGAGTTGTAAGGCAGCCTTATTTAAAAAACAACAAACAAACAAACAAATGCTCAAAAAAATGCTTCAATATTTGTTTTGAACATCAGGCCTTTAGATTCCAGATATGCTGGAATGTAAAAGAGTATTATCTTTATCAGACAGGTCTTTTGATTTGTTCATCTTTCTGCTTACAGCAGAGAGAAGGAAGACTTTTCCAACTCATCATGTAAAAACTTGAGAACTCCTGTCCCTTTTCCAATATTTTGGTAGTTGCTTGTAATAACTCTTTTGATCAGTGATCCTGAGGAGCACATCAGTGACTATGTAGCCACCGCAAATAAACTCTTAGTTATGTATTTGGGAAAACAGGGAGTACCATAAATTTGCTGTGGTTGCACATGTGACAAAAGCAAAAAGGTATTTCAAAGTCAGTGTCTTAGATGGTAATTTCTGGTGTAGTCAGCTTAGAAGAGCAAGTTGCAAAGCCATGTGGTTCGTTCGTCATCTGCTATAGATACTGTGTGTGGTTACTTAACATAGCTGCTTATGGTTGCTTCATCTTCATTAACTAATTGTGAGAAAGGAGAAGAATCCACCAAATACTTTCCAGAATATGGAATAATTATAGTACAATTGTGACCTACTTGGCTGCTTAGCGCAGCCAAATTGGAGATGAATTTTGCTGTGAGGATGTTGTTCCAAAAAATCTTCAGACCTGTTTTTCAAAGATGCCTTGTTCCTCTGACTCCTTCAATGTGGAGTACCTGGTTTTATGCCTACGGTCTTGTTTTTAAACATACCTTGTCCCTGCTGAAAGTGACTTTCTTGACTGAGAATGAGTGGGGTGATGAAACCCCAGTATATGGAATGGGGAGAAAAAAACAGTTCTTTCAGGTTTTTAGTATATAAAATGTTTTTCCTACTGGTAGAAGTAACACTTTGTCAACACTTGTTAAGGGACAAAAAATCAAGTTTGGATCTGAAAATGATTAAATCTTTAAGAGGACAGTATTGTGTACTTCTGGATGCTCATAGTGCAAGCATGTCTTCTGTTGCTTCCTATTACATGTGACTAATTTTCTAGTCAGAATATGTAATGCCAACTTACATCAACTTTTTGTATGACAAAGGGAGACTGCTGTGAAATAGTGTGGGTAGTTAAAAAAAGAAGAACCAACCTTTGCTGCTGTTAATCTGCTAGCGAAGCACACTCTTCTCATTCTATGCTGTCAGATGCAATGGGTAAACGGTAGAGAGAAAATGTGGATGTAGACAGGAAGAGTTCTTATATGCTAGCATAGAACATGAGAACTGACAGTGTGAATCTCTTCTCTTAGCAAAGGTGAGAAGCATTAGGAGTTTAGTTTTAGCAAGAGACAACAGGGAAAAAAAAGTTTGCATTAGCACAAAGCTTTCTGGAAATTGGTTTTCTGCTTCTGGATGAAAATTTGAGGTAGCTACACTCTGTAATCTTGATGCGTGTTAGCTAAGCAGGACAGGAGAGGCTTAGTACTGTTGTAAAAGATAAAGCCTGAGTACGTATCTGCAGCAGACATACTGCTCAGTGAAGTTAGAAAATCATTCTAGTGATATTTTACTAAAATCATAATGACTTAAGGGCAAAGGCAGGAGGAAGTTCAGAAGCTCAGTGGGCTTTGTGGTAACTGAAATTCTTACTTTTCCTCTGACCTATGAGAATGTTTTACAGGTTCTTGGTGGTGTTTACCTTGGGTTTAAGTTATAGCCCTGTGAATAAAGTCAGCCTTCCATCTGAGTGTGCAGATGGAGGATGCCCTTCATTAGGTTAAACCAAAATCTACTGTTGTGTAGATGCATTACAAGGTTAGTTAACTGATAATTTCCTGAAGTACACTAGCTGTCCACTTTAGAGAGGATTTTGTTGTCATTCAACAGGTATACCTGCACATTGTCATTGACGCCATGGATGATTAGACATGGAATTAAGAATTCTAACTGTTGTATCTCTGATTTCTTGTCTGTTCCTCCCTCCTCTGCTCCCTCCCAGCCCCAGGTGTATGACATGGAATCACCACAGTCTTAGAGTCAGTGTTTGGTAAAAATTGAGACAGGTTCACTTATATGTGAAGCTCAAAGTTTCTGGTTTATGGGGAAGGAAAGAAACCGTGAAGCACATATTAAAACAAAACAAATTTCTATAAAAAATCGATGGATGCTAATGCAGGTTTTATAGCACATCTTTAAGCTGCTACAGATGTGATTTCTGGTAAACTGTAAACAGTTCTTTATTTATTAGTCTGAGTCCTTTGAAGAAAGTATTTTTGGAGTGTCTCCGTCTGAATCACTGCCAGGATAATGGTTACAGAGAGTTGGTTAGCTGGAATTTCCAAATAGCTTAAGAAATTCTATCCTGTGAGCCAGTATAGCCGACTTAGTCCAGAGGCCCTTGAGCATTTTGCTGCTGGTGATGCTAGCAGGTGACTTGTGGAGTTGCTAGTTTGGTCTTAATAGCCAAAGAGCTCAGAACAGTAGAATGTCACATATGGTAGGAAGCTGCAGCTCCTGTTGCTTTGAAATTCAGAGGATCAGGGGTGAACATCTTGCTTTCAACTGGGAAGCTCTGATATGCACCAGAGGTTTGAAAATTACTATTATGCTTTTCTTAAAATGGGCATCAGAGGAAAATAAGATGAAACCTCCTAAAAGTGGCTTATATTTTTTGAGTAAATATGTTAAGAAATGTGTCAAACCATTTGTTTCTTTCAGTGATGTTCTGTACCTTTTTCAGTTGGGGCTTATAAGAATGATCTCAGAAAAAAATACAGTTGATACATTTTCTGTTGGTTTTTACTTCAATTAAACTGTTTAGGGTGTCTGCTGAACCTGTACAGCAGTGTATCAGGAATTTGCTAGGAAAGCTAATGTATTCTGGAATTATTTTTCAAGATACGAGTATTTAAAAGCTTTATAAAAAACTTTTGAATGGCTGTCTTTGAAGAAATTGGAAGTTTAGAGCTTGTGCTGGGCTCCTGGCTGGATAAGCTGATAACATTCGGCTTTCATCACATCAGAAAACATATTCAAGTGAAAAATATTCAAGGTACAGCTAAATATATTTTTCAATTGGAGAGCAGTGCATTCTGCGCAAGTTCTGAGGCACCTGGACAAGAGCTAGTGATGAACTGTGTAGCCACTGTTAATGAAATGCTACAGGTGAAATGAGTAGTTTGGCGCAGAGGCAAAGTGTGTTTGTGTTATACCAATGCCGTGTACCAGCTATGTAACTTCTGGTTTAGGCAGACATGTCATCTAAGGTAGCTGCTGAGACTAGGCAGAAAAGATTGCGTAAGATCTGTTTGTGGATTTCTGTCTCTTCAGCTTTTTTTGCTGAGCTGGTGTATTGTGGGTTGCTAAGAAAACTGCTCAGTGTGTTCTTCTCCCCCAAACTTGGAGTCAGCATGTGCAATCTGGTGGATGAAAGCATGCCTTTGTCCCACGTGTTTCTGCGTTGAGACTGTAGCCCCTTGATAGCTTTGAATTTTGTGTAGCATATCATTTGCTGGGTAGATAGAGACCTTTCATCCATATCTGTATCTTAGAAACCTTACCATGTTCTCTGCTTGTGCTTTGTCTGTAGCCCTTACTGGTTGTTTTTTCCTATCCATCCATGTTTGTATGTTTTGTTGGTTTGTTTTTTGGTTGGGTTTGTTTTTATCTTGATGTGAAGAGCAAGTGGAAACTTCTTCTGTGTATCACTTCAGGCCTATTTCAGTACATAATTTGGGCATATGCCTAAAGTTGTAGTTTTCATGAATGGCAAAAGTCAGTCTAATTCTACACCATATTTTCACCTTCTCTCTTGCATTGGTATTAGCGAGCGCGGGGCTATATAGTAGCGAGGCAGGGCAGCAATCTCACTTGAAACCAATCCTGCCAAAAAAACCCAAGGTGATTTAGTTTACTGTGTGGTCTTATGGCTGACAGCAGAAGCATAAAAGCATTTAAGGACAAGTTGAAGTACTTTGAGCTGGTGTCTCTAGTTTGGGGGTCTGTAATTTCTGTGTTATTTCTGACCGCACTCATTGGGGTTGTGTATAACGGGTAATGGTGTTTATTTGTTGGCTTCCTGTCCTCTGTGTAGGCTTTCTGTGGCTAGGGAAAACAAAACACAGGTTTATTTTTCTTCACAATTCTATGATCTCCACAAGAAACATTTATTTGACTCTTACCTTGGTCTTGCATTGCTGAAGTCAGTGGACCTTCATCCTGGGTGAAGAAACAAACATGAGCTGTGATTTGACTTTGACAAAATGGATGGTTGTCTTCCTTCTAGAACTGAGTGCTGTTAGATTTTTATACTTACAAGGAATCTGATATTTTCCTTTCTTTTTCATATGGGTCTGTATTAGTAAAGCAGTCACTAAAATGGTTTAAAAATCTGTGATGCATCATACAAATACTTTATGGTTTGATTATTCTTAAATACACTGTGGATTACAAAAAAGTTCAGATGACAGTAATGATATACACTGACTATGTTTTTTTTTTTTCTTTGCTCCCTTCCCTGTATGTGAATGGTGTATTCGTACTTCTCATCATTGTCACTGATTTTTTTGCCAATCATCTAGAAAACCACCGAAGGTAAGTGTTTGTCTCTTTTTGCATTTGTACCTGCTTGCAGATGTTGAGCAATGTAGAAGTGTTTGGCATATTGCTGTAGTATGTGATCAAATACGGCTTTGATAAATGAAAATACATGAAAAAATCTATTCCTCATACTTTTAAGTTAAAGACTTTATAATTCCAGAAAAATACAGTTTAATCCAACTGACATGTAGGCAAAGCATAACTTGTTAAAGCTGTGACCAGGACAAAAATGCATTTATAAAAACATTAGGAAGAGTAAATACATATAATGTGTCAAACATTTAACTGCATACAGTCGTGCTTAAAATTTAAAATAAAGACTGTGAGAAGTATGTCATGTCAGCACTTGCAAAACACTGCATTGGTATTTTGCTTCAGAAATTTAATGATAATTTTATCCTTTCTGTTGGATGGTACTTTTTATGGCAGAAAGCTATAGTTTGCTCTGAATGAGCTATTGCATTACATCTTTTTATTTTCTTTCATTTGTGATCTTCAAGAAACAGTATATGCAAATCTGAGTTCTGCAGGTGCAGCAGAGCATTCTGTAGGCCTTTTAGGAATCGAAATTGGGAAGTATAATGATCTATAGATCTGTCTTGTATGGATATTTATGTACTTTATGGTTCAGGCAGCTATTCTATATGTGTGTGTATATATAAAAATCTAAGTATCTGTTGTTTTTATTAATTTTTTAAGTGTCAGAAGAAAACAGCTTCTCAGTAGTGAGGTATCTTGTTCCCAATAGGCAGGGAAAATGGAACAGGCTATTTTAACATGAACTGAAATAATCATATTTGAAAAGAAAAAAAAATTAAACAAAAGTATAATTTAAGGTCACAGCAGGTGACAATTAATAACACTGATACTACATTTTAAAATGGAAAGCTGTATTGATTTGCACCTCATCCCCCGACTCTTGATTCAATTTCTTAAAATTATGGACCTGCTTTTTTTTTTTTCTTAGTTTCTCAAAATTTTTGAAAGCATTTGATAAAGTTCTATTAATCAAATTTAATATTTCATACAAAAGAGTTTCATCATTGTTATTTTTTTTAAATGCAAGAAAACCCCTCCTTTCTGTTGTTGTAATTTCACAAAAACTTTTTTACAAGAGTTCATTTTCCGTACTTCATCATTCGTGTTCCATTACAGGCAGATAAAGTTATTCTTGACATTCTGTAAAAGCTTAATTATAACCTTGCATTTCTTGGATGAAAACATTACAGCTGCAGCTTGTGCATATATGCCATGATGGTAGTAGTAGTGTTAGGTATAGTTAGATGCTCATTAACATCCTATAATACGTAAACTTACGATGTTGTATGAAATGTTTATCACTTTGAGATGGAAGGTGGCTCTCACTACCAGTGGAAGTAGACATTGGTTTTAAAGATATGAGATTGAATGTTTCTTGATTTTTACAGTTTTTAGGGTGCTGCATGTAGTTGATCTTCAAATCAGATTTTTTTTTTTTTTAAATTTTCATAACTTTTGGAAGTTTCTTTTCTTTAATGAGCCAGTTCATCATCTGTCATGGGTGAACTGTAATCCCTTCAACCTTGTAGCTCTGAAGCACTGGTAGGAAAAGTTATAAAAGGATATTAGGGTGTTTTGCTATATCCACACACATTGTGTTTAAGTATATTACTTGGGCTTTTCCTGTAAGTTTGTGGCAAAGGCAAAATGGCTGTTCTGAACTGAGATTTGTGAGCTCCTGCTTCTTTAGGCCTGTGGTAGGTCTTGTGTTTCTCATTTCTGTAAAAACACAAAGCATGATTAATTTGCCACTTACTGGTCAGAAGGAAAAGGCTATTAAACCTCAATTGTGCATTTCCAATATCTTATAGCTACATAGACAGTATGTTAGGTATTAGGTTCAGTTTGAGCAACGTATTGCTAAATACTGGAAGCCCCAGACTCTTGTCTAGTCTATACTGAGGATTAGGCTTCAAAACAATGAATAATGAATGTGAAATTAGATTCCTTTTTAAACTAATTATGTAATTTGGCTTAATCTGGTAAGCAGTTAATATTGGATATGGTACTCATTACCTGTAAATAGTTCACAGAAGTGTACTTCAGTGTGTAAACTCTTAAAATTATTAATTCAAGCCATTGATTAGGGGCTTTAATAAAAGCAAATTCTGCAGAATATTGTTTTGGCTGTTTAAAATGTGACTACCCCATGGCTGTCTTTTCTGATTCTGTGAGAAGTTAATGCTGTGTATTGGTCAGGTGCAATGTGTCTTCTCGTTCAAAACCTGAAATGTCAGTTAAAACCACAGGTACAGGTGAATTTGAAACAAAACTCCAGATTTTTCCCTGATACGGTGGGTGCATGGACCTGCATCACAGTTTTGCTATGGAAGCCATAACCTCTAGCTGCCTCCTTAGCAAAACAGGAGCTAACAGCTGTCTTAAACTGCTGTAGGTGTTTGCTGAAGAAATCTGAATCAAAGCCCTAGATCTTTCCTTTACTTAAACTTTGGGGGTACCAGAACAATTCTTTTATTTAATTTCTAATAGTTAATAGCATTTTGAGTATTGCTCTCTATAATGTAAAATTGGCCTATGTAACTATTACATAGGGTAATGTGCCCACTTACGCTGACACTGGATACATTAGTACCAGGATCTAACACTTACTGGCTAGTTCTTTCTCATAACATTACATTTTTATGTTGGTGATGTAATGCTTGTGAGTTAAAATGCTTACAATGAATATACAATGAGTACATACTCAACCTTGTATACTTATTTTTACTATGGACTTCCAGTTGTGCAAGGTCTGTCCTGGTGAGTTGTGTTCCATGATTTGTAGCTGTGTTACTTGACTAGTTCTAGATGTCGAAAATGCAATGTCCAAGCTTTTTTACAACTGCCATACTACTCAGACTGGAAGTACTGTGCAGTTTCAAATGCTGGAATAATAGAGCTAGGAAAAAACCCACTGTTTTGTCCCTTTGCTCCACTCAAAATGTTTGGCTTAGAAGCTACTACCCTAGTGGGGCAGGTTCTTGGCAGCTTCCTTTTATCTAGCTTTCTCTTTAGATGCTAGGATGAGCCATGAGGTATAGAATCTTGGAAAAATAAGACAATTTTTAAGGCTTGTTTCCTAGTTTCCTCTGTGATTTAAAAGCCCAGAATAATTTCGGGTTTGGTTGTGAGAACTGGCCAATACCTGTGTGAACTTATGTCTTGCTTGCGGTTGAACGCCAACCTGTGTAGACACTTGAAGTAGGTCTGTTCCTGTCTTTCGTGGTTTTCCCATTTTGCTTACCTTCTGAAAATACATTAAGCTTCGTGGTTCAGTGGCTATGGAATTGACATCAGAGTAGTAGGAAAGTAGAAATACTTGCCCATAGAGTCAGAGGTTTACTCAAAATGCTTAGAAGAATAACTAAGTTCAGGAAATCTCAGTGGAGATAGAGGTAGCAGCTTTAAACTTTGAATTTCAAACAAAAATATTTGCCTTTTTCTCTTTTGATGTTAAAACACCTAAATGGAATAGATTTTCCAAAGTGTAGTTAAAAGCTAATTCAGAGAGAGAGCTTGAAGTTTAAAAAGTTCTGTTCGTGTGTCACATATCTCTCTGTCCAAATATGTTTCAATAGTAGTTTTGATATAGATTATATATAGAAGTTGGTAAAGATTTTTGCTTTCTTCAAAAAGCTAAGAAGGCATTTTCAGTGCCCAATAATTCCCAGTGTGAGTATTGGCCACTGGATCTGAGACTTCAGCATTATCAGAACTCCTCATGGCTTTGATAGTTATATTGACAGGAGGTTTAATACCTTCTTTAAGGAAATGGATCTTGGGGAGAATACTCTTATCGAAAGAAAAAGTGATACTAATACCCATCATTTTTGTTTTCAAGGAATAATAATCAGCAAAAATGGAAGAAGGAAGGGAGCACCAAGGATGAGACTGAGGGGTTTTTCTTTTCAGTCACAGCTTAGGTTCTGTATCTTGATCCCGAGTGTGCTTGTGTGCTGCTCTTGTGACTGCATGTCCTGCAGTTCCTGCACTGGAGATCAGGAAAATAAAAACTAGTGAGTAATTTTTGAACAGAAAAGATGATCAAAAGGGTCACTCTTCAGGTAGGACACTGCCCTACAGGCATTTCACAGGAAATGCATTAGGTATGTGCCTTACTGATTGGGGCCAAGTTTCTTGTTCTTTTATGCCTTCTTATTCTGTTAATTCTTGCATTTGGAATCTGTTTTCCCAAAGGTCTGAGTTGTCCTGAATATTGCTTTGATTAGGCACTTCCTTAAATTATCATTGCTGGGAATGTTCAAGGTTGCTGTTTTGTCACCACTGATCAAAACAATTTTGAAATGTTTGCCCACCTGCTTTAATGGAGAAGGGATTTTTACTGCAGCTGCTGTACATGTTTCGCAAATAGTGGTGCCTCAGCAGTTCCCACTTTTTTGCCTGATGCTTTTTTATTTTAAAGTAATCTTGTTACTTCTGCTAGAAGGATTTGGCAAATTTCCAGAACAAGTTTTATATGTAGGCCAAGTCCATGCCCTGGCTTTTTATGTATGAAAACATACTAAAATGCTGAATTTAGTTTGGTTTTATCTTGAGACAGAATTTTTGTCTTTGTCTTGCATAGTCATTTTGAACCTTCAAAAATCAGTCTGACCAGTTTTTACTGTTAAAAAAACCCAACAACCAAATAAAAGCTGCTTCTTTATGAGAAATGCTTGGCTGAAAGCACATATTTGAGTTTTTTAAAGTCTCAGTGTTTAAATTAGGAGTCATTGAATAATCCTGTCATGATTTTCTATGTTAACCAAGGGGAAAATGCATAGGACAGCAGATTAAATAGGCCTACAGTACTGCTGCATTGACATTTAAGTCATTACACAAGAGCATGTGTAGCTGGCTAACTCTTTTAACTGGGCAGCATGATCCACTGCAGATAGATATTGTTACCAAGTCTCATAAAGAAAAGTTCATGCAAGTGGAGTGTGAGAAGAGAAACAGTAGGTTTTGGATTATAAAAGTTCGGAGAAGGGTTAGAGCATTCTTATTGCTGACAGGGAGTTCTTTATGCTTAGATCTGAAGCACTACAAACAAATGCACAGAAGTCATTTAAGCTGCTACTTATGTGGAGATAACTGCTGCATTTTGCTTGTAGTTCAATAGCAAAGCTACATCTTTAACTCTGCCACATCAGGGAACATCCTGACTCAAGAAGTTGTCTTATTCTATTTGTGCTGCAGTAGGTGGGTTAGACCTCCCTGTTAGATTGTTATTATGGGTTTATTTGTTTTCTCTTCAGAAGGGAATTCCAGAACTCTTTTTCCTCTTGTGGACTAAGCGTTGTCTCAGTATGGAGTCTTCTCTTGGGCCATTTGATGTTTTGCATTATGTTGGGGGAAAGGGAAGGAGGCAGCGTTACTGTGCTACTTGGTTTAATCATTCTGAAATACTTGCAGCAGCAGACATTTTGGGAAGAATTAGGTTACAATATATCTGTAGATCAGATGCTGTAGTAATTCTACAATAGCAGTACATCCAAGATGTTCTACATCCCCAAAAGCCAAAAGTATATGATCCATCTTCTTCTGCACTTCTGGGTTTGTCTCACAGGGAATTTAGTGTTTCTGCCAATAGAGCCTGTGGTTCTTTCTCTGTGTTAACCTTCATGGCTTGTCTCACTAAGGAGATCAGCTGTTGGAAGACCAGGAAGAGAAAAATCCTGGCTCATGCAAAGTTTCAACAAAGAAGGGTGTTTGGGTTGTTTCCCATCATCTTGGGATCCCAAAGGGAAAAGAAAAAGAATTTGTATAATTAACTCATCCACAGTCAGTTCACCATGGTAAAATGTGGAAAATGCGTTTCAGCCTAAGGTATGTTTGTGGCAATATAAAGCTGTCAAAACAACAGTGTTAAATGTCTATACCGTGATGTTCTCAGATGTGCAGAAAAAGTAACTTGGATCAAATCCCAACGTGTTAAGTGTTTTTACAGGACGCTCTTCCAGGTCCAGAAGTCCACTGAGCACAATATTGAATCTCATTTGATTTCTACGCAGCTGGAACTCCTGACTGCAATGATATTAAGTCTTTTCATTAAAGCAGGCTCTGATAGCTTGTTTGACAGAGTTACATTTTCTATTTGTAAATTTTGAGCTTTCCTCTAGTGAGATCCAGTACTATACTCTCAGTTTAAGCAGATAACCTGATAGTACTTATTTGCTCCGTAAAACTTGTAAGTAATGTTCTTCTTTGAGCCTTAGAAGTCCAGCACATGCTAGAACTTTTGTGTGTCTTGTATTGATGTCTCCTAATTAGTCATCTCATCATGTTCTGTATATTGAGTCCTTTTGGTGCTGTTTCATTACTGCTGGCAGAAACTTTTATCAGCATTAGTGCCTAGAGAAGAGTGGAGATAATTATTAGGTTTTGGCTGAGTTTTCAAGTCTGTATTAAGAGATTCAGTGAGCAGTATTATGAATAATGCAGATAGAAAATAAGTATTGCAGTTCTGTGACTCTCAAGATTTCCCAAAAGTATTCTTGCAGATGAAGCCTCTTTACATTTCTGATTTAGGATCCATAGAAAACAGTGCAGTCTAACTGCAATTCAAGAGTCACAGCTTTAAGAGACATGCTGTGTAACCAGAGTTCCTAATTTGTCTTTTTATATGCTTCTACAGGTGTTTGCCTTTGATCACTGCTTCTGGTCCATGGATGAATCAAACACCACAAAATATGCAGGTGAACTATTTTCCATACATCTGACAGTGTGAATAATTTGAGAACACGTGAGAGTTTGGGTTTGTGTTTCGTGGAAGGTTTTGTGGGGTTTTTTTGTTGTTTTTTTTTTTTTTTTTGCATTTTGAACTGTGATGGTCAAGTGATTTCTTCACAGAAGCAGACTCACCATTTTTGCAGGGATTGAGTCACCTGAGTGCTGGTGCCTCCGTTCAGAAGCAATGCAAGCTTTAAGGTGCCCAGGAGGGGTTCAGGAGGGGTGCTTTTTACATCCAAGCTGTAATGGTCTTTTTTTTATCTCCTGGCAGCCCCTTTTGTGAGGATTGCTTCTGTCACTTAGAATGAAATTTTAGTTCTGCATCAGTGGTTTCTTATGACTAATGCTAGTGATGAACATGTGTGTTTTCAGTGCTCTGTGTTCATGTACATAAGAAGAATAAAGCATGTTCTCAGGTAGCATTCTTATTTCAGGTCTTTCGAGTCATTCATAGTCCAAAAGTTCAGATCCCTAATGATTTTGAGTGAGCAGCTTTGTGACTCCTTCCTCCCAAAGGCTGGATAATCCAGGCAAGACTGTAATCCCAGTAGTTAGTTTTCTCATAACTGGATTTGTGTATTAGCATATTCATACTTTATAAGACGACTTGTTTTGATAGAGCTGACTCTGAACACTGGGATTTTAGAGCTGTGGTCCATGGAAAGGACGGGGGGGGGGGGAAAAGGCACTCAGTTTAGATATTCATATTACAAAGTTCTGTGGCCCATAAGAAATCTTGAAGGTTGATAGGGTTAATTAGCTCAAAAGATTGAGATCAGTGGTCTAATATATGAACTGTCATATACTTAAGTTGAAATATATCTTTGATTACTGTAGTCCCTGGTATCAAATACCAAATCTTGGGAGCTGCACTTGATCGTAGATTCTACTGTATTTCTTGCTTGCCTGAGCGAAGATGTTTCATCAGCAAAAGACTTCTGTGTCTGCTTGTCTTTCAGTAACTGTCTTTGCATTGATCACATGCACTGCACCGTATTCTTAGTTCAGGTTGGTAGAGTCTGGAGCACGCAGTACCTGTTTCTGTGTCTGCATGCTTCTGTTTCTTCTAAAGGAAGGAGGTGATGGTACATACTCAGATCTTGGTTCCACTTGCATCCAGTGTTCAGGCAGGAGCTGCATGTTACGAACCCACTGATAGAGAAGAGGGAGACCACAGAAACACTCCTAACCAGTTAAACTTCTGTCTCAGTTTAACGCATCTACCGGCAAAATCAGTGGAGTTCTAGGTCTAGCTAGACAGATGTATTAAATACTCCCTGCCCAAAGTAATCTCTGTGAATGCTTAAGTTTAATGTCCTTGGCAAGCACAATTAAAAGGAAATGTGTATAAAGCTTGAAATCTAAGTCCAGAGTGCTTGTAAATGTAACTAATATGAGCTTCAGGCTTAAGTAAAATACTTGAAATATAAAAGTCATGTGAGACAAATTTAGTTACTTGAGAAACCCTTGTATCTGTATCACAGAAATACACTGGAAGATGTGACAGTGAAAGGTTTAACCAGACATTCTCAAGTACTAGGCTACCCTGTCAGTCATTACTCTCTATATGAAACCAAAACATGCTTATTTTGCATTATGATGAATAGATGTAGTGTGGTGTATATCACAACATATTAAAGATTTTGTCAACTGACATGTACAACATCAGAAACCTCACAGTATGAACTGCAGATAGCATACGTATGAATTCTGTGTTGGCTTAGGTAGGTAACTCTTCCATGTTGGTTTTGGGGTGCTTTTGTATGTCAACAAAACCAAAGTTTGTGCTCTCCTGGAAATGCACGTTTGTTACAGGATCCTTAAAGCTGTCACACACGATTATGGGCTAGGTTTAGTATTCACTTTGCTGATTGATCTGCAGTACTACCAGTGCTTACTAATATTTTTTACACAAGAGAGAGGTTCTTATTTGGATAAAGTTCATTGCTTAATTGGGTAATTGGCTACAACATTCAGGCTGTGAGGGAGCAGAGCTGACCCTGCAATAGGATTAGCCATCTTCTTCTCTTACAGTCAGTTTATTCTGTGAGATGTCTTCAACTTTGTTGGCTGAACATAAGGTTTACTTTGTACTTGCTGACTTTCTTTCTGAACTCACGTTCAGGAAGCACAAGGGATCTTATTCCATTTTGGAAGTTACCTTCTCTTTCCAGCATTTGAAAACACAGGGATTGTTGCTATTGGTAGCAGAATTGTTTTTTTAACGATTTTGGGGTTTTTCCACTGGAAAATTGGGTTCTAAAATTCTAAAATGATCCGTCAGTTTCACTAACAGAATTTTGAAGAAACGTGACGAAACATACCTAGAGAGCATCTTTGCAGCTGTCCTTTCAGGACTGTATCTCTTAAAGACAAGAGGGAGTCTGGAGCATAGAAGAGGAGTAAGCTCTTTACAAGACCTTTGTGTAAGTGTGCTTTGCTTTCAGATGCTGTAGGAGATGGAGGCTTTTTAACAACTTGGTATCGCATCTTAGAGATTGCAAGATCCAGAACCCCATCTGAATTGCTTTTATGACTGAAAAGGAAGTGTTCATAATCAATGTTAAAGTGGATGGGTGGTTTCTTTTGGGGGGGTGTTGTTTTTTTTGTTTGGTTTGGTTTGGGTTTTTGTTTGTTTTTTTTTTTAATTCAATGAGTTAGCAGGTAGAGGGAGGATTACTCTGGATACTGGTGCTCTGTGCTTCTGAATAATTTATGGCTGTGTTGTTGAAAGCAAGCAACAGTTATAATCTTTGGCTTTATGCTGTTCATCAGATGCTAGCTCCTACACCTTTTTTGACTGTTTAATTCTGAAAGACGTAGTTGGGTATTCAGTGAGAATATGAACCTCTTATCAGAAAACCAAAACAAAAATAAGTCAATGAAATAAATTTTTGAGGAGGGAAGGGAATTTGCTTCTAGGATAGAATGAGTTTTGCCTTGATCTGGAAGAGGGCTGGAGCTTTGCCTTATAGGCTGCAGGAGAGGTATTTTGAGAGTAATCGGAATAACTTCTTAACTGCTGTCTGTTTCTTGACTTGAATAGTTCATGAGTCAGTTCATGGATAGCACCTGCTTGTCTTGAACAGCTCACAGAGACAAATAACAGCTCAGCATTTTAATGGAGAGGAGGACATTGAGAAATTCTCAGAGTTGAGAACAAAGAATTCTTTGTTCTAAACCTAGACAGCAGTAAGAGCCTATTGAAGTCTGCAATGAAGTGGATTTTTAAAAGGAAGGAAAGAAACCCTTCAATTTGGGAAGGATTCAGGAGATAGTATGAATGACTACTGTGGCACTTGGGCAGGTCCATTCCAAGGAACCCATGCTGTATCAACTTCCTGGTGGATTTTTCTGAAATTCCCTAAGCTGCATCACATTTGGCCTGAAGTCTCAGTTCTGTGTTTCTGCAGGCTGTGTTGCTCTGAAAGGCTAAACACCTGACTTTGGGTAAGACTTAATTTTACAGGAAATGTGTGCTGACTACTGCACTTTTAGCAGCTGTTTTAAAAGGAAACAAGTTGCCTTAAAGAACTGTACACTTCTACCCTCACGAGAGATTGTAAATGTTGAGCAGGCCTGAGTGTCTGTCTGTAATTCTGACTAATATTTAAGCTGTTAATGGGAGAAACCCTCTTCCCTTCCCTTCCCTTCCCTTCCCTTCCCTTCCCTTCCCTTCCCTTCCCTTCCCTTCCCTTCCCTTCCCTTCCCTTCCCTTCCCTTCCCTTCCCTTCCCTTCCCTTCCCTTCCCTTCCCTTCCCTTCCCTTTTTTAACAGCAGCCCCTACATGGTATGTGGGGCTTAATTTCATGTCACACAGCTGACATCTGACATACACATTTGGGGGGGAACCTACTCAGTGGGGCTTTAGTGCTGTATGGGTCAGGCACTTGAGACAGACATTACAGCACCTAATTTGAAGTGATGGAGAACTTTTAGTAGATTAAGGTTTCTAATGTTAAAGACTCCAGTAGTTTGTCAGTACTGTAGTATAAGGCTGCAGTAGTTAGATGAAGCTAGCTATTGTGCTTTTAAGTTCTTGTTAAGGTGAACCATAAGCATCTTCCCATTTTAAAGAGATTCTTTAAATACTGTTATCTAGCAGAGCTTTCAATAATTCTGCTCTCCACAGATCATGTTTTATTGTAACTATTAGGTCATGGAACCAGCTGTGATTTATTGCTATCAAGGTTTGCTTATTAAAATGTTCTGGCTTAGAGATTAAGCCTTCAAGAGACTTAATTTTTCAGTGTTGTGCCTAGCAAGTTACTTGGTTCTATAGATATTTTTGCTGTGTAAGGGAGGAGGTTTCAGGAATGGCAACAAGGTGTCATAATGTTGCAGTCACAACCTGGCTGAATGACTCTGCTAACATGAGACAATTATCCCTATTTCAGATTGACAGGTTGTTGTGAACTAGAAATACTAGACATCTAAAAACCGCACACTGAAATAAATTTTAGTTACAGTACAACTTCAATGTGTTTGTCGATAAATGGGTAGCTATTAGGAAAGGCAGCAACTGCCTTTTCAAAATGGACTTTTGTTGGAAAGGGAGTGGCCCTCCTTCCTCCCCTCCCTTTTCTTTCCTCTCTTCTGCTGTTTGTCAACAGTCAGGCGAACTTGAGAATGTTTAAGCTTTATTTGTAAATAGCTGAATTTTGCAGATTGTGAGAAGGGGTCCTAGGGTTTCTCTGCAGTGTGGAGGTTCCACCAGCTGCTCTGTCAAATTGGATTTCCTGACTGGGGCTTCAGGAACTGTAGGGAATGATTTGGAGGAAGAAAAGGGGAAAGAACACAGAGATGTTAGAATAATTTAATACCTTGTTCTGAAATGTGTGCTTTGTGGTTTTGCATGTTAGGCTATGTATTTGTTTCTGTTTTCAGGGACTTTTAGTTATCTTGCATATTCTCCAAATTTAAATGTTCCAGTAATTCCTGCTGGCTCAGAGATTCCAACTCTAAGGTTTTTGCATGCAGCTCTATGGGTAGATAATATGAAGGCTATAGTTTAGGTTTGTTAATAATTTAAGTGCCACTAGCTGGACATAATGCTCAATGGCTCAATGTCCAGCTGGAGACCAGTAACCAGTGGTGTCCCTCAGGGATCGGTGCTGGGACCAGTCTTGTTCAACATCTTTGTTAGTGATATGGACAGTGGGATTGAGTGTGCCCTCAGCAAGTTTGCTGATGACACCAAGCTGTGTGGTTCGGTTGATACGCTGGAGGGAAGGAATGCCATCCAGAGGGACCTTGACACGCTTGTGAGGTGCGCTGATGCCAACCTGATGCAGTTTAACCATGCCAAGTGCAAGGTCCTGCAGCTGGGTTGGAGCAATCCCAGGCACAGCTACAGGTTGGGCAGAGAAGAGATTCAGAGCAGCCCTGCGCAGAAGGACTTGGGGGTGTTGGTCAATGAGAAAATGAACATGAGCCGGCAGTGTGTGCTTGCAGCCCACAAAGCCAACCGTATCCTGGGCTGCATCAAAAGGAGCATGACCAGCAGGTCGAGGGAGGTGATCCTGCCCCTCTACTCTGCTCTCGTGAGACCTCACTTGAAGTATTGTGTGCAGTTCTGGTGTCCTCAACATAAAAAGGACATAGAACTGTTGGAACAAGTCCAGAGGAGGGCCACGAGGATGATCAGGGGACTGGAGCACCTCCCATATGAAGACAGGCTGAGAAAGTTGGGGCTGTTCAGCCTGGAGAAGAGAAGGCTGCGTGAGACCTCATAGCATCCTTCCAGTATCTGAAGGGGGCCTATAGGGATGCTGGGGAGGGCCTCTTCATTAGGGACTGTATTGATAGGACAAGGGGTAACGGGTTCAAACTTCAACAGGGGAAGTTTAGATTGGATATGAGGAAGAAATTCTTTACTGTAAGGGTGGTGAGGCACTGGAATGGGTTACCCAGGGAAGTTGTGAATGCTCCATCTCTGGCAGTGTTCAAGGCTGGATTGGACATAGCCTTGGGTGACATGGTTTAGTGTGAGGTGTCCTTGACAATGGCAGGGGGGTTGGAACTAGATGGTCTTAAAGTCCTTTCCAACCCTAACTATTCTATGATTCACATGTGCACTGCCATACTTCGCTACCTTTGTTTTATATTTTTTCTGTTGGAATACCCAGCCATTTCACTATGTAGCGAACATGTGAAATAACTTTATAGCTTCTGAGTGCCATGCTAAATACCCTTGATACATAGTGATAGCACAAGCATGGCATTTGAAAGTTCCAGGAGTGTAGGTTAAAAATGTAAATCTGAGACTTCAGCATTCAAAATGGTACCTGTGACTTACCTTTAGCTTTCAGGTAAGTCACATTTACCATTTTGAATGCTGAAGTCTTCAATATCTTTAGCGTGGTTACTGCAATGTTTATGATCTTGGTTTATGTATTTATTGAAGATCGTCAAGAGCATGTCATAGTGATGCACATGGGAAAATCATAGAATCATCAAATGGTTTGGGTTGGAGGGGACCATAAAGATTATCTAGTTCCAAGCCCCCCCACCCGTAGGGGGGGCAGGAACTACATGGAAGGAACTAACCTTCCACTAGACCAGGTTGCTCCAAGCCCCATCCAACCTGGCCTTGAACACTTCCAGGGGGGCAACCGCATCTTCTCTGGGCAGCCTATGCCCTCATGGTGAAGAGTTTCTTAGGGTTGAAAATATTCAGTCCTAAGAGCTGATGGAGAGATTCTTGGATCAGTCTCCTCCTGGAAGTGGCAGCCTGAGAAATTGAGAGTTATTCATTTAATCTTTTGAAGATTTATTGTTTTCCACCTTCCGTTAGCATCAGGCTTGTTACGCTTGTCAAAATGTACAGATAATGTCTTAAGGCTATGAAGACAGTTACAGCTGTACAATTTCATTGTCTGGTAAATGCGGAAAAGGTTTTCTTGTTGTCTTCATGAATACCTTCAGAACTGAGTGGGTATCCACCAGTGTTTCTCAGGTTTTGATTAGCAGAGCATCTCTAACAGTGTCTTAGTAGGCTTTCACACCTTGCAGCATTAGGGGCACTGCTACATGGGCCGTAACTAGAGGTAGAGGGTATACAGCAACACTGACTGGTAATCTTTCTCACTGAGTGATTCCAGGTTGACAGTCTTGCTCTTTAAAGTAAAGGAAACAAGATTTTTTTAGGCTGTCATCTGTAAGGAGAATTCACCAGACTTAGCTCCCTAGTCCTAGAAGGGATGAGCAGACAGGAGATCCTGGCTGGTGAGAACTGGCAGCTTGTCTGTTTACCCTGTGTTCTTAACAGCCGTGGGTATGCTCTCCCCAGCTTGACTGCATGTCTGTCAGTCACACAAGGCTTGCCCATGTTCTGAGCAGAAGATGGGAGAGGGGTTGGGTGTTTTGGTGTCAAGCCTTTAGTTGCCTCTGTAAGAGGCTGTGTGGCCTTAGCCAGCTGGAAGATTGGGAAACCTTGTCGAAAAGACAATAAAGATTGGTGTAGAGGAAATCTTTCTGTTAACTACATATGGTTGGGTTTTTTCCCCTGTATTTCTCCCTTTTACTGTAAATAAAGTTAGAATCAGGTTAAAACTTCCACTTACCTCTAAACACTAGGTGTCTGTGGAAGAAAAGTTCTGTAAGCAAAAGTATTAATTGCAGGTGATATAGGTTTATTTAGCAGAATAAAAATGCATTAGTGTAGACAATGGAACTGCGTTATTTCTTGACCATAAGTGCCCATAAACGTAATTCCGTATAATACAGATCTTTAAATCAGTTTGCAAACCCACTAATTAAATTTGTGGGAGAAGCAGTGAGGTTTCTTAATGAAAAATAACCAAATATTGTGGATGATATGCTGTTACCCTCAACAGTGCATTGCATTAGCAAATGCATAAAATATCCATGATTGAAGTTTAACGTCTTACATTCTTTAATATTAGTGCACTTAAAAACAAATCTTATTTTATGCCATGGTAATTTGTCTGGTTACTGTACACATCACTCTGTAATGACCCGTTTGCCTATGCTGGTTTTGCTGAGCTCTTAAAACCTGTTATAAAAATACCATTTTAGAATTATGTATCTGTGTCTGATTGACTGTGTTGACTGTTTGAATTTTTTTTTCCTGAAAAATTAAAAATAAAAAATAATAATCCAGCTTTGCCTGTGAGATTCAGACGTGGTTCCTTCCCTGATATTTAGCAGTAAGGGGTTCTGTAGGTTATCTTACAGTTGTCATGACTGTGCACAGTTGTATAATGTTTTGGTATCTGCGGGTTTTGTTTTTGCTTGGGAACATGAAGGTTGCTGGTTTATTGCTGGCCAGGAGGCTTTTCCTCTTCTGACAAATGGTTTTATTCTCCACTCATAATTATTGTGGAATATATATACTTTTAATAATTATACTCTCCTTCAGTCTTTGCTTTATTTTTTGCATTCTTGCTCAGCAAGATAGTAAGTGGCTCCCTGCTTCTTTGATATTGGGTAACTTCAAAATGGGCCCTCAGGAGGTGGTTGGAAAGCAAATTTTTCTGTGTTTTATGTTTTTATCTCCCACTGATATATTTTCTTTATTGATTCTTCTGTAGTTTAACATTCTCTATAGCTGTTTCCAGTTTGTTTGAACAGTGCTGTCTCAACATAGATATGGAATGAGAAGTGGATGAATGTGTATAGGGAAGGAGATGGAGTTATTTCAGAGTACAGCAGATTCTCTTCTAGGTTTAACTCCTGTATTCCTGTATTTAATTCCATTTCTGAACTGTGTTAATCCAAGGAGCAGTGACACTTTTTAGTATTTTAGAAAATCAACTGGAAAGATACACAAAGACCATTTGATATGGCATCACTGTTTTGTTTTTTTCTTTACAGCAGAAGAGAAATTAGATTACAGTTAAAGGAAAATGAAAGTAATGTAGTACTTGTTCTAGTTACGTGCCTGTAAATCATTCCACAGGTTGTTCTGCAGGAATTTTCTGCACTACCAATTACTCAAGGATAATGGACTGTAAATATTCTCATGCAATGTATAAATGTATAGCTAGATTTTTTTTTATGTCAGTATATTCCATTTTGAGAACTGTGGAAGTCATTATTGCATCCATTGTACAAAATCATTTCTTGTAACTCACAAGTGCTGAAAATAACTTAGCAAAACGAGAGATGCAGTTATCATAGCTGTTCAGAAAGTCAGCAGGCAGTGAATGTAAGATTAAAACCAAACACCAGAATCTATATAAGTACTGTTCTTAGCTCATGTCTGCTTGTTTAGAGTGTACACACAGCTGTGATATAATTCTCTGATCAGAACTCAAAGTAGACAAGCCGTTGACCCTCTTTGTGGTGTACGAATTGTGGGCTTTCCTATTTAAAAAAAAAAAAAAAGAAGAAAAGATCATCCACCGTGCCTATTTTCATCTTCTACATGTAAAAGATAGAAGTGCATCTAAAATCTGCCTGGCACAGGGAGACAATTTTCAGACTGAAGTTCTGCAGCTGATGTTTCAAACTGGGGTTTTGGCAGAATACATCCTCAAAGAGCCCTGTTGAAAGTCTTGCAGCCTCCTAATACACATTTCCTTCCTGAATGTCATTAGAGTGAATGTCATCTTGGTTCCAGTATCACTTTGTCGTGGAGTGAATCATAATAGCTTATGGTGAGACTTGAGGCCAGTTCTCAAGAGAACAACCACTACTGTTTGTAGCATGGTATTTGTTGTACCTTTAATATCCTAGTTCACTGATGTGTTACATTACAATTCAGTTACAGAACTCTTTTGGTTTTAGTTTTTGAATAAGGAATGTATATTAATTGTAAAATTTGCACTTAAGTGAATCAAAATTTAGACTTCTATTTCATTTTCTAAGCATTCAACTTATGACACTTTCCAAAGAACTGCTTCCTTCACAGGAAAATCAGCAATATATTTAAATACACTAGTTTCAGGCAGTGATTTTGAACTTGTCGCGCAGTTGTATGTGGAATCATTTGTTCATCAGTGCACTCAATAGTATAAATAATTTTCAAACCTTTTTTTTTTCTTGTTTCCAGAAAATATCAATCTTTTAGTCCATTTAAAATAAACTTTAAAATATTTATTTTCTAGGTCAAGAAGTGGTGTTCAAGTGCCTTGGAGAAGGAATTCTTGAAAAGGCCTTTCAGGGATATAATGCTTGTATTTTTGCCTATGGACAGACCGGTGAGTCTTGTGTGCTGAAGGGGAAGAACAATTTTCATGCACATGGGAAGTGGGATCAACAAAACATAAATATTAGTCTAGATAATATTTAAAAATTGTACTTTGAAATATCAGTGTCAAATGCCAAACATTTAGCACAGTCAGTGACAATATAAAGTTCTTAAAGCAGCTCTGCAAATATGTTTTAGTTAGTACCTGTTGGTGCTACTTTCAAAGCCTGAAAGGAGTAGTTCATACCAAAGGCTCATTCAGTCTTTAATGTTTGAAGGTGTTCAAAGGGGGCCCAAGCAACAGTGCTGCTAAAAGAAAAACCCTTTAAGATAATTTTTCTTTTTGTTTTCCTGTACCTTGGAGTCCAAAGAGCAAGCTATCTGTCTGGAATAGCCTGTCGTGTTGTTCTGACATGTGCTTCTGGAGGAATAAAAAGAGAATTAAAACGTGCTTTGTGAACAAATGAGTAGCTCAGAAACTACATTCTAAAGCATTTTTTTTCTCCTTTTTTCCTCTAGGTTCAGGAAAATCCTTTTCAATGATGGGCAATGCAGAGCAGCTGGGTCTGATCCCACGGCTCTGTTGTGCTTTATTTCAGAGAATCTCTGTGGAAGAAAATGAATTTCATACTTTTAAAGTCGAAGTGTCCTATATGGAAATCTACAATGAGAAAGTCAGAGATCTGCTTGACCCAAAAGGGTGAGTAGCTTCACTCTCTCCCACAGCCATCCTTATTTTTATCTGAAACTATAAAAGTAGAAATCCTTTTGGAAGTTCTTGAGAAGTTGTTTTGGGTTTTTTTTTTTTTCCCCCGACTGTATGCTTACAAGCCTGCTTTAGAAAAGTTTAGATATCAAGCACTAGAAAAGAATATCCATGTAAAGCTTATATGTAAAGTAGCAACTGGTGTGGATCAATCTAAATATTGGGGTACCATTAAATGATGCAAGCAAATAATACACGAACAATGTACAAGTCAATTCTGGGATATTTTTGTCATATGATCCAGACCGTATTCAGGTATGAATTTTCATCAGCTAGAGAGAATTCAAAACTTGTTTGCAGCTTGGTTCTCATGGTTTAGATGTCAAACATTTTCAATGTGAAAAAGTAATACATCAGAATTTACCCATGGCATTCTTTCTTCCATTTTGTTGATGCAAAAATACTGGTTAGGCTCTCTGGCTTGGAGATGTCTAGACAGGAAGTAGTTTGATAGAGTTATTTTTATATGAGCATTGATTATATGTGGTGTCTATTTTGATTCTTGAACATAATTCCAGTAGATGCAGAAGTATGCAAGTTAGTTAAAAAGATAGATTTGAGACTTATTTCATATATGTCAATAAGGTGTAGAAAATGCCAGAATTTAAGCAAATTGCTGGGGAGCAGAGGGGAAGATTTTTTTTGTTTCCTTTTTTGTCAGCATTCTTTCTACCTAATGCGGAATCTCAGGTTTTGTTCTAGCCACAAATACTGAGGTGGAAGGATGCATTAAAAGTAATCCATATATGTATATTAAAACTGGTTAGATTAATTTGAGTCTTTATTGTTAATTTGAGTTTAAAAAAATCTGGAAGACTTTTTTTTCTTCCTGTTACAACTAAAGGCATAAATTGACTTCTACTATGTAGAAGTTTTTTATCATTTCATACTACAGCTTTTGTTTTTCAGTAAAGTTCATGTTAGTGGATTGTGTGTAAAGTCTACTTTATTTTGTAGGAGTCGGCAGTCCCTTAAGGTTCGAGAGCACAAAGTGTTGGGACCATACGTAGATGGCCTGTCTCAGCTGGCTGTTACAAACTTTGAGGTACATCTAAACCAATTATAAGTTTATAAATAACATCTTTTACATAAGCAGTAGGAATCTTACAAGAGGTAAACAAGTGCCTATCCAGACATTTTGGTTCTTGAGTGCTTTTATGGTGTCTGGCAATTGCAAAGATCTTCTCTAATGCTGCAGGAGTATTTATTTCATGTAAAAGCTTTGGAATTGCCTTTATGTTGGTTAAAAATATAATAGTGGTATCTATTTTGCTGTTTTCAATGCATGCAGTCTACATCAAGAACACAGTGTCTCCTTTGCGCATGAAATACAAGGCTTCCAAAATAAGAATATTAGCCTTCCAGCATGAATTCATTTTGATTTTGTTGTTGAATACAGCCTCTTACTTTATACAGATGTATCGCATGAGAGGCTACAACATAGCTTTTATAATTTGTAAATTAAATCATGACAGCATCTGAGCCCACTTGAGTTGCCAAAACACATTCAAGTAAGTCAGTAATAAGTCTACTAATAAGTAGAAGCCAATGAACTACTATAGCTACAATGGAAATAATTAAAGCGATGCAGTTTTTTGAATTGTGTAGGCTTCTTTTTATGAGGAACTTAATTTGTAAATATTGTTTTTTAAAAAACATTCATGCTCTGTGTAGCATTATGTGGGAACCATTTAGCTTTTTAATGGGGATTTTTGTTTTTCTGATGAATCTGTGCATATTACAGAGTAATAAAAACTGCTTTTGCAGCTCTTTATGGTGAATTGCATGCTTTGAAAGCACACCTTTGTTCAAATTCTAGAAAATTCTATTCATAATTAGTTTTTGGCTGATGACTTTTATGAAACTATGTTGGCAGACTCAGCAAGCACATATATTAGACTTGGCATAGTCATCTTTGGTTTTATATATTTGGGAAGGTCCAGGCTCCGAGTGAGGTAACCGTTTGGGCCAATTAAATGAAGATAGTATTAGTGCAGTTCAGTGAAAAGGTGCATTGTGTTCACTTGTGTAAGTTGATCTGTGCTGGCCTGATTACAGGCATTAAACAATGTGATTTGAAATGTGGATGTGGCCAACATATTTTAGAAGCAGATCAGACGAATGTGCATTGCCTGTAGTTGCAAGGGGTTTTAAGTGTAGCACTTAAAGCAGATGTGATCTGTCATCATTCTGTGGAATTGCATATCCTATGTCACTATACATCTCAGAATGTGCAAAGAATTTTCTTATTCCTTCTGCCTTCCTTTCCTCCTCTGTCCCACACGTACGCACCCTTCATCTAGATGGGGATTTTGTTCAGCAAGCACAATATGTGCTTTTATCCTAGCATCACTTTTTACTCTTCTTGCTGTAGGATATTGAGTCACTGATGTCGGAGGGAAACAAATCACGTACAGTTGCTGCAACCAACATGAATGAAGAAAGCAGCCGCTCTCATGCCGTATTCAATATTATAGTGACTCAGACACTTTATGACCTGCATTCTGGTGTACGTATTTCTGATGATTAATTATGAAGTCATGGTGAATTCTTCCTTCCTTTTTTCCTTCTTTCCTTCCCTCCCCTTCCATATACGTTATGTGTTTAGCTATCTACCTTTAATGCTATGGGACTCTAGTAATCAAAGTAATACTAGCAAGACCATAGGATAGAGAGAACCCTGTAAGAGTGAGAGAGCACACCGGATAAAACAAACAGTTGGATCGCTTCTTAATATCCTATTGTTACTATGAAACCTTTCTTAGGCCTTAACTGTTGCTTAGGTCTTAACTGTTGCCGTGTTCTCATGGCCTGCTCTGCTAGTGAAGTTATTGGTATTGCCTTACAGCTGATTCTGGTTCATTACTGCTTCATCCCTTATTACAAAATAAATGAGTGACTCTTAAAGAGCTATAAAACCTCTGACAATTCCTTCTTCTCTTATGTCTTGAATTTGGTACTTTAACTTGCATTATTATGAAGGAAAGTATTTCGTGGTGCCAGTGCCAGATGTGTTAGCACTTTGTGCCAGTGTTTCTTAGCTGTTGTTTTTCCATGTCCCATCTGCACAGAATTCTGGAGAGAAGGTCAGCAAGGTCAGCCTGGTGGATTTGGCTGGGAGTGAGAGAGTGTCCAAAACAGGAGCTGCAGGAGAACGCCTGAAGGAAGGCAGCAACATAAACAAGTAAGACATTGGCATATGCAGGTTGCAGAGCTTAATCTTTGTAAGAATCACTGTTGTTTTCCTGGCCACCTCTGTTGGTGTGCTTGTCACAAGTCAGTTCAAATGATAGACCTCATCAGAAGCAGTTTGCTACAGCTTTTTCAGGTGCTCCATGGTAAACACTGTGTTTCTTTACATTGGTATAGGGATCCTGAATCATGCTTGACTCATCTGAGGTCTGTATGAATTTTATCTGGATAAAGTGACAGCAGCACTCTTTAATTAAGTATATACCTTTTGTGATTCATTTATACACCCTGTCCCCAGGCTCATGTGTTTTGTCTCATCATCTGCTCAAGGAAGAATGCGAAATTGCAGAGTCAAATGGCTTTGTTCCAGCATGTATTAAAATATGTAAGGGTATAATTCATAGTTTAAGAAAACCAGCTCAGAATGAAGCTGTGTTAGTTTAACATTGCCTTGAGCATTTGTACTCAAGCAATGACAAGTTTCAAGGCACTTTTTAACCGTAATTACTGTATTACTGCCCAAAAGCAAGAATTTAGCACACTATTACTGCTGTCTTAAATATACGAGTTTTCCTGGGAAAGAGAGAGTTCAACTGTTACATCAAAAGCCACTACTTTTTCAATGTAATTTTAAAATATTACAAAATATTTTGGTATTTTAAGTCAACAATGACAGCACAAAGAGTGTTTGAACAGCATTCATACTTTAAATGATTTAAAATTACCTCTTTTTAGAGTTGGAACATGTTTGCTCTTTCTAGCTTAATTTCTGATTTACTTTGTTGTTAATATATCATGTTGGTAGCCACACTGAGCAGTCCTTGTGAAACAGAATCGTGCCTCTGCCCAATGGCAGATATTGCACCTTTACCCCACAGGTAAAATTCAGGTTGGTTTTACTACAAAGTGTATTTTCCATAAACAAAGGTGAAATAAATGTTTCTTTCAAATTATTGAGGAAGAATTCAAATGCTAGCTCTCCCAACAGCTAGTAACAAGTTGGAAGTGTAGTTATACATACAGAAAGACTTTTTCTTTCCTATTAGAATGTTTACTCAGTGTTAAACTTCTACGGTATTGATGCAGTAGGGGAAGGTTGTTCTGCCCATGCTGAACCTCTTTGACAATACAGGACTTCAGATGCAAGCACCAAACTTTTCTGTAAAAGCCATTTTAAAAAGAAAATGGACACTTCTACATTTTCTCACAAATTAAATTCTAGTGTGATATAAATTTGAATTTCTTAATCCATTTATTAAGCATCCTTTATTTGGAAACCCTTTTGGAAGTCATAGGCGAAAGAGAATTCTTACTGCTGTGCTTGGTGTCTTCTGTTAGATTTTTGCTGTTACTAGGCACTTTATTAAAGTCTGACTTTAACTGGTAGCCTCAAAATTGGTATACATGTTTTGTCAGACTAGTTCTGAGAGCATTGTATATGGTGTTCTCTTTGTGTGTGATGCATCTTATTAGGGAAAGGCAATATTTTCTGGAGTGATACAGTATACTTAAACCATATACCTTAGTATACCAGCTCTTTTTTTTTTTTATTATTACTTTTTATTCTTTTATGAAACAGCAGTAACGTGTATTGGTAATGTGTTACGTTTAATGAAATCAAAAATGGAACTGCTGAAATTACGTGGCAGATAAATCTGCTTGCGCTGTGTTTTATTGCCTTGCAGAAAAACATGGAAATTATGTACTTGTTTCTGTATTTACAAGGTAGGGAACAAGTACATTCAGCTGCGCATACCAAAACTGTGTAGTGTGACATTCTGCCAGTCTCTGCAGGTGTCTGCAGTTTGTTTCTGATGAAACCTGGCTGGGGCCCTGGTAGCTGCCACCTTGGTCCCACAAATCATCCTATTTCCTATCTTGGGACAGCATGTTGCAGAGGGGATGTGATGGATTGTGCTCCCACTTCCTGAAACAGTGGAGAGTTGTGTCATTTTATTAAAACCTTCATAAAGTTGTAATAAAGGTTAATTCTGTTTTTTCTTAGAGCTGATGGAGAGTTTCCTTGGTGAAGATACTGGGCATCTGCTCTTTATTATTCTGGGGGACTTGCCATACTTCATAGGAAAGCTGTGTGTGCTTTTTCCTCCCCAGGATGTGCTAGTTCCCATGCAGAGTGTAGAAACACAGGTGTTTAACAACTCTTTGTGGTGTAGTCAAAGAAAATCTGGAATACAATAGTAGGAGGAAGCAGAATAAACAAACTTTCAATTAGTGGCTAAGGCAAATACTTTCTGTGAGCAGTCTGCAATTTTAATTCTGATTAGTAAAATCATAGCGGTTGTCTTTTTAACTTGAGAATGCAAAAAAAAGTCTTTAAAATGTAGGTGGAGGAAGGAATGGGTTGGGACAGGTCTGGCTCAGATCTGATTTTAGGGAGGGTTTTTTGTGGGGGTTTTCTTGTGTTCAGAGTTAACTAATAGTAACGTGGATTATGCTCATTGAAAAATTTGGTGGTAAATGGTACAGAAGTGGTGTCATTTATGGACAGAGCTGCTCCCTGTAGTGAGGAAGCACCACTTAACTTTGAACACGGCTGATCCAGGCTGGTGGTGGAAGCGTGCGAACTTCCCCACTGCCTGTGCTAGCAAGGGGAGACTCGTCATGCCTAAGGAACAGGGACAAGGAGTACTGAAAGTGAGCAAAAATGGCACTTTTCCATGCTCTTGCCACGATATAAATTCATTGTGCTGCTTCTGAACTGCTTCAGTCTGCTCTATGGGCTTAAGCCTTCCAGTTGATTCATTGTGTAAGCAGTGAGAGATAGGATCAGAGTAATGACGGTTCTCTGATGCATCATTTAACATGAAGCAAAGCAGCCGATGAATCCTGTAATTATTTTGTTGGGCAGCCATTTCTTTTACTGCTTTCCTTAAAGTCTTTGAATGGCTTTGTATTGTGAATTCTCAAGCAAAATACATAAATGACTCCACTTTGGTTTTTATTGGAGATGTTAATAGTCTTAAAATCAGTATTTATAAGGAGCAGAAACATTATCACATCTTTTAATTGTGTGTTAATAAAATGTAGCTTATAATTCCCTGTTAATTAAAATGCAGTGCCCATAACTCAAATTAGAGTTGCAGCCCTGTTGTGAAATAGTTTTCAGGGACAGGCATTTTTGAATCCCTGTTCTTCCTGTCTTCCTTCTGACTGTCTCTTTTGTCCCTCTCCCTCTGTTTTTGGCTTTGGTTTTCACATTTCCCCTCATTTAAAGAGGAGAAAAAGAAATCTCAGGAAAATATGATAGGGTGGATTTTTACCATTCTGCTCCTTGAAGATGGACTCCATTGGCGTGTGCTGGTGGTACTTTTCAGTCATGCTGTAGGAGGTTGCTATGGAGCAGCATAGTGCATCCTACTGTTCACTTTCTCATGTTTAGCACGCTGTCATCTCTGTCTGTGGAGGCTGGAGGCAAGAACCAATTCTTCCTCCCCCAACCACCACCCACAAGCTTTCAGAGATTGTTAGACTTCTGTTTAGATCACGAGCTAAAACTGTCCTTTTTGCTATGAATTTTTCAAAGGTGAATTGGAAAGTTGTCCTGTAGACAAATATACAAAGTAGAGTGCTTTCTGGGAGACCAGATTGCATAGCCTCTCCTTAAATTTCTTTTGCTTTCAATTTTGCCTTCAGGTCAATGCTGTCTCTGTGCCATATGCAATATGGGACATCTTTTATGACATACGTAATGGTTCTTATTACCTTACCCTCAGATACCTTCCTTGAAATAGTCTTCTGCAACATTTTTGTCATTTTTGAATTCTCAGTTCTGAGCCACTGGTAGTTACAAGCAGCAGTAAGGCCCATTTACAGATATTGTGCAAGTACTGCCTCTTAGCTAAAGTAGTGCTGCTAGTTTGGAAAGAAAACTCAAAAGGATGGAGTGGAACAGTAAAGTTAAAGATTTATTTGACTATCTAATTGTGATGCTGCTCAAGTTTTCCTTGGTAGTTACAGAGAGTAGCTAGATATATGGGCATGAGCGTGACAGAACAGTATGCTCTTGGGCTTCAGCGTTGCCTGTTTTAAAACCCTTGAGGCATCTGTTTAATGTTCTCAGGCTCCTGAGCAAGCTTATTATCTTAAACATACTCACCCCAAGAGCCGCGATGTCATTTAAAATTTACATAGGGATGTTTAACAATTGGATTAAATAATGCATGTATGCTTTGCACAGATTGCTAACACAGTTACCCCTCTTGGTAGAAGTGGTACATGCACAAAAGTAACAAATTATCTCTATTTTCTTTATGACTCGAGTGATGTTTGGGATGTGGCTGTTTGCTAAAGAATTCTGGGGCTTTTGTCTTTCATGCATGTGCAACGTTTTTATATCTGGGAGATTGTTTGGTCTGTTCCTCCCACAAGGAACTTGTGAAGCTCTACCTCAGTTATAAGAACCCATTTATCAAGGGTCCTCCTAATCAGTCTCTTCTGATGAGCAGTTTTCCATTGTTGTCTGATGTCTGATCAGTTGCTGGTCCATCAGGCAGACTAGTTCTCCTGGGCCATAACTGTCTGTGTCTTGAGGATGCTTCCTTGTAGCTGGAGAATTGTCCAGTTTTAGTCTATTGTTGAACCGGTGCTCTTAAAACATGGTTCCTAGAGATGGGGGACTTGTGCTGTGCTGCCAGCGCTGACTGGTAAGAGTATCACAAGGCAGTGTCCAGGATAGAAAGATTTTTAGTCTCTGAGAAAAAGTAAATGCCTAATCAAAGACAGTGACTCTCCATGTAGTGAAGCAGTCTGATTTACACTTTTAAAACTATTTTAAATACCTGAATAGTTAGACTTAGACTTAGTACCAGATAAGATGAAACACTGCAGATACCAATTTTTTCTTCCAAATGTGTAACTTTAATAAATACATTACCCTGTATTCAGCAATGGGTTAGCTGATCTCTTGTGGTCATTCCCAGCTTAAGTTATGCTATAATATTTTAAAAATTGGATGTGTGGTTCTGCAGATCACAGATTAAAATCTTTAGCAAATACCTTTTTCTGCGTTTTATTAAGTCTACATTTGGTATATATGTTAAAGCTGTTCTACTATGTTACATTTACAGATCACTTTCAACACTGGGCTTGGTTATATCATCACTTGCTGACCAAGCAGCAGGGAAGGGGAAAAACAAGTTTGTGCCTTACAGAGACTCTGTACTCACTTGGCTTCTCAAGGTAATTAATATTTTCCATTCATCATGTTCACAAGATGTCAGCTTAATAGCTTGTAGGATCATTGTAGCATACCTTAGCATACATGGACTTTTCATGGTTTTTTACAGAAATGAGCTACAAAGCTCTTAGCTATAAGTTATTCTGAGTAATACAGACATGTAAGTGAATCTTATGTGAATTCTATGTGAAGTCTTATTTGACTGTTTTCAGTTGTGGTGGGATCAAAGCTGGTGAAAGTGGCTGGAAATGTTTATCGATCATACTAGTTAGTTTGTATCCTTTCAGTGTCTAAATAGGAACCTTTGTATTTTAAGTATCTTTGTAAAGCCATTGTATAGTTCCAGACTAATTTTTAAACCTCAGACTTTCTGTGCATGTAATCTACAGGACAATTTGGGAGGAAACAGCCAAACTGCCATGATAGCCACAATTAGTCCAGCAGCAGACAACTACGAAGAAACACTCTCTACTCTGAGATATGCAGATAGAGCCAAAAGGATAGTTAATCATGCTGTGGTGAATGAAGATCCAAATGCTAGGGTCATCAGAGAATTACGTGAAGAAGTTGAAAAACTGAAAGAACAGCTCTCACAAGCTGAGGTAACATTAGTCACATTACAATGTAAACTGAGTTTCCCGAGGAAATGTCTAACTCTGGCTGGAAGACTAGCTTTCTGTTTAAGTCTTACAAAATGAGGAAAGGGAGAGTCTTGCACTTTGGGTTTTTTGGGGGGTTTTTTGGGTTTGGTTTTTTTTGGTTTTTTTTTCCCGCCAGTTTTTTTAACAATTAACTTTGTTTCCTGAAATAAATGCAACAAAATGTTTGCTTATCTTTAATCACTTTTAAATGAGGACAACATTGTACTGGTGGTGACCCTTGTCAGAATAGTCTGTTCTTGAAGACCTTCATGTCAAGCAACAATTGATGCAGCACAGATAAGAACTGGAGTACAGCTTCATTTATGTAGACTTATTAGGAGACTTTTTTTCGTTTTTTTGCATTGCTGGACTATGTAATTTTATGACGTCAAATGAAAAAATGAAAAGGTGTAAATCTGGTATTGGTCTCTCCTTGACATTTGTCAAAAATCGATTAAAAAATAGTGAAAATTGCAGCACAAAAACCATCATCAATTTGCTTTTCTGCCTTAACAAATAACACTGTGTGACTGCTGATTATCTTAGATTTATACTTGAAATTGGACAGTAAAGTATCAGAGGAGGATAGCTTACTTGGTGATACCTGGAGAAATCACGCACTGCACTAAGAAAATATTTTTGATCTTTTCAGGCAAAACACAAGTACTGGTGGAAAAAGAACAGAAGTGTATCTGAGGGTTAATGTGTGGTGTTTAAACTTCACATTCATTTAAGGAATAGTGTTCCTCACATGAACAATTCCATACAGGCTGAAATGGGAAAATAGGCCTTAGGAAAAAGGAGCCATTCACTTTCTTCTTAAATAAAAATCTGTTCTAATCCCATATTTTAAATAGGAAAATATTATTGTAGCATGTTATTAATTGTGTTGGCAGACTGGCTGAACACTATCAGTAGGAAAGTATCCAATTTCTTACTATTATTATTTTTTTAAGTATTTTCTCTTCCACATTCTGTTAAAAAGAGTTATATAGAACCAGCCAGCCTGTTGAATTGTTACTTGGCACTGGATGTGTTCAAGCTCTTTGCTTTTGTTTCCTGTTGTGAAATGAGAAGCCTGTGTTACCTTCAGAGCATGTCTTCCTTCAAAGGTCATTAGTGGGGTCAGTCTGAAAGCTTTAATGCAACTCTAGGAACACTTAACAAAACAAAGATAGAATGGAAGGCTAAATATCGAGAGGAATTTGTGTTGGAAGCTACTGTTGGAAGAAAGATTTCACAGTTGAACTTCAGACAGCTGAGACTTAATGTTTTTAAATACTCGGATAGTTATATACAGGCACTGAAGCTTGAGTGGCCAGGCCCAGCAATTTTGTCAGTTACATTATCCTCTGGAGCTATGTCAATTTTAAGCTGTTTCAGATTTGTACCCATTATAAGTTGATTCTGTCCTCTTCCTTTGCAAGTGACCTGTTTCTATATCATCTGCCATGAAAAAATCTGGTGATAGAGTCGAAATCTATACTTGCTGCATTTCACATTATGTTTTTGTGTTCTTCCCTATGCAAGCAGATGTTGCACTGGTAAAGTAGCTGAGGGTTTTTGCTAATTTCTATCTTTTAGGCCATGAAGGCACCAGAACTGAAGGAGAAATTGGAAGAATCTGAAAAACTAATAAAAGAGCTAACAGTCACCTGGGAAGAAAAGCTAAGGAAGACAGAAGAAATTGCACAGGTATTCCAGAAATTATGAGATTGAGATTATGAGGAGGAAAGGCCAGATACTCATACAGTGCAAGTCAGCTCAGTTTCATGAGCTTCAGTGGACTGTGCTGTCTTCCCAACCAGCTATTTAAAATTCATCTGGATTTTTGTCTTTTCCCTTGCTTGTTTGGGGTTGGTTTTTGTGGTTTTTTTTTTTTTCTCCTTTTTTGTTTGTTTGGGTTTTTGTTTTGTTTTGTTTTTTGTTTTTGTGTTGTGGGGTTTTGGCATTTTTTTTTTTTTGTTGAATCTATTATTTTTAAGACTTATTATTTTTTGAATTTAATTTTTTAATTTTATTTATTTTATTAGAATAAGTGTAGCTGTGTCATGATATCATTGATAAAAACAAATATTTGCTTTTAAAATGAACCATCAAAATATAGAATCATAGAATAGTTAGGGTTGGAAAAGACTTTAAGATCATCTAGTTCCAACCCCCCTGCTTTGGTCAAGGACACCTCCCACTAAACCATGCCACCTAAGGCTCTGTCCAACCTGGCCTTGACCACCACCAGCAATGGAGCATTCACAGCTTCCCTGGGTAACCCATTCCAGTGCCTCACCACCCTTACACTAAAGAACTTCCTGCTTATATCCAGTCTAAACTTCCCCTGTTGAAGTTTGAACCCATTACCCCTTGTCCTATCACTACAGTCCCTAATGAAGAGGCCCTCCCCAGCATCCTTATAAGCCCCCTTCAGATACTGGAAGGATGCTATGAGGTCTCCACACAGCCTTCTCTTCTCCGGCTGAACAGCCCCAGCTTTCTCAGCCTGTCTTCATACGGGAGGTGGTCCAGTCCCCTGATCATCCCCGTGGCCCTCCTCTGGACTTGTTCCAACAGTTCCATGTCCTTTTTATGTTGAGGACACCAGAACTGTACACAATACTCCAAGTGAGGTCTCACGAGAGCAGAGTAGAGGGGCAGGATCACCTCATTCGACCTGCTGGTCACTCTCCTTTTGATGCAGCCCAGGATACGGTTGGCTTTGTGGGCTGCAAGCACACACTGCCAGCTCATATTCATTTTCTCATTGACCAACACCCCCAAGTCCTTCTGTGCAGGGCTGCTCTGAATCTCTTCTCTGCCCAACCTGTAGCTGTGCCTGGGATTGCTCCGACCCAGGTGGAGGACCCTGCACTTGGCATGGTTAAACTTCATCAGGTTGGCATCAGCCCACCTCACAAGCGTGTCAAGGTCCCTCTGGATGGCATTCCTTCCCTCCAGCATTATCAACCGAACCACGCTTCTTGGTGTCATCAGCAAACTTGCTGAGGGCGCACTCAATCCCACTGTCCATGTCACCGACAAAGATGTTGAACAAGACTGATCCCAGCACCGATCCCTGAGGGACACCACTGGTTACTGTTCTCCAGCTGGACACTGAGCCATTGACCACAACTCTTTGTGTGTGGCCATCCATCCAGTTCTTTATCCACCAAGTGGTCCACCTATCAAATTGATGTCTCTCCAATTTAGAGACAAGGATGTCATGTGAGACAGTTTGGAATGCTTTGCACAAGTCCAGGTAGATATGTTTGGGCAGCTCGTTTATTTAGAAGACCACAGTGGTATCTTGGGCATGTTTCCCTTGAAGTGACTAGGAAAATGAAGAATTCCAAAAGGATCAGAATTTTGGGTGGTATTTGTCACTCTTCTTTTTAGTGACTTCTTAACCAGAAAAGGAAAATGTTTATATGTATTTGCTACGGATTGTTTATTATTATTGTATTTAAAATAAGACTTCCAGATTCCAGTGTACTTTTACATAATTTCCACCATCTATAGCTTGGAGAGAAGTATTGTTAGTTTCCCTTTCTGGTCCCAAAATCCAGGAACATCCTCTGGTGCAACCACTGTTTAAATAAAAAAAAGACAAGAAATGGAAAAAAGCCAGGGGGGGAGCCAAACCCAAGCAGGCAAAGAAAAACCCCAGTGCCCAAACTGTAGCAAAGCAAAAGATGTATGAGCAAGAAGATGCTTTAGCTGCATTAATAATAATACTGCAAATGAATAAACCTGAATTGGGGCATGCTATATTCTAAATGATCTATGACTGTGATTATCTTTGAAGTAATTGCGGCTGAGACTAGCTTTTAATTAACATAAAGTTTCAAAGCCACATTGTGTTACTTATGAGTAGCTCTAATAAAATCAGTAGGGCTGCTCAGGTAAGTAAGTTTCGATTTGGGGAAGCGATGTTTGAGGATTAGATCTAACTTTTTGTTGTTGGTGCGTAAAAATAAATTCTGTTCAACTTATGGGACTTGACCAATGTCTTAAGTTCTGTTTCTAGTAGTGACGTACAGAATGTGTGCTCAGTATGTGCACCTTCAGCTTTAGTTGGTCTGCTTTCATTTACTTGCTGTACTTGTCTCTATGTATTGTAGCAGGCAAGATTAACCTATTTTTGTGCTTGCAGGAGAGGCAAAGACAGCTAGAGAGCATGGGAATTTCCCTTGAGTCTTCTGGTATCAAGGTTGGGGATGACAAGTGTTACTTGGTGAATCTGAATGCAGACCCTGCACTCAATGAGCTTTTGGTTTACTACTTAAAGGTAAGAATGTGAACAGGATGTTTTCACAGAATGAAATGACACTTGTTTCTTGTTTTGAATTTGTCTCAATTTGTTGCTTGGTGTGAATTTAGATTTTTAAGATTAGTTGCAGCAAAATAGGATGGGTTTCCCAGCTTCATTGTTTTCCTGATTGCCAACAATGGGAGAAGTGCTCAATGTGTGCTAGTGTTGAGATAAATTCTAGCTCTTCCAAGAAACATGTGAGTAGAATCGCCTTTTGGGCTGAACTTTGAGAGCCTCATGTTAGATGATTCCTTTTGTTAGTGAACTGAGGATTGCTTTAAATACTTAATGAGTTAATCATAAAGAGATGATGTTTAGTAATAATCAGTAAGAGTAAACATATTCTTCCATGACAGAAAAGCTTAAGAGAAAGAGGGGAAAAAAACACTGGTAAAAATTTACGTAAATATATTTTCCTAGTACCTGTAGATTTCATACTATTCTGTTTTGCGTAGTTTCATGTCAAGATGTAATAGTGTCAAATATAAACCTAGTAAGTTTGTAAGAAGATGCGAGCTTCTTGTGAGTAAGATATGAAAGACTATCCTACTTATTTTTATAATTACTTTTCTGCTAAGATGGGGTTCTGTGTTTGAACAGTAGCAAATCACAACTTCTCCAACAACAGCAAAGTCCAATATTTCAGTAGAATTTACAATATGACTTGATATTTTGTAGAGATTAGTATGTTTAGTTGAGTTCCTGTTAGCTATTTTCTGAAAAGCAGCCAACTCTGTTGCATCTTATTTTACTATCCCTGTTGTCCTCATATATACCTATATGATATGGCTGGTTTTCTTCACTGTTTGCTTTTATTGCTTGTATGCAAGCATAGTTTGGGAATATTTTTGAATAGCAGTATGTGTGTCAACTGCTTTAGTCTGCCTTATTTAAAACCATATGAAAATAAAGTGCAGAGCAGAAGAATAGTTTTCTGTGTGACCTTTACAGTCTTCAAATCTGCTGTGGTACCCTTTCTGCTCCACAGAACTGCTTGGCAGAGGAGAGCATGTAGATTGTGTAGTTTCAGTGCTTTTAGCTAATATTTTCTTAGTTATATAAACAGTGATAGTTTACTTGTCTCTTAGTAACAGCTTATTTTCTAGGATCACACAAGAGTTGGTGCAGATACCTCTCAGGATATACAGCTCTTTGGTATAGGAATCCAACCAGAACACTGTGAGATTGATGTTGCTTTAGATGGAGAAGTTACACTCACACCAAAAGAAAATGCAAGGTAAGGAAGATCAGCAGCACTTTCCAGTGATGTGTTTGCTTGTCTTTACCAGAAGATAATTTACATGCATTTTTATTTTACGTTGTCAGAAGCATCTTGTGTTCTGATCATTGAGTAGCGTCAGTATAGGTGACTTAGATACTCAAAAGTGAAAATGAGTAATAACACCAAGATTTCCCCCCATGTGTACACATCCACCCACCTACTGTGTAGCATAACAGGCTATCAATCAGTGGTTTGGGTCAGCATAAACCATCACAGAAAAGTAGGAATGAGGGACCATTGCTTGTCTCTCTTGGGTGGCAATGAAATCACTGAGATGCTGCTGGTTATCCTGACCTGTGGGATGGGATAGTGAGCTGTGTCTTGATGGGAGAGGATAAATTGTGCCTCATGAGTAGTTTCTGTTATAAAGCTCAGCATTTTGTGAGAAAGAGATGTTTTAAAAATCTTAAGATCTTTACATTATTTTCTAAATCTTTAATTACTGTTGTGCCTCATAAATTCCAGTGTGAAGTCACATTTCTCCTATTGTTTCTACTTCTGTATTTTAGTGATTTTTCACTTTGGGGGCACTGTGGCTTCTTGGGTGGAATTGTAAATGTCTGTTACTTCATCTCCAGTGGCATGTGATAAGCAGTACCTTTGTTCTAGTTAATAGTCATACTGCTTGTCTGAAATCTCAATATCTAAATAATGTAGAGATTAGTATTTGAATGAGAAACACAAGTTTGAGAGATGTCTTTTAAAAAATCTGATGTCTTCCACTCTACCTTCAGGAAAACACCTCTTGGCGTTTTATTTCTGTAGCCTGCAGTACAAAATTCCAAACAGATGTGGTTCAGACTTGTGGTGATAGAGTTACTGTACTGGAAATCAGTCATTTTGACTGGCAAGAACAAAGGCACATCTCAGTGGAAAAAAATGTATTTTGTTTTACTCGTGCCTGATCTGCAATGCCTAAGTAGCTGTTCTTAAGATTCTGGTGTCAACAAAAATTTAGTTACCGAGATTGCATTGTAAAAAAAAAAATTAAAATAAATAAAAATCTGGCTGTAAGACAAATGCTCATGTTTGTGCTGACTTACTTGAGAGAGACAGCTGAATTCAGAACACGCCATCTGAAAAGGCTTTTTTCATTTTACTTTTTTTTTTCCCTTTCAAATAAAATGTTCTGCTTTGTGACTTGCATATGCAAAAGTTTGACAGCCCCATTTTTCCCGTTTTGTGATTGAAACTTAAATACAAAGAGACCTAAATGCAAACATAGCAGTATACCAGATGTTCACAAAAATACTCTTGTTAATAATAAAGACTCCATTTGTTGAAAGAATGTAACTTGGATCTAAGGGTCTTTTTCTTACGCTTGGATGCTGAATATGTTAACAGTATGTTTTACAACTCTCTGTTGACGAACTTGAATCTTGGGAAGCTTTATCAGCAGGATTTGCATCCAAGTTTACAGACTGTTTATAAGAAACAGGCAGGGACCCAGTTTGAGACATGGGCATTTAAGAAAACCATGTAGCTAAAAGCAAGCCTGTCTGTGTGTTCACTGAAGAGTTGCACCTGCCAAAGCTAGAGGGGGAAGGTGCTTTGTGCTCAGTTCTGACAGTAGAAATCAGAACAGCATCAGAATCTGTTGATTCTTTAATGAGAATCTGGCAGATTTGTGCATCATATGATACAAATCACTGTCTGTAGATGGGAGAAACGGTAGATCTTGTGATTAATTTTCAACCTTCTATTTTTAGGATTCCACTGAAATTGTATTTTCTTCTTTCAGGTCCTGTGTAAATGGTGCGCTGGTATGTTCTGTCACTCAGTTATGGCATGGAGATAGAATACTATGGGGAAACAACCACTTTTTTAGGTAATAGTTAATGTTTATATTCCAGCCTTTTTACATTCACCCTCTTTTTGTGTTGACTTTTTTCTTTTTCTTCCACTGTTCTGCATAAACATTTTTAGAAACTGAATTTCAATTTTACACAGAATCAATTTACCAAAGAGGAAACGACGAGATTGGCTGAAAGACTCTGACAAAGAAACATCGTTAGGAGAGCATGATCTGGATGCAGCTAGTGAAGCTTCTTCAGAACCAGACTACAACTATGAGTTTGCACAAATGGAAGTTATTATGAAGACACTGAATAGTAATGGTAAGGCAGTTGCCAGATAAAAATGTTCTTTTGCATTGTCTAACAAATTCAGCATGGAACTTTATTTCTGGGTAAAAATAAGTGGTATACTTTCTCCATTGGAGCTTTCTCAGAAAAAGATGTTTTACAGAAACAGTGTTTTACATACAGATACATGCATACATATATATAACAATGTATGCACAAATTAGTAGTTGGTTTATGCCCCGACACACAATTTTTATCTCTTGTCCTTTGTAGTGCAGCTGAGTTGTGATCATATGGCTGTCAAATCATCATCCAGTTCCTGCTAACCTCTTGGATTTACAAGTTACTGCAAACAAAAGGGTGCTCAGATACGGCTCAGTTAGTTTCATCCTTTTGTATCAGATATTACTGACACCATTTTAACCTTCATAAAAAAACACAGAAACAATAGCAAACCAATAGTCAAAACATCAGCTAGCGTGGTTTTAATGCTTGATCACTCTCAATATTTTATTTCATCTTTGTTAAAACCTATTGTGATGCCTTTTTTGGACAGGACAATAAATTACATTATATATAAAATAATTGTATGGTCTATATAAAACTATATGGTGTTGTCATAATTTCCAGGAGGCAAGTTACAGTTCACGTGGTATGGTATAAAGAAATGCAGAAAAGCTTGATAAAATACTAGATGCTTTGTATGAGTTTTTTTAATAGACAAAATTTGAGAGGCAAGTGCCTTGAGTTTTGGCCATAGACCAAGATGACACAGTAGATGGTGTTCCACTGTTCTCTGTTTTCCTTTCTTCGTATCTTTGCAGTATTTCCATTGTTTTCTGTGGCTTACTTTTTTCTTGGTCTCCTCTTATTCTTTCTTTAACTTTCTCTATTTTGCTGTTGAGTACAGCATGATGGTTTCATATGCTTGATTCTCTAATCAATATTCTCAGAATATTGATATTCATCAATATTTTAAGCAATATTCTCAGAATATTATAAATATTCTTAATTTTTACAGTTTAATGGGATTGCGTATGTGAGTTATAGGGTTAGGCCATTTAAATTGATGTGAAATTAACTGTTTGGTAACAGAAATATTCTTGTTATGGTTCACTCATACCAGGAGACGAATTTCAGATGAATCTGCCATCCTGGTGGTCTTCAGTGTTGTCATCCCTCCTGAAGATTCTCTTGCCTGTTTTCAGGCCTCAAACCATCCCATATCTGTGCCAAAACTGGGACAAAGGTTTTGAACTCTATTGGCTCATGCATGAGACTGATGGAGAAATTTGAAAGCATTAATTGATGCTTGATCTGCTTGTCACTAACCCAGGATTTGACTAAACTGTAGCAGTCTACAAGTCAGTGTTCTTCGGCCAGGGAGTCACATTTTTGGGGGGTTTTCATGTGTTGGTATCTAGCTGATTGAAATGATTATTCTCAGTATTTCAGGTGTTCTTACATTTTAGTTCAGTAGGCTTTTGTGATGTGAAGGCAGATTTTTGTCTTGATTGTTTTCTGTGTCTTTGCCCAAGAACAGTACAGACCTTGCTGTTTCATTGGAGCTCTTTCCTCCCTAATGCACAGCAAATGTTAGCAGTCATCCATGTCACACAGTTTCAGAGGAATCATAACCCAGTTATTATTCTTGTTGTCTCTTCTGTTCCCTCCCACATACAGGGAGCAGGAGACACAACAATAAGCTTGTTGCTTAACTAAGTTGGAGTAGTAAGTGATAATAAAACACTGACAAAACAAGTGGCTGTGACGGCCATAGGCTGGTCTTTTGAATCGAAGCTAGGTATCACTTCCAGGTTCTGTTCTTCTCAATGACATAGCTAAAATAATTTTTTTTTCTGACAGGCTTCCAGTTTGTTAGGTAAGAAATAAAGCAGCTTTGTCATGATACCATTATTTATTCTTGCTTGAAATGAAAAATAAGTATGGATAAGGAAGAAGAAATAACTAAATAACTAAAGACAGTTAATTCTACTGGGGAAGCTATCAGGGGATAATAAAGGCATATTTTAAAAATTTGCTTAGATAATTATTTTACAGGCATCTATTGGTACAGCTCAAAACAAGAAGGCTTTGGGGTTTTTTGGGGGATTTTATTATTCTTCTCCCACCCCCCGTGATCTGTTTGAGAACAGTAACCCTCTTCAGATAAATAGCCTAGCTTCTCCAGGGTGCAAACACAGTTGTTTTTATGGCGTGAAACCGGTGCAGCAGTGTCACATACTGCATCCGGCTCCAAAGAAGCTCTGAGGAAAACATAACTTTGAAAACAGCTGTAAAGAAAACATCCAGATTCTTTCTTCCCTTCAGCATGTTCACTTTCTTTGTGCGATTCTGTCAGATCAGCTTTGTGCTGCTAATTTGTGATGCTGGTCAAACACGGAATGCAGCAAAGAAGTTTACTTTATTCTTGTATACTGTGCAGTGGTTAAGTAAACAATGTGATTAGATTATGCAAGTTTTCATTTAAGCAAACAAAACCGTTACAGCTCAGGGTGGGAATTTTGATGAAACTTAGTAAAGCAGCCTGTGTCATAACCTTCTTCTAGCTTGCTTAGGACAATGAACTAAAATGAAATCCTAAAGAATTAACTCGGCATTGTTGTTACTGGATTAAGAGATTCCAGATGTGAAATAAGTGACATTGCAGGAAGGTAATAAATGCTGTTCATCCTATGGAGACAGTGCATTCTTCTGGTTCAAAGTTAATATTCTAATATTTTGAAGAGGATTAAGTGGATATGAATGGTCTTTTCGTGGCCATTGAGCTTTTGCCACATAAATATGTAAAGGATTGAGACTTAGGGCTTTTAACCCTGTATGGAATTTGCTGTGAGTTTGGTAGGCTTTGGGTAGAATCTTCCCTAATTTATTTGACTTGGCATGAGAAATCCAAAATTGTGGAATGTAGTGTTTAAATCTAACTTAAACACTATTGTAGTTCTTTCAAATTGTGAAAAGCTTGACTTTATTTTTTCATCTTCCAACTAGGTAGTTTATAATTCACACCATATTTTGCTTTCTTACTGTGAAAGGTGTGGGGGTTTCTGTGGAAGCTCTTTCAAAATTTAAATTGAAGATTTTTCTAAAAGTGTAAATTTACCTTTTTCATTTTGATACAAGCATAACCCGCCTTCACCCCTTCCCCTCCACCAAGCAGTAGTGGGTTTCATTGAAATTAGGAAGTTTTTGACTAGGTTCTTGCACCTTGTTCCAGACATTTTCCATGGTATAATTTGATGCTGTGGGGGTTGTGGTCCTGTAAATCTGGGTGGCTGAAAAGATCTTTTTTATTAAGGAAATCTGCTCCCTGGACATGGAGCTGGTGTTCAGCAGTTTAGGAAAGTCTCATCTTAATGAGTCAGCCTTGGTTTCATTTCCTGTGTTTGCAAACACAATAGAAGGCTTTTAATTTCTTCCATGCCTCTTCTCTGTCTTCTGCATAATACTTGATTTCTCAGCCATTCTTGCACATAATTAAAACTGTTTTGGTGATTATGCAGTAAAACCTATGCATGTGAAGGTAATTCCGGTATTACCTGGAGGAGTTAGAAAGATAATGATGATGCAGATCAACGGTAATAACTTGGTTTGTAGTCTAGGATATTAGAACTTGGATCAGTTAGTTGTTTTTGTTGCACTGTCTGTTTAAAAGCTAAAAATAGCTAACTGTCTTTCTGAGAATGTCATGTACTAAAATGTAATATTTCTGGCTATTTTAAGACACTTTTATGCACCACTGTTTTGCTGCTTGGTTGCTATTTATACTGGTTGATTTTAAACTTGTGCTTTATAATTACCATTGCAGTGATATTTTACGATGCCTTTGTGTGAAGCCAGTGATTTCTCCCATGGATAAGTCTAGGGCCACAGTAGCAGCTTTTGCAGAAGTGTTTGTTTTCTCCTAAAAATAGAGATGTGCTTTATATCTGAATATTTCAAAAAGGATGCTGAGAGGCAAAACCAAATCCACTGCTATAACAGAACCCTGGAGATCCTGTTTATTTCTCTGGCATTTATAATAGGAAGGATTTGTTTCATTAAGTGGCTTGCCTCAATGGCCATGTATGTTAAAATTGCAGACAGCGAGTTAGTTTGTCTTTAGCAAAATTAGTCTTAGTAGTTTTAGTACTCAGTTGTTACAGATCACTAAATATACTAATGCTACATTGGTTTGCAAAGATACAGGAGTTGTGGGCTTTGGGAAGGTGTATGTACGAGTTACAGTGACCAGCATACACTATTAATGATGAAGACTATACAGAACCTTTAGTATGAACCCTCTATTGCATGCTACAGTAACCCAATTTTTGTTTCATGTAGCATTGTAGTATCAGGAGAACTTGTACAAAACCTTACAAAGACTGGGTTCTGGTAATGGAGTCAAGGTAGTTAATGACTAAATCACACTGAAGTAGGTTCCTGCTGTTGCTGTTGTTGGTTGCGTTGGGTTTTTTTGGGCGGGTGGGGGAGTTGGGGAGATTTTTTGAGCACATGCCTCTAGTTCCAAAGTAGGGCAGTGTAATTAAATCTAGATACATTTTTCTTCCTCATCTGTGGCAGAATGGCATCCTTAAAAGTCACAGGAGCTCTTTTTTAGTATTTGCAAAATGGAAGAGGTATTGGAAACAAATAATTTCAAAGCTGAAGGGGTTTTGCATTTGAAAATCCTGGTGTCCTAGAGCTGCAGTGTTTCTTCGCCTAATCATCCATTGCTCCAACTATGGAATTCTTCTCCCTTCCCCTTCCAATGTACAGCATCAGCAATCTGTTAGGGGATGTGGTGTTACTCAGATACTCATTTAGATTGGTTCTCTTGCAGAACACTTTTTTTGGCTGTATTTAAGCTTTCAGATACATATATATGAAGCAGAGATATACTGGTAGTATATAGAAGCAGCTCATTCTAGCAGATTGCTTTTTCAGAGGCACAGCCTGGCATTGGGCCTAAAACCAGAGTAATGTTTCTTTAATTTGAATGCAATTTAGATTTAACCCTAGCTGATTGACACAAGCAGTTGTTTTGGGATAGAGTATCCAACTGGATGGATACTGGGTTGATACTGTGATGAAACGTGGTTTGTAAAGATAAATGCAGGAATTCCCCCCAGAAACATACTTTGTCTGTTTCAGTGCCATGAAGCACATTGGCACAATGCGATGTATGACTAGTCAGACAGTTCATCTAAATTTTCATCCACAGCTCTCCAACATGTTTAATTCTCTGCCAAATTTGAGAAGGCTAAATAGCTTTTTACTTCCTTAAGTTGTTTCCTTCTCTGGTTAACATCATCTTCCCTTGTATTTTGCTTTGTTTTCTTTTTATTAATTTGTTCCCTTTTCCATCTTTTTTTTTTTTTTCCTGCTGGTATTGTGGAACATATAACTTCACAGTACTGAATATGCAAGATGAGGGTCTTAACCATTGTTTTGGCCTCTTTGCATGCTGCATTATTTTTTTCCTTGTTTGGATTTGCTATATAATGCACTATTTATTATTTCGGCTTTTGTTTTGGGAGGCATTTGCCATCTTGTTTGCACAGACTCTGGGATATGTTGATTGCTCTTAGCAAGTAAATAATGAGTATTCTGTGGTGCTAAAATGACATTTTCTCACTTTTCTGTTTTCTTTTTCTTTTTGTGTTGTGTGTGTTTCTAGACCCAGTACAAAATGTGGTCCAGATCTTGGAGAAGCAGTACTTGGAAGAGAAGCGGAGTGCTCTTGAAGAGCAGCGGCTGATGTATGAACGTGAGTTAGAGCTGCTGCGGCAGCAGCTATCTCCAGAAAGGCAGCATCAGCATGGCAGCGACAGGCTCTCTTACACTGCACAGACTGCACAGCAGAAAGTAAATCTCTGGACAGAAGAGAGGTGAGAATACTGTAGTTAAACCGAAGAAATTAATAAGAACTACAAAGGGTGAAAGGTGGGGCTTGAACTGTATGTCAGAAATTGGTAATATTTTTTTGTGGAGTTGACATGCAATACAAGATCTGCCTCCACCAAACTGTTAGTATTTAATTTAGGGCTAGGTTCTGCTTAACATGTGTACAAGATTTTCCCATTTCATTTAACACACAAATGAAATGACAAGTTAGCTTTTATTGATCTAGGAAGATGTGAGCAGAGTTGAAGCAGCATGTGTGTGTTTGCATCTTGACAATGAGAGAAGCTTGCTTGTTGGTATCATTGGGGAAAGAGGGACAGCATATCCAGTTCTAGGGGAAGTTCTAGGGGCAGTGACTGACATGATTTATGTTTTTGGCATACAAATAAGTATTCTGTCGTTGGATTAATTCAGCAGGAAGAATGACCTGATGTATTGACAGGTTTCTTAGAAGTTTCTTTTAAAATCTATTTTCTTTTGAAACAGAAGCTTTATTATTCACTCAGTGGTTTTTTTCTACATGTAGTGAGTTTGAGTGCTCCTACTTATTTTTATTATTTTTGCTTTATTCTCCACTATTCAAAAAAAAACAAAGCCCATGTACAAGAGGAGTCTAAACAAAGATGGCCACGATTGTGTTGCAGCTTTGAAATTCAGAGTGTTAGAACAGAACAGATCTTGGTTTACTTTTTGTTCAGTGTTTTGGTTTGTAATTTCTGCCCAAATTGGCCTGGGAAAAAAACCTAAACAAATAACAAACTATTGACCAGCAATTAATAGAATGTTTGATATGGCAAGTACTGGGAGAATTAGTGCTGTTTCAACTTTAATTAAAATAATTGTTTGCCCCTCTAGGAGCTAAAAGCAGCATCACTGGGAACTGAATGTAAAGCATTGCAGAGTTGAGGTTGGGATTTGCAGGCTTTTTTTAGGGCTGCAGGAAGAGTGCAAAATGAGAAACATGCTAGTCGGAATCATTGCATTTTTTAACTGCTTTGAGCAGCACAGCAAGGCTATCATGAAGTCATTGATAACCCGCTTCAGCAGCAGCAGAGAAGTAGGCTTACTGCCATGGGAAGCGATACCCCTAAAAAGCTTCAGCAAAGGGGAAAAGGAGGTAGCAAAAAACTTGCCTTTCCTTGAGAGTTAAAAAGGGAAAATTGTAACAAATCAACTTAAAGTTAACCAACCAAGATAATCTTGTAATGACATAAATAATGAGAATTTGGAGAGATATCAAGGCTCAGTGTTCTGCCAGCCTTCCCAGTAGCTGTCAGACATTTCTTAGGAGGGAACTGTACTTTGAAATAAGCATTTTTGCCTCTCTATTTCATGGATTAATGCTTTAGTCTGTATCATTGTAGAACTACATGAAGACTGTACTGCATTGTAAAAAAAAAAAAAAAAAAAAAAGAAAAAAAAGGAGAATGAATGCTCTTTGTAGCAATCAGTAAGGACTCTGATAATGTTTTGGTGGCACTGCCATTGAATAAGAAGCTTTCTGGAAGAACTAATTATCTGTTTACTGTCCTCCAGAAGATCCTCTTAGGTATACCTTTTATTTACTTATACTTCTAGAAGAGGTTTGGGCTTCAAAAAAGAGCAAAAATAATTGAATCTTTTTAAATAAGAAGCAAACAAAATCTTTGAAGGATTTCTGCTGTAAAAGCATGGCAACATGGTGCTGAGAGGGTGTTTAACAACCAACTGACTAGAGGGCAAAAAGTGCAGGAAAAAATGGGAAGATTGGGTGCGAAGAACATGTGAAAGAGCCAAGTGACTGGATTGCATGGGATTTGATTAGTGCAGTTTTAGCCCTTGCTCTGTTGCCATTGCAAATGAAGCTGAGCTGTACTGGATCAGCCAGCAAAATTAATATGATAGGTATCAGATGTATGAGGCATGTGGTTGTATCTGGCAGATCAGCTAGAACACATTGCACAGAGTTTATTCTCGCTTTATGCTGACTATGGAAGGACAGATGATGCCTGATTGGTGTTAAAACCTGTTGGCATAAAGTTAACCCATTGTAACTTTGAACAAATTGAGTTTATTGAGCCGGGGGGGTAGAGGGAGTGTACTGCACCAGAGGTTTATTTCAGCGTATTCTGAATTTGGCAGTAGGAATCCCGGAGACTTGCAATGATACCTCGTGAGTGTCAGAATAAAGTTTCCCATGGTTTTGGCTTGAACTGTTCCAGGATTTGGAGAAGGCTGAGGTTCTTAATGACTTCTTTGCCTCAGTCTTCACCAGAAAATGCTCTGACCATACCACCCAAGTCTTCGAAGGCAGACGCAGGGACAGTGAGAATGAAGACCCTGGGCCCACTGTAGGAGAGGATCTGGTTCGAGACCATCTTAAGAACCTGAATGTATACAAGTCCATGGGACCTGATGAAATCCATCCGCGGGTCCTAAAGGAGCTGGCAAATGAAGTTACTGAGCCACTGTCCATCATATTTGAAAAATCATGGCAGTCAGGTGAAGCTCCCCATGACTGGAAAAAGGGAAATATAACCCTCATTTCCAAGAGGGGGAAAATGGATGAGCTGGGGAAGTACAGACCAGTCAGTCTCACCTCTGTGCCTGGCAAAATCTTGGAGCAGATTCTCCTGGAAGGCATGCTAAGGCACATGAAAAACAACAAGGTGGTTGGTGACAGCCAGCATGGCTTCACTAAGGGGAAATCCTGCCTGACCAATCTGGTGGCCTTCTATGATGGGGCTACGGAACTGATGGAGAGGGGTAGAGCAGATGATGTCATCTACCTGGACTTGTGCAAAGCGTTTGACACTGTCTCACATGACATCCTTGTCTCTAAATTGGACATCAATTTGATAGGTGGACCACTCAGTTGATAAAGAACTGGCTGGATGGCCACATGCAAAGAGCTGTGCTTAATGGCTCAATGTCCAGCTGGAGACCAGTAACGAGTGGTGTCCCTCAGGGATCGGTGCTGGGACCGGTGTTGTTCAATATCTTTGTTGGTGACATGGACAGTGGGATTGAGTGCGCCCTCAGCAAGTTTGCCGATGACACCAAGCTGTGTGGCCATCCAGAGGGACCTTGACACACTTGTGAGGTGGGCTGATGCCAACCTGATGAAGTTTAACCATGCCAAGTGCAAGGTCCTACACCTGGGTGGGAGCAATCCCAGGCACAGCTACAGGTTGGGCAGAGAAGAGATTCAGAGCAGCCCTGCACAGAAGGACTTGGGGGTGTTGGTCAATGAGAAAATGAACATGAGCCGGCAGTGTGTGCTTGCAGCCCAGAAAGCCAACAGTATCCTGGGCCGCATCAAAATGAGAGTGACCAGCAGGTTGAGGGAGGTGATCCTGCCCCTCTACTCTGCTCTCGTGAGACCTCACTTGGAGTATTGTGTGCAGTTCTGGTGTCCTCAACATAAAAAGGACATAGAACTGTTGGAACAAGTTGAGAGGAGGGCCACGAGGATGACCAGGGGACTGGAGCACCTCCCGTATGAAGACAGGCTGAGAAAGTTGGGGCTGTTCAGCCTGGAGAAGAGAAGGCTGCGTGGAGACCTCATAGCATCCTTCCAGTATCTGAAGGGGGCCTATAAGGACGCTGGGGAGGGCCTCTTCATTAGGGACTGTAGTGAGAGGACAAGGGGTAATGGGTTCAAACTTGAACAGGGGAAGTTTAGATTGGATATGAGGAAGAAATTCTTTCCTGTAAGGGCGGTGAGGGACTGGAATGGGTTGCCCAGGGAAGTTGTGAATGCTCCATCATTGGCGGTGTTCAAGGCTGGATTGGACATAGCCTTGGGTGGCATGGTTTAGTGTGACATGTCCCTGCCCCTGGCAGGGGGGTTGGAACTAGATGATCTTAAGGTCCTTTCCAACCCTAACGATTCTACGAATCTATGATTTCATGTTCAGTGGGTATTTGCTTTGGTTAATATCCCAATGGAGCTTGTTTTATATTTTGTCTGGTAAGAATTAGGAAATACTATCTGAAACAGGTTTTTTTACTTAATTTTCTGGAAGGGTTCTGGCACAGCTATATGTAAAAAGCCATAACTGTAGTGAGAATTACCCATAACAATTGGTTGAGTTACTCCTAAGTCTTCCTTATAGTCTTAAACTGTTCGTTTCTAGAGAATCTAGGTAAGATTGGTGTGGGGGTCTCCCCACAAAACTCATCAAATGACAGTGTTCTGTATCATGGAAGGGGAACTGACTGTAGCTGAATCCCATGGATCTTACAGCACTTGAAGATAAACACTGCCTTCTGTTTCTCAGGCTAGGCAGCTGGCTCGTGGTGGTTGCAGGTGCAACGCACTCAATATTAAGTACTATTTAGTGGCTAATTCTTGACTCTACCTTTGTTTTCTGGATGAATCCAAAATTATAGCTGTCTGTAGAATGTGTCACTCCCATGGTCTTGAATTGCTCGTTTAATCTTGATGGCCTGGATAACAGAAGCAAGAGGCAGCGGGAAAGGAATTTCCCTTATAATGCCAGGAGTAAATATGGAAGTGGACTAAAAATCTGCTGTTAGTAGCAGTTATTTCAGATTCCACAAAACGCACACTGTTGCAAACTTAGGCCAGATAGGGGAGCAAAACAAAACCACATGTTTTAGCATGTTGAAGGCACTAAAATTCAGGGCTGCTTGTAAACACTGCTGGTCATTTACCATTTTGGCATGGTATCGGGGAACCAGCAGAGTGCAGTTTGAATTACCCAGGCTGCTGTTGGAGATACTTGGAAAAAAGATAACTACTCAAAGAGAATTCTGTTGAATGATGAGACACAGTAAGTGCTGTTGGGATTACAAAGAAAGGCAGAAAGGGGGACTTTGCATTTGCTCAGAGGATAATCATGATACTTTTAAAAGGCAAATTAACGATGAGAATCGCAACTGAGAGTGTATCTTAGTATCACAGGTGGAGGTATAGTATGTGACATAGCAGGTTTGCCAGCTGGTGTGTTAGAACAGATTTGCTCAGACAGGCCTTAGAAACCTCTTTGGAATTTCTCCAGAGGCTAGTAACTGTTCAGAGTGCAAAAGCTTTAACCTGTTCTCCTTCATCTATTACTTGAAAAGTACTTTGGGTATATAGGACTTAAATAATCTTAATGGGTATACTGAGATGGCTTAAGTATATGCAGGGAGCTCTGGGGGTCTGTTGCACTGCAGACCTAGCTGAGATGTAAAGCTGTGGCCTGCAGTGATTGCAAGTTCCAACATCACAATCTGAGGGAAAGCAGATTTTATCAAGATGAAGTCTCACATGTTGGGACTGGTAGTTTCTGTGGAACAGGACTCCAGATTAAAGACAGGCAGCTGCAATTATTTTGTTTCTGGAAAATTACAAATGTCCTTGGGGCTTTTAATAAATCATCACTGTAACAGCTTCCATAGAGCTGTACCCTTTTATTTGAGCATTACTGTGCTAGACTCACCTCAACAGTCATATGTTTGTTTAATGTGATCACTGCTTTTCTTCAATGACATTGTCTGACACTGTTTTGTGTTTGCTGACATAGTTCTATACAGCATTTCTTCTTAAGCTTGGTTCAGAAAAGTCTTTGTTAGCACCTCTATTTGCAGCTTTCCAATAATAGAAATAGGTTTCTGTGTATTTTTCATGTTACCTACTGCACCACAGGGATGAATTGTTTCGACAGAGCCTGGCTAAACTTCGAGAACAGATAGTAAAAGCAAATACCCTGGTGAGAGAAGCAAACTTCTTAGCAGAAGAAATGAGTAAACTAACAGATTATCAAGTAACACTTCAGATCCCTGCTGAAAACCTCAGTGCCAACAAGAAGGTAATAACAACAAAGAATCCTGGAAGATGTAATTTTATGGCTGCTCTAAGATATGCAGACGTATGTAACAGTCATCTAACTTGAGGCCATCACATGCTGCTTTTGTTAGATTATGCATAGGCAAAATATGAGAGCTACCTGACTTTAATATATTGAAAGTGGATAATTGAAAGTGAAAATGGGATAAGAGCACTAAATATGGCTTTTGCTGTTCTTTCAAGTGTATGATCACCATATGTGCATGCGGTCACAACTGTCAACAGACATTTGTGCTGTATTGCTGTAAAACCTTTGTTTTAGTTATGCTTGCAAAAATTACTGGGTTTTGTTAGATACCTACAGTTTTTTTGTCTTAAGGCTTTTCTAGTTGTAGTCCTGCTGTAAACATAATGATAGCAATTAGGCTGATATGCTTGTCCTAAGTGATTTTATTGAGAGTGCTAATGTTCCTGTGTGAATAGTAATTGTCTGACAAGGACAAAGAGGTCTGGATCCTCAGTATAGAGCATGCTGTGTTTGAGGACAGAGATAGTATGGCTGGCATGCAGAGAGAAGCCAGATTTTCAGCATTTTATTTCTTTTAAGGAATGCAGTTTGAGAGGAGGGTTAAACTACTTACATCCACCTTTCCTGCAGTGACTGGTTTGTTGGGTTTTTTTTCCATCTGATTTAGAGGGGTGCAATAGTAAGTGAGCCGGCTATTCAAGTGAGAAGAAAAGGCAAAGGTACTCAAGTGTGGACCATTGAGAAACTAGAGAACAAATTGATTGACATGAGAGACGTCTATCAAGAGTGGAAGGAAAAAAATCCTGAGGTATTGTATGTATTTTCTGAAAACGATCAGAGATTTAGTTTTCTTTTAACCCCATGTTGTACATTTTAGTGGGGTAGAACTTGATCTTAAAATGTGAAATATGCTGTAATTTTGTTTGTAGTATGCTGTGATTTCATTTGAATGTCCCCCAGTATTAAAGCAGGGAAGAGATCAGTTGAAGATATTTAGTCTGCATCAGTATCTCCATCCAAACTAAGAGACATTTCCAGAGAACTTTAAGTAGCATGTTAGCCTCGACAAATTAGTGTAAGACTTGTCAAAAGCTTGCTTGTTTACTGGCAAGAGATAGAATGAGATTTGGTGTTCCAGAAGATGTCCTCTAAGTATCCAGGTAGAAGTGCACAGGAATTGTATCTTGCCATCTTGTGGCTGATGGGGAGCACCTGAATTACTTGTATCAAGAATCATTCTCAAGTATGTTTGAACAGCTGTTGTACCTTTGTTACATGCCTTGGACGGGACAATGGGAGTCTCTAAAATCATAAGACAGGGGATGTCAAGCACTTCATCTGTGCCCATTGAAGACAACGATGATTTTGCTGCTGACTTTAGTAAGAACTGATAGCACATCCTTTGAATTGTCTGCCTGAGCCAAGATCGCCCTTGCCATGACCTATGTCATCCATAATGCATGTGTTCTATGTGCTACATAGAAACATGTAGGTCAAATGCATGTGTTGAAGATGGAGAAGGGAAGGAGTTAATAAGCCCACTGAGGAATGCATATGGTGCTAGGAATCTGCATGATTTCTTTGTGGCTGTGTATGGGGTACTTGCATAAAAAGTGCTGCAGATGTGAGTTCTATGGGAGCCTTAAGAACACTTACAGGCCTCAGTGGGAGTCCTCCTGCACCTTCCTTTTTGCCTTTGTAGTGGTATTCGGCACCCAGACCAGCTGTTCAACTTGGGGATGATTTGTCCTCTCATTTAAAATGTGTAATCAGAGCAGGAAAGTAAGGTGAAAGTTACTGAAATCAGTCGCTACTATGCTTGCTTATGATAAAATCTGCTTTGTCTTGACATCACTAAAAAACGTAGGTCATTGTACTACTACCATCATAAAGAAAGGATTGTATAATGGCTCATCTCAAAGATTTCATTTCAGACTTGATACGCGTCTAGTCTCCTTCTACTTCTGTAATAGGAAGGAACAGAAAAGATTGGTAGTGACTTAATTTTTGTGCCATGATCTTATACCATGCAGTTATTTGGGTTTGTGTTCTTACACTTACAGTTTCTGACATAACTTTTACGATCCTTCAAACAGATCAGGAAGCTGATTGGAAAAAGAGGTGATCCTTTTTATGAAGCGCAGGAGAACCACAACTTAATTGGCGTGGCCAACGTGTTTCTAGAGTGCCTTTTCTATGATGTTAAGCTACAGTATGCTGTGCCCATCATCAGCCAGCAGGGAGAGGTGAGTGGATGGTGGGCTGGGCCTACCACTGTGGGCACCCTCTGTGCTGGGAGATTTTACACGTGTTTTTTTTTTAACAAGCATGTGATGCTTACTGCTTTCTTTCCCAGTGAATAAGTGTTTCACAAATTGCTGTGTGTATTTTCTGTTTAATTGCTTGCAATTTGCCCAGCTGGTAGGATGAAATTCCTAGTATCAATGTAGGTAATTGAGCAAAACCTGGCATATTAAGGTTCTGAAGTACAGTATACCTTTTCTGTTGTGCATGAATTAAAATGTTCAGTAGTTATGAACGTAAGTATTTTATTCCTTTCTTCTCTTTTTTGCCATGGTCACTTTTCATTTGGTGATTGAGGCAGTTCTGTTTCTGCACAGCTCCTAGAGTTAGGTATCTACCATCTTAATGTCTTATAAGCCCCTTTTGTGCACAGGTCCTCAGTATTTGTCTTGCCTTAGGTTGCAGGACGGTTGCATGTTGAAGTAATGCGAATCACTGGGTCTGTCCCAGAACGTGTGGTAGAAGGAGATGACTCATCAGAGAACTCCAGTGAGAGTGGGAGTCTGGAAGTCGTGGATAACAGTGGAGAAATTATTCACAGAGCAAAAAAGCTCTCCTGCAGGGTAAGTGAGAACACATGATGAAGTTAACAGTTTCAGGCCTTTGGAACTACGTTGTCAGCCCAATGTAAAGTACTAAGCAATGTAAGCTATTGCTTGCTTAAAATTCTCTAAACAGAAAAGAGACTTCTTGGCTGTTCGTACTTTTGGATTACGTTTTTAGGTTTTGAACAATTTACCACTGAAGAAGAAACAGTCATATATATGACAAGATTTGTTTTGTCTCCTCAGGTAAAAATCAAAGAAGCAACCGGACTGCCACCTAATCTCTCCAACTTTGTTTTTTGTCAATATACATTTTGGGATCAATGTGAGTCAACAGTAGCGGCACCAGTGGTAGATCCAGATGTGCCTTCACCTCAAAGCAAAGATGCTCATTTTACAGTGACCTTCTCTCACTGCAAGGTAACTATTATTATTATGAAGTAGTGTTACCAAGAGGATGATATGTATGAGATAAGCTATTTAGCATCTGGGCCTAGTTTTGCCAGGGGAAGAAGGAGGGAATCACATCATGTGACTAACGACTTTTGACTATTCTTTGGAATGCCGTCATATTTTGCTTCACCACTTCTTCAAAATGTAGCAAAGTGAAAAAATCTTTTAAATAGTGCTCTTTTAAATTCAGATGTCATCTCTAATGTGTGGCAGAAACTATAGTTTATAATAATAGATATAATTATATATAGTGTATAATAAGACATCTTATTATATACTTGTTCGATAAGCTCAGTAACTTAAAAAAGATCATTGGAGCTGTGGTGTTTTATGGAAATTTTCAAAGCATATGGAGTATGCAGAAGCATGAATTGCTGACGTGTATTGCACAACTTTCTTGACTAGAGTCAAGCTTTATGATCCGAATTGTATGATCTTGCCATGCAGGAGTTAGTTGTTCGGTGTGTCCTTGCAAGCTAGGTGAGAAGATAAAATTACTTGATTTGATCAGATGTGATTTGTTTTTTCTTATTGCCAGGACTATGTGGTGAATGTCACAGAGGAGTTCTTGGAGTTCATTTCAGAAGGAGCTCTTGCTATTGAGGTGTGGGGTCACAGATGTACTGGCAATGGCAGCTCTGTTTGGGAAGTTGATTCTCTTCATGCTAAAACTAGGACACTGAGAGACAGGTACAAAAAAAATTTACCCATGAATGCTTCCATTAGCTTTCTAAAGGCTTTCTAATACTTGTGGTGCACGCAGTGTAATTTGATGAGGCAACCATTAGTTTTTGTGGGGATATCGTTTTAGATGGAATGAAGTAACTCGAAGAATAGAAATGTGGATTTCCATTCAAGAATTGAATGAGATGGGAGAATATACTGCAGTTGAGCTCCATCAGGCAAAAGATGTTAACACAGGGGGAATTTTTCAGCTTAGGCAGGTATGTGTCTTTTCCCTGACTTCTTATTCATGCTTAAAATTGATTCTTCATTTTATTCTTAGTGTATCTCTGTTTCTCTCTCTCTCTCTCTCTTTCTGTCTCTCAATTATCTGTTCAGGGTCATTCTCGCAGAGTTCAGGTGACGGTGAAACCTGTACAACATTCGGGAACGCTGCCTCTCATGGTAGAAGCAATTCTTTCAGTCTCTATAGGTGGTGTGACTGCCAGGTCAACTAAACTGCAAAGGGGCTTGGACAGCTACCAGGTAAGACAGTTATTTTTTTCAATTCCAGAAGGGACTTTAGCACACTGGTACATGATATTTTGCACTTTTAGACATGTTTGAGGTTCATACTTAAAATATGAGCATAAGGCACTAAATGTCCTTTTTCCTGCTTATAGCTGGGTGTATAACTGGTAAAGTACTGAGTGTGCTATTTAAATATATATAAGCAGGAGGAATATGTATTTTTACCTTTATGAGTACAGGTGATTAATTTTAGATTCCTAATGCCATTATTTCCTTCCCTTACATGGATGGTGAAAACTGAGGGGGAGAAAAACAGGAAAAAAAAGTAAATTAGTAGAAAAAATGTCCTATAGTCAGATATTATTTACCTTTTCAAGAAGACTGAGTTGTTACTTGATCAGGATCAAAGAGAGCCATCATTCAACATGAAAGGGCTATTTCATGTAGCAGAAAAAGTCCTTAAGAAGTATAAATGACTTCAAGCTGATAGTGGACAAATTCATATTGGAATTAAAGCATGATGTCAACAGTGATGACAAAGAACAAGTGGAATAGGCTACCACAGGAAGCAAGGTGCCTTTTGTCAGAAATGTTATATTCAGAACCACAAGTAATTATAACCTTGAAGACAGATGAAACTGTAGAACTTGAAGATTGGCAGTATGTTTGCTCAGTCCTGTTCCTGGCACTGTATTCTGGCGGGGAGAGATTACTTTTTTTAATTATTTTTAAATACATTCACTAACACTCAAATCATGGCTGAGCTACTATAGCCTGTAATGAAAAAAAGTATCTGTTTTTACCTGTTAATAAAACTGTGAGTGTTGTAATTTTAACATTTTCCAAGTTTGTGGCAGAAGTGTTTGTATTCGTGTTTTGGGGTATTTGTGTGAGTTTCTGTTGAGAGAAATGCATGTTGTTTTGTGTTTTACAACGTTTATTTTCTCCTACCAGAAGGAGGAGGATGATGGTGGTGATATGGATAGTTACCAGGTATTGCTGCTGTTGCTGTCAATCCTGTGGCATGGGGCACAGCTAATGCTAATAGCCAGCAACTTTCAAATGAACAAGCATACGAAGCGAGCAAAAGCGGCTTTGAAATACATATGTGCTGTGCATTTAAGAGGCTACCTGGGCTATAAACACTGTTACTTCATTTTACCTTGTGACTTTATACTCTTGCAGCGTGCTCTCTTCTCTAGTACTTAGAAGTCAGCTCTCCTAACTGGCTACATCAATTCCTATGTGTGTAAAAGCTTAGAAACTTTAATTTAGAATAAAAACAGTTTCCAGTCATATCATAGGGAAAACAACAGCCACCTGCAGCTGCAGGCATCTTTCCCAACCAAATTATACAGCAAAGGCTTTTACATCGTGACCTTTTAAGTTGTGCAGTTTTCTGAAATGCTTGTGGGAGAGAGAGAGGAAGATGCCAGGAAGGAGAATACAGACACTTCAGTGCAGCAGGTTTTTTTTATCTAAACAAAACCAAACATTGAGCCTGTTTTATTTGTGTGACAAGTAAATACTAGACAGTCACAGTTTATATGGTATAACAGAATACTCACCTAAGTGGTGACAAAGGGCAGAAGAGGAAATGCCTAAAAAATTAAAACGCATTTCAGACTTATTTCTAGTAGGCAGCCTTAGGAAAATAAAACCAGTTAGGTGAGAATGCTGACATCCCTTCAGATAATGTTTTAGGTTTTACATCTGTCTCAACAACATCAAAGTACTAACTTCTTGCGGGCTGTTTATGCGCTTCCTGACATATCACAGAGAAAAACAAACCAGATTTTCTGTGATATACCACAAAGCATGATTGCATGATGGGTTTTGTTTGCATGAGAAATCTTTTAATTGCACTGATGTCAGCTGCTAGCAATGGAATTTTGTGCAGGTTTGAGGGCCTACTGACCTGTCTAATCTTCAGGAGAACTTATGATCAGCTGATGATACCTGTTTTTTCCTATTCCATATACCATGAAAAAGGTTGATTGCCATTTCTGTGAGTAATTAGCCTATGGTGTATAATTCTGTTCAGCAACTGAGGCAGTCACATTTACCTTTCCTTCTGTTGGAATTTGAGATTTGAAAGCAAATACGCTTCCATTCATGGGTGATGAGGTACTTAATCAGTGTGCATGTCATTTGGGGGGAAGAAAGTTTTCTGCATCATGCAAGCCATTAAATATAAATTCTGATGAAATTCACTGCCCTTTAATCTTAACAATGTAGCCTAATAACTTTCTTTTTTCCTTCCATTTTAGGAAGAAGATTTAAACTGTGTGCGAGAAAGGTGGTCTGATGCATTGATAAAACGGAGAGAATACTTAGATGAGCAGATTCAAAAGATCAGCAATAAACAAGGTTTGAAGCTTAAAAGTTCCCGTCATAAATCTTCTATTCCCTGTACCACAAAACATGTATCTCATATTTAATAGTAATCTCTTTCTCTGTAGAAAAATCTGAGGATGATCTAGAACGGGAAGCCCGGCTGGTCGAACAGTGGGTAGGGCTGACAGAAGAGAGGAACGCGGTGTTTGTTCCAGCACCAGGCAGTGGAATTCCCGGTGCCCCTGCAAATTGGTATGTTCAGAGAAACCATGGGAGTGGTTAGTTTTCTGCACATGAACAATACACGTCAGAAGGTAAAAATCTCAGCATGTTTTAGAGCTCCCCATGGTTTTCTGTAATGCTACAAATTATGCTCAGCTGGCAGAAGGCTGGAAAAAGGTCAGGTGCTGGTTCAAATGTAAAAAAGGTTTGCTTAGTTAACAGAGTACATAAAGTAGCTTTGAGATAGCTGGAAATAAAATACTGTTAAGTAGTAATTTATAATTTGACAAAAAATCTGAGGAAGTTGTCCTGTAGTTTTACTCTTTTCAGAAAAGGAGGGGTTCAAAAACAGATGGTAGAACCCATGATAATTTCATTGATAAGGAGTGGGAGGGGAAGAAATTCTGATTTCAAAGGATGTGTTCTCTTCTGTTTCATTTGAATTTCTAACATATTTCTCTTGATTTCATTTAAATTTGTGTTTTAACTAAGATCATTGGAAATGACATGCAAAAATGAGGAATGCAATACATTAGATTTGGGAAAGTGTGGACAAAAAATACAGCTCTAACTGAGCTTACACTGATGATTCTGATATCTAATATCTCTTCTTCATTGGATGAATGATGTAGTGATACTCTTTCCTTGCCATTTTTTCCTGTTATCCACTTGAATTGTGCTGTGGTGATACATCTAAAAGTGTATTTATTGATTTAAAGTTGTTTGAAAGTCTGTTAACATTTATGAAAGAGATGACTACAACCAGTTAACTTTATAAGAAACAGAACAGGATGTTTAAAACTGTCATACTCACAGCAACTGAAATGTGCTGTGCGTTTTGAATCAAGTTTTGGCAAAGCACTACATTCAGCTTCAAGTGTAGATAAACAAAACATTGTCTGCAACATAGGCATTCAGATTAATCATCAAAATGTTGACATCTGTAGTCCTTGATTACAGTTAATGAATCTTGCATGGAGATCTGTTTGCCCAAATTAGCTTAGGTATGAATTTGCCTTCCTTCTTCCCAGCAGTTTGTTTTGTTTCAGGATTCCACCTGCAGGAATGGAAACACATATACCTGTCCTTTTCCTTGATTTGAACGGTATGTTGTAACAGCAGCTTAAGAAAGTTGGGGGGGGGGGGGAATTAATGAACGGAAGAATGAATTTGAAATGTATGAAACCAAACAAGTCCTGGCAATGGAACTGTCTAATATGGCTTGTAAAATGTTTTTAAATTCTGATTCTGTATATTGAAATAATCATGTACAACTATTTTAAACTAAAGATAAAAAATGGGGAACATGTGAGTAAAGTATAGCCTATACAACAGAAAATTGCATAAGAGAGCAAGTTTAGTTTAAATCAAGCAGCAGGTAAGAAAATCCTGTGAACATTTTGATGTACAAATCCACATGTCATTAAAGCACTGATGGAGAATCATAGAGTCATAGAATCATAGAATAGTTAGGGTTGAGAAGGACCTTAAGATCATCTAGTTCCAACCCCCCTGCCATGGTCAAGGGCACCTCCCACTAAACCATGCCACCCAAGGCTATGTCCAATCCAGCCTTGAGCACCGCCAGCAATGGAGCATTCACAACTTTCCTGGGCAACCCATTCCAGTGCCTCACCACCCTTACAGTAAAGAATTTCTTCCTCATATCCAATCTAAACTTCCCCTGTTTAAGTTTGAACCCATTACCCCTTGTCCTCTCACTAAAGTCTCTCATGAAGAGTCCCTCCCCAGCATCCCTATAGGCCCCCTTCAGATACTGGAAGGCTGCTATGAGGTCTCCACGCAGCCTTCTCTTCTCCAGGCTGAACAGCCCCAACTTTCTCAGCCTGTCTTCATACAGGAGGTGCTCCAGTCCCCTGATCATCCTCGTGGCCCTCCTCTGGACTTGTTCCAACAGTTCCATGTCCTTTTTATGTTGAGGACACCAGAACTGCACACAATACTTCAAGTGAGGTTTCACGAGAGCAGAGTAGAGGGCCAGGATCACCTCCCTCGACCTGCTGGTCACTCTCATTTTGATGCAGCCCAGGATACTGTTGGCTTTCTGGGCTGCGAGCGCACACTGCCAGCTCATATTCATTTTCTCATCGACCAGCACCCCCAAGTCCTTCTCTGCAGGACTGCTCTGAATCTCTTCTCTGCCCAACCTGTAGCTGTGCCTGGGATTGCTCTGTCCCAGGTGTAGGACCTTGCACTTGGCATGGTTAAACTTCATGAGGTTGGCATCAGCCCACCTCACAAGCGTGTCAACGTCCCTCTGGATGGCATTCCTTCCCTCCAGCGTATCAACCGAACCACACAGCTTGGTGTCATCGGCAAACTTGCTGAGGGTGCACTCAATCCCACTGTCCATGTCACCGACAAAGATGTTGAACAAGGCCGGTCCCAACACCAGTCCCTGAGGGACACCACTGGTTACTGGTCTCCAGCTGGACACTGAGCCATTGAGCACAACTCTTGAGAATCTCCCAATGCTTTCAGACCTCGTTCTACTGAGGTGTCTGTAGAGTCTTAAACAGCTGTTTTAATGAAGAGTGTGTTAGCATTTTGTTGGAGAATCTAAATGTTCTCCCTTTGAAGGTATTTAGTTTTACATGTGAGAAAACTATTGATGTGTGTTCTTAAGACACAGATACACACTGTAAGCAGCAAGAGACTAGAGTTTGCATGACATCTAAGGACTGTTTAGGAAGCAAGGCTGTAAATATAAACTTGGGGCATAAATCAAGGGAGGATCCACAAGCCTTGTCACATCCAGCACTGCAGTGAGGGCTACCAGATGTGTTTATATAGGCAGCACATGAATACCTGCTTTAGAAGCTGCTTTCGGAAAATTATGTACGCTCTTTCCTTCATCTCTGGTTACAAGGAATGTTTTTATTTGGGTTTATTTTTCATTATCAACAGAGATTAACAGACAGAAGATCAAATAGGATATTTAACTAGTTTGGTGGATCATTGCACGACTTGTTTGTTTGTTTGTGTGGGTTTTGTTTAGCTTTTAGCCTAATGTAGCCAGAACTGCTATTCTTGTTTTAAAGATTTTCTGAGACATTGGAAGTGATTTAACTAAGAGATGAGCTGGTTAGGCTGACAGGTGGATAAATTGAAGTTTTCTGGCTGGGCACATTAACATTATGAATACCTAGAAATAGTTTTGAATTCAGTTTAGGTTACACGAGAATGTGTTCTGCTGGGTCTTAGCCTGGTTTTACTTCCCTTTTTTTGTATGCTGAAATAGTATTCAAAGTACTGCATAATTATAAGATTAATCAGGATTAGATGTATTATGAAATATGGGTAGCACTTTATTACAAATTTGCCTCTATATATTAATATCCTTTGGTATAAAACTGTGTCATTCTTTGCACATTTGTTTCATTAGCTGATGACCTCAGTGCCAATGAACAGCTTATAGGTCCCCATGCATCAGGAGTTAACTCAATACTACCAAAGGAGCATGGGAGTCCATTCTTTTATCTGCCGATCATAAAACACAGTGATGATGAGGTAAGTTGTTAGCAAGCCTCCTTCTTGACAACTGCAGCTTATGTTAAAAATTTCTTTTTATGTTTTGTTTTCTACTTGTATGTATTTAATCATTACTATTATCTTTTTGTCTTAGAAGTACCATCTGTATCTAGTGCTGCCTTCATTTTCTGGCCTATTTATTTAGAATTGAAGAGGGTATGACTTGTTAGCTCTCCTGCCTTAATTCAGAGGTGACAAGCATTAGTTGCCCTTAACAAAAGAATAATTCAGCTACCTAACTCAAAATCCCTTTTTCTTCTTTCCTCACCCCTTCATCATTCCTCTTGAAGGCTCTTGATTCTTCAAGAGAAAGCCCCTTCATTTATTGTGCACGCTTGGCAAAGCTTAGTATTAAAATAAAGCCTTTTCCTTTGTAGTACACAATTACTTTTTTTTTTTAAATGGCAAGTTTGGGAATTGGTGGAAATGAATCGAGCTTGGACCCATTTTGGAGTTTCTTAACTCATTTCTTTCACATCGTATGCCAGCTCAGGCCATTGCTTAAGAGACCCTTTTCAGAATAAATGGGATGCTGAAGTTGGAGAGGAGGGAGAGGGAAAAAAAATGGTGTCCTGCAGAATGGGAGCATGTTTGTTCTGTATGGGCCTCTATAACCTAATCCAGCACAGATGGAAAGTGTAACATTAAATTTTATTAAATTTTAGTACAACTCCAATAGGATTTGTATTCCTTCCTCCAGCCTTGCTTCTGCTTTCCTTTCTGTCTCCAGCTGTGTGAAGATTTCCTTTTGTGGCAGGGTTTGCACAGTGCAGAGATAGTGTTCATAATGGTTTTCCCCAGTATCTTAATACCTTTGTTATGCTGTTTCTGATAAATTCCTTACTATGAAAAGGAAGTTTGACTCTTTGTTCAATGATTCCTATTTTTCTCTTATGGAAGACTTGTTCTGCTTCATATTAAATCATTGCAAATTAAATCTGTTGTTACAGTAGTTGAATCTTTGATTTCCCTTTCTTTCCTTTCACTTTGTTTTTCTGCATAGGTTTCAGCCACTGCTGCCTGGGACTCTTCTGTCCATGATTCAGTGCATCTGAATAGGGTAACTCCTCAAAATGAGAGAATTTACTTAATAGTGAAGACTACTGTGCAGCTCAGCCATCCTGCTGCAATGGAACTGGTGTTACGCAAAAGGATTGCAGCCAATATTTATAACAAGCAGGTAGTAAGTCTATATATATTTTTAATTATTAGTTTTGTTTCATATCCTTAATTTTCTTAGCTGGTTGCTTAATTTTGTATAAGTTTGGTCCCTCCTATTCTTATGAAAGATGGATTTTCATAGGTTGCAGTGAAGCTGTACGCTCCTTTGAAATGTCCTCTTTTCAACCTGGTGTGTTTCAGAGTGTAACAGATGCTCCTTTTGTAACAAAAATTAAGTTTACTTTTTTGTCTCTACAGGTTGAAATGTTGAAATGTTCTTTGATTCAGAGAAGTTTGTAATAGCTTATCTAATATAGGGTCACTATAGCCGCTCTGTTCCTGAAAGCATCTTTGGGGCCTTTAAGTGTTCCATGTAAACACAACAGATCTTTTTTCTTTCTCTCTGCTACTTCCTCTGTTATTTACAGACTAGACTTATTTCCTGCCGCTACCCAAATGTATGTGATCTCTACCCCCTTTGACATGATGCTTTTGGATAGGGTGTTTACTTCGGCCGTAAGAGTGGTTGTTGTTCCCCTTGCTTTGCTGCTTCATGGGTTTAGACAGTGAGGTGCTTGCTGAAATTATGTTCCTTTCTGTTTCCCAGATGATTGAGATCAAGAGTGCATTTCAGAATTGCTCCAAATTTTACAGTGCAGTGCAGGGGTGGAGCACAAATCAGCTGTAATGTTACTAAGCAGCTTCTTACATTTGGTATATTATCCTTGGCTAATTTTGTTTCTCTAAAACACCTTATTAGATGAAAGTTTAAAGTTTACAGTTGGTGATGTAAGGCTAACTAACTTGATAGCAAAGCATGGTAAGCTTATGAATACAACAATGAAAACTCTTGTTACTATTTCAGTTATGGCTAGAAAGAAGAGTTATGCTTTGCTATAGCAAAGGGAATTTTCTACCTGTTTAACAGGTGGCTGACAAAATGAGAAATGATGGCGGAACAGTTGGACTTGATCTTGAAGGTCATTTTCAACCTAGCTCATTCTCTGATTCTGTGATCTGTACATTAGAGACTTCTTTGGTGTTAAAAGTTACTGCACCAGGATACAGCATCAATGCAAAATGGGAGGAAACTATTACTGATTGAACTTACTACCATTGTGTACTGAGCACAGGGCTGTAAAGAGTATTTAAACGATCATTAATGCTAAAAAGGAACTTAATAAATTATAGTCTTTTTGTAGCAGAATAAGTCTTTGCATTGTGACCTTTTATTTCTTAGGATGTCATAAATAATCATTCTCAACAATAATTGAAAATTACTTTGTTTTTAGAGTTTTACCCAGAGCCTGAAAAGGAGGATATCCTTGAAAAACATATATTATGCCTGTGGTGTGACATATGAAATAGTATCCAATATACCAAAGGTAAATTATACCATATTTCTCTGGCAAATTCACTGAAAGGAACAGAGTGACCTAGTGCAGTGGGTGATACAGATTGGGAAGTAAATGTCCTGCTTTGCTAATATGAGGCAGCTTGCCAAAGTGTATATACTAGAGTGCAGTGGTGAGAACATGTTTATCTTTAAACAGTCGAAAACTGTGGGGATTTTGTTTTGTTTTCTACTGTGTTTAACTGTGTTCCTGTAGTAGAGCTGGTTTTGAAATCACATTAGTGTTTACAGGGAAAATATAGACGGTATTCAGGGGAATGTCCAGATCAGTGAAAACAGAATAGGTGGGAAAATGAGTTTGCAGGAATATAAACTGCTTTATATAGGAAAATCTTATAGAAATTTTAAATGTACTTTACAATTCATTTTAAAGGCAAACACACTGAACAAATGGAAACACAAATAATCTTGTCACCATGTGATGGTTACTTTTGTGTGGTAGCACTCTAGGGAAATCACACAGCATATCTGAGATTTGGGAAGGAAGTTGCGTTTACTTGCGCATAGGAAGTTTTCATTAGTTAATCCTTAACGTAAGTGATTTCAGGCTGTATACGCATTATTCCTAGAAGTAGAATCATAGAATAGTTAGGGTTGGAAAGGACCTTAAGATCATCTAGTTCCAACCCCCCTGCCAGGGGCAGGGACATGTCACACTAAACCATGCCACCCAAGGCTCTGTCCAGCCTGGCCTTGAACACTGCCAGCAGTGGAGCATTCACAACTTTCCTGGGTAACCCATTCCAGTGCCTCACCACCCTTACAATAAAGAACTGTAAGTACTTTACCTTTACAGTAAAGAACTTCTTCCTTATATCCAATCTAAACTTCCCCTGTTTAAGTTTTAACCCATTACCCCTTGTCCTCTCACTACAGTCCCTAATGAATAGTACCTCCCCAGCGTCCTTATAGGCCCCCTTCAGATACTGGAAGGCTGCTATGAGGTCTCCACACAGCCTTCTCTTCTCCAGGCTGAACAACCCCAACTTTCTCAGCCTATCTTCATATGGGAGGTGCTCCAGTCCCCTGATCATCCTCGTGGCCCTCCTCTCAACTTGTTCCAACAGTTCCATGTCCTTCTTATGTTGAGGACCCAAGAACTGCACACAATACTCCAAGTGAGGTCTCACGAGAGCAGAGTAGAGGGGCAGGATCACCTCCCTCGACCTGCTGGTCACGCTCCTTTTGATGCAGCCCAGGATAGGGTTGGCTTTCTGGGCTGCAAGCACACACTGCCAGCTCATATTCATTTTCTCATCGACCAACACCCCCAAGTCCTTCTCTGCAGGGCTGCTCTGAATCTCTTCTCTGCCCAACCTGTAGCTGTGCCTGGGATTGCTCTGTCCCAGGTGTAGGACCTTGCACTTGGCATGGTTAAACTTCATGAGGTTGGCATCAGCCCACCTCACAAGCGTGTCAAGGTCCCTCTGGATGGCATTCCTTCCCTCCAATGTATCAACCAAACCACACAGCTTGGTGTCATCAGCAAACTTGCTGAGGGCACACTCAATCCCACTGTCCATGTTACTGTCAAAGATATTGAACAAGACCGGTCCCAACACCGATCCCTGAGGGACACCACTGGTTACTGTTCTCCAGCTGGACACTGAGCCATTGAGCACAGCTCTTTGCGTGCGGCCATCCATCCAGTTCTTTATCCACCAAGTGGTTCACCTATCAAATTGATGTCTCTCCAACTTAGAGACAAGGATTTTGTGTGGGACAGTGTGGAATGCTTTGCACAAGTCCAGGTAGATGACATCAACTGCTCTACCCCTCTCCATCAGTTCTGTAGCCCCGTCACAGAAGGCCACCAGATTGGTCAGGCAGGATTTCCCTTTAGTGAAGCAATGCTGGCTGTCACCAACCACCTTGTTGCTTTTCATGTGCCTCAGCATGCCTTCCAGAAAAATCTGCTCCAAGATTTTGCCAGGCACAGAGGTGAGGCTGACTGGTCTGTAGTTCCCTGGGTCATCCATTTTCCCCTTCTTGGAAATGGGGGTTATATTCCCTTTTTCCAGTCATCGGGAACTTCACCTGACTGCCATGATTTTTCAAATATGATAGACAGTGGCTTAGTAACTTCATTTGCCAGCTCCTTCAGGACCTGCGGATGGATTTCATCAGGTCCCATGAGCGTGACCCGCAGGTCAAGGGAGGTGATCCTGCCCCTCTACTCTGCTCTTGTGAGACCTCACTTGGAGTAATGTGTGCAGTTCTGGCATCCTCAGCATAAGAAGGATATGGAACTGTTGGAACAAGTCCAGAGGAGGGCCACGAGGATGATCAGGGGTCTGGAGCACCTCCCATATGAAGACAGGATAAGAAAGTTGGGGCTGTTCAGCCTGGAGAAGAGAAGGCTGCGTGGAGACCTCATGGCAGCCTTCCAGTATCTGAAGGGGGCCTATAGGGATGTTGGGGAGGGACTCTTCATGAGGGACTGTAGTGATAGGACAAGGGGTAATGGGTTCAAACTTGAACAGGGGAAGTTTAAATTGGATATAAGGAAGAAATTCTTTACTGTGAGGGTGGTGAGGCACTGGAATGGGTTGCCCAGGAAAGTTGTGAATGCTCCATCGCTGGTGGTGTTCAAGGCTGGATTGGACAGAGCCTTGGGTGGCATGGTTTAGTGTGACATGTCCCTGCCCCTGGCAGGGGGGTTGGAACTAGATGATCTTAAGGTCCTTTCCAACCCTAACTATTCTATGATTCTATGACTTGTGTATGTTCAGGTTCTTAAGATGGTCTCGAACCAGATCCTCTCCTACAGTGGGCCTAGGCTCTTCATTCTCAGAGTCCCTGCGTCTGCCTTCCAAGACTTGGGTGGTGTGGTCAGTGTATTTTCCAGTGAAGACTCAGGCAAAGAAGTCATTAAGAACCTCAGCCTTCTCCAAATCCAGGGTAGCCAGTTCTCCTGATAGCTTCCAGAAAGTACATTGTCTACAGCAAATACGCAAAACTTCTCCTAAACATGACCTCTTCTTACTTCAGTATCATTTACATGCGTATTGAAATGGTTTGGATCATTGGTTATAACTAGGATTACTGATTAAGTTAACAATTATAGATTTAAATTAATTTCTAGGTTGAGGTGGTCTAAAGATGTGAATCAATACCTTAAAAAACAAAGGCTTTAATTATTAAAAAAACTTCAATAGTGTAACTTGTAATTTAGGCTACAGAAGAAATAGAGGATCGCGAGACTTTGGCGCTGATGGCAGCAAGGAGTGAGAATGAGGGCACATCTGATGGGGAAACGTACATCGAAAAATACACACGTGGCGTGCTGCAAGTGGAGAACATTCTGAGCCTTGAACGACTAAGACAGGCAAGGAAAACACACTTCATGCACCTTTTTGAACAGGGAATTCTAATAGAGATGATTGATCTTTTAGCAATATGAAGTGTTTCTCAGGTTTTAGTTCGAGTTTTTTTAGGGAATATTGGGTGGATAAATGTAAGACTAAGTTACTTCTGTGAAATATCGAATTCCAGTAGTGGTGGGAATAGTACCTATAGCTGGCAGTGGTGTAGTACTCAGAACCTGAAGAGGCAAAGGCAAAACAGTGAATTTTTGTTAGGTTGTGGTGGTTGTGTGTTGAGATGAAGATTTGTAGATGCAAGCCCTGTTTGCTGTTGACAGCCACACTGGAAAAACTTTCTATCCTACTTGATCATTTCTCATGAGGAAACTATGGCATTCATTTTAGTGTGTTCTCTTCTTTACGCAGGGAGTTACAGTCAAAGAGGCACTCTCCACCAAAGTGAGAAACATCCGCAGAAGCATCAGCACTCCAAATGTCCACAATGTAAGAACCCTTTATCCTCTGGTAAATTACTACTAATGGGGCAGGGGGTGCTGTTTGTGTGCTGATGTAATGCTTGCACAGTGTGATAAGGTAGTGGTTATTCTGACTTAGGACTAACCAACCTGTAGGAAAGTTGTCATGAATGGAAATTCCGAGTTGCTTGAAGCCCCTCCCCACAGCGATCCATCCTAGGAGATAACAAAGTTGACAGGGAAGTGGGAGGGTTTTTTGGAACTCTTCTTTTAGGAAGATATTTGGTTTGGAAGTAGTTTAGAATGACAGCTGCCCTGATGCCCTGAATTTTACTTAAAAGTCCTTTTAAGTTTCTTCATAGCATAAGGGAGTTTCCATTTTGTGTGCATTTCCTGTGTTCTCCTATCACCCACTCATACAGCACAAACATAGCTGTCCTTACAAATAATCTTATTTGAAAAGAGATAATAGAAAAGTTGTTTCCTCAAGGCATTGTATTTTATAAAGAAAAGGTAGACATTTTGTCATTCTGCCTGTTGGTGTTCTGTAGGTATCCTGTAGCCGACTAGATCTTTCTGCCTGTGACGAAGATGAAAAGGTATGTACATGTGACAACAAAAGGCGCACATTCTCAGATTATTTTTTGTCCTCCTCTTTGAAACATGTATTTGAAAATTGAAAAAAATAGGAAAACAGTGTTTTTAATGGTGTGTTTGCATTTCTTTGAAGTGCTGCACTAGTTACGTGTTGTTTTGAGTTAAACCTCCTTGTCCTTCTTTGCTCTTCATCTTAGAATTGTAGAAACTCGTATGTAAGGGGGAAGGTATAGCTGAACTTATTATACTTCACTGGAAATCTAATTAGCTTCCAAACAGTGCATTTGTGTGAGACAGAGAAATTCTGTTAAGTCAATAACTTGACACTTCTTTGGGGGTTTTGCAGAGGGGTGTTAGTTTTGGGGGTTTAACCTGCTTTTGAGTTTACCTGGTAATTTTTACACGTTAGCCTCTATCAGCATGCGTATTTATGTATTTTTGTTTCTTAGGGTTGGTCTGAAAGTCACCTAGATATATCTGACTGTTGTTCCAGTTATCAAGATGTCTCATGCTATGGTACTTTACCCAGGGAGTCTCCTCGCAAGAGTAAAGATGGCAGTGGTGAGACTTTAAAGCATATATATAATGACAGTGTGGGGTTTTTAATTGCTGCATTAAACTGAAAATTAAATTCTCAGTGATCTTTACCTACTAAATGCATTATCCAGGTTCTTACTTTAGCAGCTAAACATAATCTGGAAGTAGGGGTGAAAGGGAGAAATATATAAAGACATCCAGGAAAGGATGGGAAGGTGGGGGTGACCAAAAATACAAGAGGAGAGCAGAAGAATGAGCTAAATGTGAATCAAAACAGTAGAAGGAGGTTGGGGGGACAGGGTATATGTGTGAAGGGGGAAGAAAGAGGAGCTGCTGTTGTTTTGTGAATTTGAAAATGAAAATGCTCTTGTCAAAGTTTGGAGGGTCCTCTTGCAGGTTCTTTATGTGATTTGGATATTTGCTCTGCTGTGTCAGTGTGTCACAGGTGCCTTATCTTCTTCAGGTCGAATTGTAACATGCTCTTCTTAATCAGGCAATACAGGTAGAGATACTGCTTCAGTAAAGTGGGACTTAGAGTTTACTGATTGCTTCCTTGACCGAAACTTCCTTTTGATCATCCTGGTCATGCAGAATTCCTGCCTTGGTTCCAGGGCAGAACTGCAGTGGGCGGGGTCAGGAAGCAAAGAGCTGTCAGTTCCAGTTTCAAGGACATTTCCTACTGTTTTTATGACTGAGATGAAAATGAGAAATAGTGGAGCCTCAGAAAGGAGGGTGTGCAGATACTGCTACTCTTTGCTCTCCTTCTGTTTCCAGCTTTCTCAGCAGGTCATAATCTCCCCTCACTTGAGCTCTGGGCTCTCTCATGCTTGGGCCAGTGATGGAATACTAAAATACTGACATTTTTCTGTAGCAGCAATTTGCCAAATGCATGGCTTAACCTTCAGTTGTTTTGAACTATGCTCCTTCATTTAAGATATGAAGACCTGAAATACAATATTATTGCTTTTTTACCTAGGTGTTGTAGCGGAGAATTCCCATGCTTTAATGGCCAGCCCTTTCAAAGCATTTTCTCCTCAGCCACCGAAGTTTTTCAAGCCCTTAATGCCAGTGAAAGAGGAACATAAAAAGAAGACGCCCCTTGAAAGCCGACCTCTGCTTAGTCAAGAGGTAATCTTTGAAAACCACCTGCTTTTTTAAAAGGAGATTGAGTGGTTTTGTATGCGTGGCAAATCATTTGCAGCATGCATCTGTTATAATAGAATTTTGTAATTCTCTGGTAAAATTAATTACACTGTTCTTTATATGTGTGGGGTTTTAGTGTTTGTTTTCTTTTATCTAAAGCACTGGGGTGGTTTTTCACTTTTTGGTAAGTATTCTCCTTTACAGGGCACTTGTATTTTAAATGAATAGTAACCTGCATTTCTCCAGCAAGATGTTGTTGGTGTGTTTCTTCATAGACGAAACGTAATTCTGTGAAAGTGTTCTAGGGTGGTTATAATTCTGACCCTTTATTCCTCAACCTAAAACTCTGTTGGGAGGGGTGCATGAGTTTCTCTACCTATTAACTTGAATTTTGATGTATGTATGGCCAGCATGGGTGTTTCACCTTCATCATCTCTTAATGCCTTTCTAACTTGCATGCATTTAGTGTTGTGGTTTGTGTGATGTGTTGTGTGTCTTAACCTTTGCAGAGCATGCCTTCACTTCAGGTGCATTGCGCTGGCTGTGTTGTGCCTTCAGGAAGCAATGCCAGCAGCATGCCTGTAGAAAGCAATAGCATACATGAGGAAAAGATTGTAAGTTTTGAACCAGTTTCTGTTATGAGACCTGGTGGTGGGCTTAGGGCCGTTTGGTGGCGGGCTTAATGCTACTGCAGCAGAAAAAAATGTGTAATGTGGATGTAATCACTTGTGATTGATTGTAACTAAGGGTTATAACGAACAGTTGCTTGCCTGGCTTGCAGATGCAATCTGTCATTGGAACTAACTTGACTGGTTTTTGCATTTTGTGTTTGGTTGTTTTCTAATTGTTATTTTTATTTTAACTGATAGGTGATTTGTCTTGTGGAATGGGTGGGAGAGGGGCTGCTTTAGTTCTTACAGGGCACAAACAATCGAGTAAAGAGTGGTTTAGTGAACCGTGTTATCACTCTAATATACTTTGTATGTTACCCAGATTTTGTGACTATACCCCAGAGTAAATGGAATGATCCCATATGGTGTAAGTAACCATGCATTTAGGTGTGGGTACACTATAAAAAGCTTCTCATTGCCTGATGTGGAAGTAATATGACTAAAATAAGATTGCTGTTCTAAATTAACCTGCAGCCTGTCTTCATCATAATTCAGGTGGTGAATTGAGGTGGAGGGCTTTTATTTTAATCTTCACCTGCCAAATCCTTTTCTCATTCCTGCTTCACCTCCCAAATCCTTTTCTCATTGCTGCTTCAACAAAAGGTTTTAATCATTTCTGCTGTCTCATGGACTCTGTTTTGGGGCTGGGGAACATGGCTGTAAATACTTGCTTGAATCAGAGCTTTAGATCTAAACTCCAGAAACTTCTAATCATTTCCCGTAAGTCTTCTAGGCCTTTTTTGCCACAAAGTGCTAGAGATGGGCTCTTCATATTTAACAGTTATTTTTATTCCTCCCATATAGCCAAGCCATTAAAAAAATCTGTCTGCATTTCTAATGCTGTTTTGTAGGTTGTTGCACAAAAGTATCCTGTATATATTTGAAGCTTGGCTGCTGGTTCTGGCTGGCAGCTGTTTTCTTCTCAATCATGTTAGTTTCCCATAAGGTAGTTGACATGCTGACTCACAATGAGTCACTGCTACAAATAGCATTGAAGGTATTTGGAAGACAGAATCTTCTAGTGGGGTGAAAAACATCCCTTGGAAACTAAATTGTTAGGAGAGTTGCCTTAGCAACTTTGGGGCAGTTTTAATCCCTTGAGTGAAAACAGGGTCCCACCCCATGAAAGCCTGGAATTAACCCAGGCATTTGCCTGTGCTGCTTTCCAGAGATAAGCAGATGCTTTCAGAACTGGAAAAGGGCAATGTCCTGTACCAGGCTTTTCCAATTAGAATGAAACTAATTCAGTGTAAACCTACTGCAGCCAGCAAGGCCCTGGAAAGAGCTGTTCTTTCAGTTCTCAGCTGCTTGCTTCTACTCTTGCACTGATTTCTCCCTTGTATTGACTCAACTTTTTGTTTTGTTGCATAGGAAGTCAGATCAAGGGAGCTGATCCATCCAGCTGATGGCTATGGAGTTTTATGTCATTTGGATCTACTCCCCTGTCTGATCATAGGTCCCCTGTACCTATGGGTACCAGGGAGGCAGGCAAGAACAGCTGCTCTTGGAAAGAGGTTGAGATGGCTACTTTGCATAGCCCTGCCGGCTTCTGGTGTTGGATGCACCAGATGGTGGCTTCTGGGGTTTTTTATCGCTTTAAGGAAGCCTTTGTAAAATGTAGGCTTCCCAGGCTACCCTGTGTTTTTCTGAGCTGGAGTAAGTCAATGTTTTAACTAGGCAGGAGCATACATTTCACACATTTGGATGAATAATGCTCTCATAACGAATTCAGAGATTACACCAGGGCAGCGTCACAGCTCCACATGAAACTTCAGCCATCAGCTCTTCTCTGTCTGATCCAAAGTGGAGTTTTTACATTATTAGTCAATACTGTAGATTATCATGCCAAGGTGCAGAGCCTCATGCTCCTAGTTAATCACTGTCTGATTGGTATCACTTCAGGTGTAATGCTTACTTGCATCTTTGAAGCATGTAAAAAATGCAGTAGAAGTAAAGCAACTAAACAATGCAGGAAGCTAATATTAATATTAATGTTCTGCATCTAAGTAGGCATAAGAATGATAGTTGGCCTTTTTCTCATGATTCTCTGAGATCTGTTCTTAACTTTTCATGAATATTTAAAACACATCTGTCAAAGGAAGAAAAAAAAAAGGCAGTTATCAAAACATATTTTTATTCAGTTGGCCTGAAATAGAGCATTCAACCTAAATTTCAGACAGTACTTCTGCATGCATATTATATTGGAGCTATTTCAAAACAGCACCATGACATGAGGGCATGTTCCATATAATATGCAAGTACAGTGGAATTTGTCTAGTGGGAGGTGTCCCTGTCCATGGGAAGGGGGTTTGGAACTAGGTGATCTTAAGGTCCTTTCTAACCCAAACCATTCTATGATTTTATGTTTAGCGGTGGGCTTGGCAGTGTTAGGTTAATAGTTGGACTCTATGATTTTAAAGGTCTTTTCTAACCTAAAGAATGCTGTGTTATGTTAAGGCCAGATTAAATGTTTTCATATTATGCATATTTGAATACTGCCTGTAATTAACACATCTAAGGGGGGTTTGGCTAATATCAAATCCTTCTAGCAGGCAATGAAAATTAGAGCACAAGTGGTGCAGCCACTAAATAAGTCTTACTGATTTTAGAATTGGTAGAATGGGAGCTAGCATCTTTGAGATCACCTGGGAGGTATAATTTGGGGATTTGAAAATCCGGATACTTTAGTTTTAAACTATGCAGTATCTTTGTTACAAAGCAGGTGTAAGGAAGCTGCTCTGTGTTCTTGCTTGCTTTGCCTCTGTCATTGCTAAGTTTTGATGTGTAGTCTTGTCTCCTTGCTCTTGCTGGCACATTCTTACTGTTGTCAGTTCTTAAATCTGTTTTTGATGATGGCCTTTCTGTTATGTCCCAGGAAGTAGCTGCAGTTTCTTTACCATCTTTTCAAGGATTCTATCATTATTTCCACCAATAGCCTAAGTAGTACAAGGCAGCTTCCTTTTTTTCCCCATGTGTTAGGAATTTGAGGAACACGAAATTGCTTTGTTTCTGGAATTTCAATCGGGAAGCTCAGGAGGAGCTTTGAAAGGAAATATTTCTTGTCCCTGGCAAGGTGACGGAGAAAATCCTCCTAAAAGGCATTTCCAAAACCCATGAGGGACAAGGTGACTGGCAGGAGTCAGCATGGATTTACAAAGGGGAAATCATGCTTGACCAACCTCAGTTGCCTTCTGCAATAAGGTGACTAGCTTGGTAGTGAGGAGAGAGCAGAGGGTATTGTTTACTTTGACTGCAGTAAAGCCTTCGACACTGTCTCCTGTAACGTCATCATGATGGGCTGACAAGTACAGGTTAGATAGGTGGACAGTGAAGTGAATTAAAAACTAGCTGAATGACCGGGCCCAGAGGGTTGTGATCAGGGGTGCAATGTCCTCTTGGAGACGGGTAACAAGCATTGTACTCCAGGGCTCAGTACTGGGTCCAGCACTGTTCAACGCTTTCATTAGTGACCTGGATAGCTGGACAGAGCGCACCCTCTGCTCGTTTGCAGATGACGCAAAACTGGGAGAAGTGGTTGATGCACCAGAGGATTGCGCTGCTATTCAGAGGGACATCAGCAGGTTGGAGAACTGCCCAGTTCAGCAAGGGGAAATCCAAAGTCTTGTATCTGGAGGGAATGGGGGAGGGGATTAATGCCAGGCACTGGTACCTGTTGGGAGCTTATGGGCTGGAGAGCAGCTTTGCCTAGATGTACCTTGGGGTCCTTCTCGACAACAAGTTGGCCATGAGCCAGCAATGCACCCTTACAGCAAAGGCTGCCAACAGTATACTGGACATGAGGTGATACTTGCTCTTTACTACCACTAGTGGCACTGTATCTGGATTATTGTGTCTGGTTCTGGGCTCCCCAGTACAAAAAATACAGGGAATTACTGAAGTGAGTCCAGCAAAGGACCACAAAGATGATTAATGGCTTGGAACATCTGATGTGAGGATAGGCTGGGGGGAGTTGGGCCTGCTTAGCCTTTAGGAGACCAGGCTCAGGGGCATCTTGTCAGTGCATAAAAACACATGATGGGAGGGAATGAAGACAGGGCAGACTCTTCTCAGTAGTGCCCAGTGACAGGACATGAGACAAGGGACACAGAGCACACAAGTTCCCATCAGTTCATTCAGTAGTTTAGCAATTTTCATTTTTTTTGAAAATACTATTCTTTCTAGTAGGAATTTGCCATAAACTAACCATTTTTAATATATATTTGTGTGTGTGTGTGTGCATAGATATGTGCGTGTATACACATGTTTATATATGCATATATATGTATAAATAAATAACATAATGCTTATATGAGAGATGAAGTTCTTAAAAAAGCATCCGTGTGGAGTCCTACCTATAGCATTTTATATGAGGGGTGCAGCCCAACCATTTTGCTTGGTTTTCCACAGCTGCATCTTGACAGGCTGAAGTCCTCAGCTTCAGATGGACTCTGTGAAAGCCATGCCTGTGGGCTGGTCACAGTGCATCCCTGCTTGTTATCAAAGGGAAATTCAGGGAGGTACCTCTGAATCCTGCCAGATTGATTTAGTGTCACTTATTTCCCTCCAAACATGTACATACAAGTGCACAAATGCTTCCTTTAAGGTTTCCTGTAGTATTTGATCCTTTTGTCTTCATTTTCAACCACAGTAAATGTCTATATGAAGGGCTGTTACACCGTTGTTCAGGTATAATAGCTAGGGGGTAAGCAAAATTATTTAGTCTCACTGGTCTCAGATTAACAGAAAATCCTGTTGTGCAGGATGGTTTTTAATAATTAGTGTTGCAGTGGAGACCCTGTAAGGAGTCTTCCCTTCACAGTCATGCTTATCTTGTTCGGCGGTCAGTTAGCTCCATAGTATACCTTCAGTAGGGTGAATTAGTCTAAATCATGAGGGGAAAAAACCTTATAATATGTGGCTTTAAAAAACTGCTCATGATGAAAATACATAAACATATACTTTTTCATGCTGTGAGCTTTCCTTATACCAAAACTTACTGCTCTGTATTTTCTGAACTATTTAGAATTTATCTTTATTTTCTAAAAACCCAGTCATGTAGAGAGGGTATGTTCCCCGCAGCTCTTTGAGAGCTGCCTTCCATTCTTCAGTTATGGAATATTAAAGGAATACTTTTCTGCCTGTTCCGAAAGGAAAAGAAATCAAGGAAGGTTAGTTTATGTTGAAAACTTTACTGTTCTACATTCCTAATCCCATGAAACTCTCTCTTCCCTTGCAGGACTCCGAGGAGGAGGACAGTGAGTTGGAGGCTATAAATAAGAAGCTGATAAGTCCACAAAGTTTTCAAAATTTCCGGCCTTATGTCCCGGAGGAGTTTGCTGACTTCAGTGTTTACAATGCTAGCCTGGAGAACAGGGAATGGTTTTCTTCTAAATCAGACTTCATGAGTTCACGTGTTCTTGAGAAAGAGGTATCCCGCAGCCCCACCACTAGCAGTATTACTAGTGGCTACTTTTCCCACAGTGCCTCTAATGCTACTCTGTCTGACATGCTTGTTCCCTGTAGTGATAGCACAGACCAGCTAGCCAGTCACACGAAGGAGCTGGACTCTAATGATCCCTCAGGATCATCTCTTGCACATGATTTAAGATCTTCCTCAAAGAAAGAATGTCAAGACTCAGAAAAGGAGCTAGAGAGAGAAAAGTTACCTGTGTCACCACTGAAAGAAAACAGTGCCTTAACGGAACAAGTACCACTGTCCCTCAGTGCCACTGACAGAGACTCTCAGCAGTTCCCCAGAGCTGGATCATTCTCAGCTTTAAGTTCCTCAGATAGCAAAAATACCTGTCGTACATTTGAGTTTTCAGCGCGTGAAGCAACAGTTGAGCACATGATGGACGTTCTGGAAGATCACTCCTTTACGGAGTTCATGGGTGTCGAAGATGGGAAGGACTTTGACCATTCAACAGCCTCACAGTTGGGTTCCCTTGTGTCTTCTAATGGTGTGAGCTATTCAGACCTACCCCGAGGCACGGGCGAGGAGCAGAGCGTGGGCCAGCTGAGCTCCGTGGCAGCAGCAGAGGGCAACCAGCATGCAGCCGCAGTGGAGAGCCCTCTTTGTTCTGTACTGGTGAAAGAGACTTCAGAGCGTGAGACTTACTCTGATGCTTCCGTAGACTATTTTATTGGGAAGGACCACATGGATGGTTCGGATGGTGAAGAAGGTGCTTCTGCAGATCAGGCCCATGCCTTGCCTAGCTGGGTGGCTGTGGGTGAGCAAGTCTGTGTTGGAAGCAATAAGATGGGCACGGTGAGATACGTTGGAACGGTGGATTTTTCAGCTGGAATCTGGGTTGGAGTTGAACTAAATGTTCAGCTGGGTAAGACTAAATATGTTCTGGATTATTAATGCAGCCAGTGTGATCTGTTTTTAATGTACTACCATCATATGCTGTTCAGTCCTGGGAAGTATCTCCATTTCCATATAAGCGTGGTATCTGATACACCCTATTCTAGATTTTCTTTTTAGGGGGGTGCTTGGCCTAATTTTTAACTGTCTTGAAGCCCTGTTGCTCTCACGTTATGCAGAATAATGCTTTTGCATGTTGCGGGAGTTCCCATTGGTACCCAGCTATTTTTATAGATCAGAAAAACAAGCAAAGCCTAAAATTGGCAGATTCGTTTTTCAAATCAACATGCATGTCCATGGGCAGTACTAACAATGCTCATTGCTTGTCAAACAGGTTTGCTGTTTGTGGCTTTCAGAGATTTATGGGTTTTTTTCCCCCACCGGGGAAAGTTTTCTATTACAGAGCACAGATTGACTTTAACTTCAGGTCAGTGGGGGTCAGAAAAAGTGAGTGCTCTGCAAGTGTTTGGAGACTGCTACAGAAATGCTTCAGATCTTTTAAAAAGATGCTATGTTTTTAGTAGTTTAATAGATACTAACACTGATACGAGAAGTTTCTCTGGCAGTGAAGTTTTAGGCCTTCCAAGGAATTGGTTTTGAGGATAGTTTATTTTGTAAAATGAACAAACATTTAATTTTTTTAAAACTTTGTTAGTTAGCAAAGCGGTATTTGGGGAAATCGTCTTTTTGGTCACATTCAAGACCTCCTTTCCAGGTTTTGTTCTCCCAAGTGTATGGTATGCATCTGGCTTCATTGCTCAGCATTAACAGTCCTTGACTGTGTGACAGATGCCAGCATTGCTTCACTAAAGGGAAATCCTGCCTGACCAATTTGGTGGCCTTCTATGATGGGGCTATGGAACTGATGGACAGCGGTAGAGCAGTTGATGTCATCTACCTGGACTTGTGCGAAGCATTCCACACTGTCCCACACAACATCCTTGTCTCTAAGTTGGAGAGACATCAATTTGATAGGTGGACCACTCGGTGGATAAAGAACTGGCTGGATGGCCGCACGCAAAGAGCTGTGCTCAATGGCTCAGTGTCCAGCTGGAGACCAGTAACGAGTGGTGTCCCTCAGGGATGGGTCTTGGGAGCGGTCTTGTTCAACATCTTTGTCAGTGACATGGACAGTGGGATTGAGTGTGCCCTCAGCAAGTTTGCTGATGACACCAAGCTGTGTGGTTCAGTTGATACCCTGGAGGGAAGGAATGCCATCCAGAGGGACCTTGACACGCTTGTGAGGTGGGCTGATGCCAACCTCATGAAGTTTAACCATGCCAAGTGCAAGGTTCTACGCCTGGGTCAGAGCAATCCCAGGCACAGCTACAGGTTGGGCAGAGAGGAGATTCAGAGCAGCCCTGCAGAGAAGGACTTGGGGGTGTTGGTCAATGAGAAACTTAATATGAGCTGGCAGTGTGTGCTTGCAGCCCAGAAAGCCAACAGTATCCTGGGCTGCATCAAAAGGAGAGTGACCAGCAGGTCGAGGGAGGTGATCCTGCCCCTCTACTCTGCTCTCGTGAGACCTCACTTGGAGTATTGTGTGCAGTTCTGGTGTCCTCAACATAAGAAGGACATGGAACTGTTGGAACAAGTTGAGAGGAGGGCCACGAGGATGATCAGGGGACTGGAGCACCTCCCGTATGAAGACAGGCTGAGAAAGTTGGGGCTGTTCAGCCTGGAGAAGAGAAGGCTGCGTGGAGACCTCATAGCAGCCTTCCAAGATCTGAAGGGGGCCTATAGGGATGCTTGGGAGGGACTCTTCATTAGGGACTGTAGTGATAGGACAAGGGGTAACGGGTTCAAACTTGGAACAGGGGAAGTTTGATTGGATATAAGGAAGAAATTCTTTACTGTGAGGGTGGTGAGGCACTGGAATGGGTTGCCCAGGGAAGTTGTGAATGCTTCATCGCTGGCGGTGTTCAAGGCTGGGTTGGACATAGCCTTGGGTGGCATGGTTTAGTGTGAGGTGTCCCTGCCCCTGGCAGGGGGGTTGGAACTAGATGATCTTAAGGTCCTTTCCAACCCTAACTATTCTATGATTCTATAACCAAGGGTATTTGTGCTTAAAGGCTGCAATTGTACATGCTAAAATAAGTGCCAAGAACTAATTCTGTTCATTCATTTTCATTGAAGGGAAGCATGATGGAATTGTAAAAGGCAGAGAGTACTTCCACTGCAAACCACGACACGGTGTCTTTGTTCGTCCTGGGCGCCTCAGCAAAGTACCAGCTTCCGTGAGGAAATGGAGTAGCACTTCACGGTCTCAGGCATCTTCCACTTCAGATAAACAGAGAAGTTCCATGCTTCAAGGCTCATCACCCACTCCTAAAACAGGAAGAGAAGTCCTCTGCCATTTGGGTGATGCAGCAGCTTCTGCTTTTTCTAGGAAACAGGAGAACAGGAAATCTTGGATTAACTAAACTGCAGTATTTTTGCACTTACTACACGCATCACTGTGTAGAAACTTTATGGATTTTTGAAGCTATTGTACATTTTAATCTGTCCATATGGAACGTGCATTCTCTAGAGTCCTTGACTTAATTCTCTAATTTTTTATAAATAATATATATATATTATATATATATATGAATGTGTATCTATAGTTTGTCTGCCAGGGGGCAGATATGGCTGCACACTAAAACACAGTTAAAGCTGACCTGTAGATAACTGAGGTACTGGACTGTTCGATACACAGCAACTTGGAAGATATATTTTAAACAACAAAAAATATTTTATTGTGGACAAAGCAGGATGTAAATCCATATTTGGGGGGGGGGGGGGGAAGCTACGGTTTGCTGTTCTTAATTACCAAAGAACTTGTTTTAGACTGACACATTTACTGTTTCTATCTTTCTATTGTAAATGTTTTAACTGGTAACATGGTGCCATTCTTCTTTTGGTCACCGGGCACTGTGCAGCCTTACGTTCCATGTTTAAGCACACTGAAATATCCAACTGCTTCGTATTTTTTGTCTTCCTAGAGGCCTGCCACTGTGCTGACTTGGCGTTGGATTGAAAGGACTAACAATGCCTGAGGCTACATGTCTGGCATTTCATATGTTCACATAAGCCGGCTGGGCAGTTTGACTGCAGGAACAGTATTACTGCAAGGGTGTGAGAGGACATTTGGGATTTTTAGGGGGGGAGTGGGTTGGTTTATTGGGCGGGGGGGAATGGGGAAACTAAGAAGCAGTAAATGGATCATGACTGCAAACTTTGCACTTGTTACTTGCTGGTTATTATCAAGCTGAAATAGAACCTGTTAAGGTAATTTTAATCTGTAAAGTTTATTTTAATATTGGGAATGATGGAGGGATTTATGTCTGGTGCTCATGAATTCCTAAGAAGGTTGTTCCACATGTAGATACTGTAGATGCCTGTACAAGCGTTGTGGCTGTTTTTAAAGTAACACGGTAAAAAAGGAGTGAAGTGAATGGCCTGCTGTATCCGTTCTTTGTTTCTTACCAAGTGAATGATTGAGATACCTGGGATCTTACTGAAAAGCTGCTGTTCTTTCTTTGATTGTTGTGTACAGTAAGCGAACTCTCGTATTTTACTATTTACTGTAAAGAACTGTAATTTATATACTGCTATACTGTATTTAATTGGTAAAGACCTACTGTGTGTTAGAATACAGACTGTTTACTTGGGATTTTAAAACAAATGGTTTGCCTGTATTTGGTACAGTGAGGTCTCGTGGTCAAATAGCACACTCGTTCTAGCTGGAGGTGCTCAGATGTAAAGTCGTTTGTAAAAGTGCTGGAGAATGGTATGACTGGAGTAGAAGACTGGGTGCTGGTTATTCATCCACTTCCACACTGATCGGTTTGTGCAGCCTAAGAGGAGAATAGCAGCCCCTGTAGATACAGCTCACCTGCTGTTTTCCCCATCCTTCCTAGGAGGAGGAGCAGAGCTGGGGAGCTCCTGCCAGAGAATGGCATTATGTGGGTCAAGGGGATATGGGACAAGTTCCTGGGAGGCCGATTGGACAGCCTTGTGGCTAAGTATGTTAATGCCTCTGCTGAGTACAAAGCAGTTGGCAGCTGGGAGGGTAATGTGTTGGGGGAGGAGTGAAAGGAGGGGGGAAGATGTTCAGTGTACTTGCCCTTGACATAGCTTTTGGCTCTTCTGAGACAGGATTCTTGCATGTTAATTGATTTTGGTGAAATGACTGTCTTTGCAGAACATTTAATACTTCTGGTGTCCACCTGGAGTTGCATTAATGATACCTCTGCTGGAGGAAATTGCTGTAATAGAAAGGACTTGTGCAGAAGTATTTTATCAAGTGCACACGATCATAGAACACTACCAGGTATCTACACCCAACACCACTGATTGAGATCAATTTTAGATGTCACTTTAATCTTTTTATAAAGCTTTTCAGAAAACACACATTACAACTGCCCTTAGTTAATTTAAAGTTAGAAGGAGGATATCTAAAGAATCATAGGATCATAGAATAGTTAGGATTCGAAAGGACCTTAAGATCATCTAGTTCTAACCCCACTGCCATGGGCAGGGACACCTCACACTAAACCATGCCACCCAAGGCTCTGTCCAACCCAGCCTTGAACACCGCCAGCGATGGAGCATTCACAGCTTCCCTGGGCAACCCATTCCAGTGCCTCACCACCCTTACAGTAAAGAATTTCTTCCTCATATCCAATCTAAACTTCCCCTGTTTAAGTTTGAACCCATTACCCCTTGTCCTCTCACTAAAGTCTCTCATGAAGAGTCCCTCCCCAGCATCCCTATAGGCCAACTTCAGATACTGGAAGGCTGCTATGAGGTCTCCACGCAGCCTTCTCTTCTCCAGGCTGAACAGCACCAACTTTCTCAGCCTGTCTTCATACGGGAGGTGCTCCAGTCCCCTGATCATCCTCGTGGCCCTCCTCTCAACTTGTTCCAACAGTTCCATGTCCTTTTTATGTTGAGGACACCAGAACTGCACACAATACTCCAAGTGAGGTCCCATAAGAGCAGAGTAGAGGGGCAGGATCACCTCCCTCGACCTGCTGGTCACGCTCCTTTTGATGCAGCCCAGGATACTGTTGGCTTTCTGGGCTGCAAGCACACACTGCCGGCTCATATTAAGTTTCTCATCAACCAACACCCCCAAGTCCTTCTCCGCAGGGCTGCTCTGAATCTCTTCTCTGCCCAACCTGTAGCTGTGCCTGGGATTGCTCTGACCCAGGCGTAGAACCTTGCACTTGGCATGGTTAAACTTCATCAGATTGGCATCAGCCCACCTCACAAGCGTGTCAACGTCCCTCTGGATGGCATTCCTTCCCTCCAGCGTATCAACCGAACCACACAGCTTGGTGTCATCAGCAAACTTGCTGAGGGTGCACTCGATCCCACTGTCCATGTCACTGACAAAGATGTTGAACAAGACCGGTCCCAGCACCAATCCCTGAGGGACACCACTAGTCACTGGTCTCCAACTGGATATTGAGCCATTGAGCACAGCTCTTTGCATGCTGCCATCCAGCCAGTTCTTTATCCACTGAGTGGTCCAATGCAATGGGATAATATGAAGATGTAAGCATTTTAGTTGATATGCTCCTCAAAGCTGTGGTGCATGAACAGAAGCACTAATGTTGCTAATGTTAGACTAGGAGTTTGTTGTCCTGAACTTTGTAATCAGTGGAAGAAAACTGTGGTGATAATCCAACTGCAACTTGATTTTCATTGCTGGTTTGTTGGGTTTGGGGTTGGTTTGTTTTACTAGTATCTTAATCAGCATCCAAAGTACCCTGTCTAGTATGCGGGATGTGCAATCCATACTAGGACTTCAATTTAAAAAAACCAACCAACCCCAATTGTAACACTGCATAACATAGGGCAGAGCTCATCCCTCTTCCATCTGACCTGCCAGAACAAACCTGCCGTCTCAGTGTTGACAGACTTTGGCCATCAGGATAGTTATAATAGTAAGACCATGATGGCCTTCCTCTTGGTTTTCTGAATTTAAGTGGGTTTTTTTCAGGCATACATGCATTGTGTGGACTCAGCCAGAACTCTGCGAGAGCAGCTGATACGGCCCAGTTTGCACGAGCACAGGGTTTAATTGGTACTGCTCCATCTTGAATGCTCCCTGCAAAAGTCTTCTTCCTTCATGTTTGCAACTGGAGCTGGAATAGTGCATCCTGCCATGGTGTAAGCAATAAGAAGCAGCAGTGTAATGAAAGAAGTGTAGGATGTAGGCTCTGGGAGCAGCCTCTGGGTATCCTTATCTGTCTGTGGGTAACCGTACAGAGGGGCCAGGTCAGAGGCAGGGGCTGGGTGAGAGTGCAGTGTGGTGGGACTTGCCTTTCAGCCCTCCCCGTGTCAGGATATGCATTTCAGGGACCTCTTCATCTGTTTAGCTGGTAATTTAAGGCATTCAAAGGGACAAAAATGTGTGAAATCTCAGGTTGACTGTAAAGGACTAGAGCTATTTAAAGTTGTTGGGGAAGGGTGGAGAGAAGGCTGCATAAAAACGGTTGGTGTCTTGTTTCTGCAGAAAAACAAGCTCAAAACGGATTTCCTCATAAAAACTGTGGAGATTCTTAAACTATCCAGATTGTTAGCAGTGACTGTGAACTCCAAATGCCTGAGGGTGGACCTGACAAACCCCCAGGTTTTCAGGCCTGCCTGAGCATAATTTAATCTGCGTGAGACGTCGGAGTAGGGAACGTTGTGAGAGAGCCGCGCTGCCTCAGGAGCCGCTCCCGGGCTGCATGCACCCCTACCTCCCTCACACACTGGCGGCCGGACGGTACCTCCGTCAGCCGCTCCGCAGGGACAGGGCGAGGGCGGAGCCGAGCGAGGGCCGGCCCCGCCGCAAACCTGGGGCGGGACGTGCGGCGCCGCACGACTCGGCCGCACAGCCGCGGCCGGTCACCGCGCTGAGGTAAGTGCCCCGGGCGCGGCAAGAGCCCGCGTCCCATGGCTTCCACGTCGGGGGACGGAGCCGCGCCGAGGGGGAGGCGGCGATGGCGGCTACCGCCACCTCCTCCGCGACGGGACTCCTTCCCCCGGCGCTGTTCGCCTTCGCCTTTCTGCAGGCGGGCAGCAGCACGTACGCCTGCTGGCCGCTGGGGCTGCTGCCGCGGCTCCGTCCCGGGGTGAGCCCTTCCCAGCGAAGCGCCCGTCGGGGTTGTTTTTGTGTTCTTAAAACGCGGTTGACGGTCGGATCCTGGGAGCTGCTTTGGCGTGAGACGGCGAAATGGCAAGTGAAATGTTGTAGAAAACCCGCGGCGTGTGTTTTGGGGCCTTAGCGAATTTGTTCTTTGAGCAGAATGAACATCTTGGGTTCTTAACTGGAAGCAAAAGATCATCCCATCCTCAGGATCTCCTGTTTGAGCTGTCTGTTTTTTGCAGCGCAAGGAAGGGAAGTTGAAGGTGCAAGATAAAACTGTGATGAATAGTCTTTGTACCTGTTCTTTATGGAGAAACCCTTGCAGAAATATGCTCCCTCAGTGGGCTGCTTGTGTTGTCCTTATTTCTCCCCAGGTGAAGTACTTCCGAGGGATGCTGATGAGTCTCTTTCAATTTACCGCTAGAAGGTTGGCTTCCCGAGCATATTGCGGACTTAAGGCTTCTTCAAAGAAACATAAGTTTTGCGTGGAAATGGCTCGTCGTAGTTCAAGTAAGACATGAATGTGTTCCCTTGTGTACCCTGGACAGGTTTTTAAGCTAGATTTTAAATTCTAGAAGGTTTTATGTAATAGGTGACATCTATAGCTTAGTTCAGAATTTTTAGAACAGCTTGAACTTCATTTCCTCCCCTATCTCCCCCTCCCTGGCTGCTAAAATTCATCTTTTATGTCTGTATTCTGTATAGTTCCCCAGACCCTTGCATAGTTGCAGTCAGCATGATTGCCTGGCAACATGGTTTTAGTGTTTATAACTTATGCACACAAACGTATGCTGGTTAATTGCAGTTCCTTTTCATAATCCTAATGGGTAATAAAAATCACTCCTTCTTTCTTTGCACAAGAATTCTGGAGGCCCTCAAGCATTTGTAGTGACTCAGGAGCAGGGTATTGGGTAACCCTAACAGCCCTGTTCTGTCTGGTAGTAGTAAATATCCTCTTTTTGTTTCCTTGGGGGTTTTTTGTGTTTGTTTTTTAAGCTGAGGATGTGCCTTAACGTGAAAACCATGCACAGAACTTCACAGTTATCATGGTAACCCCCCTAACAAAAAAAAGCCCTCCAAAGAACACATAGTAAATCATGAAGATTAGGCTTGTGGTCAGCAGCCCGAAGTTCAGCTGAAGGCCGGTCCCTAATGGTGTACTGTAGGAGTCTTGTCAATATTGTTTAACACCTTCATTAGCGATCTGGATGATGAGGCAGTGTACCCCAAGCAAGTTTGTGGATGGCACCAAACTAGAAGGAGTGGCTGATACACCAGAGAGTCATGCTGTTATACAGGGGCACATCAACAGGCTGGGGACATGGGCTAACATAAACCTCATGAAGTTCAGCAAGTGGAAATGCCAAGTCCTGCGTTGGAACAGCCTTAAGCACCAGGACAGTCTGGTGTTGATCAGTGGGAAGGCAGCTTGGTAGAAGAGGCTCTGAGGGTCCTGATGGGCACCAAAGCCAGTGATAAACCCTTGGGGCAACAAAGGCCAGTGGGTGTCTTGGGATGTACTCAGCAGAGCATCTCCATCAGGCTGAGGGAGGTAATCCTTGCCCTCTGCTCAGCATGATCAGACACACCTGGAGGGCTAGATCCAATGGTGGGCTCCCCAGTATGACAAAGACATGGGCAAACTGGAGAGAGTCCGTCAAAGGGCTTTGAAGATGATTAATGTCTTCGAGCATCTGAGATGTGAGGAGAGGCTGTGGGGAGCCAGGACTGCTCAGCCTTTAGGACACCAGGCTCAGGGGCATCTTATTAGTGCATAAAAACACATGATGGGAGGGAATGAAGGCAAATGCGGACCCTTCTCAAGTTGTGCCCAGTGGCAGGACATGAGATAAGGAACACAAAGCAGACAAGATTCCATCTGAACACAAAGAAACACTGGGGGTGTTTTGCTATGGGGGTGGTCAAACACGGGAATGGGGTGTGCAGAGAGGTTATAGTCTCCATCCTTGGGGACACTCAAACCCAACCTGGCTGGACATGGTCCTGCTCTGCCTGACCCTGCTTGAGCAGGGTGTTGGACAGACAGTCTCCAGAGGTCCCTTCTCACCTCAGCTGTTCTTTGATTCTAAAATATGTTGCTTTAGTTAATATCTGAGGTAAGCCAGAAGGTATTTATTTTATCTCACTGTAACTAACCTGTTCCTTTTTAATGCTGTCTTGACCCATAGAAAAATATAAAGGAAATTTCCCATCTTCTTTCCCAAGTGACTTTACCTTGCAGGGGAAAATGGGGGGAATGTACACTCAGAAATAGAAAATACAATTGCAAACCTAGAAAATGGCCAAGATGCCTCAGCAGGAAATGCATTTTTCCAAATGCCTTTAATTTTGAAGGTGATACTTTGTAACTAAGTGTAGATTTTTTTTTCATCTTGGGATCTTGCCTTAAAATGAGGAAGCAAACAGTTCCTGGGTGGTTGTGGCAAAAGTTGTTATCAAGGTAGCACTGACTGTGGTCTTAGTTTAAGGCTCTGTCTTTCAAATGTTGAGTGTATTCATGGTTTAATACGTGTTGCCCTCCCAAGCTTATTTGTACGTGTTTTTGAGGATTTCCGGGAATTTCCCTTCAAATTCTAATATGAACTCAGAAACAAGTTAGTATTCTACACTTAAAGTACTGGGAGGGGTATGTGGAAGCCATCTCTAGATGTGTAAGTTTGGCAGCACTGTCTGTATGGCTTCTTAAATAAAAGTACAAGCATTTGAGCAGCTGTTTGTTTTTCCTCCCCGCACACAGATATGGCTGATTTTCGAGAGGTGTTTGCCAAAGCGAAGCACATAGTCATCATCACAGGAGCTGGCGTTAGTGCGGAGAGTGGAGTCCCAACCTTCAGAGGGGCTGGAGGTTTCTGGAGGAAGTGGCAAGCCCAGGTATATACTGGTGGCACGTGTCTGCGCAGCTCTGCTGCAATGCCTGTTGGGTGGGTGATGGTAGAGGGTGGAAGTTCTCCACACAGCTGTCCCTTTACACCTGTATCTGCAGCTGTCCCCTGCGCTGCTTCTCTGTCCTTATCAGTTGTTTGGGAAAAACAGTGTTCTTGCAGACAGCTCTGGGTCTTTCTACCATCCTTGTTTCCTTGCTGCCTTGCAGCTTAGCTGTGTGGTCATCTTTCAACACCCTCACTGTTTTCCTACCTTGTTTCCTACTTCCTGTTTTAAACTTAAGAGCCTTTTGCCAAAATAACAAAGGACAGAACCAATGATAGTGACTAGTTGTTTTTCATTAAATCTTGGTTTCTCATCATACTCTTTAAAAATGTTTTAGGATGTTTTTTATTGTTTGGGGGCAGTGTTCTTCACAGTCTTTAATTCTCCCACAAGCTCTGTCTCTTGCTGGTGTGACCTTGCAGCGTCGGGATCCACTGGGGTGGGAGAAGAGGCTGAAGCAGATGCTGTGGGGTGGAGGGGTGCAGTGGGGAGCACCTGCATAAGTTGCATAGGTGCCTCAGGAGTCTGATCCTGCATGCTGGTGCAGGTGTTTCACGTAACTGCTACACTGTCAGTAAATGCTGCCCCAAATGCTGCTCTCTCTTTGGCTTTCTTTACGTTTCTTAATGCAGCACTCATGAAAGATTTGATGAGATTAAAAAGGGGTCAGAGAAATGAGTTTTTCAAGATAGTTTAAAGATGCATTTTTTTCTTTCAGTGCCTATCAATTCAAATAAAGTATTTATGTGTATAAATGCCCGGTTCTTCTGCAGCAGAAATCTTGCATTCAGCATTTTTATATCAGAATTGCATGTTCATAGAATCATAGAATAGTTAGGGTTAGAAAGTACCTTAAGATCATCAAGTTCCAAGCATTAAACCTAGATACTCCTTGTTTTAAAAGGAAGATAAGGCAAACTTAAAGTTACTGTGAAAAGTACAGCTTAGATTTTACCAACATGTAAAAGACAAGACATTAGACTTTGATTTTGACAATGGCTATAATTTGTCTTGTGTTACACTTAAATTAAGACAGAAAAGAAGTTGCTAGCAAAGGAAATATATTCACATAATGTTGAGTTTTATGGCTGCTGTGAAAAAGAGAGTTGTGAACCCTAAAAGTTTTGTGCATTGAAATATCTTACTTTCCTTTGTGCTGCGCTACACTCTTTATAGTTTGGTGGGGTGGCACAGAATAAGGTCCAGGTGTACTGTGTAAAATCATGTACCACACTGCTGATACCAGTTATTTCCTCATTTGATAAGATAATTGGACTTGTCATCCCTATAAAGGCTATTGAAGTATATTTTCATCAACTGCATATGGTTACAAATAATTTGCTTCTTATAATCTTGCGCTGGTAGCAATGTCAGTGGCAGCAATCTAGCTGGTTTCATCTGGGGAGGGCATTTTCTTGCCCTTTTGCTAGTAGCATGACTTGTCGAGTCTTTTCCAGGAGCTGGCTACTCCAGAGGCTTTTGCACGAAACCCTTCTCGTGTGTGGGAGTTTTACCACTACCGCCGGGAGGTGATGTTGAGTAAACACCCGAACCCTGCACACATTGCCATTGCAGAGTGCGAAAAGCGACTGAGCAAGCAAGGACGGAGCGTTGTGGTCATTACTCAGAATATTGATGAACTACACAGAAAGGCAGGCACAAAGCACCTCTTAGAAATCCATGGTAAGAATCAGCTTACCTGTCTGCTTATGGGCCAGCAAACCTGGGGGGAAGAAGAGAGAGCAGGATAAGTACTGGGAGAAAAGAAACTTGCCTTTAAAATGGTAATAACTTGCACAAACTTATTTACTGTAACACCGTGTTCTCTTTTGGAAGTTGTTTTGGGTACTTCATATGCATTGGGCATAGTTTAATTTTGATTGAGTCATAGTTTAGAGGGACTGTTGTTGCTCTTCACTGTGGCCCTTCAGCTGAAGGGACTGTGTTGTGTCTCTTTGCTGGGTCTGGCCTGTGCTTAACTGTGGCACTGGTCACTTTGGGTTGCTGAACAAAAGCATGTGTTTGCACTGTGTAAATAATCTCCTTCATAATGCTGCCAGGTTTCAACACTTGGCTGTTACATTCATGTAGTGTTAACAAAGTTACCCACCAGGTGTAGTCTTCAAAGTCAAATAAAGGCAGTACAGGATAAACACAGCCACTTGCTTGTGCAGCCATGCCCCAGACGGGTTGTTTGATCCCTGATGTTTTCTCTTGGTGTGTTTCAGGTAGTTTATTTAAAACTCGATGCACCAACTGTGGAAATGTAGCTGCAAATTACAAGAGTCCAATATGCCCCGCGTTGGCTGGGAAAGGGTAATTAATACATCTGCTTGTAAACTGCATTTTCTACTTTGTCTGCTGTTCAGTAGGAAAGGAGCCATTTCAGGAGCATGCAGTAGTTTTGGCTGCCCATCTGGTTTTACATTAGTAGTATTAACATTTAAATTTCACACAGCTGTTTGGATCCATGAGTGTGCTGTTCAGTAACTTCAGTGAGAGCCCATGATGTTGTAAAAGAATAACTGTGAACGAATAACTGTTAGCACAATGTTACGTGTGTTTTAATTAGCAGAATTTCAGATGGTCTGAAACTCTTATTTTGGACATCAGCTAGTTGTAGTCTTTGAGAATGTGTGTTTTCTGCCATCCTCTTCACCTCCCAGGATTTTTATTAAGTCCTTAAATTTATTCCTTAAAGTGGACTGCCATCACTCGATACATGTATTGTCCTCTTTGTCTGTCACCTCGCAACTTTTGTCCTTTGGCTCCTCAGTAAGATTCTCATTATTACAGGCCTCAAAATCAAGATGTAATAAACAATTGGGAGGGAGGTGTCAGTTCCCAGGATTTCTGTAACTTCAAAAGTTGCAGAAAAATCCTTCGGTTGCCTTTTTCCAGCCATCCTCTTGCTTTCACCTCTTAAAAAAAAGGGGAGAGGCATACGGTCATAGATTTTTAGGTATTTCTCCTTTGCATTTCACCAGACCTTTAGGTAGTTACTTAAATGTTTGTAGTGCCTTTGTCAGAGTTTGACCAGCTTAGGACAATTGCTTAGCTCTGGGATAATCCTGAATAAACACCTGCTTCCCCTGTGTGTGGTATGGTGGGGTTGTGGTAGGTGTTGAAGTTCACTGAAGTTGCAAAGATTTCTTGATTGGAGAGTGTGCTTTAGAGAATACTGAGTTTTTATTAATGTACAAAATGCACTTTGTATGGCTGAATATGTATTGCGATTTTGTAACTTCAGGGCCCCAGATCCTGAAACAGAGGATGCTGTGATTCCAGTTGAAGAGCTTCCTCAGTACGTGAGGACTAATTTGTGTTTTGCTGTTACCTCTTTCTGCTCTGTTGTGCATCTCAAAGGCTTATATTACTGCTCATGTAGTTTTGGAAGGACATGGAGACTTTCTCCAGGAGAAAAAGGCGTGTGACTTTTCCTCAGAGAATTGATCTAAAGTTATGGGGGACAGCAGAGAACAGGAGTGTGCACTGGAAGTTTACTGTGATGCGAAAGGCATGGCATGTTTGTGCACTTGAGCATCAAGCTGAAACATGCCTAAATTCATGGGGCTTGTAGTAAGTGGAGTCATAGTAGAATTGAAGTGAGAATCTAAGTGCTACACAGTAAACATTTTGCTCCTTTGTGGGTGCTACCTGCCATTAGTCAATCTGGAGCACTGTGCTGAGGCGCAGCCACAGCATAGTCTTTTGCAGGCATTAAATGTGCCATGGTGCTCTTTTATAATGGCTGCAGGTGCAAGAGGCCACCATGTTTTTCATCTGGTTCCTAAGGAAAAGAAGCTAACACAATGCGTTTGTTTGTCAGTTCGCTTTCTCCTTAAAAACCCATTGGCCAGTTTGTTGAAGTCAATGGAGGCTGAGGTCTTGTAGCACATACTATGTTTCAAGTTTCATGCATTTCAGGCACTGAGTAAGGGGCTGACACCACTAAGTATTTGAGTTACACAACTGTTCAGCAACATGTTCCATGTGGCCGGGCAGCATGTGTGTACTTTCAGCATACGTGTGGCACAGCATCAGATGCCCTCTGCCCAGCACGCAGTAGAGGAGGGAGTGGGGAGGGCTGTGAAAGAGAAAAGAGGAGGATCAAAGGCAGGTAAGATGTGCCCAAATGAGAATGAAAACAACCATGTATAACCTTGTCCCTTTGTGATGCTTGAACAGGTGCGAGGAGGACGGTTGCAATGGGCTCCTCCGTCCCCACGTTGTGTGGTTTGGTGAAACCCTGGATCCCGACATTCTCACTGAGGTGGAGAAGGAGCTTGATATTTGTGACCTCTGCTTGGTAGTGAGTGACGCACTTGTTACCTGGCCTCTGAACCAACAGGAACGCCACACGAAAGGGGTTGTACCACCTGGGTAAAGGGGTTGCATGCACACTTCCCTGAGGAAAACTAAAAGCCCCCACGGGATTCTCTGTTGTCAAGTGTGAAACTTTAAAAGGCCATGAAGTCTGAAAACATACATAACACTACTTGGAAATCAGCAGGTTCAGCATGTGTGCATCGTGCTCAGCTGGCACCTGCCATCTGCATTCAGTACACGCAGGGGTTAGAGGGTTGCTAATATTGTTTAGCTGTTAAATTTCTCAAACAGTGAAAATTATTATGATTATTTTGATGCTCAGCTAAGAAAAAAGTGACAAAACGTGATAAGAAGGTAGCTAGCTGTTATCACAGGCTACTTTCTTTTGTGAGGTGGTTTACACGCTCACTGGTTCCAGCTCACTGACCCAAACACTTGCTCAGAATAATGTGTACCCTTCATAGACTAACCCCAAGTAACAGAAAGAACATCTTGTTTTGTTTTCCTGAACACAGGGTCTTTCCACCTACAGTTATAATCTACAAACAGGCTTCTTTGGGTTACATCAGAGAAACCAGTCCCAATTCTGCTACACATGCAGTGACACTAAATACAGATACTGATTTTGCTTCATTTCTGTAGGGATCTTCATGCTTTAGTGGTTTTGCACATCCAGCTTTCTGAGAAGGGTCCTTGCCTTGTGGGTTGGTTTGGTTTTGCCTGTTTAACTGCTGGCCTGCTACACTCATTGTTTTTTGCCCTGTGCCTGCAGGTCGGAACCTCCTCTGTGGTGTATCCTGCTGCCATGTTTGCCCCGCAGGTATCTGCTAGAGGAGTGCCAGTTGCAGAATTTAACATGGAAGCTACTCCTGCTACAGACAGATTCAGGTAAAGCTGTTCAGTTTTAAACTAGCAAACTTTAGTCCCCTGCATCTTCACTCTTTTGCATTGAACTGCTAAAATGCTTAGCAAAATTTTAAACAAACACGATCTAGTTTTATTTCCCGTGTTTAACAAATACTATTTTATTCTAATAAGAAGAGGTGATTGCTCTTTCTTGATAGAGTTAACTTACACTGAAGTAAGTTCCTGCACTTCCTACAGAGCAGTTGTGTCTGCCCCACCCCAGGCAGCATTCAAGGCTAGCGTGGACCTTGCTTTGAGCAACCTGGTCTAGTGGCAAGTGTCCCTGCCCGTGGCAGGGGGTTGGAACTGGATGAGCTTTAAGGTCCCTTCCAACCCAAACCAATCTATGCAGACACAACTGTATGTTTCTAAGTTCCTGGGAGTCCCTCTCCCTAAGCAGCGGGGCTCACTCGCTACCTGCTTGTCAGACACACCCGGGCACTGCCAGAAGCAAGCAGCGTGTCGCTGGTCGTGCCTGCCCCTCCAACCGGCTGCTCCCTTCCAGGTTCCACTTCTCGGGCCCCTGCGGGACCACTCTGCCGCCGGCGCTGGCTCGTCACGAGACGGAGATCATCTCCTGAGCACCTCGGAGCGCCCGGCGGGGAAGTGCCAAGCCTGGCGGCCCGGGGGGGCTATGACGGGTGGGAGGCGGCGGCGGGTCGCGCCGTACTGCTCCTCCCCTGCTCCCCACCGCAATAAACGCTCGGCGGGGCCCGGGGCGGCTCCGCTGCCCTCCTGCCACTGCCGCTCGTACCTCAGCGAGTCCCCTGTGTGTGCGCGTGCGCTGCTGGAGGGGGCGGGGCTGGGCCGCGTGCAGCCCGGCGCGCTTCCGGGGCGGGGGTCAGGCGGGCGGCGCGGGGGCCATGGCGCGGCGGTCGAAGGGGGCCGCGGGCAGGCGCGGGGGGCCCCCCGCGGTCCTGGGGCCGCCCTCCTCGGAGGATGAGGCGGACGAGGCACCGGAGGAGGTGTCCTTCGGCGTGGCGAAGGAGGCGGCCGAGACCGAGCGGAAGCTCGTGGGGGAGGCGGCCCGGAGGTACCGGCACCCGCGCGCGAGCCCTCATCTCTTTTCCCGTCGCCCTCTTGTCCCCACCCTGAGTCCGTACTGACGGCGCCTCTCGGCTCCCCGCAGGCACCGGGAGCTGCTGAAGGAGAAGCGGCGGCGGCGCCAGGAGCTGTTTGCGGAGCAGAAGGTACGGCGCGCCTCCCGCCCGCAGCCCTCGGGGGCAGTCCCTCCCCTTCCCGCCCCGCTAACAGTTCCCTTCTCCCCGCAGAAGCGAAAGCTGCTCCCCGAGGCCGTGTTGCAGGAGCTGGCCGCCGCGCCGCCCGCACGGTGAGCGGCGACGTGAGGCGGCGGGTGGATGCTGGGGTGTCGGCACATGGTGCGGCCCCGTCGCGTCCTGCCGTTAGGGGGAGGACGGGGTGGAAATGGGGCTCGATGGGGGCTCTGAGGGTGGGTTGGAGGAGTAACGCGTTGCCTTGTCTCCTCCACAGACCCGAGAAGAAAGCTGCGGCAGCTGACCCAGGTATACTAGTGCCTGTCCTACCTTCGTGCAGTACCTGGCACCTCGGGACTTTGAGTGCTAGAGCTGCAGTGGGAGAAGCGCCTCTTAAAATCTGAAATGTGAACAGGCGGGACAGGCAGAACGGTGTTGCCAAGGGAAAACCTATGTGGAAAAAAGTCGTATTTAATCTCATTCCTGCGCTGTTTATGGAAGTTGTTTGCTGTACAGTGGTTTCAGTTAAAATAGCCCGTGATGTTTAGAAGGTAGCAGGCAGGTGTTATAGAGAAGTGAAAGCGAGGATTACCAGAGGGAGATTAATATTTAGCATTTGAGTTATAAAGGCTGTTCCTGGATGGAGTTGTTCATCACCCTGATACTTTACATATCATACTATGATTTAACAGCATCTGTAAAAAAATCAGGTAACTTTTTTTCAACTTCTGAACTAGAAAATCAAATGTCTGGAGTATTCCTGACCCCTGTTTTGTTGCTCTCTTCACCTGTACTTCGAAATACTTGAAGTTTTGGGTTGTTTTTAAACAACTCTTTCATCCATACTTACATTGTTACATAGCTGGATGATGTAACTGCTTTTTCTTCCTTTTACTATTGCTTTAAAAAAATCTGTTGGCATAAGCAAAAGATGAGCTCAGGATATAGCTCTGAACACTCAGTAGCCATAGTACTTTATGTATTGAATGGTGAGACTGAAGCTGAGGCTGGACCCCTCTCTGTGTGTTACTCATAGCTGTTGTGCTGCATTTAGTATTTGTCCTGATGACTCCTGTTTTGTGGTGTTAAGGAAGTTACGGTATGCCAAGGAAGGGGAAGGGAAAAACTGGCTGGCAGTACTTTGGGTGGCTCCCCTGAGGTGTGCTGCTTCTCTTTCCTCTAATAGCCTTTCTGTGATGGCTGCACTTTCTAGCTGTGACTGCTCAGAGCTGCTGAAAAATGCCTGTTGGGAGTTCTCTAGAGACCTCTAATTTCCTGCAGCCTAATAACAGTTGTTTCACTCCTGTCCCTCTTTCACTTGCAGCTCGATTCATAATTAATTGGTAAATTTTCTATTCAATTTACCTTAGGTAAACGCCGTGGAGGTGGGGCTGTGAAGCAGAAACAAGGGCAAGTCCAAAGGCAAGGCAAAGCCAAAAAGCTGGTGAAGAAAGACAAGCAAAGAAAGGGCACCAGGTACACTGGGAGAAGATCCAGGGTGTCTGTGTCTGTCCCTGGCCCCATGTGGCACCTCTGCCTGTGGAGGGGGGTCACACAGCTCTTGCTGTCACTATATGGCTGTGCCCTCTTCTTCACTTGATATTTCCCCTGCTCTTCCTCTGAAAGCATGTGCTAAAAGCACCTTTAATATACTACTGATACAGCATGTGTGTAAGATGTATATATATATGTGTATATATATAATCTATAATATAAATTTTTATATATTACATATATATATGTTGTGACATAACTGGGCAGTCATAAGCACAGCAGCACTAGGCATTGTATTTTGTGCTGCTATAGGTCTGGTTGTTGAGCACTGAATTCCTGCATTTCAGTCTTTCCCCTTTTTGTCACTTTGTCCCTGTAGAGGAATTGCACTGGCTTCTGGGGAGACTGGTTCAAGACTCCCAAGGAACAGTGTGGGACACATAAAGGCATATGGTGACAGGTTGAGGGTCTTGGTCCATTGTTTTATTTTCTTAATACAGCCACAAAGCTTGGCTAAGCATCAAGAAACCACCACCAGGCAGTGTTGTGTTCAAGTAGCAAAGCCCTGGCTAGTATCATATCTATTGTCTGGGTTCTGTAACTACATTGCATGGATTTACAGCTCTTTTGTTTAACTAGGTCAACAGGAAACTATACAGCTGTGTGCTTAAAAGACCAAAGTTTAACAGACCTCCAGCAACAGCTGGCCAAAGACTTCATAAACGCACAGCTCTATGGACCACATGCCAACCGGGCACAGTGTAAGCAGTTTTCCTTCAGTGGGTCTGCATCTGGATTTTTCTAGGCTAAACTTGGTAATTAACACTCATCTCTGTTTCAGCAAACGATTTTTTTTCCCTTGAAAACAAGAAAAACCCAGTTAAAAAAGCTGCAGTTCAGTTTGTGGACAAAGCATGGGGTGAGTATAAAAAAACCACAGTAGGTACTTCTTACATGGGGGGTTTTAAAGTACTCTTAAAAAAAAGAAAACACCTTTCCCATGTTGGAAGGCTGTATCTTGCTACCTTCTAACTCACTCCAAAGAAGTGAATAGCAAGGGAAGGGTAAGAGATCTTTGCAGCCTGACTGGCTAGATGGGCCCTCCTCAAGGGAGGGTATATAACACACGATGTGAAAAAATGACCTCCATTTTGGTACCTTAAGAAACAGTGTATGGGCCTGGAACTATGTTTGCTTGATAAACACTAATTGTTAAAACATCTCAGCTGTTGGAAGTCATTTCAGGTATGTGTAAAACTTAAAGCAGAGACGAGGACAGGGATATGACAGAGATATGAGTGGGGACAGGCAGGGACCTCAGTCAGTTCCAGCCACACACCCACAGCCCATGAGGCTTGTAACCACTAGAGGCAAAAATTACTGGTCTGTAATAGCATCTGCATTTCATTTGTGTTTCAGAAGTGAAAGTGGTGCTAGACCCCGCTCTCCTGAAGGAGACTGGTGCCCTTGGCCAGTTGAAGGCAGCTGTTGAATGTAAAACATGAGGCAGTTTTATCAGCTTTCTAGTCAGTTCTGTTCTGAACTACTGCAGTGATCACTGGACAGCTGCTTCTCCAGTAGATGGGCTAAGAAAATGGTAACTAACAGCTTTTTATTCTTTTAAGGGCAAGAAAAGAAGCAAAAAGCAGCAAGGTTTAGAAGACGTTGGCTTTCAACACAGCTTAAAATGTGAGTATGAAGACAGCTTTTTCAGAAGATGCTACCACGGACTTTTATTGGAAGTTAGCTTCTCAACCCAACAAGGCTGTTTTTCTCCCTCGCTGCTCCATCATGACTTCAACTCTGGAGCTCCAGCCAGGAGCCCCCAGGAGGCATCAACCTTCACAATACAGTGCCTGAGCTGACCTCCCTGTTCTCTTCCCTCCCCCTGTCTGAAGGGGAAGCTAAGGAACAGCTGGGCATGTGCAGTGACCCTGCTTCAGGTTGATTTACAACAGCAGGGGCTACTACCAGCCTTGGAGAGCTGCCTCCATGAGGCAGTTCCTTTGTAGAGAATAAAAAGATGAACAATGTTGTACTTACTGCTTTGGATCCTGCATTTCTTAGAGCAGTCAATGATTTTTGCTTCGCATCTTTAGAGAAAGGCTGTCCCCTAGTACCAGAGTTATTAAGCCAGCTCATGTAGCAGGCCACTCCTGTCCAGCCTGGTGGTCACACTAAAGAAGGGGTTTTTTTCCCCATCTGCAGGGATCACCAAGTAAGCTCCATCAGTGCCCTGGCTCTGTGCTGCTCACTAAACTTGCTTTATGGCAAGTTACAGAAAGAATACCACAAACCTTTAACTGCCACCAGCCCAGGCAGTGCAATGCTCCCATGAAGGGAACGGGCATCTCCCATTCAAGCAGTGAGCCACCTCTCTGAATTCAAAGGCTGACACAGAAGTGCTGTCCTAGGACAGAACTCTGGAACCAAGAAAACGTAGCATACACCTCCATGCTACCATGTATGTAGAAGTAAGTTTTTAATGGCTGGTTAATTATGGTATCACTACATTTTATTGCAATATAGTACTATTTAAGCACTTTTAAAAATGCAAGGTGTACAAAGATTAAATTAAGACTGTAAATTGACTAAATATTTGGTTTTTATATAAATAGGTCATAACCACACTGTGTTGACATGTAATACTGTTATAATACAACAGTTAAACTGGTGAGTCTACACAACAGAAGCTGTCTGTAATTAAACAAGGAAACAAAGTTGAAAAGACCATGTTAAAACAAAAACAAAAAAGAAACTCTACTAAGATCAACAGGCTGGGATTGTAAGTAGCAACAAACATATTCACTCAGCTCCTGAGTAATTCAAGTTTTACAGTACACATTAAAAAATATCATTTCTTCCCATCAACACTATATATCCAAACCATTTGCGTTTTGCTGCAAATTACACTGATTGAACTATGTAACAATGGGGGTGGAGGTTGGCAAGTCATCCTGCTTGACATTTGCATCACCCACATGCTAATACATCTGTGTTGTCTGCCCTTCTGTCCCACCACAATGTAGCAGGATTTTTGGTTTGTTTTGGACAATCGTTTAGAGGACTGGTACTTGTCAATCTGGATGTCTGACATTATCAGTGACGTTTCCAACTCTTAGTTGTCTAAGAGGTCTCAAGATGGAAATTTTCTCCTAACACTAAGTTAGAAATCATTTGCATCATGCTGTAAACTAGGAAGCAACATAAAGCAACAGACTTGTCCTTAGCACATAATTAAAATCCCAAATTCCAGTCAGCAGAGCTGGCCTACTTTCCGTGTTGAATATGCCATGACACCTTTCAGGTCTTCAAATGCATAGCTAGTGTAGGTAGTCTTCCACTGTGGCAAAGGCGCAGGAGCCAATTCCTGATCGAGCCATCAATCCCAGACACTGTGACGCTTGTCCCATTGCCAGGGCAAGCGGCGGTTGCTTTGGCAGGTTGTGAGTCTCTGGAAAAGAATCACAGCAGCAGTTAAAACACCCCATTAATTTCATGGTAATACACTGAGAACTTCAATTTTAAGCTTAAATTGGTTATACAAAATTCCTCTATATTTGCTTTTGTATCAAGACAGAATGGGAGCAACAAAGTGACACTTCCAAGTTCCCTGCATAACACCATTATTGAACAGGACCATTTTTGCTTTTAACAACAAAGATGACTACGTTTGTTACATTAATGTGCCCCCCCAACTACCACAGAATGGTTTGGGTTGGAAGCGACCTTAAAGCTCATCCAGTTCCAACCCCCTGCCACAGGCAGGGACACCCTCCACTAGACCAGGTTGCTCAAAGCACCATCAAACCGGGCCTTGAACACTGCCAGGGATGGGGCAGCCACAACTTCACTGGGCAACCTGTGCCAGTGTCTTGCCACCCTCACAGGGAAGAATTTCTAATATCTAATCTAAATCTACCCTCTTTCAGTATAAAACCATTACCCCTTTCGTCCTATCACTACATGTATTTGTCAAAAGCCCCTCTCCAGATTTCTTGTAGACTCCCTTTAGGTACTGGAAGGCTGCACCTAGGGTCTCCCTGGAGCCATCTTCAGGCTGAACAAGCCCAACTCCCTCAGCCTGTTTTCACAGGAGAGAAGACAGGGAAAAAACGCTTTTACTGAAGGAGTGTACATGACATCACTACGCTTTGTTAACCAGTCAGCCCTGTACCAAGCCCAGCACTGCTCCCTGTCTCAAATGACAGGCGCTCCATACCACACATACAAACCACCCGGCTTGTATGTACTCACCTAGTATTGCACTATTAAGTACAGAGCACACAGGTTCTCTTTGTATTGGGTCAAGCTGATTTCCAACAGGGCTGCTCCAGGGATCCGAATACGCAAGTAAACTGAACGCATCCTGTAGAAAGATGATTTTTATTATGTCTTGCAACTATATGCTACTAGTGAATGCAAGGACTATTTTCTTCACCTATTCTGATACAGAATCACAAAGGTGATTGTCAGTGTCCTTCATCAGTGCAAAAGGATAAAAAGAAAACGTAACAGGACTTGTGCCATTTTGAGCAAGCAATGTTTTTCCCCAACAGAAAGAAAAATAAATGGGAGTGGTATTTTAGTAAGTAAGTGATGGGGGAAAAAAAAAACAAATTGAAAACTGCATGTTCCAAGTCTTTGGCGAGGGAATTCTTTTCCATAGCCATCTTAGATCAAGGTAAACTGATGAACAGAGTACCAAAGAGAGGACGTTCTGGGCATCTGTATCAATCCTCTTTGTCATGGATCATTATCATTAGAGCTGAAAACAGCACTTTGTTTCAAGAGGCCAAGTTACATGGCCAGAAATGAGACAAATGCCAAATTTACCTCTGGGCTTAACTGTAGTACAGCATGAAAGTATCTTCCCTGTGAATGTGCTACACAGGCAAGGCAGGAGACAGTGCTGTATCACAGCTGACTGGAACACTGCTCTCAGACCACAACAACAACAAACTGGCAGCAGTTAAAGCAGCACAGTAATGCCATGCCACATGCTGCGAGAAGTTTCTGCCAGGCAGCACATTTATTCCCCTTAACGCCACGATTTCCAGGTTAAATATACCTTGAGCATCTTCTTATTCGCTGTGTTTTTCCCACATTCTCTTCTTAGTTGCTCACTCATAGCTTGCAATTCTCTTCCAAAATGGATCATCCTTTCGATAGCCGCCTGGCTGCCACCACACAGCTGACGTCTCAACTGACTTGAATCTACTTCTGCAAAAATGACAGTGTCATCATCACCCCAACAGAGATGACAATAACCATCTACGGATCTACAGAACCTGTGCTGATTTCACTTGAAAGGCACGTGTCTCCTCAGAGAGAACACCGGGCCAGAGACCTTGGCATAACGTACCCCTGTTCCAAGTACTGCCCAGCTACTCCTCCATAATCATTAAGAGGCTTACGGTTAACTAAGGGCAAAGGCTGTCTACACATGCTGTTTATTTTGCAATGCTGAATTTTAAACTAACTTGACCATAAACCAAATATTACCCTAAAATCTTATGGGAGTTTAAAATTAATAATAACAACAAGAAGTTCTGCTTTTTTAATTCTTTGGCATTCCACTTCTAAAGATACGCCAAAGCCAGAATTGATAATGCAGGGTAAGATCACCTGAACTCCCAAACAGAGAAGATGATGTTCATACTCCTTGTAGAATACATTAGAGCTTAACAATTTTGACATTTCAGGCTTCTTCTGTAATTAAGCAGAACACTGCAATCGATTTCTTTACTGTTTGCTACAATGTTCCCCAGGCACTAGTCATTTTAAAAGATATTAATGCAGTGCATGACAAGTAAATCAACCCTTGGCTCCTCCCAAAGTTCTGGTTTTTTTGAATTTACAGCTAAAGCAGTCTGTTAAAAACAGACAAACAAACAAAAGGGGCATTTATCCATTCCTTGCTTTTCGTCATCAATGGAATCAAGTTCTGAATCGGAGTCTGATGCACACCGTAATTACCAAACCATTCTTGTTCCTGATTTTAACACTGCTCTCTAGTGATGTATTCTAACCACTATTTCAGGCAAGGATTTGTTAGGCCTCTTTTACTTTTTCCTTGGATGTGAGCTTATCACCTCTGGAAAAAACCTGCCTACATAACACTACAGACACAGCACTAAGGAGAACATACAGATATTTCAAAGAGCAAAAAAAGCACCAAAACAACCACCAAACTCAAACTGTGGGGAGTAAACAATGTAAGCTGAGGAGCCACATTGCTTTTTTATAAAGGTGAAGCACCCAGAAATCTTCAAGAAGTGGTGTTTGTTGCTGCTCTCCAAACTAGAACATCACTTTCCACAGGTAGAAAACAGCTACATTAAAAAGCCAAACCAAACCACAAACAACTCTGCGCCCTGTGCAGCCGCTTCACGTCTGTCACGGCAAGCCTCTGTGGAAAAGGCTGCAAGAGAGTGAAAAAGTGGTTTGTTTTCTCTGTCACAGAAATGAGGCCTTGTTATTAGGCAGTTGCCAAGTATAATGCAGGGAACACAGGCTGGCAATTTGCATCTCCCCCCTCCAGGGCTGTAGCAGAGTTACATTTGCTTCTCAACAGCTTGCTGGTATTTACCAGCAAAGCTGCGTGAGCAGCCGCTTGTCAGAACAAGTGTCCACCTTAGTGTTCACAGCTGTCTGTGAGCACTGCTGCATTCTGAAAGTTTATCAGTGATGCCCCAAGTTGCACATTTCATTTAAACTACCCATTAATTGATGCCTGGTTAAACCTATTGTTTGAGAAAGCAGTTCTGCAACTGCAGAACCAGCTGCACTTCTTCAGATACAGCCAGCAATAACAGCCACTCTCTGAGCTCCAGCCTGCTTGCACTGAAGTGATCTGACTGCATGGTAGCCGACAGAGTCACCGTGCCTTTTTATGGTGTGCTGGCAATCAGAGGGTATTTAAACTCACTTGTCACTAACTAAACAGGTATGGCTGAGTATAAAGCAGGTTAAGTGAAACAAAGTTATTTTTTAGACCACAACTATGTAAATCAGGATATTTTGGGTTTTTTTGGCAGAAACCACTTTTTTTTTATATCTCAGTTCCCAAACATTGCTTTTTTCTTGAGCATCTCATATTTGCACTTTGAATTCTTCAATGTAAGTGATATGGAATGTCTACCCTTCCTGTTGAGTGCAAAGATGCCATGAGAACCAGGAATGCTAAAAGGACTGAGGGAAGAGGGAGAAGGAATCTGTTGAACCTAACCCAGGCATCCTACACAACAGCGTGTTTCTTGTCTTTCCTTTGACACTGGTGCTAGCTAGTTCCAATATCCATGAGCTAACCAACTTCCCCTGTTGTCACAATGGCGCTGAACCACCTGAATCAGTGGTTTTAAGATTTACATCTAACAGTGACAAAACAAACCAAAGATTTGAGCTGATGTCCCTAATTTTCAAGGTGGGAAGCATTGCAAGTAAAAACATAACCTTGTTGCCATCACTTAATAAAAATGTAAGAAATATCACTGCAGACCCATTTCTGTGTCACATTCTTCCATTTCGTGATCATGTTTAGAACTACCATTTAGGAAGCCATTGGATGAAGTCTCAGCAACCCCATTGGAGTAGTGATCTGTTTCCATGTCTACATCATTGCTGCAAAGAGAGTAATAAATAAAAGTTTTACTCATATTTAAGCACTTAGGGTTATCTTCTTCACGACTTCAGCATAGTACTTCCTCATCTTGGCTACTGAAAAGCTGCTCTTAAGTATTACCAAGTCTGAGCACAGGTTTGTCCATAGCAAGTGGCACTACCAGAGCACCCCGGCCATTTGAAAGCGCTCTCTACTAACATTAGCACTCAGTAAAATAACATTTTCAGATACTGAAAAATTACACATGTTCATTATTCAGGAGTAGTATAACACTTCCTAAATACATATCAAAAAGTTCATACCTTATTCATGCATCTGTATATACATCTGTACATAAGGCTGGAAAAAATGCATTGAGAAAATACACTATTCTCACTTTAAACAACAAACAAAACCAAACCAAAAAGCAACCCACAGTTAACTCTAGATACAGCCTACTTTGAGAATATCGTATTTAGATAAATAATTCTTTTACAAAAGCCTTGATCTCTTATTTACCTCTCATTTACTCTCATTGGAATGACAGTGGAAAATGAAATAAAACCCAAAGCAAATACTAAGTAAGCCATGAGACTGAAGAGACACTCAGACGCAAATTCAGAGTACACAACTGCTCACCACACTTTGCTCATAGCAGGTCACAAAAGCAATGTTAGAAAATGCCAGTATGGTTTTGAGGACTGAGTTTTCTTTGCCCGTTCTATTTTGACATGGAGAATGACAACTTAAAACCTCTTTCAAGACCAAAAAGATTCAATTTGAAAGCTTAATATCTTGCTTCTAAGCAACCAAAAATATCCAGCTTCCTTTGAGGAAGGAAACCACAGGGCCTTTCTGACTGGACAACATTGTGGCCAAGGAACTGACTTACTCCTGTGAAAAATCTTAAAGTTGCCTGGACACTGCCAGACTTGTTGGCAGAGGCAATTGCTGATGCAAACACAAATCACAAAGTAGTAAATTGTTACTCTTACTTCCTCCCCCACTATCATCACTATCCAACTGAAATACTTTTTGTTAACACTACTGCATCATCACAGCTGGTAATTTCGGGGATCCATCTTGGCCAAGTACTGTTGTATTTCACACTAAATGAGGCTCTGCTGCGTCTCTGCAACCCAAAGGTTAATATTTACTAGCTATGAATAACTGTATTAACCCTGGTTAATACATCTATTTTCATTCTCTGAATCAAATGTGTCTGCACAAGTGACAATGACTGGAGTAGACAAAAAAATCTTGTGTGTGCAATGGAAGGGAGTCCAGATTTCATATGCATCTCAGTTGTGTGTACTTTGCAGATACCGCCACAAATGCAGAGTGTATCTGGAAAACATTTCATTACCTGCCTGCAGTGTTCTTAAGTCAATGTCAGCGGCTTAAATTAAAATCCCAAGTGCCAGAGAGCTAATCTGCATTAGAGAGTGCCAGAGAGTTAATCTTCACTACGCAACTTCAAAACTGCCCATAAATAGCTATGAACAAGGTAATTTATTTTTATCCGTTGCATTTCTTTAACCAAACAGGAGAAAACAAGTGTATTGAGCTTGAGAAATTAACTGTCCTTAAGAACCCGAAATCAAACCAGAACCCACTGACAACTCTTCTCTGCAATACAAGCACATGGACAACACAAGCCTTAATTGTAAGTTAGAAGCATCTGATGTTTATTCACCTGGAATAGCTGTTAACCTGCTGTGATCTTGATACATTTATGTTGTTGAGCTCTGGTACATTCAAGTTGGCGGTCGTGTGTTTACTGTGACAGTAAGATTGATGCGCTTTATTTGATATTACTCCATTACTGCAACTACTTTCAAACCCTGAAAGAAAGTTTTAATAGTTGTAATTACCTACAAACTTATTTGTAAGTACCCATCTATAGACATGAATTAAGTACAGTTTCATCGACAAATCTAGAGTTTACTGACCAGGAACAAATAAACCCCAAGACTTAGCCCCCATGATTCAGGTATTTGATCCTTTACGGCTTCTACAGTGCAGATGTTTAGCATCATTTAACAAGTACTAACACATACATGAGAAGGTTTTCCAGTTGTACTTGCACCAGGGAAACAGAACACTGCATCAACATAAGCTGATTTTTTTTTAGAACTTGTACATTGTTTCTAAAGGTCTGAAGGTCTTTTCTAGGCCACAGTAATGATTATGAATGGAAGCAGACACGCATCCTCCTAATTCCCAATCACATAATTCTCTTGACAAATATGCAGTAAAATTCAGTGCTGAAAATACATGTTGCTACACTTAAACACTACCTCCCCTCCTTCCCCATGTAATTATTTTAATTGTTATTATTGTGCTTTGCTAAATGAAATTACACCATGCTGTGAAATTATGATGTCTGGCTAAAATCTCTTCTGACCCTTCTAAAATGTAATCAAGAAACTACTATTTGAAGCAAACATGTAATTACCAGTTCCATCAAGCCCAAAAGCAAGAGCTCCCTAGTATCTTCTAATATGGAAACAGCTCCCAGGAAGGGCTTCTTATAAACAAAAGAGTTGCTCCCACTCAGGAAATCCCAAGCCCCAATTCTAATAGTACATTCATCAACTTGCTTATTAAGTGGTGCCTCTAGTTTCAAAATTAGAAAGTTACTTTCTACCACACATCCCAATAACCACCTGAAGAACAAACACGAAGTGTGAGTGGACCTCTACTCGCACACGATAGCGGTCTTGACACAGAGAGAAGAGAAGCAAAGCTGCTGCCTTGCCAAGGGCAGCAGGTATTCTGGTGGCCAGGCTACACTGGCTTCCTACCCAATCCCACTGAGAGAAAAATGAAAGAGAGACCCAAATCCAGTTTGGATTTAAGAATGAAACAGAAGTGAAAGTCGATGTTCTTCACTACCTTAAGAGTCCTGGGTTCACATACCATTTCAGTATGTCCAAATTCCTCTCTGCAGAGGTGCTCTGGAAGGGATTTCCCCCAGAGGAATGGGGCAGCTCTGAACATTCATGGCTTCCCACTGAAGCTTTACCACCACTGAGGCACTCTCAGAACTCTTCCAACTGTGCAGAATAAATATGGCTGCCAGCAGAAACTCTTTTACCAGAAGCTAGGTGGTGGCATTTGGTATTTCCTACACAAGAGCAGGTGCTCCTACTATTCCCTAAACACCACAGGAAATGGATCATATACACCACTTACTGGACTGAGATCACCTTGCCCGAGCCTTAAATTATCATTTAAAGGACACAAATTTGTGTCAGAACCTTCCATCTCCCAGAAGCAAACTCTTCTTAGAACCAATGGCAACCTACTTTGCAAACCATTAGTAAAACCAAGAGCACATGCAAACAAGCTTCATTTCTATTTATACAATTTCCATTTCCCCAGTGACTGAGAAATGCCTATTTTAATAACAAAACTATAATTTTATGCAAAGCATTCAGTATCAACTCTTTAGTAAAACAAACTGTCAGCCTTGTGAGTATCTGTTAACTTCTCCCAACACTTCATTGTAAAAAAACCCCAAAACCTCCATGGTGTGGTATATTCCACATTAACTTACCAGGAAAGTGCGTGCTGCTCCCTTTTCCTGTCCCCAGGTTGTGAATATTCATTCCATGGCTGGGACTCATGCTAGGACTACTGAATGATCGTGGGCTAACAGGGTAACTATCTTGAGATTTTGGACTGTGGCCTCCCAAACACCGCACTTCACTGTCTGTACCATTCACCATCTCTATGAACTGGCGCACCCTAAACAAAAGGCAAAAAAGTTAAGCTAATAAAGCAATTTACACATTTCAATTTACCAATGACAGCAATGATTTAATTTTAGTGTTAAATATACAAAAGTCTGACTCAGCAAAATGCTGGATGTCAGTTACCCAATCATCAATAAGCTTTGGAGTATTCAGCCAAAAATACACAATTACAAAGTCTGTGAGGGAGAAGAACAGGAATATTATCCTTCAAGAACAGACTTTGTCAGTAAGTCCTCAAAGTTCAGACAGCTGAACTGGATTTTCTTAACTATTTTATTTTATTGGCAGGGGCAAGGTTATTTCTTGAGAAGGCTATGTCATTACCTTGTCATGTCTGTCATTTCTCTCAAGGGAAATGAGAACATAGTTTTGACTGTCTGGAACAATAAGCTTTGAATAACTCTTAACATTGAGCATTTGCACTAGAAAACAGTCTGAAAAGCAAGCTCACAATACAAACCTTCCCTTTAGAGGCTGTTGCTCTTTGTCAATTTTATTTTAGATAAGGAGGTTTTGCTATGGAGTTTAAGGAAGCTCAGAACTGCTGCTTTACGATTTAGGCCTCGACAGAACAGGCAAATTTAGACTGAAGGGTTGAGAGAAATCTAATATAGAATTGATGTTTTTGAGTGAAGTCTTTCACCAGAATGTTCGCATTTTGTGAATTCTTTGGTAAGTCTGCAGTACTACCACATGAATTCTGTTCAGCTCTTAAGCGTGACAGACTTCAAACACATTCCAAGTTACTTAACATCGAAATTGAAGTGCTTTGTTCTTACAAGAGATAAGAGATTTTTTTTTCTGGAATCTTTTAACACTACCAACGTGATATGAAATTCTGGAGGATCAGCGCAGCTGGCAAATAAAAATGCCAGAATGAAGGTGACTACTGCATGCCTGGGAAGCCAAGAGAACTCTTTGGGATTATGGAATTTCCGCAGTATTAGCCAGTGGTTTCTAGTAAAGTGACATGGAGTGAAACAGCTCATTTAAATTGGTCTTTAAAGTCAGTTACCCATTTGGAGGAACAGACGAACTTACGCCAACAGGACTCTAAACCTTCTTCAACATGACACTGTATCAGTTTGCAGTTTAAGTTTTACATGACACCCAAACTGATTAGAATTGATCTTAAAAATTACAAAGCGTAGCTCTAGAAAACAAGTCTACAGTGAGATGTGAATTATGCTGCAAAACAGGACCTTGATGACAAAACCTAAACATGTAGCAAATAACATAGCATAAAAAAGTGAACTATAAATATTTTCTAAAAAATGCTGCTTAACTTTGTTTAAATTTCTGTGAAAGCTTTAAATGAGTAACTGTCTTGTCTCAGAAGGTACTGTGCCATCTATAAACACACATCTGTATAATTTGAAGACTCACTTTAATGCAAATAAGAGATTAGGATTTCTTTCTAGTAAACTTGGATACAACTGTTGTGTTGTTTCAATGGCTTCTCCCATTCTTCCTGCTAAAACCAATTTCTGAATTCCTGTTCACCAAAAAACAAATAAGAGATTAGGATTTTTTTCTAGTAAACTTGGATACAGCTGTTATGTTGTTTCAATGGGTTCTCCATTCATCCTGCCAAAACCAATTTCTGAACCTCTGCTCACCAAAACCAGTATCAGTTAAATGGACAGCTATGGATTAATACATGTAAAATAACAATTAAAAGATACTGCAACCATCAATCAACAAGGTTTTTTCCTCTTAGAAAAAAAATAAAAGTGTAAAGAAAGATCATGCTTCCTCAAAATGTTTAACAGGAAACTTACGAACTACACTCGACCTGCACACATCTAGGTGAGCACTCAGTATTTTTAATTTTTGCCAGCATACATCTGCTTTGTACTCAGATTGCACACTTAGATTAGGTTAAGACTGCAGACACTCTTCTGCTATTTCTCATTTTCATGCTTTCATGAATAAACACAGTCCAAACTATCATCACCCAAGAATATCCAAACTTTCTCCCACTCCCACAGGTTCAATCTTGACTAAGAAAAACAGAATTTAGTCTCTCTCACCTACAACACATACTTCCAGTCAGGTTGCAGTTGACTAAACCTTTCCATACCAGTCCCTGCGTTAGTTGATGCTTATATTGCTGTAACTTAGCACAACTTGCAAACAGCCTCACAGCTCTATCCACCAACAGAGAAACTGATATAGAATGAAAAACAGCCCAAGCAATAGGTTATTTTTCAACCAGAGCAGTTTCCCCGTGTGGTATGTCATGCAGTCACACAAATGCTTGTGTTGTACAGCAGGGATTTCAACAAACAGGGGAGGCAGTGTTTCATCAGGCTGCCAAACAACACTGCCACAGCAAGTTAGAACTAAATTGCTGTTAGTACTCTTTGTCCTCTTCCCCCTCACATCTGTAAGCAGGAAAACTCAAATGTGATTTAACTTACAAAGCATTCTCTAAACTCTACCCCTTTTCAGTTAAGATAAAAATCTAAACGTTTGTCAAGACTTTTATATTCCTGCTTGTGACTGACCATTAGCTCTCACAAACACTCCTTTAGAGACATTACACACATTTGTTTAAGACAGATCACAATCTTCGATTCAAGAGAAAGACAACAGGTAATTTATCACATTCTAATACATCAAACAAGTTCCAAAGAGTTAGTGTGGAAGTTGTTCTTAACCAGATGTTCGTATGTGTGTAACTTTACACTACAGCAAAAAACTGTACTATGTAGTAGTGCTGAAAGGAAATTCTACAGCGATGCTTAAGAGAAAGCTTTAGGTAATATTTGTTTAAGGGAGGTGAAAAAGGATGCAACATGCTTTCCAGCCTTACTTTGTCTATTTTTAATGGAAGCTAATTCTTCTAGCACAGTCTGGTCTGTGGACCTGGCGAATGCCTCTGCTGTTGCACAGTATCCATGGTGAACTAAGTAAGATGATACCATTCTAAAAATAAACAAAAACAAAACCCAGAAACACACATTACATACAAGTACAGAGATCAAGAGCTTCTTGAATGTAAAAACATTTTTTTCTGAAAAAAAGTGACTGAATAAATAACTCTACTGGAAACTCGGAAACTTCCGCACAAGTCACACAAAAGTAACCCAGTTAAGGGCCAGTACCTTCTTCAGATCACTGCACAGAAAAACCATTTTAAACAAATCAATGTATCATTTGATTACGATGAATTCTGAATTAAAATGATTCCTCACCCAAAAGCAGGCTCAATTAAAATAGTACCTGCTAATTAAGTGCCTTTTTTTGCTCATGACATACACTGAAGTTAAATATCTGCACACTAATTACTTGTTCTCACTGAAGAAATAAGAAATGCAAAGGCACACCACCATAATTCCAAGTGAGACACTAATGAGCCACAACTTAACCTGGCATGCCAAAGGCTGAGAACACAAAGGGAAATTTCCAGAGCCCAATGTATTAAAACTGCCCATTAAAATCACATCCAGTTTTTTAAACTCCCCACTGCACACGAGATAGGGCAAATCAGAATGGAAGGCTTACACTCATCATTACGAACTCTTAATTATTAATGATGCAGAGAACTCTCCCCAAACATCTATTCATGCTCAAATTTATAAATGCTTATCAACCTGCTAACAAAACCATTTCTACTGGGTTTTAACACTATCGGTACTTCTTTTTGCACAGTAAGTACAATGCTTTAAAGATTTCTGGAATCATGCAATTAATAGCCTTTTTTTAAAAATTAACAATATTCAAAGCCTTACTTCTGAATCATTGTTTGCCATTCTCCTTCTCGATCTCCTATTGGAAATCTGTCAATTTGCGCTTGAATTTTGGTTCTCCATTCTCGCATGTAGTCTTCAATATCAAATACAAATGGGTGCTGTCCAAAATTAGCATCCACAACCTCTCCTGGTGTCTGAAGCCCTACTGTAGGGTACAAGTTTGGCTGCAAGAAATTTTTTAATTAGTTTTTTCCTCTCATTCTAAATGCCCCACTTTTTTTTTCATCCCTGTAATAATATCCCCACTGCTACCAGTAGTGTGATGCAGCAAATACCTCTGGATCATCCATCCAGCAGTTGAAGCAACTTCCACCAATCCAGCAATACAATGACTGACTAATTTTATTCCCAGTAGTCATCATTATTTTCTGTTTTGAAATATGAGAGCCTTACTGATCATTCTCTTTCTAGTCAGGAAATTAACTTTTTAAACTGTGCTAAAGTTTACAACTTCTGGTTTCAATTTTACAAGATAATCAACACCAATTTTTAAATTATTTTTCAAGACCAGGCTTTTTCTTTTAAATAGAGAACAAAAATTAAACTTACAAAGTGGGCCATTTTCCTTTTGGGGTGAAATACTTAAAACATCGCTGAATTTTAGTGGTAAGAACTGACAGGATAAAGAACTCATTAGCCTCAAAGTCCAAGTGTAGCGCCTAAAAAGAACTGTGACAGTGCATTGAATTTCTCATGAATTCCTGGACTTGTATCTACAAAAAGACTTTAAAGCATTTATCGCTGTCCCAGTTTAATTTTTGCTCAGAGATTAGGTCTCCACGCAAATTTGAAATATGCCAAATACAAGAAAAGCAAAATCTGCCTGCTGGGGTTCAAGTGCCTTTCTTAAATGCAACTCAGCACTTCAGCAAGGGCAATGCGATCAGTTGGGGTTTTGGGTGGGTGGGGTTTGTTGCCGGTTTTTATTTATAAATATACCTACATCATATTTACACCACAATCAACAATGGTATGGTATAATGGTATGCTGATCTACAGAACTATATGCTACATAAATTAAAGCTATCAATAAACAAGTTACCAACAATGCAGACCAGTAGGAACACTGAAGCTCAGTGAAATTAAAGATAGTCTGGTTGTTAAAACCATGCCCAAACCAAATCCTGCCACTTCCCAGCCACCCCTTTTTTAATAAACCTTGCTCACAGTGTTACCTAGTCCAGACTAATCAACAAAGCACAAGTCTCAAATCTTTTAATGAGATGAAAACAACTGATTCTAATAAGGAGGGGTCTAGGTTTAAACTTCAGATTACGGTGTCAGTTTTCCTGTGCTGGTACCACGTGCTATCAAGGAACCCTGCCGATATCCCACAGGTCCAGGACAGCAGCAGTAGCTTCCTACACAAAGCATCCAACCCTGTGGTGGAGCTGGGAGGTGCCCTGAGTTACTGCCTTGATTTTTCCTTAATATTTGTCCCTGACTCCTAAGGCCACAGCAAATGGGAGTCACTAGCCAGATGGAAATGGATCACACACTTCACCCTAGCCAAATTAAACAAGAAATGAAGTGGATGAGAAAAAACATCAGAATCAGAAGTGCAGCATCATGCTGCTACCAGTGGCATGTAGAACACATTTCTAACAACTTCAAGGAGATTACAATTTAATCGACTGAAGCTAGACAACTTCCGGTAATCCCAAGCTTGCTTTAAAAAGTAACAAACCAAAACTTCAACATGTTTGACCTTATGGAGTGAACAGTATAGAGAAAGGTTTTGGAAATTAGATATCAGGGATGAGTTACAGTCACCATGTGTTAAGTAGCCAGCCTTTCTGTGTATGATACACAGCTGAACAGACACATGCACTGTGCTGGAGTTTAATATAGCTTCCACTTTGTATGTAAGGCCTGTATATATCAAAGTATGTAACAACCACTTGTATGCATTATTTCCTGCTACATTTCCATTAGAAGTGCCTGTCAAAACCTGAAAAGAAAAACCCCTGTGAAAATCAGTTTAAAAACAAAAAAATTTTTGCTTTGATTAACAAATCACCACTTAAATGGTGAGGAAAAATTTACAATATTAAATTGGTTAAGATGATTATCACTGTACTTCCAAGAAACACAAGGTAAACACAAGTTGCAACTAAAACATCTGCTTATAAACTGAAGGAAAGCTGTTTGAAAATGCACTTCTCTTACCGGTAGATCTGTGAAAGCGATGCCTGTAATGAAGAGAAAATTAAGATTAATTTTCATATGTCTGGATTCTTGCCTCATTTTTTTAAGTGCATCATTACATGTTCAGAAAACTCACCCAAACCATCCCAGAAATAAGTAGTTAAGGATAGTGACATCAGTGATGCTTGGGCACATCTGATGTGCTTTAGTAATCAAGAGCAATACTGGCAAAAAGTAGCCGTCATTCAAAAGTACTCAATTTGCCCTCAATTTTTCAACACAGGACATAAGATTTACCAAACATCATGGAGATACACAGACTACAAAGTTTGAAAATTCTGGCTACAGAATAGAGGCACAATATCTGAAGATATTTCTTCGCTTGCATGTCTTGATGCTGCAACAGCAAGATTTAATGATGTCTTTTCTTGTTTCCTGTTACTTTTCTTCACAAGTACATATGATCTTTACATAAGCAGCCTGTAATACTCCAAAACCAGTAAAGTAAATGTTTCATTCTAATACACGCCATGGCATTTTGGTTTTCAAATAGAGTAGTTTACTATCTTGTGCTATTACAAGCATCCATTTACCCCTAAAACCAAGGCAGTGATTTTACTGTCTCAGGATTAGAGAAAAATCTGACCTCTATACACTTCAGGAACTTTACACAATTTTAGAGGGGGAAGTTGGGGAGCTTTCGAAGTTAAAAAGTAAGTATCAGGAAATCTCCTTCTGGCAGAAAAATGATAATAATATTTCATAATTTCCTTTACTGTTGCAAGTATTTCTTTGACTTCATTTTTTCACAAGTGCATCATGACCGAAATCCACTTATCCCTTCAAACTCTCATTTATTTTGTATCATTGCCTCTTCAAGTTTAAGATTAAACCCAAGTTTTTAAATTTTTGTCCTAAATTCCACCTCTTCTCTCCATCTCCATTCTTCACCAAGATTGCAAACATCAAGAGCATCTGGATTGCTTACTCATGTCTTTGATACAAAAGAATATAGAGCGAATCCATTTCCTCCCATCACATCTCAAAGCTAACATGTCACTCATTACCTGTTCACACCCTGACTTTACAAAACTTCCCGTTTGGCACATTTTGACATCCAACTTGCCCTTTTCCAAAGTAACCATGGCAGTAGACAAGACATACAAAATAACTGATGACTGAGTGACATCTAGGTATTGGGGTTTTGGGGGAGGTGGGGGGTGGGGTTTAGTTCCCAGGTTTGTAGGGGTTTTTTTGGTGGTGGTGGTGGATTTTTTTTAACCCACAATTTCACACTTGCATAAATAATTGCTTAGCTCTTTTTGTAGCATCAAATCTCAAGCTGAGCCAGAGATTTCCAATACTCTAAGACTGCATCTGTGACCCAAAGAAGAAACGTAAATGTCCTCCAAGTCACAATCATATAAGAATTCTGGACAAATAGCAGAAACAACTCAGCAAGAGAGCCACAAATTCTTATTTATTTTTTCCCCTAAACAATTTCTTTTTCCCCTTAAGAATCAATTTTCCTCTGCCAGAAATTCAAGCTAGCAAAGCCCACCACAGCAGAACAGCTATCAGGTTTCCTTCTGAAATCCACAAAGCGTTTGTCAAACTCTGACTATGACAGATGACATCTTACTAGCCTCTCCTCACCTATACCATTCCGCTCTCCTCTAAAAAGAGATTTTAATCACTTGGAGTGATTTTTTTCATATTTGACCTAATCCAGTCTACTTTAAGACTTCCACTAAAAGAGAAGGTTTCTGCTCCTCCCTTCTTCACTCTTCCATGCACATGACCAGAACTGTAGTCAGAAAACCACTGTCTCTCTAGTTGACCAATCATCTCATCCAACCTACCTGCAGGCACACTGCTACTAGTTCCAAAATGGGAATTCAGCTTTAATCCAGTTAAAGTTACGTAAACACAACATGAATCTACTGTCTTCCATTTCAACAGATACCCTGAAACAGGGCCAAAAGACACTACTACACAGTGCATGGTTAAAGTGTACCACTGCCATAGCTGTCAGTGTATTAAGTGCAGGTATACACACTCATTCAATTTAGAAGAAACATTAAATTATGATAGAATCACAGAAGTAATTACTTGGAATTGCCCTTTGGAGACACCTAAGCCCTGCTCTGAGCAGAAGAGGAAAACTCCAAAGTTAAATCTGTTTTCTCAGGGCCTAGTAGATATTTTTCCCCTTCTTTCTTTACACTCTGTATCTTTGCTCACTACGCTGCGCTAAGTAATGGAATTATTATATATACACTGCATCAAAAAATCTTAACTCTACCCCTTCCTTCTGTCTTCAAACTCAAAAATTCTCTTTCAGTCTTGCATAATACTAAAATTTGCCACAAGAATTTAACAGACTTAATTTTAGCACAACTTGCATAATTCATGGCGTTAGCCCAACTATGCCTGACTCCAGACTGAGAATCCAAAAGACACTGTTCTCCAACATATGCTCAAAATAATACCCATACAAGGTAAGGTTTTAGTGAAGGCTAATTGTCCTTCATACAGCAGCAATGAATTTTAGCTATACCCATTCTCCATTTCTCCAATTCTCTTATTATCTATTACCTGATAAGCATCAAGTATTATTTGAGGATTTAATAATGGAGCGCACAAATGCAGGCCCTGTGGAATGAGGTATTATGACAAATCATTCCAAATTCACAAGGAATGTTACCACAAGTGGCACATAACAAATTATTCTTCCCAATACTTTACTTAAATCACGTAAGACTATCAAAAGAACTATTCAAACACTTTGTTCTTGACATGAACAGAGCCTCAGATTTACAAGACTTACAGACACAGTGTTATCATTAATGGTAATGTTTCTCCATACCCAAGCTGTGTCCATTCTTTGTGTAGAAGCAGGTATTATTGATAAGGTTGACACAACAACCAATGACATCACCCGTAGTAAACGTTGGGCCATAGGGTTGTCCAGTTCCAGAGGAACAGAATGAATGTCCATCATCTCCATGGTAACCATATGAATGTTTATCCCAACCTAGAGAACAAAGCATTTGCATTTATTCATTTTCTTTCTTATGAAATAATGGAAAGACTATGTTACTACAGTTAATTACTATGCTCAGCTTTCTGCTTTCTAAGATTTCTTATCTACAAAATTTATTTCATTTTTAAAAAAATGACAACTTCTATCAAAATGGCTGAAAAGGTAATTCCATTTGTAGGAGGTAACAGGTAATGCAAATTCAGATTACACATTTTTCTCTTTCACAAAATTGGCAACATCAAAAATATAATCAGCTACAACGTGAAAATTTGAAAAGCTATATGCAGATCTGACATGTCCCAGTAAAACAGTGAAGATTTTCCTGTTCTCCCTTTCATCTTGCAGAACTATTGCTACCATATGTCATAATCAAATTCTTCCTGGCTAAAACCCAAACATGCATCTCTGGGGAAACACATTTCTACTCCTGATCATTTTCAATGACTATTCAGCAGCAAGCAGTCTCTGCGTAATAGCAGAATCTCCAGACTGTAGTGTCATTAGCTTTGCTGCCCTGAAAATTAAAAGAAGGAAAAAAAAAATTATCAATACAGGTTAAAGTCACAACCATCAAGCAAATCATTATGTATGCAAATATGGTGGCAATTTTGCAGGTGAAGAAGCTGCAGAACCAGTTAAGATGCTTCATACTGTTACACTACTCAGTGAAATTCACAACAAGCCATTTTAGTCTGAGCTCATTTGAAAATACCTGTCCACGCTCCCTGCAATTCAATACTAAACAAAAACACATAGAAAAGGAGTAAACTTTCAGGCACTACATAATCTTCCTAACAGGTCTATTAAATGCCTATTCAAAATAATATAAAGCATGATCTTTAACACAAATTGCCGATTTCATAAACATATATGTACACATTCTGACTATAAGAAGTTATACTGACAATTCATTTTTAAAGATTAAAAGGTTGCAGGTTAATTCTTCTATCAAGCTTCTACCTAACAGGTTAATTTGGAAGTCTTTTCCATACTTAGGTCCTTAATCTGTACGATCAGTAGCTTCAGCTGGCACCACAGTAAGCATCTCTCAGTAAATTAAGCACCCCAAATTACTGCAGTTATATTGATTAGCAGTATCTCTGGTAATTATTTGCAATGCATCCTAAATAATACTCGAAATAACTTAATGTCACAAACTAGTAATTCATCCCCCCTTAACTGGGCTCACAGTGTAACTACTGCTATCATAAGGATCTTTACCAGAAAATTTGGGTGAGAAAGGAACAATGCATAAGAAAGAGAATACAGATACTCTGAGGTCAATTTAACATGATTTTATACTTGGCTAAGAGTAACAATTAAAAAAAAATCGGTTGGTGCTTTGTTTGTTTTTTTGTTTATTTAGGTTGGGGGTGGTTGGATGCCTTACACATTTAAAGATCGACTGAAAAAACAGTATATACACACATACACACAACTTCGGTAAATACTATACAGAGATACTGCAGACAGCTGTTAACAAGACAGCATCACTCATCATGCAAGTCAGTGTTTAAAATTTGTCTGCTAAAAGGTATCTGCATAATGTTATAAATATATATTATATAATGTTATAAATTAACACAGAATTATGGGAAATAGTACAGGAGCAAACATACAGTAAAAGCTAAACTTTATTCTAGCTGCAAGCTGTACATAATTCAGATGACAGATACAACACAGAGATGTTATGCTACACTGTTGCTTACCAGAACCTTCCTATCAAAGTCAAGCGTATTTAAAAGAAGAAGACAATTAATCAACATAAGTGACTCATGTAATGAAAACTGGAACATACCTGGTAGTCTGTTCATGTTCACACCCTGTGCTGACAGCCCAATTCCCATGTAACTGTAAAAATGAAAGAACGAAAGAAATGTATCTCTTTCTTACAAAAATATGTATATATATGGGAGTATTGCTAAGAAACACTGTGCTGATTAGTTATATACCAGTAAAGCTGCTGAGGGATCATTTAATATGCTGAGTGGCATAAGAGCAAGGAAAGTGAAAAGTAATTCCTAGTATATATGGTTTGACATAGACAGATTCTGTCCTTGCAGGAAGCAACGAAAACTTCCTTCTCTTTTAGGCATCCTGGGTTATCAATGGAGAATACTGATATTAGCCATAAAGTATGAACAAAACCATCAAAGCCCATGCCTTATTTTGAAAGTAGGGATAAAGCTATACACATATAATTTCATCATACCTAATCATATTTTGCATATAATCTCAAACGAGTAATTTTACAAAATACATGCAAAACTGCATTATTTCTGCATCAAAATGCACCCTTAGCATAGCACTTACAACAAGATCACACTAAACCATTAAAGGCCTGGATCATAGAGCAGAATGCCATCTTGAGACATTTATGAGCAATGCTACTTAACTGTTGGGAATCTGTTGACAAACTAACAAGGGACTATATTTTACTGTACTTACCCATAAGCTTAAATCTAAACAAGCTACAGCTAGGTCAATAAAGTCCAAAAGACAGCCTTACAAAAGGCAGTTTTAATAAAGTCATAACCAGCATAGTTGTTACCAATTTGATAGCAAGTACTGGAAAGGTTAAAAAAAAAAATAAATCATCTCCCCATCCCAAAATCACACTATTTGAAGTTAGCAGAAACAATTTTGCTTCTGTTCCACAAACAAAAGTAATTTCATGATCAGGATGACAGGAACTCAAAAAGAGAAACAGCATAATGCTTTAAGGCTTTCACCGACCCCCCTTGCACAAATTAAACCAACCCCCCATGAGACTAAAGAAAGCATCTAAAAATCACCTAAACCTAACATTTCCTAGTTTATCAAAACATTAAAATTACTGACACTAGTTCAAAATAGTTAACATAAATCTGTCATTAAATAATAAACTGTGTGTATATATATATATATATAAAAAAAATAATCACCCATGCCAGCTGGAAAATAGTTGAAGAAATAGAACCTTTGTATTCGCATCTCATAAAATGCAATTTTTAAGCAACTGTTCTTCTAGGAAGTACAGGTTAATCTGCTATTTTAAACACATTCCACATAGAATGAAACTGAGCAGCAAATCTTAGAAGCCATATGCGTAATTGTGTACTGGGCTTTCTGCTCTTTCTGTTGATCATTTCCAACAATTACCACCTTACCTGCTTCTGTGTTTGATATTTACAAAGCCCTCCTCTGATAATTCCTAATGTATGATACCATCTTCCTTTCCCTTCAACATACCAGCATGAAATGGAACCTTGGAACCATATAGCAGATACTATATGTATCTGATAATATAAAGTATCTCATTTAGAGATACTGAAGAGCTGAAGCAAAAGGCAACAAACAAAAGGATTAGTCTTTGCTGCTTTGTTAATTACATTACTAAGCCACCACTGCAGCAGCAGATTCAACAAAACAATTATAAATGAAAGCAACAAGTGGATAACCCTTGATTTTGTCTTAAATAATAAAGACAGCATTAGCTAATAAAGACACAATTAGCATTGTCTGAAGTTTAATGCATGAAGGATTCTCATATGCTAGATAGAAAATCATCATTTAGGTAACATTTCGGTAGCACTTGTTTTTTCTCTCCCGGATATCGTATCTTCTGAGCCCCCTCTTTAACTCGGTAACAACTGTAAACACAGACCCACTGTATTTAATACAGCTGGGAACAAGGAGACTTGGAATTCATAGAAACTCGAGTAAAATTAGATTGAAACATTTCAAATAATTAACACATTTACTATAGACATCTTTCAAAAGGAAAAAGGAATGCCTACAATTTATGGTTTGGAAGTGAGTGAAATGAAAGGCTCACCTGTAAGCTAATTTATTGTTTGTTATAGCTGAGGGATAGCAAATCTCATGTTCAACTAGATACAGTATGCAAGAAATTGAGGGGGGAAACAGTACTATGACAGATAGACTTTAGATGCTCTAAAATTCATAACAGCAGTTGTATTTATGCCAAACCACTACGTTTAAGGGTTTGGGGTTTTTTTCCCTTTTCCTGGCACCTGTAAGCTCAACAGGCTTAAAAGCACTTTTTTATTTGGTTTTTAAAGAAGCCTAACCCACATTTAGGTCCACAGTCATTGCCTGCAAAAAGACTTGCTTCAGTGTGAGGAATTACATAAACTGTCCTCTTGTTTGCTTCCTTAAAGTTCATGTATCATGTCTCTAGGAATCTGAGCAGTGTCAGAGCTATGCATTTAACTTTTCGTCCCTTAGTCCATGATAAAAAAAACCACCTCATGCTAGTAACCAGGTGCAATGTAGGCCCACACTGTTCTGTCAGTTCACAATGTGCTTCCTGCTGTCCTGTCATGTGAATGCGTTTGGTCTAGGAGGTAGCGACAGGCAGGAAGAACAGGTCCACTCAGACTATGTCATGGTGGAACAGCAGCCCTGGGGAAAGAGAGGTGTCAACACTAGGAAGCAGCACGCTCCTGGTGCTGCACCTTCCTAAACTGGAATGATACAGTGTGGTTTCAAATACCAGAGAGGGTGAATAATGGTGTGGTTCTGATGTTGCCTCCCCCATCACTTCCTTCTATACCTGTAGACGGTGCCTGCATCTCAGCTCCCCACCTATAAACATCCCTGGATGCTGTGGTAGGAGGATCACCTATTTAAGCAAATGGAAGGAAGTGGCTCAGGACCCTTTTTATTAAGAAGCCCATCTCTCCAAGCATTTTGGTCCCATCAGTTGCTACTCATCAATTTATTAAAGTGCCCAAGTCTTACAGGAGCTCAGAAAATTAAAAACAACATGTAAAACCACCAATGGAATTCATGAAATCAGCCTATGAGAGACTGAAGAGATTGTGGCTGAAAACCAGTATAAAGTGTAGCTACACAGGTCTTAGGACCTAGAAAGCAAAAGCATCTTATATACTCTCAATTACTCAATTCAAATTGTATTTACTCTTATTCCAGTTCACTAAAGATATAGATCACCATTTTAGTGTGTCAGCACATCTTGTTTACATTTCACGACCTCAAGTCATATAGAAATTTTTAGGTATACTATGAAACTACAGAGTTTAAAAATTGCTGAAGATTAACACTTGTTGCCACAAAGCAACAGAAATGTCAATGTCAAAAATACGGGCACTGTGATACTTATTTTTTCCCCACTAACACAGACACAAAAGCCTAGGCATTGAAATGTACAAGAAGCAGCTGAAACTAAAGTGTCTATTTGGATGCCTGAGTAGACTAAATTTGAGAAAAACAAACCCAAACAGAACCAAATCAAAGGAAAAAATAGCAGTAAGAGATGATACAAAACTAAACCACTAAAACATAAGGAAAAATACCCCAGCAGTTCAGAAAAGATACACAATTCTGATTTTTATTTGAAACTGTTCCATTAGATCTTTTAGCTACTGCACTGAAAGTCTATGGAAGATCCTTCAATATGGAGGTTGATAATAATCAGAATTCAGGTTAATTATATCCTATCCTACCCATTCCATAGACAGTAACAAAGAATCTCAAAAACTATACCAAACCACAGGTGCCTCAGAAAGCTGGTTAAAGATAGTACTAGTGGTTAAAGATAAAATTAAGTATTATTATATTATTATAGTATTATATATATTATATATATAGTATTATTATTATAAGCAGTATTATTATATTATCTGGTTAAATAACCATTTATCGAGTTAAAAGAAAAAACCAACAAATTAAAAAAAAAGGCAAAAACAAACCTCCAACAAATATCCTATACTGTATTTGTAAAGTAAAATGAGTTAACATATCTTTTAAGCAATGAAGAAAGGAAAAAAGGTAACAGCCTCCCTACTATAAAGATTTAATTAGCAATCTACCTGCAAAGGGTCAAATTCCTTCTGACTCTCACTGTGCCTACATGTTCTACAAATGACAGTATAACCTGAAGAACTGCTATATCGAAACTCAAGCTCTTTTGATGATGATGAAGAAAGTAAATAATCAACCTGGTATCTTATCACCCACATGCTACCCATTTAAAGAAAGCAACTTCAACCATATGGTCTTAAAACCTAAGTTACTGTAATATCTGTAAGGAGCCTAAGTCCAAGCACCAACACGTTTACACCCATAAACAAGGCCACCGAAAACATCCTGTTGTTCCAAATGCACCGACTACTAAGAAAAGCAGAATTAATGCTGAAATTAAAAAAATGTAGGCTATACAACAGGTGCAGTTTGTTTTACTATCACATCTGTATCTTAGAAAAGTGTACAAGTAGAAAAGACTGCAACATCTGTAGGAATTTTGAGACTAAATGATTTTCTAAATGGCTCGCACGACTGACTTGCAAGGATGTAGAAAGTCTGAATAATTCTCTTACACTGTCTTCACTGACTCTCTAAGGTCAGAAACACAGTACTCTAAAAAGGTATCTAGATTTCATTTTTAATATAGTTACTCCACATTAAAATTTTGTAGAAATATGCTAATCCAAGATCCTTATTGTCTGCACAATCATAATAAGAAATGAGCAGGTAAATTTATCTCTATTTAAATGTTTCAAAATATGCCACAGACAGTTTGAGTCTTTCATTTCAAACTGAAAACAAGTTTAATTTTATGGAATGTTTCCAAGGAAACAGTATTTTGAACACGATAAACCCAGGTTTCAGATTATTCCAGTTCTATATAGAGAAAAAAAAAAAAAGGCAGTCATCTTGCACAGTACTCAAAACCATTACTCCTGTAATGTTTTGCTTGTGATTCCTATAATGTTCCTAGAATGATTCTCATTTCCTGATGCCCCTCACTTCCTGAGATTGCATAATTTCACCTTGTGAGACTTCTCCCTAAGCACTTTTTGGGGACCACACTGTCAGAAAAGAATAACTGCACAGACAATAATGTAAGTCTGTGCTGCAGTAAGATTATTATCTATGCACTATTTTTATGTGAATGAACCTTATAAGAAAGAAATAACTTCACATTCTGCAAGAAGCAGGGACTGAGAAATGAAATACATTCTCTCGACTTTCTTTTTACATTAAAAACCTTCAGTTCTAGAAAACATCAACGAAGAAATAAAACTCTCTTGTTCCAGTTCCATGTATTTCTGATCAGTTAAACCCAAACCTCAAATAATCCTCTAACACATTCAGCTGCTGTTCATTTCTGTCAAGTACCTCGTCTTGTACACTCAGGTAAAAAATGAGTTACTGCTACAGTTGAAGAAAAGACACACTTGCTGATTCATGATCCAATCTCTTCTTGCAGCTGCTGCAATTCAAATGAAGACACTAATGCAAGGAAGCTACTTCAGACTCCATCAGATTCTACTCTATACACAAGTACTCTGCTTATAATGCCGCAAGACATACTTATATGTTAACACAGACCGAGTGAAGTTTGCATGTTGTAACAAATGCCTGTGATTATAAGGACGTATCAATGATATGATGTGAAGACATAAAAACTATAAAAATGGGTCTTAAGACTGAAGAAAATTTTTACATTATATTAGTAGCGTACAAAAACATAATCGAAACAGCAGCTGTACTTTCATTGTTTTATGCTTTTGTTGTGAACAAGAAAATGGGTATACTGGATGCTAAAGGAAAGGCCAACTTACTGCAGCAGAAACAATTCGTAATTAAAAAAGTATGGTTCCTGTTTAAACAGTTACACATACATGCTCTAAAAGACAACAAAGCATTTGTATTTCACAAACATCACTCAAACACACTGAAACACCTCAGGCTAAACCATAGGCATAGGTATAATGAAAACTCAAACTTAATTCTCACCGTATTTTTGTTTTGGATAAATCTTCCTTCTTTCTTCACCCACTTCTTAACATACACAACATGTACTACAAGATACTGCCAAAACAACAGATGACTGAATGGCCAGTGTTAAAAACCAGCTATAATCTAGCCACAATCTAAAGCCTTATTAAATACTGCTTTACCAAAAAGCATACTGATTACTTTATGTGAATTTCTATAGTAACATTTTATTTTAGTGCAGAACCTTTAGTAGAACTTGTACATGCAATATAAAGTACACCCATGAAGATCTGAATTGGTACAACCACACCATAGACTAAACAACCATGCTTACAGAAGTGTAAGCTGAGTGCTATCTGGTAAAAGACTAAAGCTTTTCTAAACCTAGTTTTCATTTTTTCTTCTAGACTGCTTACAATTTCCAATTCTTGTTTTCATTCTTCATTGGAAAAAAAGAAGCACATCTGCTTAGAGGATTTTGCATTTTAACATCTTCCTCTACTGTTGTGAAAGCACTAAAGACTGTCTAGATGTACATGGCATTACTATAATTTGCCCATTGCTAGTAATTGTGTTGATAAATCAATGAGTAAGCTAAAGAGTGGACAGAAATTCAAGACAATGAGCTTAAAGACATTTCCCCAAAAAGTTAATTTTTCAAGGGGGAAAAAAAAAAAAAAAGACAAAAGGTCTCACCTGGTGAAAGACTTAAAAAAACCAAAAGGCTGTATTTAAACTAAAATTAAGTGGGCATAATCTGGTACTCTGATCAGAAGTAGCATTCCCACTCTCCAGATGCTCATTTCTATTCCCTTCTCTTTTGCTGCCATAGCTATTCACGAAGCAATACAAACAGCCATACTGGGGAATGAACCCGGCTGAAAACTAATTCTTCAAATAAACTTTTAAAGAATGAGCTACCCATCTGGTTTACCATGAAGCTGACACAGTCACAAACTGGGACAAGAGTCGTGAACCCAGTGAGTGTTCAGAGGCCGTTTCTTCTCATGGCCAAATCACCAAGTCTTCAAACTATGATTTAGAGTAAGAACTGCAAACATTCAAAAACTATTGACCTGACTGGAAATGAAGAGATTCACTACAAACCCAACAAGCCCAAGACTGAAATTCATGTAGAAATGAATGATCATTCAGTAAATCATACACACATAAGCTGTTGATAATATAAAATAATGAAAACTAGCTTGCTTCTGAAAGCCAGGCAGACAGTGGTTACCCTTAGGACAGCCCCTTGGAGAGCAGAACCACAGTACATTTAGACTTAGTGTGAAATGCTACAGTGCAACCTAAGGTTACAGCAAAGCTCACAGACTCTCAACTGAGAGAGACTATAGACAACTCTTCACCATTAATGAAGGATGCCCCCAGGAGCAACATAAAGCTATGGGCCTTATAGTTCATACAAACTATGACAGTACCATGCAAGCGTCCTTAGCTGTGTGAAAGAGGGAAATGTTAACTGGTATCTGAAATAAAATATTAGCTGTGGGGCTGTAGGCAGAAGCATTACCTCTTTGTACAGAGCCAGAGGACCCAAATGTGTAAAAGAGTAGCAAAACTGAACTCCGTAAAAAGCACTATAAGAAAACTGAAATCAAGATTTCAGAAAGACTGGAAAAGAGAATGGCCACCATGGTGGTAATTTTTGGAAACTGAAGGGGAAGTATAGTATTATGGTAGATTTAGAGACTAAGGCTTGTATCTTCAAATCACAAGAACCATGTGACTTGGCAGACCCTTGTTCATTCCCATTCTGACGATGTAGTTTGCTTTAATTAAGCTGCTATTCTAGAAATTCAGATGAAACTAAACATAGAGTTGTATGCAAAAGGCAATGCCATATCTATCTTACTCCCTTGAGTACCATTATCAAGAAATTACAAAACAAAACCTACATATGTTAATTCCAGTTCTCTGACAGATCAATCACAACTGAGGGCTCTGTTAAGAGCTTCCAAAAGTTTAATTTAAAGCTAAGACTATGTTTAGCTCCCCCAACTATATCAGAATTTTTGACAGTACTTGCTGGAATACTTTGCGTTAACTGACATATGTATGTATGTATATATTTATGTTTACATTAACTGGAGATTTCAACAGGGATGCAGATATCATTTCTTGCAGTTAATACTCTCCTTCCTACCATGCTTTCTAATCATCACCTTAGCACTGTTCCCCATACTTACACCCATTACCCAGCTACTGTCACTACCTCCAATCCTTCACATCACTGTCCACAATGTTCCACATGAAGCCAAACAAAACAAAGCAAAAGAGAGTAGAAAAGAAGAATGTAAACATAGAGGTCCTCAGAATGAAAAAGGAGACATGAAATTCAGGAAGAAAACTGAAGAACAACAACAGAAAATACAGAGAAACATGACAGCTGGTTAGCACTTTTAACAAGAGATTAAAAAATAATTAAAATAATTATTACACTTATCTGTACTGTAGCAGCACATGAAAAAAATAAATAAAAATATCACAGGACTCTTCATACCAAACACTGTACCAATACCAAGACAGTTTTTGTTTTAATGATATTTCCACCCTATTACTTTTCCTAACCTTACTTTTCACTTCCCTTTTTGTAATCAACAGTTGCTGCATGGCCCTATCACTCCCCACTGCAGTATCAAAAAGCAACTTCATTCTTTATCTGCTCTGCAGCACCAACTTCCACACCCATTTCTTACTTCCTAGTAAGCTGCTTTCATACTTTGTTCATTGTGTCCATAATGCTTAGAAGCTGACCATCATGAATATCTGTGAAATTAATGTCATTATGCGCTTTCAAATTCCTACCCAACTTTTAACCCTCAAAAATGTAAAGAATTAAATGACCTACGTCATCAGTATGACAAAAACAATACTGTTGCTGCACACAGAGAGCTACAAGAAGCCACAGAGGAAGCCATGTCATATCCATGTCTGATACTAAAAAGAGCTGTGCTACTTCAGGAGGAGAATATTCTTTGTGATTGCCCAGCAACTTTGATGCACACAAGACTATATTCCAGGAGCAGTGCCATCAAGTACTACAGTAGCACAAAAAACTAGATTTCCTACACTAGTTTATTTGCAAAGGTTTTTAGAAAAGGATTTTGGTGATTTGAGGCAAGCCATGATAAGTAGAGCACACAAGCAAGAATGCTGTTAGACTTGCCCATATAACATAGCACATGGACTAAATACTTTAAGCTGCATTTATTAAAAAAATAAGCTGTAAAGGCTATTACCAAAGGTAACTCAAATTAAACACCATTAAATTATTCACTGACATTTACAATAGTTGAAAGCTATACTTCAGCTTGCAGACAGATACCTTAGTTGCCTTGGGTAGTCTAGGATTTATTTTAAGCAGTACTATAAAATACAGCTGCAGTGCTCCAACAGCTATGCTCATGCCTTGATGCTTTTGCAACAGTAAGGTATTTGAACTAATTGACCCTATTAGTTACATGCTGGTCTTCTACAGATCTGGCCTTCCTGAGCTCTGTTTCCACTACCAGATACAAAGTAAAGAAGAAAAAAAAAAAAGTAAAAATGGCAAAAATTTCACCCGCAGGTGAAACACAACAGGCAGTGAGAAAGAACTAATAAATCCTGTTAGGCACAAACTGGTTTCTGTAGACCTACTTCTATTTAGACCTGCTTCTATTTCTCTGCTTTTAATTCCCCAATTTACTTTAATTACAGGCTAATTTAGTAGTTTGAATGCAATGTAGTATTGAACCCTAAGAGATTCACACTGCATCTAGTCAAAGACCTCTTGGACCTTAAAAAAGTGTCTAAAGATAGACATATTACATCCAGTGAGGCTCCTCTCTTGTATCAGCCTCCTGCTCTGTATCAGCCAAGCTAGATCTGGCTTTGGCCCTCTGCACAGTATTCCCCATAGTATCTATATCCATACTATCTTATATGATGAAAAAAATTAACATCTCAGCTTGTCATGCAGCTAATGTTTCATTAAGTGCCACTGAAAAAAGGCCAGAAGACTGAAGCAAGTAAAGGCAGTATGTGTTGTCATGAACTTAAAAAAGCACCTCTCAATTTTTTTAAGCAATCTCAGCATGCAACTTCACAAGGCTCAGCTATGTACATCTCACAAATAACCACTTAAAAAGAACAAATTCTACTTACGTAGGATTGCCCCGAGTGGCCTAGTGAGTTAGAAACTACTAAAACGCAACACAAAGAGGTCAAAGGTAAAGTGTTATAAGAGTTAAGTAAAATGATGTTCCCACACATGGACACTTTGAAATCTATCGCTTCAAAAAGCCGGCTTCCAAACTAAGCAGGCAGAAACACATTTCAAGATAAGATATCTGCATCACTAGTAAATCACAGTAAGAACCACTCCTTAACTGACAGCAGCAGGGCAATTTAAGAAATAAAAAACCAAAAAGCTTAACTAATAAGAACAAACAAACAAAAAAACAACACAAGAGGTGTTCCTAAAACTTACAGACATTAGTGTTTCAAGTCATGTTTTGCTATTATCTCAATTGAATAATAATCAGGTCTTCATAGTGTGACAAATGCAACTATAGACATAAGTTTCTCCATAACAAAGAAATTTCCCAGAGACAACTTTTGGGAACACAACTAGTAACAAACTCATAAATGCCCCTACAAAGCAGCAGCCGTACTGAAAGACTATTTTTTCAAAAGATTCATAAATCAAATGGATTCTGGGAAGCAGCAGCTGCACTCACTCGTTAACTCTTATTCTTTCCATAGGATGACAAATTCCCAGGCACCTATTCAGAACACTCCCATTTACTCTTATGACTGTTCACCAACAAGCAGCCTTAAGAATAACTTTCCATTTTCAAACTGATATGACATCCATGGAAAGACTGCAAAGAAGAGAAAGATCAGCTGGTCTGCTGCACACTTCCTAAAATTACATTAAAATCTGTAAAGTCACATAGCCAAACCCCAACCTTTAAAAGGTAAAACTATGGCCTTTCAAACCCTAAATTCTCTATCAAGAGAAAATGAGAAGATGCTGTTACGGTACTTATTGGGTACACTGATTTGTGGACAATAAATACCACAATCAACTCTCTTAAAACAACCAAGTATCAGAGAACAACTTCTCACGAGTAAGGACTTAAGCTATATAAAAAGCAGTAAAATATGAAAATAGGTTTTGATACAAAAGACATCTGTCAACTGAAAAAAAGATGCGAGACAGTATTTCAAGTAATAATTAATAATACACTCAATGCTTACCCATCTCTTCCCTTACTGACAATTTTAACTTCAAAATAGTATATGCCACACGCTGCAGGTATAGGATGTGTAGCTCGAACAGAAGCAGCATCTTTTGGAGTTTTTCCATGACCTGAAAAACAATTGTATCCAAAACACAACAAAAAAATCTTTTAGATAATTGCAGAAGATGACCCAAAGGTATACATACCAACTATGCAAAATAGAAGGCTTATGTAATTGAGCAAACAATACACAATATTCTAACCAATCTCATTTTTATCCTAAAATATTTTCTTCCAACATTAAGTTTTCATTGTAGGCACCTGCACTGCAACTAAGCATGCTATGAGAAGTTCTGGATATACTCATCTAAAAGGTTTTACAATTATTTGAAGGGAAACAAGAAAAAAAGTTTAACCACAGTAAGCAACATAACTGGCAAAAACCCACTCAGGTTTGAAAGAAATGTATGCTTTCTCAAATGCACACAGCTTACCGAAGGTTTGAAAGAAATGTACGCTTTCTCAAATGCACACAGCTTACCAATTTTATAGACTGAAACATGATGTAACAGCTTAATCTAATGCTCAGTGCTTCTGAATATTCAAGTTACGATACTTTAATTCTTAATGTCCTTCAGAATAAACATCACTATATAGAATGTACAACTCATAATTTAAAACATTTGCATGTTTTGAATGTTATTTCAGGACAGCAAGAGCTGCTACAGACTGCAACTGAGCTAATGCACCTCCTACTCCTGTTTCTTATAAGGCTCACTATGTATCAGCTCTGCCATAGGAAGAGGGCCCAACACCAGATCTTGTCTACTTTAGAGATTTTCAACCTAAACCCAAGAGCCACTTGCATTCCACTAAGGCACAACTCTTCTGAACACGTCACCCTCTTCACAGCCGATTGTTCCAAAGTCAACTTGGCCAGATGACTTGTTCTAGCAGCAACCTGTTCAAGCAAGCTCAGTGTCTCCCAGGCACACCAACATCCCACAATTATTGCATAAAAGTTACACATGGAGTCACAGGACACAGTTAAAAAACAAAAAAATAAAATGGAGCAAGGTGAAAAATATACTAGATCCTGGCACGAGGTATTTCAGTAAGATGGCAACCATGAACAGATGTCATTGCCATAATTCATGGAGATCCCATGCCCACACTCCATGTGGATCTGAGGCATGATGAAGAGAGATGACTGCCTGCAGTGTGCTGTGCAAACCATTCCGGCTGCAAGCAGTCCAGCTGTCATCTCCAGTCCAGACAGGGAGGCCTACTGCACCTGCATAGCAATTGTCTATGTATGCCAAAAAATTATAACTGCACTCCTTCCAGCGGCATTAACACTGGAATTACTGCTCAGGCACAGATTAATCATGTCTCATGTACAGCAAGCCGGGTGACACAGGAAAATGCTGCAGGAAAATGACAGCACACCCAGCCAAAAAGATAGGCACAGCTGACCTACACTTCTTCAGCCGTCTAGTGAAAATGTTGATAAAACAGTAAACAGCTTATCTGCCTGCAGAGCTAGCACCATCTCTCACCAAACGGCATACAGTTAGCCAAGGAGAACTCTCCATTGTGAATACATCTGCATCCGAAACTTTAACACAGCACAGATTCTTCACTCATTGAGATTAGGTTTAACCCACAAAGTTTTTCTGATGTAACCAGTTCACCTTAGTGCACTACTGTCTTTAGCTATCTTACTTTTCTGGGCTCACTTCAACATGCTATTACTAAACATCTTATATAAAGATCCCTCAATCACCTCACAGGTTTTACAATATTAAGCTTCTGCATGTTGTTTTCAGACATCTCGTATGAGGAAAAACCAGTAATTTACTCTTCCATACACAAGACAGCATGCATGTTTTATTGTTCACCACTTAAGTTATTTCCTCAGGCTGTGTCAACCAAGATAATAACCAAGTACATAAGCTTAAAGCTTCCATAGGTTTGCTTGGTCTTCAAGTACTGGTAGCTTTTTATTTAGCTACTATAAATTAGATTATCATTCCTAAGTATGCAACAATCCCTCATCTAAAAGGCACCCAAAACTTTATGGGCAGAACATTAAACATCTGAGAGATCCCTTAAATTCAGATAGCGCTGATTACATGATGCACTGGTTAGAGGAAGGGGTGCGGCAAAGGAAGGATACTTTCTTTTTAAATGTTCTTAGGTTTTTACTTTAAAATAGACTGCAAATAAGTTCCCTTGGTTACTCCATGCACTTGACAATCTGTGTAGTTTCAGTCTGAGTCAGTCTCCTTATTTGGGCAAGTCTTCCACAGAGAAGACTAAAGTAGTAGGAACTAGCCAAATATTATTGAAAATGTACATCCATTACCCAGCAGACTTTGTTTTGTGAAATCACAGTCCAAGTGTTTGGAAACAATGCTGATTTAAGGTATGCTTAGGACCTCTTCCTAAAACAAGTCCCCTTCTCCCACTCCCTCCCCAGTCCAGACAGCTATCTGCAAAGATATATCATGAACCAGATTGATTAGCTGATCGGGCTTTAAGAAACCTACCAGATTTTTTTTTTTTTAAGCAGCAGATCAGTTCCCTGATCCAGTTCACAACACAGCCACACACAGCTGTCACACCACAAGTAAGAGGTCGACCCAGGGACAGAAGTAACAGGATATCTTACCAGTATTGCCAAACACCTCGTGGTGAAGCAACATGCTTTGGGAAGTCAATGCCCAAAACTACTTTCATCTCATTAAACCAGGAAACACCCTAAATTTAGAATTGCTGTTCTTCTAAAATAATTTTCTATGAATCCCACTTTACTACTTGAGTATGTCGCTTTTATTTGTAGTTACATACATTTATTATTTCTAACAGCAAATCCAATGGCATCAAGCACTTAACTACTTTCAAATACCCCAAATACCTCTAACGCTGTCTCAACATGCTACTTGAGACTTTCAATACTACTGAGCTACGCTGGACTACATGAAGAGTCACAAGGTGTTAGTTATGAGCCAGCTTTAAAATAAGAAAGAGGCTCTTTACAGAGTTGAACTGCAAAATTTCTTACCAAAGTATGTTACAGATGCTACTGTTTAAGTGGATGCTGGGCAAGCTTCTAGAACAGAAGGTACCTGAGAAACCGCTTTCAGCTCAGGATGCCATTCAGCTTAAAATGGCTGGAAACTCAGAGGGGCACACACAGATACACCTCCTTTCTAGGTTTTTCTGTAGCGACTCATTTATGGCTGCCCTCACTGATGGGACACTAAGTTGAGTGGCCCATTAACTTGGCATTATATACTGCTGTCACATTCCCTGGTAACAGGAATCCCCACTTCCTGGCTTGTAAGAAGTAACTCTGACACCCACCTCTAAATTTCTGAATTAGAGGGTCCAAATGCCTGAAGTAGATCATGTGAATGCTACCCTATGTTCCCTAAACCAGGGAACATAGTTCTTTCATAGTTGCAAACTATAGTTACAGTATTTTAAAGAATATTTTTAAAGTATGTACTATTTAACACCAAAATTTGATGATTTTCAACATTAAAAAGAATTCTGCAAACAGATGCACTGGGGCAGAGAAGGGAAAATACGTGTACAAAGCTCAAACTTTACACTGTAAACCAAATCTCAGGTAAGTTCAATTAGCAGACCTGTTTTCAATTGGGCTTTCATTAAAAGTGCTTATCAACCATGAGTTGACCATGATAAAGGAATACAGCTTTAGTCTTTAAGCAGTTATTTACACTGATGATTTTTACTGAAAGTGTCCTTTAGCCAAATTAAACTGAAATTGATCTTAAATTCCATCTACTTGAAAAAAACCCAGTTCTGATAGAACCATATTTGGAGAAGCCATTTCAGCTTTCAAAAATACCATCTTTGAGCCTAAATTTAAGTGTGTAATGCATACGCACCAAGTAGTCCTAAAGACCCCTATGGGAGTGCCTACCTAGACAAAAGTAAGCATGTTTATATGGTTTAAATCCTTAAATGAAGTTTACATAAACTGAACTGCAGTTATTTCCAACAGGTGGTTCAATGACTTGCTCACACTGCCAAAAATAAAATAATCAAGACCTAACCTGTTGAATTCATTAGTAAAGTTTCACTGAAACGGGGGGAGGGAAACAAAAGAATACCCATGCACAAATTACTGATTTTACTTCAACTTTTCCCCCAGTTAAAAAAAGCAATATAACCCAGAACTACAAAGGTGTCCAAAACAAGCATACTGAACTGAATGTACTTCAAGTATTTTCCGCCAGAAAAAATTGACACCATCCTTGTATCAGTGAATGACAACATAGAACTATTACTACCAAATCCTCCTCTGGTTTAGTTATTTCCTTTAGTTATATCCTTTTCTGTTACAGAAATTGGGATGTACAGTTTGTACTGAAAATAAAACTTTAATTTTTATTTATTTTTTAGTTTGGCACTAGAGGCAGTTCAAAGGCAACTGCATCGTAAACAAATGTCTGGCTAAGACTTCCTGGTCTGTGATATATTAGAAAAAGTTCACACAATAGCAGCTTACTCAAATTGCATAACTTTCCTCAGCTTTTTTTGGACAACTGTCACAAGACTAACTTAAGTGAAGTTACTAGAGGACTTTCCATAGTTTTAGAACTAATGCTTCAGTCTGTTTACCTAATTCTGTATATAGTTTCTTTCATGGTTACATCTGCATTGAGTCTGTATTTTTATCTCCTTATACTACATAGCATAGATTATTATCTGCTGGAAACTGAACTTGTCTGTCTAGTGGAACATTTATATTACATACAGCATCTACGAAATCCCTTTTTCCAATGAGATACATGTGTTAATTCTAAGCATTTTAGATACGTAGAAATATTTTAAAAGATGTCTTGCCTTCATAGCTACATATTTTGTGCGGTAGCTCCTTTACATTTAACAAACATTTGTCTGAACCCTTATGCATATGCTGAACCACTTCCCTACAGCTCAGAGATGTTAATATTACAATTAAGTGAAGTGACGTAACTTTTTTTCTGCTACTGTTTTTCACGTTTCCCTTACATAGATATACCATGTACAACAGTCACTAGGACAGTGTTAGCATTTTATCAGCTTACACAGCTAACTGGCACCAACACAAAAATGCACGTCTGCCCAACTAAAAACCAAAACCACCTTTGGATATAGTCTTTAACATACATTATAGTAACACTGATGCCATCATATATGTATTTCATATCCAGATTTTGACAGAGCTTCCTAATCAAGAGTCAGAATTTGTAAAAGTATTACAGAATAGCTCATTGCGGAAAGAAATTAGCCTGCTCAGGTAAACAACATGGCAATCAATGCCACCTTCCCTGAAACCACTTCCCCATGTATGTTTTCCTTTTTTAAGTAACACTATGATTTTGAGAGATAATACAACAGACCACTGATCCCTGGGTTTTGTTGACACCCAACAAAATTTAAAGAGCTGGTATTCTGATGCTATATTGTACTCCTTTCTTTAAACATCCACTGCTTGATCAGTGCCTGGCTTTGTGGCAGTTTTGATTTTTAAACACTCTCTTAAGATGCTTGTAAAAAGCTTCAGGTCCAGAAATGCAGCGCATAAAGCATCACAGCTCCAATGGGTAGAAAGAAACATCTACTGCAGCTCCTATTTCCATACAAGTTGTCCACTGGCATGCAAGAAAATGAAAGAAAACTTCAAAATTACACAGAGAGGACCACCATTCCTCTCACAAACCAATGAAACAAAAATACCACTGCTCACAACACACCAGCACATTAAAATTATGAAGCTAATTATATGAAAAAAACCTACTTTGAAAGCTTTTGCTCTAATTGTGTCCCCCCCCCCCATTTTTTCAGAGGCAAGTATCCCCAACACATTCAGGGTGGGAGAAAAGCACTGTTACCTCTTTGTACCTTCCATGAGTCTCAGACAGGAGGAAGTTACTCAAGAAAAACAATTCTATAGCGGGAACTCTACAGAGGCACCAGAGAAAGCTTAAGTGCACAACTTCAGAAACACAATACAGTAAGAATTGTTTTTAATTACTGGCTTCTTTGAACAGATCTGTCTTCTCTCCCTTCCCTGAGCATTTTGGTCAAGAATACAACAGCTCTTTATCCATGCTCAATGCGCTGTTCAGACTTCTTTTAATAAAAACATCTACCATTCTTCCACTACTATTTAGATAACTTCAGAAGCACTGAAAGTACCTATATTCCATGAGAAGATACTCTGAATGCTTTTGATTGTGACTTCTACTTGCAAGCGAATTGTAGAAAAAAAAATTTTGCAGCGCTAAGCACATTCTTATTTCCTATCTTCCCTTATTCTCCTTGTGAACCTCCTTGTTTTCTTCACTGTTATTGTATTCTCAGGGCTGAAGGATCCAGGAGGGAGAAAAGGCAGGAGATGTTTTAGTGGGTTTTTCTCCCAGTTCTCAGGTAGGAATGCCCCAATACCATTAACTGCTTAGCCTGTTTAGCAACTCCAGGTGCCAGGCTACAAACACATACATGGGGCTGCCCAAATGGCCACCTTTGTTAAATTACCAGGAAGATGGGCCACTTAAGAAGCCATTCGCTCCCATTTGCAGTTGGGAGAAAGAAAAGTTTATACATGTTATATTGGCACCTCTCCTTTCCACAGTCCTCTGGGCTAATCTAGGAACTCTTCAACCTTCATTACTTTCTATTATTTAAGAGCTAGGGTAAAGTTACTTTATTATGTGCTTTATGACTTCTGGTAGGGTATCCACAGTATTTCCTATGTTACCTGTACTTCAGAAACATGCTGAGCCACTTTTAATTTCGTTGAGGTAATTGTTTTTGTTTTTTTTTTTTTTTAACCAGTAAGGCAAAGAAGTGAGCTAAAACAAGGATAGCACCAAGAAACCTTGAAAATACACTTCTACAGTTGCACTGACAGACCAGAGAGGTTCCATCTCTAAATTCCACTCCATGAGCAAAATGAGTTCGTCAAAGCAAAACAAAACAGCAGGAAGACTTGAGGGCCACAAAGCTATGACCATCTTAGAAGGAAAAACAAAACGAAACAAAAATAAACAAACAAGAAAAGCCCAACCCGCTGACACCAAGCACCAGAAAATACAGAATGCTTCTAAAAATACAAGGTCATAAAGCACTGAACAAAAGCCAGGAAATTCAGAGTTGAGTACTAAATTACATGCCCTTAAATCACTCAGTGCCTCCCAGAAACCTGCTCTATAGTCATCAACCTCCTTTATTATCTTTGTATGGTGCATTTTTAACAGAATATTTTGTATGTAATAATAATAGCTCTCTATAAAGAAAAAAAAAAGTCTCTGAGAGTACATTTAATCCTTCCATGGCAGCCAAATCCTGCCATGTGTTTGTGTTGCCGTCTTCCTCCTCCGATTAAACAGTAACATGTTTATCGAGATTTCAGTTGAATTTCTCCACTGTAAACTCTGAAAAAGGGTAATTGCAAGGTTGGTTTTTTCCCCTCCCATTACGTTCATTTGACTACAGACTGACAAAAGACCCAGTTCTTCGCAGCCAACTCAGATGTGGTTTTGAATCCACAACACTTCTACTTTAGGACTTGGGCCTAGAACACCAGATGTGTCTGTGTTTTTTCAGGTCAGAGTGTACGCTTATGTTTCCAGGTTTTATGACATTTCATAACAAGCAACACAATTTTTTCTTCCATCCCCTCTTGCTGATTTACACAAATGTAGACTACAATTTTTACCTTTGAAAATCGGTAACTATGAAACATCTAGGCAGAAAGTTATAAAGTCACCTTTATTAACACAAGCCCTATTAGCATTCTTTCCCTCAAATCACTCTGTAGGCTGTACAACAGTTAGGCTAGACTATTATCAGTAGCTTTAATTCCATTTTTCACCATTTAAAAAAGCGTTTTTCTCTGTGCTTTCCCCTCCCGTCATTTCCGTGTTTAATAGCTTAACCCTTGCTCTTCTTTCTCGAGAAAAAAAAGAAGAAAAGCCACTTCTTTCCTGGCTCATTACCATAAGCAGGACACGTCATGCCGATTCTCCTCTATTCTCCTGCCTCAGACCCAAACCTTCTGGTGATACCTGAATCCACGGGGGAAGTCTCAGAGTTTACATAATGCCCACTCCAGGAGCACAAGGAGGCGGGGGGGGGGGGGGGGGGTGGGCGGCCCCTTGCCCCCCCTCCCCCCGCACCGCGACAGAAGCGGGGGGAGGGGAAAGGAGAGAAAATAAAGCTGAAATAAGGAGAAACAAGAACCTTTACCTCACGCTGCGGGCAATTTAGGGGATCGGAAGGCAGAGAAGGAGAAGAAAGAGGGAGAGGAGCGTGTGTTATTTCCTGTTATTGTTACTCCCGTGCCCACAGCCCGACGGAGGGGTCGGCCCGCAGCCCCCGGCCCAACGAGGGCCCCCGCTCCCCGAGGCGGCCGGAGGCGGTTGGCGGCGGCCAGGGCCGGCCCTCACCTTTGTAGTGTACTCGCAGGTTGTTCTGAGAGAGGCCGATGTAACTGAATTTGTCCTTCGGGCTCCAGGAGCGAGGCAACGGCGTCTCCTGCTCGTCCACGGCCGGGTAGAGCCTCTTCAGCCGCCGTTTCAGCTCCTTCTCCTGCTCGTTCAGAGCCGGGTCACTGTGCGGGAACGGCGCCGGGGCACTGGTGCCGGTGGTGCCGCTGCTTCCCGCCGACAGGCCCAGCGCCGCGCCGGCACCGCCGCCCCCCGCCGCCGCGGGCCCACCGCCTCCGGCGGCGGAGGGTGGCGGCGGCGCAGCGGTGGCCGGCGGCGGTGGCGGCGGGTGGAGCAGGAGAGCGGCGGCCGGTGCGGGGCCGGGGTTGGCGGCGACGGCGGCTGATGGGATCCCCGGAGCCGGCGGGGGAGCGGCGGCTGCCAAGGGGAGCTGCGGCGGCGGGGGTTGTTGTTGCTGTTGCCCGGACATCCCGGCTCCGGCCTCCTCCTCCGCCGCCACCTCCCGCGGTCGCGACTGTCACCGGACAGGCCCGGGGCGGAGCGACAGGCAGGCCAGGGCGCTGCGGAGTGAGACTGCCGTCGGCGGGTCACCCCCAACCAGAGCGTCTCGGAAGGGGGCGGGGTGGGGGGGCGCGATGACGACGGCGGCGGCGGTCCGGTGGGAGCGTGGGGTGCGGCGGCCCCAGGCCGGAGGGGGCGAGGGCGGGGAAAGCAGAGAGCAGCGGCGGCCGGCGGAAGCGAAGCGGGCGGAGAGCGCGCGCCAGGCGCCACGGCAGGGCGGGCAGGCGGGCTGGCTCCCTCCTCCTTCTCCTCCTCCCCCCCACCCCGCCGCCTTCTCCGGTGGCTCGCGCGCGCGCGCGCTCTCGCTCTGTCCGGCCCCGGCGCGACGCCGCCGCGGTGCGTCCCCGAGTCAGCTGAGCCCGGAGAGCGGCGGCGGTCCGAGGGCGGGGAGAAGGGGCGGGGCCTCTGCGCCGAGGCGCGAGGGCGGCGGTGAAGCGCTGAGGGCAGTGGGAAGGGGGAGGGAGCGGTGCCGTGGGTTCTGGCGCCGTCGGTGCCGGCGAGTGCGAAAGGTAGATGAGGACAATCCGGTCCGGTGGCTGCCAGGCCGCCTCTACTCTGCCGTCCCCGTGCCCCGCGGGGTGTGCCGGGGCACCAGGCCGACGAGAAGCAGCGAAGAGCAGAGCTGGGCGGGGCAGGGCGGCTCATGGGGGCCGGAGAAGCCTGGGAGTGCCTGTGGGTACCGCACCAGGCTGACAGGGTCGGGGAGCAGAACAGTGTTCCGGGGGGTAGGAGGGAGTGTTGTTTGAGGTCTTTTTTATAGAATCAGCTGGGTTGGAAAAGACTTTTAAGATCATTAAGTCCAGCCATTACCCCAGAACTGCCAAGACCACCACTAACCCATGTCACTGAGGGCCTCGTGCACATTTTTTGAACGCTTCCAGGGACGCTGATTTCACCACTTCCATGGAGAGCTTGTGCCAATACCTGAGCACTCTCTTTGTGAAGAAAGTTTTCCTAATATTCAGTCTAAACCTCCCCTGGCACAGCTTGAGGCCATACCCATTGTCCTATTGCTTGTTACTTGGGAGGAGAGACTGACCCCAACCTCACTACAACCTCCTTTCATGTCGGTGTAGAGAGAGATAAGGCCCCCTCTGAGCCTTCTCTTCTCCGGACTAAACAACCCCAGTTCCCTCAGCTGCTCCTCATAAGACTTGTGCTTCAGACCCTTCACTGGCTTCACGGCCCTTCTTTGTTCTTTCTTTGGTTTTTTTTTTCCCTCCTGTGGTTTTTGCCTCTAATTTTGTTGATTAATCAGTGATTGCCTGCTCTGATAATTCACGTGTCAGCAGTGAAAGAGAAACATTCACAGGCAGGCAAGCAGGGCTTTGAAAGCATTGGAAGAGGAAGGGAATTTCTCTGGCAGGTCTAGAACCTCAAACATTGGCCATGTCGCAAGCCATTTCCAGCTGGCAGCGTGTTGTACAGAAGCAGGAAATAGAGGAGGTTAATTATACTTCACCTATGTGAAACAGCTGGTGAGGTAATGGAGGTGTGACACTCATAAAGGCATGTACAAAGCTAAACATTTCTTCCTTATAGTCACCTACATATCCTGTGTCATGAGACTGCTCTGTAATGTCTAATAGCATCTATGGCTTGACAAAATGCAATTATCTGAAAACACCCTATCAAAAGGAGCTGCAGACTACGAAAGACTAGAAATGCCTAGGGCAGACGTCAGAACATGTGCTGGATCATGCCTGAGGGTCAATTACCCTGGCACTGGTAATAACTCCCAATAGATTTAAGTTTGCTTTCTAATACCTAGAGGTTGTTGTAAACCATCAAGCTTAGTAGTTTAGAGTTATTTTTTAAAAAAATACAGTGTTTGGCTAGCATAGACTTGGAGAATACATTTGTTATAATCAAAAGTGTAGGTGTGTCTTAATTCTTTTACTGAATGTTAATAAATTTTCTGCCGTGGCTCCTTCCTGAGTCATGGCTCACTTAGGATTTGTGCAGAAATATTTCCTGTCATCCATTTTGAGATTGCCACCATCAAGTTCCTGTTTCTTGTACAATAAGAAAGGAGAGTAAGCATTCGAGTGGTTAATTCTTAATGTTACCTGCTATTGATTGCTTCTATCCTGTCATTTACCATTTTCCTAGGATAAGTGATCCAAATCTATCAAAACACTGTTTTTTATAAAAGCCTTTTTCCCCAAGCCTGCCCCCAGACAGACTCATCCGCATCACTTTTTCTGAGGTAGGATATCCTGTAGACTATGCCAGAGGAGAAAAATTCTTTTATGTAGAAGTATTCTAATACTTGGTATTAAGCAGTCTGTTATTTATTCCTTCTGTGTTCCTCTAGCTTATTTGTTTTCGCACTAGAGCTTCCTGAGGATTAGACATAGCACATAGATATTTACATAAGTGCCCAGTTACTACTTTTCAGTTGTTGTAAATGAATTGGAACTTGTCAGCTTTAGAGGCAGTACTCATGTTCACCTCTAACGCGCATTATTCTGCATTTTCAATATTGAACCTAATTCACCATTACATGATCCATTCTGTTCCGTTAAGACTTCTTCATTATCACAGTCCCCTCTTGTCTTGCTTAACTGAAATAATTATGGCAGCTGCAGATTTTACTGTCTGACAATACAGCCTTCTTTTAGATCAGTGGTAAACACAGCAACAACATGAGACTTGGGACAGAGCCCTGAAGCAGGCTGTCATTAACCTTCCGCCATCGCAGAAACTCGCTGTTGAATTCTGCTCTTTGTTTCCCAGCTCCAGTTTTTGAGCCATGATAGTACTTTTCTTTTTGTCCAGTGATTACTGAGCTGCTTGAGTTGTCTGTGTCTTAAGGATTTAATTAAAGGCTTTTTGAAACACAGTGAAATATTAACCAGTCCACCAAAATAACTTTGGGGTTTGGGTGGGTTTTTTTGACACTTCTGTTTTGTTTTTTTGATTGGGGTTTTGGGTTTTTATTTTGACACTTTCAAAGAATTTCAGTAGATGGATGAGCTAGAAATTATTTTGCTTTGCGGAAAAGCCTTGTTAGGCCTAATTTCTTACACAGAGAGTCCCTTCTGTATGCTTGTTCTTTATTTATATTTACTTTTAGTGACAATTTCAACCAAAGAAAAAGCAATCCAAGCATTCTAGTAAATGAGGGTATTTACTTGGCCTCTTGTTGAAGATATCAACAGGGTCTCAACATAGTGGACAGGGGTTTTAAAACAAGTGCAGCTGATCCATTTCGTCCATCACACGAGGGCCCAGCTCCTCCAGGCAGGCACGATGCATAGGCATCAGCTCACTGTTGGTACATTCCTCTAGGAGCACAGAGCCAGAAGAAAGGGGAGAGCAGCCTCTGACTGACACCCTCCAGGCAGCATCAGTCGGAATGAAGTTCTCTTGATTCCATAATCACACCCTCTTCTCACACAGCTCTCAACAGCAGAGTGTTCTGCATGGCCTCTACATGGCTGAGGTTCATGTAACTCCCGAATCCTGTGTTGGCTGCTCTCTATGTTTTCTTTAAGAGCAAGCAAGTGGGCTATGGCCATCTGTGCCAATGATACTGATAGCATTCTGGTTATCATCAAGAACCAGAGGCCAGATTCTCCTCGGGAGTCTGTTTCTGTACATGTCCTTTGTCTTGCCTTTAGGACCAAGCTTCCTATTACACATGAGCTTAGTACACGTGCCTGACAAATTTCCAGACACTTTATCTCTGAAATCTAGTATCTCCTGTTTGCAGTGATGGTAACTGTTTGCTGTTCTTATTTAGTATTTCTCCTGGTTAAGTTTTTCCAGTGCATGGTTTCTTTGTAACTGTTTTGGGATTAATTTCCCTGCTTCAAGAAGCTGCGTGGAAATCAGCAATGTGTTATTTCTTGTTGCAACTACTGTGCTGAATTACTGGTCCTAGTCAGAAAAGAAAACCACCAAGAAGTATACTATGGCATTTTAGTAGTGTTAAGGATAGATCTCTTCAAACTACCTGGGGGAATTTTTTGCTGAGCCCTTTGCTATTTGGAATATTTTTTTCCTGCTAATTTAATTGTTTATATGTAGGATAGGCTTGATGAACTGACAAATGAAAGACTTGCTAAAATGAATCATGTATGAATTATAGGCCACCATCAGCTATTAACTTGGTTGAATCAAATGGTAATCAAGTTGCAATTTACAGTATTACTATATTGCTGCTCACACATAACATGGTGCTTCTGCTTTTATGAAGCTGAACAATCCGCTAATAGAAATAATTTTGTCATATGAGTCAACTGTATCTATGCCTATTTTAGGCCAGGAGTGATTAGAAATCTCTGTTTGCCAGTGCTTCAGTTGTGATATATATATTTATATATATGAAAAAATATATAGGGAGAGATCTGTATCCATTTAGTTTTGGCACTTGTACACCAGCCTGTATACGCAGCAGGAGTAGGCTTGTTCTCTGTATTCTGTTTTTACCTTTCTGGTATATACATGGGTGTCTGTGGGGACTCCAAGTTCTGTAGAAGTACAATCCACTCTTTGTACAAAATCTCACCAAATTTAATCTCGGTAGTCCAATTTCTTTCAATTTCTTTGAATTGTTAATGAGTTTCAAGCTTATTCATAGTTAACTTCATGCTTTTCTTTCAAAGCTCTTCACCGTATCATCTTTCCACATGAAAAACAATGATCATTTTCTGGTGCATAGAGTTATTGTTGTTTGTTTGTTTGTTTTCCCCAGTATTAAAAGGCAGTTTAAGGAGAATTGAAAATCTGTTCATGGGGATAGATCATAAATAGAGGATTGCATAGTCTCTGCTGTCTGGGCTACTGTACAGGCATCATGTTCTAACTAGAATGTCAAAATGAGCACAGAAATAAAATGAAAAGAATGTGGTTTATTTGCAAGACAAAATTATGTGGGGGTAGGCAAGAAAATATGATGAAACACATTGGTTTATTCCTTTTGTGAAAACAGATATCAAATCATAACTCTATTAGAAGTGATCCTAAGCTAGCTGGTCAAGATCCATTTCTGAGTCATCATGAATTTCAGCTGAGGGCAGAGGCTAGTTGGTATGATTTAAATGTTTTAAAAAATACAGTGGCCAGAATTTCTACAGTAAAAGAGTTTGTTTGTCCAGATCAGCTTGGACTAAAAAATCCCTTTGTGGTATGCAACCAAGTGAAGTGAGGTTGAGGAACAGGAAGAGATGGAAGAGGGAAGAGGCTAATCATCCAGCCTCCTCGGACTAATGACTGAAGCACTCTGCATTCCTTTTCCCCTTGCCCAGTCTGGGTGCATCGGCAGTCTGACTCCTGAAAGTGCTTGGAAGAGTTCCAGTACCCTTTTAACTAAGAAGGGGGCAGGTGGGCCACAAAACTGCCGAATCTGGAAACCGCTCTGTGGCTGGGCACCATGGGACATCCTCTGTTCGATGCTTAGTGTGGAAATTTGCAAGTTAGGCGCTTTCTTTAAATATTTTGAAGTTCCCGTATCAAACCAGCAGTGTTTTGTTTGAGTGTGTGCATTGGTAGGGTGCCCATTACCATAGATGAGCAAGCTCAAAGACTGCAGGCTTTCAGAAACGCACGGGATGTGTCAAGCTGACCCACTTCTTGAAAGCCAGGCTAGGCCTTTGTGAAATGTCCTGTACTTGTTAGATGTTAGGATGTCAAGAATGTTTAAGTCTCCACTGACAGGATAATTATTGTTATGATGTTTATAGAGGTGGGAGGGCCCTAAGGGAAAGGAGGCCAAAAAGGAGAATCAGGAAGTGAGATGAGTAAGGCTCCTGGAATTGCACGCAGATGGAGTTTCATCATGCTTTTTTCTTTAGCTCATTTGGCTGTTCAGTAAAATAGATGTTTACATATGAGAAACTTTTTTCCCTGTCTGCATCTCTCACACCTACAAATTCATGTGTTCCACATGCTAATCTTAGTGGCAGAAGTAGATTTTAAATGGATTTAGGAACTTGAAAATGTTGGGTAAAGGTGAAAACACTGAATTTTATTAGTTTTATTTATTGTAGCTCCTCCCAGTCTTGCTGCCAATCTGCAGTTTGCCTCCTTCAAATCTGTTCCAGGGAAACAAGTTAGCATCAAATTCTGAATAGCTGCTGAAATATGAAATCCTGAAAATCTGCTGCTGTTGTTAGACAGTAGTATTTGACTATGCAGGACGGATCATTATGTTATGATTTATGGAATATATTACATACACCAGAAGCCTGTAGGATGTACAGACAGTTGCCTCCTTTTATTTTAAGAGTACAAGAACCTGCATCTACAAAGCACATCATCTGACAAAATGCAATCTTTTTCTAACTTTGTTCAGTCACAGTAACCTTGGAGAATACTTGCATGACAGAGCAATTAAAATATTCCAAACAAGGTCATGATTTTGCAGGTGATTGTTTTCAAGATTAACTTGCCATTATATATGCTGTCATGGTTGCAGTGTATATATACTCAGAAGCTTTGAGGAACAGTAGCTTCCTGTTCTAGTGAATATTATTATTATTATGATCCACAATTATTGTTGTTTGCCAAGCCACACCTATGCTAACCTCTGTCATCAACAATAGTGTTTAATCAGCTTAAAAATGACTAAATCTTATCTATTTGGCAACTTCTTTTAACTTACCTTACAAACTTACCTGTGTGAGGATGCTATAGATTATGGTATGAAAATCTTCACTATGTAACAGCTGTGGTATTGTCACTGATTTGTTATGGCTGCATGGTGCTGCCATTCTTGGAAGTGTCTTAATAATAAAGCCGAGTTTCCTTTCTAGGAATCAAAATACTGAGACAGACTGAGAGGTTATCTGACCTCCTCTCCCCTACATGGCTGGACCAGCTATCCATGAGCATTCCTGACAGGTACTTGCTTAAAATCTTCTTAAAAATCTTCTGTGACTGATATGCTAACAGGTTTGTCTTGTGTTTTGACTAGTAACAATGTCAGGGAATGCTTGAGTGGTTTAAAAATACATATTTAACTCAGATAGTCTGAAAACTAAATGGAATACAAGCATTTCTGTTGCTTTAAAAAAAAATTTCAGCAGTGCTTTTTGAAGCACAAAATTCAAGTTTTGATCCAGATTTGCATTGCCACAGTAAGCATTCAAAACTCATGAGTCAATGCCCACCCACAAATGAAACTGGCTTAAAAGCTCATTTTCTTAAAAATAAGACATTTAGAGAAGATGGGTAGGTGGTTGGTTATATGCCATCTGTTTTCTGAGCTCTTAGGAGACCTTCCTTTCATATTTACAAGCTTTTGCCATATAGAAGAATTAAAAACTTGCTTTAAAAATATAAAACCTAGGATTCTTACTGCATTCCCTTGACTGGCAGCTGAAAAAAGTATTGAAAGATTTGTGTTGAAATAATGAAAATCAGCAACACCTGGTTTAACTTGACCACATTCTTTTCCATGTAAAAGCTCTGTAGAGAAACAAACAGTAATCTTTATACACAGAGTTCTTCATGTTGAATGTATCTAGTATATTTTGAGAAAGGTTGAGGAAAAGTGTGGAGTGCAGAGTTTTCCATCTCTGAAAGCTCTCCATTGTATATTGCTAACTTCAGTTTTCTGTTTCTTAAGGTACCTAATGTGCAATAATGCTTGTTAATAGGCACATGCTGTCTCTGCTTCTGGGCCCTAGTAAGGTCAGACTTACGGGAGAAAGGAAATTATTTTTAAAAGTAAAGATTGTGGGAAACTATCAATTCAATGTTGTCATGGATTTGTCACACTTGGCTAGTTCTTGGTAATTAAAGGAAAGTTTTGATAAGCAGGTAATTTGCTTAGTTTTGTGTTCTGTGGTTAGGAGTTCTAGGATAAACTTGCTTATTAGAGATTCCTTATTTCTTCTAGTGAATTTGTTATGTTCTTGTGACTCCTTATTTCTTCTATTGAGTGTGTTATGTTGTTGACGTGCCAAGCAACTGTGACTAAATTCTGCGAATGCAGAATGCAAGCACACTCTTTTATATAGCTGTTGGATGGTTCTAGCAACTTGCAAGTTTATAGAAGTGCCATATGAAATTCATGTAGTAGGTAGCATTTATCCCCAGCTTTGAATTAACCCTTACAAAAGTGGAGTCTATAGGAGGCCGTATGTTCTAGAGAAGGTTGTTCTCTCTAACAATAACCAGTAGCATGAAGTTGTACTGGAAAAGCAGCCCAGTAGCAAGAGCAATACAAATCATATATGAAAATCGTATCCTTAGCTTATTTTAGATTTTTCTTGTTTGCTGCACCAACCAGCCTGGATTTTTAGGTGAGTGTCCATGCTAAAAAAAGTTCATTTTAGACTCTTAGGAGTCTGAAAGTGCATTTCTAAAAGTTATTGCCAGGCTGCAGAAAGAGATGATGTGTTTCAGTTCTGACTGACGTAAGGTTCCTGGGCCACTTAGCCAGCATTGTGGAAGCATACCAGAAGCTGTCAAGCACTCTTTTCTCTCTGTGGAAGGTTTGCATTGGTTGTGGATGAGCTGGTGGTGAGCTTTACCTGGCACAAATTTAGATGCCCAGTAACAGCATTCTGTGTCAGTATTAGAAGCAGGAATCACTTCACTATCCAGTGCGTTAGGTGTCTCACCGAAGTTCTCACCTCGGTTCTGTTAGCAGATAATGGAGAAAGAACGGCACCTGGAGGACATCCCTCCCATTCTATCATGTTTGACTAAAACAAATGAACATATTCTTGCTCTGGCAAAAAGTTGTATGTGATCATACAGCTGAAGGCTACCAGGATGAAAGTGCACTCAGAGGGAAAGAATTAAAGCTGCAGAAGTTAATCCAAATTAACATGTTTCTTATTATGATGAGTGCTTGACTTTGAAACCTTTATAATGTGTTACAATATTTTTACAGACATGAAATATTTACTTTAAACTCATTGTATGGGAAATATAAATCTATGCTGTTTTAAATAGTGTTATTTATGGGTCTCTGTTTGCTTTTAATTATTTCTTTTAGTACATATTTGGCTCACAGAGACAGCATATTGTTCAAAGCATTCTTTTGCTCTCCAAATCCTCTGCCTGCAGCATGAATTTCTTTACTTGACGCAATTCAGCACAAAGGTCTTTACCGGACCTCTGTGGGTCCCAAATGAGCTGTTGGGTGCCACCAAGCATCCTCCTGACATGCCTCGTCAGCACAAAGGCAAGCTGTGTGTGCAGCCCAACCTGGCACACAGGTGGCCCAGCAGGAAGAGCAGCAGTGGGTATGGGCTGGCTTGCTGTCCTGCTTTCCAGCCTGAGCTTTGTGTCTGAGCAAGGAGAACAAGAGGTGGCAGTGGCAAAATGCTGAAGAGGTGAGACCAAAAGCTGCTAAATATGCGGTACAGCTGAAGTGAGACGTGACTTGGTGACATGTAATCCATGGCTCATAGGAAGAGGTGAGACAGTGCTTGGGCAAGAGGAAATACAGTTGCAAAATTAAACACTTCATAGGAAAAATAGCCTCTTACTGACATCTCAATTTTCACCAGGAATTGCGGTACATAGTATGAGGTGTAAATGTTGGCCCTAAGTCTGCGCCTCATCTCTAGGAAAAGCTTTGACCTTTTGCAGACTTGCTACGTCTTTGCAGCATTTTCTGTCTGCCCTCCAAACCTCAGTCTTTTTTCTGCATTGAACTTTCCTGCTCTGTATCATTTCATCTCTTTTTATGCAGAAGTTAAAGTTCCTTGTGGGCAGAGATGCTTATTTGTCTGTTATAATTTATCCACTATATGGGAATCATGTAGTTATATAAAACAGTAATACTATTAATAGCAGAGAAGGCAGCAACTTCTCTTTCAAACTTTAAATACAAACTCTCTATCAATTTAAATGGAAGCATGATCCATAATTAAAGTGGCACAGTCTTATGTACAGGAATATTGAACCACAGTGAAAAACACAGGAAAAGGAAGTATTATAACCATGTCTACCCACAGAGGATATAAATGCATCCACACAAATCTTCCAAATGTTCTTTGGTCGGGTGTGCATTTACAGCTTGGTATTGGCTCAGGCAGGACTGATGTGAGCTGGAAGACAAAAGCAGCAAACATCACTGGGGCAACAGTGTAGAAAATTGTAGGACTTCCCCACACACACACAGAACAAGGAACTGATCATCCCTCATTAATGAATGGCCAGTAACAAGTGTGTGTGGAAGCAGTAGTTAAAAATTGGCCAACAAGAAGGGCCAAGTGCTGGTTATCTGAGTTTATGCTTTCTGGCTTTGGCACCCAAGGATTCTCAGCATTTCTGAAGACATGAATGCTAACGATGACATTTCCAGCAACATCTTTGCAAGAGGTGTACTGAAGTTGGACATCAACACTGCCTGAAAAAACAACTCTTCTTCCTTTTAATATGGGTCCTAAAAGCAAGGGAAGGTAGGAAGAGAAGGAGCTGTATGTAGCTGGAATTAGCCCTGTATTTTATCAAAACCCTGTGTAGTTTCTGAGCCTGTTCAAGAATGAACTTTTACTTTCATTTTTAACTAAGAAGAAAAGACATACTGCACAGGTATAATATTTAGCCTCTAATAGTGCAGAACTTAAAAAGCATGGTGGGAAATAGCCAGTTATCTACTGAGCATCTGCATATGATTTCTACAATACTATTGTGTTTAATTTAAAGACATTGTCAAATTAATAAGGCATGAATTGTTATTCCATTTATTTACTTATCATTAAGTGATAGAACATTCTCTTCCACATCCTGAAGGTCATTACCACAGTATATTTATTTATTTTGGCTACTCAGTGATGCTGAACATCCATTACTGTGCCTTTTACAAACGCATACATGAAAAAAAATCACTAATTCATGCTCCTTCAGTACTACCAAGAACACAGCAAAGTGTAATCAAGCTGCATATGGTTTGACTGCAGTAAAGTGTCTGCACCCTACCTACACTATAGGTGTAGCTCTACTGGAAGAAATATCCCAACTAGGTTTCAAGCGTTGGATAAAATCCTCTTAGAGGAACTTGAGAGCCTAGAAGAAGAGCTGTCCTCAGCTGGCTCCAGTTTGATTCCTCTGTCTCACATTCTGAGCCTAAACAAAAGTTACACTCATGGCTGTGGTGCACAATTCCAATCTACTTACATGTTTTCCTCCCACAGTTATGAACCAGTAAGGGAAAAAAAATTGACCAACAGTGCTTTAGTTACAATATCAACAGATGCATGACACAAATTCTTGAATATGCCATTGCAAGATGATACTCTTAAAATAAACATCAAAATATTACGCACCACACAGTTGTGCCTTTGTTTACTAGGACTCAGATGATGGACAAAGCATCTACTCTAATACTGCAAGAGCTTCTGACTAGATGTTCCAGAACAAAAGTCCTAGTCCTCTAATCTTCCTTGTGCTAGCAGGATATTGGACTCCTTTGAATTCTCACTGGTAAATCAAGCTTCACATTGGCACATAGCGTATCAGGTATCAAAACCCAGGGTTCTATGTCGGAACAGGAATGGAGATGTTTGCTACTAAGGGGCACACAATGTTTAAAATATTCAGTGTGTAACTGAGAAAATAAACATGAGGTAATAAAGAAAAGGCAAGCCAATAGTAATCTGACTAATCCACCCTTTTAGGTTTTTCTTTTTTATATGTATAGTTGAACTCCATATGCAGACTTCAAAGAGATACTACAGTAATCTTGTACAGTAATCAGTGTATCGTGATTGTTTATGTTATGGAGTTGAAAGAACCTTTTCCATAGTTGATTCTGTTTAAGAAAATGTATTTAATACTAATTTGAATTTACTTTTTTTAAGTAGAAGGTCGTTCTTAAGGGTGAAACAGGAAACATTTTAAAATTAACTCATGCATCTCTAGCACAATCACTTGGCTGTTGTGCTTGCATCTTTTTAGAGACGTCTCTAGCTGATGACATGAAAGTCACTGCAAGACAGATTTAATCTGGCTGTTGGGTATTTTTCAAAGGGGCAGAGACTACAGGAAGCTTTCCTAACTTAACATACCTTCTGTGTGGAAATCAGCTGTCAGGCAGGACTGAAAAGCAAGTGTCTCAGTGAGGCTTTGCTCTCAAATTCAGGCAGTTCTTCTCTACCTTGTCCTGGGGCTGCTGCAATTCAAGCAGCACGTCTGCCTGGGTGGGCCAAGGGTGCACATAGTCACAGGTATGAGAGAAGTTGCATGTGGTCCTTCAGAGGCCACCTTAAGAAAACAAAAGTCATAACCAATGAGCAAAATCTGCATTGGTTGTGCATGTTCCAAATAGGTCACAAACATCTAGTTTAAAAGCTTGTCTCTATTACTGTTGTGCCTGTTTAAACAGACTGAGGAAAAGAAACGTTCAGTGATCATCTGTTTTTGCCAATTCTATTATAGGTTAATAAGCACTTTGACAGATGCTGGTCTTCAGGTTTTCATCTGTTAAAACAATGTAGGACTTCATCTGCGGATCTCCATGTGCTTTCAAAAAGGGTTATTACCCCACTTTGACTGCTGGCAAATGGTGGTGAAGAGGTGACTTGGCTGGAAGTAGCCCAGCTGGCCAGTGTTAAAACTGGATAAATCCCAGGACTAATTCTTTATCCCAGAAGATGCCTCAAAATAAATACTACAGAGAATAGTACAATGGAGTGTACTTTTGGGGATGGTGGCAGACCATGATACGAAAATACATATAACAAACTGAAATACTGGGAAGTAATTAGATTTAATACAAGAAAATAACCATAAAAGTATGTGTGAGATTAAACATCATGTCGTAAAGGAACTTTGCCTTGGCAAGGTGAAATATTTATTTTTAAAACATTTTGCATTTTCTAGAGTATGTCTCTTAGTCATAGTTTCTTGTTTAGTTTTGTTTGCTTGGGGTTTTTTTGATTAATGATTAAGGGTAGCGACAATGACTGCAGCCCTGCAATGGCAATTTCCTGAAATGCAGCTTCTGGAAATAGTATAGATATACCTTTTCAGACTCTCAATTTAACTGATGGTTTTGACTTGTTCTTGCTAGATAATCAGTTCGGAATCTCATTCATCAAGTTATTCCATGCCCTCACCAACAGATCATTCAGGTGGAAGTTAACCAAAGGGCGCAACCATTATGGCATACAGCCCTTTTTATCTACAGGTGTCTTGGGGCATCTGCAATCCAGCTGAACATCCCTAGGCCCTTGTGTTTGGGCACTATTGAGTATACATGCTTTTCAGCTATTCACTTTGTCTGCATTGTGTGGCTGACCACACAGTCCCAGGACTAATGGTAGAGTTCCTGGAGCTTATTTTGTGGTTCTGGTATTTTGGGTAGTCTGAGATTCATTCATCCTTTCAGAAAATCAGTGGAAGCAGTCCTGAAGGAGTCAACTCCTTTAGCCCTGGGCAGTAGAATAGATGCACGGATGGAGATAAAGTAATTAACATCTACTTTCATTTGTCTATGTAATTTTTTTCCTCACTACACATCTCCATTCTTTTGCATAAGATTCTCTTGCAAACTCGTCTGAGTTTCAGCTACTGCACACAATGCAAATCACAGATAGTCTCTGATATTCATTCTGTTTCTTTTATTTTTCTTTCAATCAGCCTGCAAGACTTTCTATTTGTCTCTTCAGGCCAGTCACACCTTTAAAATAACCTTAGCAGGTGACTGAAGTCCTTCAACATGGAGTATGTTGCTTAGCTACTTCAAAGCTGGAGGTTAGGCTTAAAAACTGCTTAGCTGTGGATTGCAGCCGCCTACCTTTTGGGTTCTGTGTGAACAGATTGTTAAGGTTTAATAACATCTGTTGAGCCCTTTGCCAGGAGCCCTTGGAAACACAGCCCAGCAAGAGGTTGTACACCCAGAGAAGAGTCACTCAAAGCAGAGTTTATGTCACATGCACACACATATGAAGATGCAAATATTGAACAGGCTGGGATGGATTCCTCAAGTCATTGCATATGTTATCCCAGGGGATGGGGCCAGCTCTTGCACTGACCCTTCCCCACAGCAGCAGCATCATAAAGATCAAGTCATTAAGTTTCCCAGGGCTGTGGTCTCCTAGCCTGTGCTGAGCAGGGAGACCAGTCCCTCACAGAGGTGGTGAGATGGCCCGGCAGCAAGCCTGGGGACTGCGAGGTTACCTGGGTAAAAGAGGGCTGGTTGTTGCCCACATATTGCTGGGGCAGCAGGCCTCTTCCTTGCAGGAGTGCCAGGGATCCCTCTCCAGTGCGCACGTTCTCTGGGCCGCCAGATGAATTATGGATGAGTCAGCCAGAATTTTTCCACACGCTTCCTCTGCTGCACAGCATTCATCGCCAACTGAGCTGTAGTTTTCAACCACTGTCTGGGCCTAATGCTTCCAACATTAAAAAAAAAGGAAAAAAATACTGCTCTCGTTTTTCTGGAGTGCTTCATGGCAGGGCATGGGGAATCCCGGCACTTGTGCAGTGTCAGGCCCCTGGAGCCGTAATGTTTTGCTGAATAGCCTAGCATGTGTTAGAAATCATTTGGTCCTTTCTGCTTGCTTTGCTCCCCTGTCCCTCCCACTAGCAGAGTGTATCGACAGAGTCAATTAGAAGAGACAGCAGCAATGCTGAAACTGATTTGAATTTCAACCAGGATCTGCCAGCAACTAGAGCTATGTACTGAGAGTTGAGGGCAGGCAGTTACCCAAGAACCTAGTGACTGCCCATGTATTTTGTCTTTTATTTGAGTCCTTAGCTAGATCTAGATTAATTTCTGTTTAGCAAATGTTGATTTCTTTTGCTCTTCTTTGAGCACATGAAATGTGTGTGGTCTTAATTTGCAATGATCATCAAAAAGAAACAGTCCAGTTCTGGAAACGTTTGCTATGAGACAAAGCACAAAATCCTTCCTACAACAGCATTTGATGACTCCTTTCAGAAAGACTGCAGCTTTTGTAAATGGGATAAAGCAGCACTGATGTCAAACTGTACAGCATGGGAGACTAAGCGTTAATTCAAGCCTTATTATAAATTTCTATTATCTGCATTCAAGTTGCATCTAGAACTCCCAATCAAGATAGGCTTCAGCTGTGCTAAACACTACATCCATAGAACTGACAGTTTGCGCTTTAAAGCACTTAGCATCTAAATAGACAACATGAAATAAACTGGTGTGAAGTCAAAGAAATAAAAGAAAGATCCCTACCGGCTCTTTACCTAGACACAATTAGTAGGCTGCTTGGCTGCATTCAGGGAAGTCTGAACTCTATGTTTATCTTCAGACAGCCTGAAAACTCATTGATTTTAATGGGAGAGAAGCATAGGAGTATTTTCCCTGAATATATGTATGACCCCTGAATCCAGCCCCTAGGAGGAATTTGAAGATGAATGAGGTATTGTTTTACAGGCTAACATGGCTGAGATGTCACAGGAAGGAATACAGGACAGTCATGATTTTGGAAAGGCCATAACTAGGGTCTCCTGGAATTGCCCATAACAGCAAAAGTCCTTGATTTGCACAATCCTCCCTTAAGAGCTATTAGAATGCAGATGTCCCAGTTGGCCCTTTTGAATTCTTGAAGGTTAGTTGTGTAGGGCCCTATTTACATAACATATCATCTCAATTATTCATGCATACATTTTATGACACTTTTGCCATAGTAAGTAAAAGGGCTTCTGGCTGTGAAGCCAGAACATGTTCCAAGCACAATATTGTGATGGAGATAATTGATCTTTACCCTGAACTACTCTATCCACCTTATTTCTAGCTTTCACCTCTGGCCATGGGATGTGGCTGTGTCTTTGACTGTAGGATGACAGAGCCCCTTGCAGTTAAGAACCTGCACAGCCTACTGTTCATCATCAGGTTCCCTCTTAGTCTTCTTTTCAATAAACTAAAGAGACTGATCGTAAGTCTCTTACCATAAATCATCTTTGCTTAGATATCATGTAACTCTTATTGCTCCTTTGCAAAGCTTAAATTGTCAACATCATTTTTCTCAAGTGTGGGCACCAGAACAAGACAACACTATTCCCTTAATGTTACTGTAATATCACCTCTTTACTCCTACAGAAGGTATTCTACATCCAGGGATCACATCAGCCTCCTTAGTCACTGCATCATTCTGGCAGCTCCTGTGCTGCGGGTTGCCCATGTGACAAGGTTTGTCAGTGATTCTTGGAATACTGTGATTTATTCAAAGCTGTCTGCACTGCTGCAGCGAGTGGGGGCCCTCCTGCAGGTGAGAGAGCAGAAGTCATTTTAAGTAACCTTTCATTTTTCGCACATCCCATCAGCACAACACGTGCTGGGGCGGCCACAGATAGTGAGGTGTGCTGCAGTTCCACTGCAGTCTGCTACTTAAACATCCCTGTCATCCTACAGAAAAACCCCACACATTTAGTCATGTACAGTTTATCACTGATCATATTTCTGTATTGGTCTGAAATACATCCACTTTGCCATGCTGCAAAGGCCCCCCAGCCCAAGGTTTCTTGTGAGACACAGTGATTGCATAACTTCTTTGAAGAGGAGGAGACTCCTTTCTTTAGATACGTAAGTATGTTTCTAAGTAAGCAAACAGAGCTAAAAGGTGCTAATTAAAGAAGTGCCATATATTTTCCTTTCAAAATGAAAATACAGTGCTGTGTTTAGAAACCTATGTAACAATGCAAGGTTTCCATAAGCGCGTTTACTTACCCAGAAAATTTTATTGTACTATTTAAAGTTTAGGCAAAACCAAATCAAAAGATCACAGAAGTAGTTATGTTGTATGTTACAGGTATTACAGCACTATGATCTAAGCCAACACAAGCCTCTAGTTTGACAAATTAGTTTTGAATTACTAGATTTGAAGACAAAAGAGTTGTTCTCATTTCTAAAATATTCTATCAGGTTTTCTATCTTAGATGCATGTTCAATCTAAGTAAAATTATCATGTTCATGCAGGATATAAATATACTCCAAAAGACTGGAGTGTGCAATGCTGCCCTGCTTTTAACTTTTCTTGTCTGAGACTACAGAGCAGAATCCACAAAATTAAAAAAATAACAGTTAAAAGGCAGCAGATTGTCTGTTTAGCCCTGGGAACAGGTTGCTGAAATTTGGATTTATCTCTGTGCCAACATAGAAAGCATGAAGGAAAAGAAAAAAAGGAAGACCCAGAGTCACACACACAAAAATATACCAATGTCAGGTCACTGCAATCCAGAGCAGAGAGTGCCAGAAGTTTTCTGAGGTAACTTTGTTCAAAGGATTAAAAAACCTCACTTCATTTACACCAGTAAATTGGAACACAAAATACAGCATAGCTTAATTATTTTCATTTCAATACTAGTGTCATAAACTGAAACATAAATCAGTCTCTCTACAAAATAGGAATAAATTCATCTCAATTCAGTACCCTCTTATCCCTGTTCTCAGGTTCTGGTACCAGAGCCAATATAATCACGAAAAAAATAGCACATGCTCTGGGACAATTTGTAGGTGCTTCCTCATGCCTAACTGTGACAATCTGGGAACCGTGCCTGTGTGTAATTTTTGTATCCTGATTTAAGGTAAGAAATTGCTGCGTTACCAAATATCTCAGTGGATGTGGAGCTGAACCATCAGGCCTGTGTCACACGCCTTCCAGAGATGAGAAGGCAGACAGTTACTAGAACTCAATTGCTCCCATTCAAAATGAATGCATGTTTGGAAAGTCATACAGCTGCAGGCTGAATCAGTCCTACTGTGTTTGCCTGATAAGTGAGGAACAGAAGAACTTTCTCAGATGTATAGGCCAGGATTGAGCAGGGATTCCTCATTGCTGTGGGGTGCGGTGTGTTGATGCAGCTAAGCATCTGTACAGCTCTCTGACACCAAATGGGGCAGTCCTGACTCCCCCAGGCTGTGCTCATGTGATCCTGTGGTGGGATGGCTCCCCTGGCTAATCCAGAAAAAATACTGCTCACCTTGTTTGGCAAAACCAGTTTTCTACTACTTTAGATCTCTTGAAATTTTTGCAGCTAGACAAGATGAGCTCCAGTGCCACAGGAAGGGAAGCTGCTGGGGTGCACAGCTAAGGAGGAGGTGGAGTGGAATCACCCCTTTTTGGCAGCAAATAATTACTTGGTGAGGTGAGAGAAACTGTGTAATCCCACCACTGGCCTGGCAAGCTGGGGCTGCACTCAAAGTCACAGAAAGCTTGAGCAGAAAAGGCAACCCTCCTTTCATAGCACATTGGTTTAGCTGTGAGATCCAACGCACAGCTAAGGAAGATGTTTCGTATGGGTTGAAGGAGAGCAGAAAGCTTCAGTCTTCTGAGCCCAAAGAAAACTCAGAAAACTCAGGCAAGGAGAACCACACAGATACCAACTATTTTCGCTAGATCTGTATTGCTCCTGAATTGCCTCAGTAGGGCATGATCAGTGCTAGCACTCTTTAAACGTGCTCAATTGCTTCCACAGCCATATGTCCATGAAGACATACTCTGCACTCAGTAACCTCATCTTACTTTATAGGAAGGGAGGGGCAAAATCTGTGCTTGAGTTACGGGAAATGTGGGGCAATAGAAGGAGTTTTTGGAAATTATAGAAGCCAAGCTGTAAGAGGTCTCATTTCCACAGAGGGGTAACAGAGACTTTCTGTGCAGGAAACCAGGGATAGAGCTGGGTCTGTGAGCTGCTCAGACTAAACACAGAGGAAGAACACATGGACCCAATGCAGCAGGAGCTAACCATCACCACCTAGGAGCAAGACTGTATGATAACTGCAGGGCCTAGCTCCTTTTTTTTCCGTCATAATTTTTCCTTGGTGAAATATTCAGAGCCCTTTTGGTCCAGTCTACTTCTGTATTTCCTGACTGAAATGGACTATGACCCCCTCCCCAAAGTCCTCCCACCAACAGTGCCTCATTTACTTTAGGTGGAAAAAAGATGTGCAGTCACTGGCCCTATTTTTCCTGTTAGGAAATCATTTATCTTTGCCTGCTGAGCTAACCCACATTAATAAAGCAAAATGCAAATGATATGCTCATCTCTGCTGACCCTGACTTTGAAAACTGGTTTTTCTTTCCCTGCTTCTCATCTTTGACAAAAGAGATGCAGGCGTAAGCTTAGAAGTCAGCAGGTACATCCGCCTGTCAAGTGATCTGAATCCCACTTCTCATTACGCAGACTTTCAGTACAATGATGCTGTAAGAAACGATAGATTATGCCATTTAGGGTAATTAAATAGCTCCATATTCCTCTAGCAAAATATTTCCCTCCTTTCCCTTAACTGTCTCCTTATGGCTAATTCTTGCCTTCCATCTTGCTCATTTGTCTGAAAACCAGCTTTGACACTAAAGTACATCCATCCATCAGGTTTCAGACAGTGGAAAGAAAAGTCTGAAAACACCTTCCTTACCCATGCTGGTATGAATTCTCCTATGACTTCTCCTTTTTACAGTGCAAGACTGCATAGACCAATTCCTAAAGATATTAAGACATGCCACTTTCTTTCACATGCTCTTAACATTTCTCTTTTGTTCCCTCTATCCTTCACAGCCTCCACTAACTTTCCTGTAGTGTGCACACTGTTACTCTCAATATTCACAACAGTTGGTAAATTCCTTGGCTCATCTCTCACCAAGACTAAATACCACAATTCACATACAGCAACTATTTCCGAGCCTCTTTTCTGCTGTCTTGCATTTCTGACATTCTGCTATCTATTCTCATTGCTCCCATGATTCTGCTTCCTTAAAAGAGGTTGTCTTTATTTATATCTTCACTGATCCCCGTCTCTTACTTTTGTCATCTCTCTGACAACTTTATCTTTCCTCTCAACACTTTCCCTCCTTGGCTTTCACGACTCCATCCTCACTTCTCCCTTTTGACAGCTGAGGCTTTCTTTTCCATTCCCATTCGGCATGGAAATCTCAGCAGGCTTCTGTCTCTCCATGTGGATCAGTACCCAGTCACGTTGGCAGCATTCTGCATCAGTGACATGTGCATTTATCTCGGTCTCTTCATCCATCCAGTTTTACATTTTAGCCGCTATGTCTTCTTGGGGAAGTGTCATTGCCAATCTGACTTTCACACACGGCTGCTACTGAACTTCTGAGGAGCCCCCTGAAGTGCTACTCCAATCCGTCTACTGTATTTATAAGTCCTTCCTTTTTTCCGACCCTGTTGCTTGGACTAATCAAAACCAGTCCTAGCCCAAGGCAGTGGGACTATGTTCAAGCTTGCAACCTTTTCTCTCAAAGTCACACACTCTTGTATGTCCCCTCCCTCTTCATCTCCCCTGTATCTACATGGGAGATATCTGTAATTGCCCCTTCCCTGCTATTACAAACCAAAAGTCAATACAATTATTCCTGCACATTTTCTCACCTGTTTAAACCCCTCCCCTGACTCCCTCTTTTACCATTATTCAACTTCTCATTTTCTCCCCCTTTGTAGTCACAACCTCTTCTGATCACTTTTACTTCTTATCATGCCATGTGATTCTCCTTCTGCGTTATCAGTGATGCAAACATCAATCCTTGTGAAATTTGTTGACACTTCGTGTTTCATACTTCTGCTCATTCTGCCTGAATAGCTGTAATACAAATCATAAAAGTTAGGCAAGTTATCTTTCCCCCCTACCCTGCCCCTTTCAGGTAAACTTGAAGAAGCCAGAGAGGAAACTGGAGTTAACTCCTAATTTAGCCTAAAAGAAAGAAAGAAAGAAAAAAAGCCTAACAATGATTAAACAATTTGATGAAACTGGAAAAAAAGTGGTTTTAGTGTTGGGTTTATTTGCTTGGTTAGTTGTTTTTTTATTTAATTCCCACTGAAGGATTAAAAAGTACAGGGAGCAAATAGAAGCTGATGAAAGTCAAGCAATCACACATATATGGAAGAATCTATTAGCTGCCTGGAGAGCACTGAAACAGATATTAAAATATTTTTTAGGACAAAATGTGGGATGGAAATTGTGGCTGCACTGAGGAAGGAAGAAAATTACTAAGGCTGACTTAACAAGCTAACAGATTTTATGCACAGTCCAACAATTCCATGGTCTGTTTGAATCTCTGTCTAGAACTTTCCGGTTTAGGGCTTCATCCTCTGAACAGTGCTGTTGCATGTAACTCTGTTAATGCCAATCTAAGCAAAGTAATTTCACCAGTTTGGAGTCCTAGAGCCTGATAGTCTGTAGACGTAGCTCTGCCACCTCTACTATAAGCCATGCGAACGCTCATATTTGTAGGGGATAACCAGTCTGATAAAAACTCTAGTGACACTTCTGCCTAATACTCAAAGCAATGAGTAAGGCAGAATACAAGTTTGTATACACTTGAAGATGAGTCTTCTCTCCTTCAGATTTTTAAATCAGTATCACCTCTGAATTCTGAGCAGAACAAGTGAGCTGTAAAATGTATCTATTCAGAAATTACCTGTGATAAAACATCACCTGGGGCACTGTGCTTTGTGCAGTATGAATAATGGACATTACAGACAGGAAAGAATAAAACAAACCTATGCAAGGACAGGGGTGCAGCAGAGAAGGCATGAGTTACAGATATGTAATTATGTAGTTACTCAGTTTAGTCATGCATGGAGCTAGGTCATAGAACCACATTATGTTTTGGGTTGGAAGGGACCCTGAAGACCATCTAGTTACAGCTATCCTGCCACAGGCAGGGACACCTTCCACTACACCAGGTTGCACAAAGCCCTGTCCGACCTTGACCACTTCCAGGGATGGGGCAGCCACAACTTCTCTGGACAACCTGTTGCAGTGCCTCACCACCATCACAGTGAAGAATTTCTTCTGTATATCTAATCTAAATCTCCACTCTTTCAGTTTAAAGCCATTCTCCCTTGTCCTATCTTTGCATGTCCTTGTAAAAAGTCCCTCTCCAGATTTCCTGTAGGCCCCTTTAGGTACTGAAAAGCTGCTATAAGATGTCCCCTGAACTTTCTCTTCTCCAGGCTGAACAACCCCAACTCTCTCAGCCTGTCTCCACAGGAGAGGTGCTGCAACCTCTGATCATCTTCGTGGCCTCCTCTGGACTTGTTCTAACAGGTCCACATATCTCTTGTGTTGGGGGCCCTGGAGCTTTTGCTGACTTGAGATCCCTCCCAAGGCTCTGGGCATGTACTGCTGGCACGTGAATCGAACTGGTAGGAGTGGGAAGTTTTGAGATTCCCCTCCTCTAGCAACTTTAGTTTAAGCCCTTTTCACCAGCTTGGCAAGCCTATGACTGAAATGCTCTTTTCCTTCTCTGATATATAGGCCCTATCAGTCTCTGGTAGAGCAAGTTTCTCAAAGTGAGTCCCACGGTAGGTAGGTTGCTCTATGAGTGAGCATGCTTACTTGTCAAAATGACTAATCAGCCCATTGCAAACAAGAGCTTCTCTTGTGTACAGACAATAACAGTACAATAACAGGACATCTGAAACAAAAGTGTTGCGTATGAAGGTTTTTCTAAAACTGGCCAGCAAAATTTCTCTTACCTCAGGGATTTTTCTTGTCCTGTTTTTACGTGGGGTACTATGTATTGCTGCAATTACATCAATAAAAAAAGATTAATTCCCTATGAGGGAGGCTGATAAGCTGTATAAAAGGGACTTACACCAGCCTATTCCCATTGTATGTTATAGCACTGTAACAGGATATGTAATGCTAACATTTTTCTAGATATGAAATGCTGTACTTGGTGCTCAAAGGTAAAACAAGGAAATCAGATACTGCCTCAGCGGGGGCTGATAGCATTGCAATGCCTGCAGGGAGAAGAAAGCCATGCTCCCTGGAGAAGGGGGCTCTTGACAGTGCAGAGAGGTTCCTCTGTATCAGGGGCTCCAGGCCAGGGGAAGTGTGGTGGGAAGCAGTGGGGCCCCTGCTGTCTGCCACTTCTCCGGCTTGAACCCAGAAGAAAAAGTCATCTCACCAAACATCAGTGAAGAAGCTATAAAGCTGCCTGGACACAAAGAATGTCTGGAGAGGCTTGGCTGGAGAAAAGAGGCTGGTGGCATAAAGGAGGCTAAAAGGAAAAGTTCCCTGCAACTCTCCTGGATAGCTGTGGTGGTGGTGGTGGTGGTGGTGGTGGGACTCAAGGCACTCCCTGGCAGCTGTATAGCTATTTATGTCATTAAATGTAAATCCTAGCCTTCTCCTCCCCATGACATAGGCAGAGGCAAAGTGACTCAGTCTCTCTCTACAGTAGTAGACCTCAAAGCAAAACATAATCCCATTAACACAATAACCTAGGTTACTCATCCACAGTTTCTGCAAGCTCCTTCCACATCTCTTCCTCTCTGATGTGCCATTTATTTAGTCCCAGAATGCTTTAGTCTAAATTAGGTCTGCTGTCACAGCTATTCAAGACACTTCATCTCCCCAGAGTTTTCATTCCTGGATTAAAAATTGCTGCAAGCCAGCCTGTCTCCCCTTGTGAGCAAGGGGAAAGGTTTCAGCTTGTGCCGTTCAAAAAACACTTGCTGATTTCTCCCTAGGCATGTGCCATCACAGAAAAATGTAGTTACTTGAACTGCACAGGGATAGGGAAGGGCTGGTAAGACTCTGAAGCACTGTACTACACACAGTCATATGCATTAATTGCTTAAATGAACATACACCAAAAGCAAGTGATTTTAAGCACTTAAAATCTGAATTCCAGACAAGGCCTCTGAAGCCCACCCTGGTTTTGACCCTCTTGATACTTTCTAATAACAATCCTAGCACAACTGTGAGCACCAGCAAGTTTGAATAAAAAGAAGGGAGAAAAAAAAGAGAGAAAGGATTACTTACAAATGATGAGGCAGGAGACAATGTAAACCAGTTTGACTAGGTGCGACTGAGCAAACATTGACAGACTATAGCAAGTTACTGCAAAAACTGTGAGACAAATCCCATCCCCTTTGCCACTGCACTGGGTGCAGCATGGCTTTTAGCAGGATCCCTTTGACTCAGCTTAAGACTCAGGTGAACGCATTATTGGGGTGCAGGCCTTGCCAGTGATTGTATTTTAGCCTCCTAATAACACATTTGAGATGTTTGTTTTGAAAGTAAATCTAAGATGCTAGATTGTAAGTGTACCAATGCACTAGGTTTGACTCAGTGTGAAGTTGCTTAGCAGTTAGGCTGGTCACTGGAGTTAATTCATTAGCTCCTGTACATGTGCCACAGAAGGTTTATTTTAGCCTTCAAACACATAAAGTCAAGGTGAACAAAATCAGAAAGTCTTAAAATTAGGCTCTTGTGTCCCTCCACTAGATACACTCAGCTAAATTAAAATAACAGTGTACCGGGTGCAAAAGACTGGTTTTCATCTCCTTTTCTGTCCAAGTACCTTGGAGTACTAATCCATATAATGTACAAAGAAGCTGCAAAAACTTCCTTCTAAAATTATAACAACAGAAGAAATTAGGTCAGCCATGAAAGAGTAGGTTGGATATAATCAAGTTATAGCACCCCTGGGACACAAAAGGTAGCGCTTTTCACATTTGCATTTCTTCAACTTACACAGCTTATTGCTGTGGGAGGAATTTAAGACAAATAACAGTAAGGCAGGATTTGCCAAAGTGTTGGAAAACTGTTTGATCATTAATCGCATTTGCTAAGACTGTGATTAGGGTAATTGCTCTGTATTTCTTTTCACAGACTCCTTGTCCATGGGGGGATCAGGAAGGACTACCCCCTACCCCCATGAAGTGCAGCGCAGCTTAGTTGGCTCTTTCTGCCTTTTATTTTTTTCCCCCGAAGCATCAAATATGTGCTCCTGCAAAGGCACAATACTAGTGGCTGGATACTGAGTAGCCAAGTAGTAGATCTAAAAAAGTAATATCTGTTTAATTGTAATTGTATCTCATTTTCTTTCTAAGTGAGTAGTTATTCTTTGGACTGAATTTTTGGAGTGGGTAGCAGTGGGAACGTTCAGCTGGGGTTTGGATGGACTTTCATAAAAGCTGAGCTTCAGAAATGCCACTTAGTATTTGAAAACACTTCCTTTCCTTGGTGTGGCTAGTGGCAACAATAGCATGCAAAGTCTCAGGTTGTGTTAGTGGTTGTGTCATGTATTAATGCTGCCCCCCCAGTCTGGCTTTAGCTTCCTTGTTTTATTACACAACTGCATAAAAAGGTTCTTGTCTAAATCTGAAGCAATATTTGAAAACTCTGTTCTAATTACTAGCACATGCATTTCTGTGACACACGTCCCTGTGGAATCTGGGCACTGCTATTCTAATTTAGAAGCACTGATATAATTATAACAAGCATAATACAGACCCTAGACAGATTAAAAACTCTCTTGGATACTACAGCATTCTTTTGAACGGTGGCTGTAAAAGTTTTCTTGTGGTTTGGCTTTTGGTTTTTTTTATAATTATTATTTCAACAAGTACATATGAAACATGCTCAGTTTACAAGAAAACAAAAAAATCCTGTTCTTCCTGTCAGTGCTACAGGCTCATCCTGTGCTTCAGAAATCCACTTGATTCTTTCCCTCTCAGATCATCGGCTACAAGGGTTCTGTAGGATAAATTTATGCCTTGTTTACATTGAACAAGGCTGTCTTCAGGTTCTGCTGTCAGTGTGTGTGCACAACATGGAATTGCATCCAGCTCATTTGCTCTCTCTCTGCTATGTTGTTTCTGAAGAGCCAAGAGGATTAAAAAAAACAGAAAACATTTGTTGTTATTAAACCCAGTTCATCTGACTTTAAGTAAACAAAGTAATAAATCTGTTAAGAAATAAGATGCAACTTTTACAGTTACTTGCCAGGAGAGCCATGCCTTAAGGAAGAAAGAGAATTGAGGAGTTTTATGCCAAAGGCATTCCTGAGAAAGGTAAGGAGGTATGCAAATAGAAATCTAATCTGGTTCTGACGTATGTGCTTCGGCAGAAAGCTATTGTTAGACAAACATGTTGTTCCTGAGAAGCAGAACTAACGAAGCCTGATTTCCTACGGATTTGTGTCCTTTGTCCCACATCTTTCTCCTTCACCACAATAATCCCAGCTCTCCTCATGCCTCTGATGACACTGTCACTACCGAGAGACAACAGACTCTGGGGCTAGTCTGGAGCTATAAAAATACTCACTGTCAGCATGTGTGTGCTGACTGGCCAGCTGGCCGGCAAGCAACATATAATGTCTGAGATCTTCCTGCCTTTTCTTCAGTCAAGGTAGCAACCTGCCTCTGTCCTTCATCCCACTGCCAGATTTCATGAAATGTTTTTTAAAAGATAATTGTGTTCAACATTATCACTCTTTCAACTTTAGTCAAAATCTGATTTGCCAGAGTTTTACAAAGAATTATTAGGTACAGGACAAGCACCAATTGCGTAAGCTTTGTTTCCACAGGAAACGAGATTCAGAAGTTCAGCTGCTTTTCTTAAAAAACCAATAAAACCAACAGGGCTAATTAAGAAGTCTTCCCACAGTCCTTTTTAGCTGCAATAGTTTGTGTAAGAAATGGTGGCTGACCTGCTATCTCACACTGAAAGTTAAGTCTGATTTATTTTTTTTAATAAAGAAATGTGCAAAAGCTTCTGTTGCTGCTGCTAGCACTGAGACCTTTTATATGGCTAAATATTCCCAGTCTGCTGCACAATCAGTATTGCCCCTTTCCAAAGGAATACGTGCTGCTCCTCTGTGGTCTGCTCTCTGTGCATCACTCCATTCCCAGCTTTGGGAGAGCTCCACTGGACTACATCTGTACACTGCCTGGATTTCAGACTACATTGAGCAATAAACATTGTCTGCTCCGCATACTCCCTCTGTCGTATTTGTTTGAATCATGACCTTGTGTTTTGGTTTTGTTGTTTATTCCAGTTTCTTCAATACACACTCCCACTGCTGCTTTACCAAGCTGCCAATGAAGAACCTTCTTTAAAGGGCCTTAGCTATTTCTCCCCAGGAAACCTGAACAAAGAAGTAAATAACAGAGGAGAGGCAAGCTGAAAGCTTTCACCTCCCAGATCACTTAATTTCCTCTCGCCATCACACCTTAACATCTTGGTTATGGCAACTCTTCTATTGGCTGAGGAGGGCAGGTTAACAGCACTTTAGCAGCAGCAGATGTGTGTCATTTCACCAAAGGCAAAACACAGTGTTGCCAGCAGCGCAGTGCTACAGAACAAAGCAGAGGCTTGCAGGGCAGCACTGCAACATCTGAGATCTGGATGATGACCAGCAGCTGGAGTTGGTGGATGGAAAAGGAGCAGAGGTTATATATACCGTCCAGATATCAGGAAAGGCTTCCATTTTATGTTTCCTCTCAAGATGGCTGCAACTTCCCATCAGTCTCAGTTGGGCTGAGGCCAGCTGTTGAAATACTGCTCCACCTCTCCCACAAAAAGTCTTGCAGGACCAGGACAGTGAGGAGCAGCAGAGGTGCCCAGACTGGAGGGGAGCAAGGTGCTAAGGCTGTCGTTAAGTGAGGTGGCTTTTGCAGTCTGGGGCTGAGTATGGAAGGGAAGGCACAGATTGTAGAGGGAAGTCAAGAAGACTGTAAAAACCTGAATTGCTTATGGGCCTAGGATTTTGGCATTCTAACAGATGGCTTTCATATAAGGGTGAGAAACTCCTTTGTTCATATCAGGACTGTGCGTACAGATATAACTGTGTGCATAAACATCAGGGCTGGGCATAGCGAATGTGAAACAGGGCACATGTGTCCTTCCTTGCCCCTCCCTGCCCATGTACACACATGTATATACACACACTTACCCTTTTTCACCTTTGGACTTCTGGGAGCAGAACAAAAGATCCATCAAGGTGTAGTGAGGAGGGGAGCACGCGGGTGAAAAGACTCTTCCTGGGGATTGTTCATCTGCCGAGGACCTAGCAGGAAGGGAGGATAATTGAAGTGCATATTATCTTTAGCTATAATTAGGTGTTCGCATATATTAAAAATAGCTTTAAAGAAATGTAAAAGATTATTTCAGGATGAACATGAGGCTTAGTGCACTTCAGAACCTAGATGTTTACCCTTTCAAATTCATGCTGCATTGAGGGGAGTAGCCTATTAGTGCTGTCTTGAGTTTTACAGTAAATTATCTCAGATGCATTGGCAGAAGATTAGAAGACTTTAAAAATCACATTTTTCATATTCATTGAACACTAGGGCATGACATGGTTTTTGATATACTGAAATTACTGTAAAAGAAATGCTGTCAGAATCCTGACACTTGAACCGATGGATATAATGTGGTAGTTACAACCCTGGTACAAGTCTCCAGCTAGGCAAAAAAATAAAAAGCTTTTCATTCCAGTGTTTATACAAACCTACAACAGAGATAAGTTCCCTATGGAGTCCTGTCTTTGCTAACATAAGCACCACACAGTCCAACGTGGCCATGTTGGTTCATGCTACTCTTCCAGCCAGATTTCTTGCTGCATCTACTGGACCATTATTCCAAATCCTAAATTCTCCATTGATCAGGAACATCTTTATCATTTCCATCCTAGATGTATTTATGGCAAGTCTGTGTCTTTCACCTTACATAATTATTTGCTTTTTCTTCTGTTTGCTACTAACATAGTGCCCTTAAGAGCATCCCCAGAGTCAGCTGAGCTTCAGTTTTCATTTATTAGGCTAAATAAATCATGTTTCTGAACACCCTAGTAGCTCTTCTCCACTTTTGAACTGGGTTTTCTCAAACCTCAGTGATATCTTGTCATCATGAGGTTACTTCTTCACAGCATTACCTTTGTAACTTCTTCAAGTCAGATGCTGTGGAATCTGAAGTCAAGATCTATTAGATCTGTTGTGTTTCTTTTTCCTACAAAGTCTGTTATACAGTTATTACCAAAGAAAGGTGCCAAATTAGTCTGACACAATCTACCCTTGGTAAAACTACACTTCTTTTGATGCAATCTTCCTTTTACCTCTCCAAGGATTCTTTCCTTTACATTATTTGAAAAGCCCCCTGTACTACTGGAGGTAGCAATCCATGGTAAATTAAAATTGGATGTACTAGGGAAAGAGTTCAGAAAATCATGACTGTCATACAGATCAAATGTGGCTTTTGGAGTCTGACTAGTTGACTAACATTGATCACATATGGGAGAAGAATGAAATCAAGATTCTGACACTGATGCAGTCCACTGCATCGGTGCAAGAAACAAAGCCTGTAATACCTAGCTATGCTCAGCCATATTTATCAGTCCCTGTCACAAATGCTAGTTACGTATTTGATGAGCAGTTCCATCCATCTGAGCTCTGTGGTAGTAGAGACCACAGATAAAAGAAAAATAAAAAAAAAAAACCCAAACAACAACAACCCACATACAGGCCTCTGGGGACAAGGTTTAAATAGAGTGAATCTATTACCCTGGGTAGTTAGGGACTCACCACCGAATTCACCAGTCTTTGTCTTTGGAAAGGCTAGAATCCATTCTGGGAGAAAAGCCCTTCAACCCTTGGGATCCCAGCAAAAGATTTGAGTCTCTTTTTATCCCTCAACAGTCCTATTTCATCCCCACTACAGAAAAGATTATGGCAAGGGCTGTTGTTTGCTACCCTCAGGCAGGCTGGGATCTCTTCTGAGAGGGCAGTATTTTGAAGTGCTTGCAGCCCTGGTAGGAAGTGCTATGAAAAATAGGCAGGAGCTGCCTTTCCGCTCTTAAAAGCTAGATTTCCCTGTATAATTATCCCAGTAGGAGCTGGAATTTGGAGGACTCATCAGAGTGTGGGACTGAGCGAGGCACAAAGGCTGGTGCTCCCCCCTCCCCCAGCCCTACATGGAGCAGAAAGCAATGCAGCTCCTTTCTCTGGCAATGCAGAGCTCTTCCCCAGCAACAGAATCACAGTACTCTGTGTGCAATGATTTGACGCTGACATAATGCCTCTATATAATCTCTGATCATGGGAACTTCGGCACAGACCCGTTAAACCATCCTTGCCTACATAGCTGCTGTCCAAAATTGCCTCGTAACTTAGCAACTAACTTGTTACCTGCTATCACTCATAGGCCTTCTTTAATATTACAATTTCTTGAGCTTTTCCCTTTCATCACATGTATGTATTTCAAGTTTCCCCCTCCCTTGAAGCAATGCTTCAAGAAGCAACTCAGTTTTCTTGGTTTTAGCTTTTTTTCTTGCCTATCCCTCTAATCTCTCCATAGTAATTCTGTCATATGAGCATTACTACAGCTCATTCTTAGACTTATCACCAAGTCACCCAGCCCACCTGTTACTTCAGTAAGGGTCATTAGCAAAGAACAATCATCCTTTGGTAGTTTGCAATTGGGACTCAAACACAGTACACTAGAGCAACATAGATAAAAGATCTGAAAATCAATCAACCAACTCCCCCCCCATTTAAGTTACAATTCTCACACCAAGCCTAATGCAGCTTATATAAAACTTCATGTTATTTGTAATAAAGCTTTTCATCCCAGGACCACAGAAAACAAGCCTCCATTTTCTGGATTAGCATACTGCTACCACGAGTTAAAGGAACAGGCAGCTCCACATGCTGCAAAGGCAGTTGTGGAACAGCCGTCTGTCGCTATTGCTGGGTTTTGTCCAAGAGCAACGAGGAACTACATGCCTTAACCTTCATTTATCGACTGAAGTAACTGGCTTTGCTTATGTTTTCTTTCACTGTTGCTACAGTCTTATCTATTTGGTATCTCAGATATTTATACAGTACACAGACTTCCAGCACCTTGGAATTCCCACCCACCCCCTGCTCCCCCATATTTGTATCTGTTTATACATGATCCTGTGGCTTGTTTTATTCAGAGATATTTGAGTACCTCAGGGTCTTGTGGTTTTGCTGCATGTGGTGATGTTCTAAGAGTGTACAGAAATATTTAAATTGCTCCTTGAAATACAATTTGTACAAAACTTAAAAAAGCATCAATCAACACTGATCATGAAACCTCCATATAAATAAGCCTTTAACTTCGTGAACAAGTAAAGGCTTGCAAGGGAGCCTTTGGTCATATTTTAATGCATTAAACACTATGTCATTAAGAAATACATTAAATCCCTGATTAAGAACAAACTGAAAACCAGCCCTTCCCTCCTCTAAATCTCTCTACAACCTTGGGCAGTGCGGGGTGCTTGAAAACTATGTTAAAACTCCAAATGCATATAAAAGAATCTAAAATATATATATTAAATTACGTATTGAACATTTCAAGTTAAGAACCGCATAGGAGAATGAGTTAGGAGTGCCCAAATATGGAACCATACATTTTTCTTCCTGTTGGGTAACAGCAGAAGAAGAGAATACCTTTCAAAACACTGGCATTTATGTAAATGGACACAAGGTTTCTATTAAACATTTACCTTTCACAGTAAGCGTATTTTTGCTTTGTTACTTGATGACTACACCACTGTTTATCAAACAGGATTAGCCTCCTAAGACGTTCCCAACCCCCAGTTAGCCACACTTTATGAATCACCAAATTTATAACTTGTCAGGCGTGGTCCGACACCTTAGGGCAAACTTGGACCCTGTTTCAAACAAGTCAAGTTAACTGCTTAACAACTTAGCAGACAATGTGACATTTTTGTTAGTCTTGGATGCGATTTCACTTAATAGCAGAAAAAGAAATACCTTAGCTTAGCTTTTTGAGAGCTCTGGTATCTCCAAATCAGATTATTCAAAATGAAACCATGCACATAGAGAAGGGTGCTACAGTGCAGAATGGAAGGAGGGTAGGAGGATTAAAAACAAAACTTAAGAACAAACCACTCAGAAGCTTCTGAAAAGCCCCCTTAATTTTAAAACAAGTATCCCTTTTAGAGGAAACAAAACTGGCAAGATCTCTGCAAGAATCTTCCTATGGACTTTTGGAAGCGTGAGCCCACTCAACTTCCTTAGAATTTCAGCTTCTTCTTAAAGGCTTCCCAGAACCCAGTCCTTCAGAATGGTACTGCAAAGTAACACGAGACAAAGTAACTAACTACATCAAATAAAATACTGTACAAAAGCATAAAACCCACATGCAGCATCCACACTAGACATGCTCAGTCTCATCGGTGCACCATCGGTGGTTAATTTTTTTGTATAGGCTCATGTTTGTAGCTTTATTTGGTCTGAAAAGCTCAGTGTAGAGTTCAGTAGCTCAGGCAAGGTGGCAGTGAGTGCCTTGGACTAGCTGGCATCTAAGGAACACAAGGCAACTCTGCATGTAAATCACATGGCATTAGAATTGACATGAAAGCCGTGATATAAAAGATATAAAAGATTATTATCCAGCCACTATCTGGATCTGGCTGCAGTAAGTAACGGGAGTTTCTGAAGTGGCCTTTGTATTTATTAATTTCTTGTGTCACTGGGAGAACTTCGTAAATGTATAATGCTTAGTGCACCTTTACCACAAGAAAACAAATCCTAGGTAAAGACAAGAGAATGACCTGGAGTGACGCAACTTACTTTGGCCAAAATCACAATCAAAAGTGACATATTTAACAGCTGTTTATTCATGGACTAACATGCATTGCTGACTGTCCTATGGAAGAGGACAAGTTTTCTAACAACTGAGAAAGACCAAAGCATGCTGGAGATTCAAGTATAAACAGAATAAACTCTGAGTTTTCCCTTCATGCTGAGAAACCTGCCCAGCTTCCCTTCTCGCCCCTGCCAAAGTAACTATTACTCACCCTATCGGTTCTGAAAAAAACCTTGGAGCCCTGCATACAAGCTTAATTTGACCAAATCCAGTTGCCTGCTTCAAGTATGCCATTATTATATTCATGTTCCATACAGTTCTGGTTAAAATTCTCACAGAACATGTGCCGTTACCTGCACAGAGGAAAAAAAAAAAAAACGCACCCTAAAACCCAATCCCAAAATACACATCACCCTTCTTTTTCCCTTCACTACACTTTTACTCATGCAACAAGAAGAGACTATTCCTGAATAGTCTCAGCCATGACTTGAATCAAGGCAATATAATCTCAGAATGCAATAGGGAACCTTATGAACTTCTCAGAGTTTATAGGGTGCATATTGGAACAGCGAAAGGAGGTAGGGCATTTGAAATATTACAACACATTGACACATCTATGTTGGGCATAAACACTGGCCCAAGATTGATATTTGTCACAACACTATAGTGCTCATTTCCAGTATTTTGATTTTGATAGCAGTTGGGCATCCTCCCAAAAGAAAATGGCATCTTCTTTCTTGGAATGGATAGATTTCAAAGGAACACTATGCAAACATTGATATCTTCCCTCTATGATCTTTATCTAGTTACAAAACTGCATGTTAAGGGTAAGAGGCAATTTCTCTGACATAGAATTTAAGTGCAAAATAAAGAATCAACACTACTGCTTTAAAATGTTTGGCAATAGGGTAAAGAAGTACTTTTTAAGCCAATGGAAGCTTTCCTAACAAAGGCAGAGCAGGCTCTCTGTCTCCGAGAGCATATGCATTTGTTGCTGATTAAAGCGAACACCAATATTCCAGACACATACTCGATTTTAAATTAACTATTTAGAAGCTAAAAAAAAAAAAAAATGCTTATACAGAAAGCTTTACTCAAAAAAAACCCAACTAAAAAACCCTAACAAAATCAAACAAAAAAACCCCAACCGCCCACAAAACTCCCAACTCTCCCAAAAAAACCTCAAAGCCAAACAGGCACCCCAAAACTCCCCCCAAAACACAAACCCCCATCAAAAACCCCCACCCAACAAAAAGCACTATAAATTTAAGATACATATATAGCTAAAGGAAAAGCAATTAAAAAGAAAGATCATTGTTAAATTAATAAATAATTTCTGAATAAAACTTTTCCACGTATATTAAAACATTAAAAAAATTGATTCTACAGTGTACTTATTCCTTTAAAAGAGACTTTACATAGTAGTTTTGTGAAATATTGACTTGTCTTGTAGAGTTTTGATCATTCTAGAAATCATGATAAAGGCAGTTTACTTGATTCCTGGAAACTCAGTAGGAGATGCAAGATTAAGTCTTGCTCACATCTTGCAACCAGTAGTTCGAATGGACTGGTCGGAGGAATTTACCAAGCTTTGCTGATTAAAACACAAACAAAACAAAAGAAAAACCCAATAACAAAAATCTTCACCAGTTTTTCTGGGCAAGGTCTACAGATGGTAGCAAGAACAAGAGAAGAGTCCATGAAGTGGTATGACTCAAAATATCTGGAATGTAAAAGCATGCCTTCTCCAAAGCCAATAGGAACTGTGAATAGCTGCACAGAGCCAGGATTTCACCATTTATGACAAGGTCAGTTACGTGAATAGTCACAACTAGAGTAAGGTTTATTCTAGTGAACCAAAACACTTGTGGTTAGAAAAACTGAAGCAGACTTCATACCTACATTAAAAATGTTTCCATTTGTCAACTCACGGTTTTAAGTACAACACTACAACATTCTGGGAAATGAATGCCACCAACACTTCCAACAGACAAAGAGCTGGACAGTATGTGACTGAACAGTAACAAATAACCTGAAGCAAAAAATTTAGCTAATAATACATATCAGTGAAAAGGAGATAGCTACCTTATGGATTTTTACTGAAGAGGGAAACCAAGAGAGATTGTGCATTTGTGCACATAGGAGTAGCAAGCTTTTACACAACACCTGAAAACTTTATGGGCAAAGAAACAATAATTATGTTCTATTTATAGTGTCCTTTTCCTGAAGGACCCATTAACTTCATTCCTTGTTAGAACACTCACCAAGAAGTGCTGGTTTGCCTCACACTTTGCTGACTTCAGGACAGTGCTGCTCTATAATCTTTCACTTCCTCCTTCCATCTGCCCTGAAAAGAAATTTATTTGCATAGTAACTATTTTTGGCAGGAGAGACCCTATATATAAAATTAGTTCTCAATAGTTATTTTACCAACTGCTTATCAGATGCTCTGGCATACAGGCAAAGATGTGCTGATTATACAGACAAATAGAGAATCACCTGTCATGGGAAAGCAAGAATCAACACTGAACTCCAAACATCAAATTATGCTTGTCTAATTTGAGAAAGTGTCAAGTCCTAGACATTAGTACAAAAAGTATTTTTAAAACACAAAAAAGAAAGATCTTACATATCAATTCATTCAAGTCAGAGGGGCAGTTATCTGCACTAAGCCTTCCTTATTTTGATTGTTCTTTCTGCTTCAGTATTGAAGGGGGGGTTGACTTTGCTAAATCTTAGCTTAGAAGAAGTCCTATTAGCAGTGACTTACCTTCAAAGAGAGTGAATTCAAATTTAAAAGATGTGTTTATAATGAAAACTTAGCATATCTTATGAATTATTAAGATTTCTTTATTTCAGGCCAGTATAGTATCATTACAGGCATCCATTGCTTCCTCCACACGTGCACGATTGAGGCTGGCACTCCCCACCACCAAGAGTTAAATGGTTATTACAGTACAGGCACAAAGTAGCCAAACAGCTTTACTTTCATTAAGCAAAGCTGTGATTGTGCTCTAACAGCATTTATTACCAATGCATAGATTCTTCTCTCCTCCTAAGAGCAAGCAAGAAGGGCAAATTTCCCTTAACTGAAGGAACACACTTGGCAGCTCTGCTACTAAAGCAGTCACTTCATCAGTGGATGAATGGCAGATAACTGGATACACTGGGCACCTTGCTTCATTGCCTTCAGTTGCACTTACCAATTCCCATGGGCTTGCTCACAACTGGATTTAACATCCTTGCAGGTCTCAGTTACTGCTTTCATTATTAAAATCACCATCAAAGTTTGAAGAACTAACAGGATTTTTCTTTTTTTTTTCTTATTTTTTTTTTTAAGTAAAAGCAAAAAACCCAGAAGACTGTCAGCATTGCAGTTCCCTTGCCAAAGACCCTGTTTCATAACCACCATTTAATATCTCTTTTTTGTCTAGAAGCATCAATTCCTTTCCATCAAGAAGGCAGCACCAGAGACTTTCTATCAATGAACTGTAAATTAATACAACTAGTGTATTTTACTGCATTGCAAATTTCCAGTTACAGTGGTAAAGATAAAAATTAGCATATGGAATGAGTATCAGATACTTACATGTATCAAAAGCAAGTTAGTCACAAAAAACTCTACAAATATATTACAAACAAAACTAGCAGCAAACACTGCTATCATTACACAGTACTCTTGTCATAAAACATGACTGATTGGACAGCCATCTAGAAAACAAGCTAATAACTATAATGTTATAAAAATAACAAAACAAATATTTGATCATAGTAACTGTATGAACAAGTGTTAGAAGGAGGGAGGTAAGCATGATTCAGCTAACACAAATTCTACTTATACAAGAGTGCCTCCAAGCCACAGAACATGTAGTTTCAGCTTTACATTAACAGTCAGGACTTCAGTCCCATACATGCAACTGACTCCGGCAAGCAGGTCTGAACAGGTAGCAGAACGTAATCCCACACATTCTTCTCTAGAGTAGGCAGCCCCAAACGGTCGGTGTGAATGCCAGTCTCTGCTTTGATGACACTCAGCAGCAGCAAGGTGCACACGCTGCAGTTCAGAGTGGAGGGAAATGGCAGAAATGCATATACTATGCTTTCAGCAGAGGTAAGTTTCAAAATACGCAAAGTATGTGTACAGTTTGTTTCTAGGCACATCTTTGGTTACATTCTCTATACAGTCTGCTTTACAAAATAAGTAAAACAGTCAAGACTTGGTTGAAGTCCAGGTAAAGATAAAACTTTCTTCTTTTTTTAACTCCCCAGAAATGAAGACAGTAGAAGTCCATTTCCATTGATGTTTCATTATCCCCACAAACGATAAAATCCCAGGGCTACTGTAAGGCATGTAAATACTGAACCTGAAAGAAGATAAAAATGGGGGAGAAATGGAGATATTAGATCATTAGCTTTCTAAAGAGATGTTCTGAGAGCTATGTACACATCTTACTTCAATACTAGAACTGTAACCAACACCCCTTCTCCATGTAAGAAAATAAGGTTTTTAATTTAAAAACAAACACTTCACAGTGAAATGGCACAAAAAAGACAAATAAAAAGGAAAGGAGAAAAAATGCAGGAGAACTGGGCTGGAAAAGTAGCAACAAGCTGAAAGAAACATCTAGTTGCTTACCATTCCCAAAAAAGCTTGATGTGGCAAGTTACAGTTGTAAAGTGAGGAAATGGGTAACAGGATTATCAAATCACAGTCAAGTATTCAGCAAACAAACAAATGAAAAAGCTCACTTTAACAAGGCTTTGCAGTTTGTAATTTTTAAAATTTCTATTGAAATGAAACTGACTTTTGATTTCTAGATATACACACAAAAGATTTTTGCCACTGTTTGCAACAGGAGCACTTCAAACACAATGCAATTTTGCTTTGGAGCAGGGATGGTGGGGAAAACAATTTCCTCTCATTTTAATGAAGTGCCTTTTATTTACCAGTAATGGTTCTCTCTAAAGGATATGCCTGAAGTACTATGAATAGAAGTGATTGTACTTGCGACAAAATCCGTTGTGAAAGAATAATCAGAAAATCAGTATCAGAAGAGTAATTTTCTACCGCAAACCTGCTCGTTAATACTACTGCACACTCAGTAGCAAAATGTCAAAATGCTCAAGTTATGCAGGGCAATAGCATAGGCACGCATGCACATATATAGTATTTTTCTAAGGCACATGGCCTGAAACATGAGAGTTTAAAGAGTATGTGATGGTGAACAGTCAGAAAAGCTGAAATGTTCCCTCTTGCATATAGATCTCCACCAGACAGCTGAAGAGATCTTAGAAATGCATCAAGGCTGCTTTTATCAATTAAGACACGCATAGAAGAACTTTTTGGCCCTTGTTTACCAGGCATTATTGTAACAATATAAAGTGGGGGGAAGAACAAAAAAATCAGCCATAGCCCATGGAAATAAAGTTGCAAATCATGGGAAATTTTGGCTTAAGTACACAACTAAGGCTGCTAATCTAGACTGAGACTATTTCAAATCTTTTTTTTAATCAGGGCCTTTATGAATGCAGTCAATCAAGAGTTTACGAAACATTTAACAATGTTTAACAGTTTCACCATCAGAGACAACTATCGGATTCCTTACCTGCTAAGTACTTAATATTATCAAGTTTGTGCGTTTCCAGCATTGTTTTCAGATCTGCAACTTCTGTGTCTATTTTTCTATCTGTTTGGGTCAGAGCTCGATCTTGTTGTGCATGCTAAAACATAAATCAACAAAGCAGTGCAATTCCAACAGTTTCTAGTTTAGTTAGAAATTTAACCCAACTCTTCAAGCTGTATTTTTGTTTCCTCCTAAAATGTATATTAATTTGCATTCAAAAAGTACAGGTTTGTTTCTAGCCAATCTAATTACTGAACAGTTTGTATATATATGCAGAGGGTCTAAAAATATAGATGAAAGCCTTTTTGTTTTGTAGACACTTCAGTTACCTGTACCAGTACGAAAATATACAGGGAAATAAAGCACAATGACATTTTGTATATTAAAGTGCCTAAAGATATGAACAACTCCAAAAAAAAGAATGCCAGGTCTGTAACACAAGTACAGAAAGAATTGCTGTGTAATAATCAGCTGCCAAGTTCTTACCAATTCCACTATTTCTGTCCTCATTTCAAGTAGTTTTCTTTCATTACGTGAGTACTAGAGGGAAGAAAAACAAAAACAAAACACACAAAAAAAAAAGATAAACATGATATTCATGACGATGACACTAAACTTTTTGCCCCACACTTAAAAGCATATTGCTTTGCTTCCAAATTCTGTAGAACACTGAATATGGAAGAGATTATTGTCTTCATAATGCTTGGGAGACAGTATTGTAAGGTAATTGCTGTCCTTTGGAAAAGCACAATTTAGACACGTGTTCATCCACGCCTCTGAACTGTGAAACACAACAAGTCCGTCAGACACTTCACTTCTGCAAAAGCTGTATATATTAATAAGCAGCTGGAAGAAAGGTTGGCAGATCAGAATTTCTGAAAAACAAAGACCTATGATTCTAAACAGGAACTCTGGAATAGTTAACTAATCCATTGAACACAATTAAGACAACCATCTGCTTTCTTCAGGAAGGGGAGTATGGTTTTAAAACAACCCATTCACCATTCATCTGCCTTTTTCCTTTTCTGTTTATGCATGGCAGAAGCGGCAACTGAAGTGTGGGAAGAGGGGAAGGGAAAAGAAAAAAAAAAAGAGCAGCTTTCAGAGAAAGTATGGAATTATAGTTGTACAACAGACTACAAAGTTGGTTAACTTTCTTAAGAGAAGGTCAACATGCATAGTTTGCTTTTCCTGGGAGGCAGTCAAAATCACAGAATGGTTTGAGTTGGCAGGGACCTCAAAGATCATCTAGTTCCAACCCCCCTTGCCATGGGCAGGGACACCTTCCACCATATCACGTTGCTCAAAGACCCAGTGGTCTGCACAATAGACAGACTGCAGCTTCCAGAATCCTACATAAATATACAAGAAAACACTAGTGTCTAATTAATCACTGTTTCAGTGGTTTAAAATCAGTTTTGTAAGCCCAAAGTGCTGCAAAGCTTGTGATTTACACAGTTACACATTACATACGATGCTTTTTTAAAACATCAGCATGAAGTATTAACCTTTGAACAAGAACTTTACTCACTCAAATTGTACTTTATTCAAACATCTACTACGGGATAACAGACTGTTAGTCATTATATTAGATCACTGACACAGCTGCTACCTAAACTAATCACTGCGAAAAACTTCAAGCAGCACATACAGAAGATAAATAATATCTATTTGAACAGTTCTTACTGCCTGGATTGGAGATAAATATTACTTCTTCATTACACACCTGGGAAAGTGGACTGAGTAAGAAATAATATTAATGGAAAAATGTAATTAGAACATCTTTCCATTTAGAAGATGCAATTTCTTTAAGATCCTAAAAGCTATTAAAAAATGTACCTGTAAGAAGAGCACTCTATTTAGAATGCTACATTTAATGCAGAAACTTGTTAATCTTCTAATTCGTCATCTATGTTACTCTAATTTAAGATCCCATCAATCCAGTTCTACCAGATATTTCAAACTTCAAACAATCTGAACCATGAGCAGCTAGAATTTCAACAAAATAAAAATAAATGACAACTATTTTCACAATAGGTATTTCCTTACAAACCAGCTAAGCTATAAATTCTCTAGCTGTAGGGAAATTAAACATCTTCACTGATAAATTTAATGAAATGCATAAACTCAATTAAGTGTGAAAATACAGAAAGAGATCTACTAATAACACAGAAAACCTCTAGGCAGCCAGTCAGCATATTTAGATTAAATATCTGATATATTAAGTGTAGTGAGTTAATCCTGATATTAAAACAATATCAAAATAGACAGGGATACAAAACCAAACATGGCACCTTGTGTTATAAAAGCATAAGGATGAGTAACTTGGATTAATACCATCTTGAAGCAGAAAGATACTATGGATTAGCATGAAAATGCTCTTTGGGTAAGATGCTTTTAGCCAAATTTGGTGATTACTCAGTGTTGATAGGTTTCTAAAAGCAAGCAATCGAAACTTACCAATTCTTTTACTCTGGTCTTCTCTAGGTTTAGGTTTAACTTGTTATCAGCACGAACTTTGGAAATCTCATCCTAATGGGCAAAAAATGATGGAACAGCAATCAAGATTTTCTATTTAATCATACGCAGAAAGAATTAGGCAAATATATTGTGCTTTTCTTTACATATCTCAGGAATCAAGCTTCTCTCCAATTAATGTACATAATTTTCAAAAACATAAGCATTCCTACTCTTCCCCAGGAAATATGCATGCTCTATAGTATGAATTGAATCTTGGAATCAAAGTCTAACAATTACTTCTAAAATCAGAACACTGAGATCAGAACTTAATTGAGAGCACATCCTTCCACGAATACTGGGGATGTTTCATATATCGCATAACTCTGATTTCTAGAAACCCATGCCTAGGTACACCTGTAAGTTGGGCTTCCTCCATGAAGTAACCTTGATGCTCAAGATAGCTTTAAAACAATTTCCAACCTTCCAATGCAAAAAAACCTCCTGTTTCTAGAGACTGCATCTAGGGCTTTCAGAAAAAGCTGCAGACGTTTTAGAAGCCAGGAAATATTTATTATATTTTTAAACATCTGACTTTTTAAAACTACCTTAAGTTGTTCACTTGCATTTTACTTCATCTATAGCTGTGATTCCTGCTTTTCTCAGTGACAGCTGCCATTTTAAAGCAACCTCCTGGCAGGAATTCCAGCCAGCTGACAGTTTGTCATGCGGCAAACTGCTGATCAGATGAATGTGTGGGAGAAGCAAAAGATTGCTGATTTTCTGGGAGATTCTACCATTAAAACCAGATAAGCATCTCTTAAGCAGGCCAACGTCACCTAGTCAAGAGTTCATTAACTTAGTATGACCAACAACTGCATTCAATTTCTATGTATGAATTTTTGAACTTCAACTGGTTTATAATTAGACATCATTACAACACGATACATTGCAAGTTAATGAAATAAAAACAAGAAACAGTTTTTCTTAAACTTTACAATATTGTGTCTTTTTGTCTTTTGCAGGAACAAGTATGAGCAAACATAAACTCACTTGCCCTTGTGAGAATTACATTTACAGTTAAAAGTAAAATTTAAAGACATCTAGCTTTTAAGAAAAGATGACTCAAATCCTTGATGCTCTACAGTGGATTACACTAACTCATTTATGTGCAACTAAAACCAACTAATAAGGACATCTCAGGGGGAAAAAGCAGCTCTCAAGCCCATAAAACCAGTTAATGTTTCCCAGTTTCCAATTTTCAACTTCCAAGAATGTTTGTTTCTGTGTAAAGGCTGCTAATGCCTCCCCACCCATTGAAATAACAGATGTTATGATGACCTTGTTCTGACAGTAAAACAGTTTGGAGGGCTATTCAAGACAGGTAAACCGTAAAGAACACACATAGTACTGACACTTAAACCTTAAATTCTTAACAGAGTTTTCCACAGAGAGTCTGTTTTCTTGCAGGGGTCATTTGTTCTCAAACAAATGGGACCAAACTTAGTGACCCAAAGAAGCCATTTAAAATGACTTTAAGTTCTGGACAGCTAACGGTAAGACTTCACAGAATCAATCAAACAAACCAAGAAAGAAATAACAACCCCAAGCACATAAACAAGAAAAAAAAGTATCAACCTTAAACTCCAACCCAAACCAAGTATTAAGTGCTGTAATTTTAAAAGGATGCCACATCTTTACATGTAACAGGCAGCCCTAAATGCAGAACTTCACTCAGCCTTAAGCATGACATGGCAGCCATTTTCTGAATCTGAATTAAGGACACAAGAGTAAAAAATATTCAGTTAAATTTTTCTTCACCTCTTGTACCATTCACAGCTCTCTGTCACCATAACTGAAATATGCATGAAACTGTCTTTACCACAGTCCACAGTGTACCCACCAACCACAATTTCAGTATCCTGTATATCACAACAAATAAGCACACCTTTTAAAATAAAAATCTTGAAAGCAACAATATTTTATTTATTTATTTTTTTTACCCAGACTAGATTAATTAGTGTTAATTCTTGGTCCTATTAGTATGGTACCTTACCATGACTTGCTTCTTTATCTGCTGGAGTTCAAGTTTTATTTTCTGGGAGAGAAGAAAAAGAAAAAAATTAAAAGTACACTTTATTACTGTACATAAGGCCCCATAATCTAGAAATACTAATGAAGCTGCACAATCAGTAACACTGACTATAAACTGTAAAGTGAAAAGTGTGGTTTAACTCTATGTCCTCAGTATGTGTACAGATACAGTCCTATTCCAGAGTTCTACCACCCTTAGAGTAAAAAGGTTTTTCTTATGTTTAAATAGAATTTTCCACATTTTGATCTCAGCCAGTTACCTGCTGCCTGTCTCTGGACAACACTGGAAAGAGCCTGTCTCCATCTACATTATACCCTCCCTTCAAATATTTTTATGCATTAATGAGATTCCCCCCTGAGCCTTCTCTTCTAGGCTTTCACAGTCTATCACAATATGTCAGATGCTCCAGTCCCTTACTGATCTTTCTAGCCATTTGTTTGATTCTGTCCAGAATCACATCCATGTCTCCTTGCACTGGAGAGCCCAGAACTAGATCCAGCACTCCAGATGAAATCTCACCACAGCCAGGCAGATGGGATCAGCTCCCTTGAATCACTGGCAGTCCTCCTAACATAGCCCAAGAGGCTGCTGGCCACCTTTGCCCCAAAGGCTGATTGCTGGCTCATGGTCAGCTTGGTGCTCACCAGGACCCCAAGGGCTTCTTCTGCCAAGCTGCTTTCCAGCTGGTCAGCACCAGCCTGTACTGGTGTTTAGGGATGTTCCAGTGCAGGACTTGGCATTTCCACTTGCTGAACTCCATGAAATTCCTGTCATCCCACCTCCCCAGCTTGTTCATGCCCCTCTGAATAGCAGCACACCTGCCTGGTGTATCAGCCACTGCTCCCAGCTTTGTATCATCTGTAGACATGCTGACTGTGTACTCTGCCCCATCAATAATGTCATTAATGAAGATGTTAAGCCACAGTGACCCCAGAGCCAACCCTCTGGGTACAAGAAGCTTTTTTACATCATTGGAAAAAATAAACTGAGGGTGTGCTCTGCCCCATTAATAAGGTCATTAATGAAGGTGTTAAGCCACAGTGGCCCCAGAGCCAAACCCTTGGGTACAAGATGCTTTTCTACATCACTAGAAAAAATAAGCAAGTGCTAGAATAGCACTTTCCAATATAGGGATTTTTACCTCGTTTTCTGAACGAAGTGCTGAAAATTCACTTTTTTCCAAGATAATCATGTCCTTTTTCACGCCACCAATATGGGACATTACTTGCTGAAGAGCAATTTCCTTTAAAAGAAGGAAGAAAAACTTCAGAACATATAATAACTATAATGCTTTTTCTCATCTGTACCTACAAATATGAGAGACTATTTTGGTATCCTGAAATTTTTAATTCAGCAATTTCAGATTCATTGCCTGAGTTTCAGAAAGCAAGATAAATTGACAGTGATAAAATAAGCAAGTTAATGTCAAACGCTGGTAACATTTGGCAAAATTAGCAGTGCTAACACAGATCAGAATAATTCTATTAATAGCCTACAAAATAGTTTCTTCCAAGTCTTCAAATTCTTAAGCTAGCAAAGGCCTTAGGGAGAGAAGAGGTGTCTCTGAGCTAAATGAGGAAAGCTGGCTTTCAGACCAAAACTCCCAGTACAACTATACTCTTTTGTAACCACCTCCTTTATCCCTCTCTTGCAAGGGAGGTGTCACTCTGCTTCACTACACAGTATCACTCACTATACTTTTAATTGTTCTTCTCAGTCTCTAACACTGAGCTGAGAGAAGACAAGAATCCTCTGAAACTTTCAAGGGTGGTAAAGGATGTAGACATTTTTCTACATCCTACACTAGCTACATATACAAACAGGGCCTCCCTTATCTTCTCTGAAGATCTCGCTCTAATAAGTAGTCTCTTGCTTTGATTCTGGACTAAGAACCCTACAAATCTGACAAAGCACTTTAACTTCACTTCTGTCAGGAGATGCTATTCTAATTTGCAGCACTGTATTTCTAAGTGGCATCTCAAGGTGCCTCACTAGGCTACCTGACCACAAGACTGAAAAAAATGGGAGAGTGTACTGGATGTATTACAATAACTACAGAAAGAGTGCTGCCATGAACCTCTTCTCTTACTCCCTGCCTGCAGCTTGCTTTTGTTCTCTCCCCTCTTCAGTGAGCTGAGAAAACAGAGAACAAATCTTTCCTATTCTTTCTCTTCCTCATCTCTGTATACACACACACATATTTATTTTTCCCTAAGGTTTTGCCTGACCAGTGTAATACTTTATCTTTTACATACCCAACTATACCCTAATAGTAATAAGCTACATCCACAATGTTCCAAAGCTTCTTCCAATTCTTCATTCTCTTTTTGCACAAGCCCTTGTGCATTCAAAGACTGTAAGGAAATATGGGCTTATGTTGCCCAGACAGAGTTCATGGCATACACACATCTTGAGCTGCTTCCATCATAGCATGCCATGCAAATCTGCACATTTTAATCTTGGTAAAAAGTCACTCATGGATTGAACCTAACAGTCTCAGAAAACATCTACCACCAGTAGCAACATTTAATTCAGCACAAACCAAAGTTTTACTTTCATTCAAAAAAGCTGGGCATAGGAGGTTGAGATTATTTACTGTAGACTGTTCACTGTAACATACAACCAACCAGCATGGTAGAGAGGGTCACTTTAACACTGTATTCCCTGACTGCAGAACAAATTCAGCACAGGAGGAAGAAGCACCCTCATGTCTGCTTCACCTGGAACCTAAAAGCTAGGAAGGGCAGGCTGAAACCTCCCTAGATGGAAGATGGTGCAAAATCCAGGTATCTCACTTCATGACTGGTAGAGCTGCCAAGGCTATTACACTACAAAGAAAGCAGCTCCTGTTTGTCTCATGTTTTAAGAGATCAGCCTAGTTACTATGAAATAAGTTAAAGCTTGTATTCAGTAGGTGCCTTGGGGCTGTGAACCCCTGCCTCATGGAGCTGCCCAGGAAGTTGTACTTCAGCTATGCTTCTTATCAGCGTTGTCTATTTGACCAACTGATGTGTTGGGGAATTCCAGCACACCAGATATCGTGAATCCCATTAAAAGATGAGTAAGTTCTACATGCAGTGAATAACATCTTAATCTGAATTTCAGTTTCATTTTTGTAGCCAGATGTCTAAGTGCGCAATGTGGCAATATTCAACACTGTCATGCCCAGTTCCTTACATGGATCTACCTTTGTATGAACTGACCTGATTCAAATTCACGCACTGAATACCTACTATGTCTATCTGAAAGCCTTCTCAGTAATTCTATTTCATGTTACGATAAGGTTGAAATTAAACAACTACCAATGGTTTGCATACCATCTTACAGTACATAGATCTCAAGGTCCACCACAACACTTTGGTATTTGATAAACTCAAGACAAAATTAAATAGCCAACAGATATATAGGGATGTTTGTTCTTCACCTTCAAACCTTTAAAATACAGTGTCCAGCAGTAATAAATAGCAACATGTATTTCATTAGCAGGCATACAAGGTTTTTATTTACTTTAATCTCACCGTTATCTCTGATCTAACCTGCTGTACTTTGGTGACCATATCCTTGTAAATCATATCCAGGTTGGTGTTCATAATTTTCACTAATGCAGATACAATGACCTCCGACTGCTGAGTAGTGAACCCTAAGCAAAATGAAATGCAACAGCATTCAGAGAGAGATCTAAATCTGGACAGTTTACAGAAATACCACTTATTAATATTCAGCATCAAGTTTAAACAAATGTCAGTTATGAAGATAATAAAACATACTCCTCTTGATTCAACACTAACAAAAGCACATGAGTCAGTACATCCAAGGTCCTCCACCCAATAATTATGTTGGTGACACAGTATAGCTGCTTCTGCAGTACAGCACTATTACAGTACCAGCAGGTTGAGTGCTGGAAATTTTCTAGAAATATTATGGATTGTCATCTCTCACATGTGGTTATTTCTATGAACAAGAATTCTGATCCTAAAAAGCAGATACTTATTTTCAGTATACTATACTATAGATCTTCCATACTGCTGAAGATGTTCAAAACTCAACAACTGAAGACAGAGCTAACTCCTTTAATTTTAGGCCTACCAGCCTCTTAGTCCCCATTAGAAACCATATATATATATATTTAAACTGAATATATTGGAAACTATTGAAAAACATCATCCTAGAAATACCCTCAACTTTTCCACTTATAAAATACAGGAGGTAAAAATGCCGTTAATAAGATTTAATTATGAAAAGGAACACCTGCAAAAGTGTGCCTGTTTCAAACTGAACAGAAGTTAAGCATCAGAAAAGCACTGGGGTCTGAGAGTGAGTTGCTTCCAATACCTGAGGTAATAAAATAGTTTGTCACCACCAAAAGGAAGATATCCTGACTCTCTCATTCTCCTTATCCCTCCTCCTGACACTTCGTATGTGTCCTGGTATTCATGCAACTGCTCAGTGGGCTCATTAAAGTGGCATCTCAGAATACCAATCAAACAAAAGAGCTGCAGAGTTTTCTGAGAATTAGGTTGGCCCCCAGGAAGAGATGAAACTTCATGCAGGGAAAAGGGACTGGGACTTCTTTTCAGGGATGAAGGGCTGGTAAAATTCAATTCAGCAGTACTTCTCCTTCAGGTACCTTCCCCACCTCAGCAACATTAGCACGAATCCAAAATAATCTATTCCCTTATCTATGCTTTAGCATAACAGCAGCCATATTCTACAGTATTCTATTTCTATCCTAAAAGCTGTATTTTACATAGTAGTCCATATTCAATCCTATTATAAGACACTTGCATATTCAAGGTGCTATATACTAAATACACAAGAATCCAATTAATGCATGTTAAACCACTACCTTGAAAACTGCCTTTACTCTCAACCCTTAAAATTTGATTTTTCTTTCACATTTTTAATTACAAGTAGGATAATAAATTACTCCAAAGTTTCATAAGCTGTTTCCTTTTGGAAGTGAAAAAAATCCATAAAACTGAAGTTGTAACATCACATGTCAAAGAAAAGTACGTAACAAACTTTGTAAAACCGGCTTTTTAGATCCACTCATGAAATGACATTGAAAATAGCTACCCATTTCTAGCAAATTACCATTTTGTTCCAAGACGCATACCAGTGCATGCGTGTCAAAAAAGAGCCTCCTATTTCCCAAAAAAGAAACATTCCCTTTGCTTTGTAAAGGTGGTGATGCAGAGATGCTTATACCTGGAGTAAAAAACAAAACAAAAAAATGTAGGTTACTTTTAGGAAAGTATATTAATCAATGTTTGCTTCCCAGGAGTTTCCTTACTATGCCAAATATTCTTCATTTATGACAAAATATTAGATTGTGCTTTGAGGTTACTACAGCTTGCCTGAAACAAAAAGGTATCTGACTAAGGTGGTCTATGTACAAGAGCTTGAAAACACACTACAACACTACTGCTGCACTTCTGAGATGCTCTCCAAGAATATCATGCCCTTGAAAATCCCACCAAGTATCATGACCTTAAAATTGTTCCTTTGCCGTTATCAGCATAATCAGTAGATGCTGTGAGCAGTGCAGGGCTCCGAGAACTAAATCCCCAGACTTTTGCCATTCTTTGTTAAAGACTTCATTATCTGCCTCCTTTAGAACAAAGGCAATCCCTCACAATTTGCCATTTACTATTTTTACAGACAATACTTTCAACAGTGAATGCAAACCTCAGACAGCATAGCTTCCACTTAGCATTAGCATAAACTAGCTGACAGAAAGCAAGCAAGTCGGAACGTGAGGTAGACTGTCGGGAGGCAGAACTCCGTCCTCAAAGTCATTCTATTTTAAAACACATGGAGGGGACATAGGGCTGTGCGTTAGCTGTTTTAAAGACCGAGAAAGGAGAATCAAGTCTACCCTGCGGGGGAGATGACCCAGGCCTGATAAGGGCCCCTCCGAGGGCCCCCAAAGCAGCTGCGGCCCGCAGCGCACCCCTTCCTCTCCATGCCACCGGAGTACAGCGCTCGGGTGAAGGGACGGGGCACCCGCGTTCCCCCCCGCCCTCCCCAAGCTCTCACCGCGCTCCCCGCAGCGGCTGTCCCGCCCTTCGCTGCCGTTAACGGCCGTAACGGCGGCTCCGCAGCCCCGCGGCGCAGCCGGGCGCTGCCAGTCACCGAGGCGGCGGCACACCGGCGACGGGGGCGCGCGGCAGTCACGTGAGACGGCGCCCCGGGAGCCGCGCGGTCTCCACGGCAGCAGCAGCAGCGCCCGCCTCCCGCCGCTCACAGCCGCCCGGCCCTTGGCCATGGCCGCGCCACCCGATCCCTACCGACCGACCGACCGACGGAAGGAGGGGGGAAGGAGCGAAACGGCTGCTGCCGCTCCCGACGCCGCTAGCGGAACGCCATCGCTGGACACGCGCCCTCACCCGGGCTCCTCACTTCCGCCTCCGGCAAGCGGCGGAGCACGCGGGTGACGCCGTCAGCGGCGCCGGTTGTTCTCCTGGCTCACGCCGCGGGGCGCGGTTGAAAGAGGTGCGCGGGCGGGCGGGCTCGCCCGCGGGAAGCGGAGTCTCCGCGTTGCCCTCCTGGGGGCCGAGACAGTACCGGCTCACTCTGGCCCCAGTGGGACCCAGTTTTAGGTATTGGAATGCTGCTCTAATGCCTCTGCGGCGTCTTATCTTCTCCAGGCTGAACAAGCCTAACTCGCTCAGCCTGTCTCAGTAGGAAAGGTGCTCCAACCTCCGATCAGGTTTATGGCGCTTCTCTGGACTCCAACATGTCCATCTTATTCCTACCTTGAGGGCCCCAGAGCTGGACGCAGTGCTGCAGACGGGGTCTCATGAGAGGGGCAGGATCACCTCCTTCGACCTGCTGGTCACGCTCCTTTTGATGCCGCCCAGGACACGGTTGGGTTTCTGGGCTGCAAGCGGGCGCTAAAGCCAGCTCATGTCCAGCTTACATCAACTAGCACCCCCAAGTCCTTCTCCGCAGGGCTGCTCTCAGTCCACCCATTGCCCAGCCTGTAGTTGTGCTTGGCATTGCCCCGACCCAGGTGCAGAACCTTGTCCTTGTCCTTGTTGAACTTCATGAGGTTCACACGAGCCCACCTCTCCAGCCTGTCCAGGCCCCTCCAGATGGCATCCCTTCCCTCCAGTGTGTCAACTACACCGTACAACTTGGTGTCATCAGCAAACCTGCTGAGGGTGCACTCCAGGTGGCACTTGTTTCAGAACAAGCCTATTTTTTCTGTGGCCTACGTGTTCACAAAAAGCATGCAGCATGTTTTCTTCTTCTTACCAGAATCAGTAATTATGGTAAAACAGTAGGAAAATGGAATAATTCCAATGTATCCATATAAATGCAAAGGTGAATGAGCTACTGCAGCACATAGCAGTGCCGCAGCAGCACAGCTTGTCACTGCAGCTGAGACAATGCATGTATACAAGGCTGGCACCTGTAGCAGCAATTACTTCCAGCTGCTGTGATGATAAACCAGAAGGGTAGAAGCCAACAATGTTACCACAAAGTAAACTATAAATGTTACTTCAGTGTATCAGAGAGACGTCATTATACTCACACACTAATCCTACATGAGTAGCCCTTTCTCAAACCACTTGGCACTGTACAAGTTCTGGGACTTTGGTGGTCTCACCCACACGGCCCTGTTTATGTTCATTGTGAGTAAAAGCAGAAACTTGTCTAATGTGCATTGTATCGGCTTGGCTGTTGTGTGCACATTGCCTGGCATTAGCATGGCAGTAATCGGTGGCATTTCTGAGTCTGCAGGTAGTCGTCTTTTCATCTATGGATGATTCAGAAATTGGTGCAGTATATTTTCTTTGGTCACTAAAAAAGCAAAGTCATTACCGCTACCTACGGAGGTCTCCCAGTGCAACCGACTTTCTACCTCTGCATCAGAGATCAATGCGTTCATTTTTTTCCCTTTCCAGTGTAATTTTCCAGATCCCCTGTTTCACAGAATCCTACAATCACAGAATGGTTTGGGCCAGAGGGGACCTTAACGGTCATCTAGTTCCAATCCCCTGCCACCGGCGGAGACTCTGTCCACTGGACCAGGTTACCCAAAGCCCTGTTCAACCTGGCCTTGAACACTGCCAGGAACAAGGCAGGGTTTTGACCTCCTCTGTGCTGAAAGTTGTTATATACTAACCAGCAGGTATATTCACTGAACTCTGGAGGCGCTTTCAGAAGGCTGCAGTAGCTTCAGAGCTATCTGTTTCTCTAACTGGGCACTGGAGACTAATTCCGGCATGAAGAGGCATCAGCAATGCAGTTGCAAGCCAGGAGAGGACAGGATGAACAACTTTATGCTATCTCGTGATTCTACATTGCTTAACGCTTGGCTTTAATCTATCCATTTCCCCTTGGAAGTTGTAAGGTCCTACTTAGAGACTGTAAATGAAACAAGTGCTGAAGGTTACATGCTTAGTGTCCTGTAAACTTTGTTCCTGAAGGCACACAGCATTCACTGATCTACAGAGTTATAACCCCCTTGGTTGTAACAGGGAAATCTGCAGAGAAGGATTAAGAAGTGGTGCATGACCTTAAAAAATGGAGCAACAGAAATGGTGAAGTAATGCAAAATGCAAAATAAGGACTAATGACAGTATCTGACAGTACTTTAAGTGAAAACCAAAGGGAAGAGTAAAATGAGATCTAAGGGGTATCATTGACCCACCAATGTGCTGTGACTGCAAGGAAAGCAAATGTAACCCTAAGGTGCATCAAGTAGGGTATTTTCAATGGTTCACATGGAAAGTTTCATTGACCCTTGAGTATAATGTCATTTTAGATAAAAACTACAGTTCTGGCACTCCAATACAGGAAAGATGAGTTCAGATTCAAACTGGCAACCTAGTGTCAACAGGATAATTAGGGGAATGAAGAGTCTTTTCTGTCACATGTGATCGAAAGGAGATCAGCTTGTTTAACTCGGTAAAACAAAGGTTGGGAGAGTATCTTATTTCCATCTCTAAACAAAATAGTGCAAAATAGGCAGAGAAAGAAGAAAGAAACACTGCTTATGCTTATTCCTTATTAAAGGAATATTTGGTGTGAAGTGTACATAAATACATTTAAATTAGAAATTAAAAGTTTTGTACTCCACAGAGCAGTCCTTGTGAAAATTTTCCATCAGGAATCGGGAAGGATCAAAACGTGAAGTCAGTTTTTAGATGGATGTGGTTGGCTTGTGAATAGGATTTTACCTATAATAGAAAGGGACAGGTTCCTGTGCCCTTGCATTGATTTTCCACTATGGAGGTTTTTCACCTTCCTGCTCAAGCATCTGGGGCTAGCCACTGTTAGAGAATGACTAATGAGCTAAAAGGACCACAGGCACAGTCCAAACCAGTGTTGAATACTCCTATTACTTACATCCAAATGTTTAACATAAAATGACTGTATGGAGTTGAGGAGGATTAACAGCTGTCAGGAGTGGTGAATACCCCCAACTGCTCTTAATTCTAAATGGAGAAAGCTAAAAACCTCCCAGGCGGGAAAAGAATGTGAGTAACCAGTGCATGAATGGTTTCCCACTTTGAAGGGATTAAAAAAATAAAGAAAAGGCTATAACAGCATTCAAATGAATATGCAAATGATAAGGTGCATTTGAAGTCATTTCAGTGCTGTTATATCAGGGATGAGTGTGCCTCAGTGATTTCAAAACAAAGGTGGCACCTAACATACTGAAGATGGAAAATGAAGCGATGTCATCTTTTTCCTTGTCTAGAGCAGATAATAATATTAAAGCATGCAAAATCTCCCATTCTTTACAGGTGGTTGCATAGGTGAAATCATGCCTCTGTTATTTTGTTTTCTCTTTAGTGGTAAAAACAGTGATGGCTCTGTAATTTCTTCTATTATATTTGTTCATGTATGAGAACAGGTATATTTGTAACAAAGAAACGATTACTGAGGAACAAAGCTAAGGTGATCCGACCCGTAGATGGCAGTAACTGCTAATAGTGCTGCCCGTCAGCGTGGCTCCGATTCCAAGTCTTGGGACCCAGACAAGGTTTAAACCAATTGACCTGATCCCCTAAGTTGCTAAACAGCTATTGCGGGAATCTTCAAATGGGGTCATGCACCTAGCTCCTTGCAGAAAACACCAGCAGAATGTGTCTCTCTAGAAGCTGGTTCAATTGCCAGTAATAACCCTACTGTGATTTCTTGAAGGAAGGGTGTATAATATTTATTCAAGTGCTGTGGTTGACAACAGTAAGCAAATGGCATTTATATTAGAATATTAAATCTTTCTATGTTCTTATGAGACATGTTTTACCCGCAGAATGAACACATAAACACCATCTGTGTTTAAAGCTATCAAAACTAAGTGCCTTACAATGGAGAACAATTTGGACCAATATCCCTTCCTGCCACCCCAAGAATTACCTTGTGTACAAAATATTGATGTATTCACTACCTTTGGCTAAATAGAGGTAGGAGGAATAATTCTTATGGCACAGAAGGGCAGCAGCAGCTGTTACCGATTGCTGTGCGCAGAAAGACAGAAATAAGGGAGATTTTCCATAGGAGTTACTTATTTTCTCTTTGTTTTTACAGATAGGGCATCATCTAAGTTGCAAATAAGAATGTCATGTCTCCAGAGCCCTGGTCTTATTTCCTTCCTAAACGAGTCCTGCGCTGGGACTGTCAGGCAGGACTTTCTTTGCTGTATTTTAATTGCTCCTTGGAGATCTGGCTCATACTCGAGATTCAGAACCAACTATAATTTCCATGCATGTGAATAGGGGAAGAGTAGATTGGAGTTTTGGGGTCATCTCTGCAGGAAGGAAAGAAGCAAGGGATGGTTGTGTGTTGTCTTTTTAAATTTCTGGATATTTATTTGCATTTTTTCCCTCAGATATCTCAGGCAGGGCAGTGCAAATATACAAGGCAAAGTCACCAGTGTACATATGCTTTTTAAGAAGAACATGCTATGTTGTGAAGAAAATTAGGTAGGATCACGAGCAGTGTGATGGTATGTGAGAGGATGCATAAGCAGTCTGGGTGTGTTGTCAGGAAAGCTTCAGGTTGTCACATAAAGAAAGGAGAAGGCTGATGTAGGGAAAGGAAATGGAGGTGAAAAGTGGACGGCCATTACTTGCTGTTCATTATCCTGTGGGACAGTTAAGCAGTGAATCAATTATGATACCAAGCAATTGTGTAGATAATGAGTTAAGCAATGAAGCAGTTATACAGCAAATCATTTTTGGTATTAAATAAAAATGGGGAGAATCAACAGCAATATGAATCAATTATGCAGACAACTATTACCAAAGTCAGTTAAGTAGAGAAGCAGTTATACAGCAAGAGAATGAATAAATTAATTATGAACTGTGACCATTATGTTGGGAATTAATTATGCAGAGTCTTCCTTTGTGATAAGGAGCATGTCTGAGGGAGCTTCATGCAGAGGGGGGAAAAAATCCAAACCAAACCCATAAAAATAGTTGCAAAACTAATGAAGATACAAGCCCTGCACCAGTTCGCAGTCACTTTGGCTGTGGCAAAGTCACAATCCTGTCTCTCTTTGGGCTAGTCTCACCCGTGTTGCAATAAATGCTGAGGCCATTGCAGAAGAAGAGGAGATGAAGCCTGTTTCTCCACTAGGCATCGCTATACTGGGAGCATGGAAGGGAGGTGAAGGAAGTTCAGAGATAACTGGTTCTAACAACTGGTATGTAGAAGCAGCCCACCATCTTTGGAGCCATCTAACCTGCACGGAGAGGCTCAGGGCTCTTAACGGCCCCAGGATTATTCAGTCAACCTTCTTGGCATGCCTTCTACCTGTCAGCCTGAAAACTGGATTCTCCTCTGCCTTGTACATGTTTCTATCTCTACAAAATAAGTGCCAACCATCCGGAAAGAAATGCTTCGATTTTGTCAGCTCTCCTGTTATATCTAGACAAAAACCAACTAGCCTTTTGGACATGATGTTCTCTGATGGAATCAAATGTAAACATTCTGCTTCAAGAAAAGGCTGCCTTACAAAGAATCTCAAGACAGACCACAAAGTTGTGGAACACTGATCTCCAAGTCTTCATTCCTGCGGTAACAATGAAGTGTACTCATGCATACAGTGCACACAGTATGATTTTTTTGTTTCATTGTTTTTCATGCTCATAAAAAAAAACAACCACAACAAAACCCCTGTAAGAGATAAAAGAATCTTCAACATCCTTGCAAGAAGAACAAATTTTACCAGTTAAATGCTCAACCCACTTACCTAGACAACACTTCTGTCTGATTCTATGATCAATTGACTTGACTTGTGGATCTAACCCAGAATATATGCTGAACTAGATGTCTTCCAACTATTACCTCTTCCAAGTCTGGACACTAGCTGAATTCTTGAGATGCCTGACAAAATATTACTCTGCTGCTCCCATTCCCCTGCCTCTCCAAGGTGAAGGTTGCTATTTCCCACAGCAGCTCAGAAGAGCAATTGTGAAGAGGTCTGCCTTACCTCAGCAAAACTTAAAGCCTCTCCCTTGGCCAATGCTGCAATGCAAGCATGAAATATTTAAGTCAAAACATTTGTTTCATACAGATCAGTCAAGATGCATGTTTAAATGCAGAAATTATTGTCTTATCCAACAAAGTTTTAATGCCGTATTTGTTGTATAGAGAAGAAAACAGTAATACGGTATGTTCTTCAGTTAGAGTGTTTGAGTTGCTAGGATTGTTTTTGGTTAGCAATGGAGTGCAAGGTTAAGATGAAATAACATAAACATGGTAATAACTATTCATATGTTTTCAGCAAAAGTAATCAGCTAACCAGTGACACCAACATCAGCCAATATTGTTAGAAAGCTTAGAACAGATATATGTGAATTAGAAAAAATTGACATAAAAGTAAATGTAGAAGAAAATGGGATCTGCTGGAGCAGAAGCAGGTTGATGTGGTTGGATACCATGGCACCCTATTTGTGTTCAGCCATTGTAAAAATGCTGCAAGCTACTATTCTCATCTCACAGTATTTTCTAAAAACCCTGACCAGGTCATAGAATCATAGAATCACGGAATGGTTTGGGTTGGAAGGGACCTTAACGATCCTCTAGTTCCAAACCCCTGCCTGGGCAGGGACACCTTCCACTAGACTGGGTTGCTCAAAGTCCCATTCAACCTGACCTTGAACACTTCCAGGGATGGGGCAGCCACAGTTTCTCTGGGCAACCCGTTCACCCTCATAGTGAAGAATTTTTTCCTAATGTCTAATCTGAATCTATTCTCTTTGAGTTCAAAGCCATTCCCACTTGTCCAGTCATTACATGCCTTTGTAAAAATCCCCCTCCATATTTCTCGTAGGCCCCCTTTAGGTACTGGAAGGCTTCACCTAAGGTCTCCTTGAGCTTTGCCTTCTCCAGGCTGAACAATCCCAACTCCCTCAGCCTGTCAAGGTCTGTGATATACTTTCTGAAACACCAGTTACCTGTGAAGAAGTCACATAGACCTAATGAAGGCTCAGAGAAAACAGTCCTTCCAAGGAGTGGTGCATAGGCCAGACAGACACAAGCATAAGCTACTTTAAAAAATCCTAGATATTATCTAATCCTTTGTTTTTTCTAATCATCATTTAAATATGAGACCTGGTCATAGGCTTCCCAGGGAGGTGACATAAATGCCTATACCTTACTGAGCATCTGGGCTGAGACTGGTTGCTCTACAGAGCACTGTAGACTCATCTAAAAATAGGGGACTTTCACCTCTACAGCTGACATGATGAGTGATCTCTGCTGGGGTGCACTTGGAGTGACTCACAGGAGGATGGAGATACAATTAACTTTGTAACCATAAAAATGACATGCCCATAAAAGAGATGCCCATTTATTTGGAAAAGCATTAACATGTCAACATCATCTAGAGCTTTCCAAAAATAAATATTGTGACTCCAAAAGAGCTAGAAGAAAACATTTTAAATTGTGATAGACAGCTGCTTAACTATTCAGAAAGAGAAGGAAATTACCCACTAACAGCTAACCTCCATTTCTTTAGGATTTTACTAGACTGCAATTCCCTTCTAAATAAAATGCGCATCTCCGAGAGAGCACAACTTCTCACCCCTACCCTCAAGTTATCATAAATGAATACTGTGGCCAAAAGAAGAAAGTAAAAGGTTTCCTGTTGTTAGTGAATGACAGTTTAGCTCATAGCATTTCATAAGGTTTCCAGGTGGAAGAAAGCAGTCCAATAGATTTTGCATCAGAAGGGTCTCTTGGGGACATAATTATCCATGAAAGGCATCACATTTTCTGCAATATAAGAAAGGAGATTACGGTTCTGAGTGCCTACTTTTTTTGTGAGGTTTTTCTGAGGTAGGTCCTGCTTGTGTAGAAACATTTCCCCTCTGCCCCCACTGGTCTTTAAGTGTCAAATTCTGTTGCATTTAAGAAAAGCACACATTATTACAGATTTCCATTGAATAATTTTAATAATAGCAGGAAGCTAATGGCTTTTCAGCAGAAAAGTCATTTTCTAAACTTGGCAGAAACCATACAGAATATCCATGTTGTTGCTGAAAGACTCATGCTAGTTAACCTTGTAAAAACCTGACAGAAGGAGTTTGTACATTCATATAAATATATTTAGGTAAGGTACAGCTGCTGAAATGAGTACCTAATCGATGTGAAATGCTGCCAGTGTGCCCAAATGAAATAACAGAATTTAATAAGGTGGAATTACTTCAATTGTGACTTGCCCATCACATGAGGAGAGGTGCTCTAGTTTTTGAATAAGTTTGTATTAGTTTATACACACGGAAGACTTTCATCTTACATCTTTTCATTGAGAGCATTATGAAGAGATGTACTCTGCCTGCTAAATATTAATGAACGCTCTTTTTGGCACCACTGTGAGAAATGGTAGTCTTATTATCATTCCTGTAAATGGTAATAATAATTTACAGGAATCAATAATCAAAAAATTAATAAATTCAATGAATAAAATGATAATAAATCCCGTAAATGATCATTTACAGATGTAAAGCCCCTACATTACAGTCAGTGACTGTTTTGGGGATATATTTTTGTCAATAAGGACAAGTCCCTTAAGTTGCCAGTAGGGCAACTTGTTATATGTGTAAGTTATCTCATTTTTGTTAAGGTTACTGTGAATGGCCGAAGAAGCTTGAATTTTTTTGCTTTATATGCTTTTCTCCTAAAGGAGTGGCACACCCAGCCATAAAAAACCTCATAAACCTCAGTTCAGTCCCTTAAACTTTGGACTCGCGCTTCTTGCCATTGAAATGGGACCTGATGCCATTTATGCCATTTCTGGGCACTGATTGAGTACTGGAACAGGTTTCAGGTGTGGGATTTTCAGTTCTGTGAAGCGCTTCCAGCTCCTTTTGCCCTACCTCCCATACCATACCTGCTGGCAGTACCGACAGCTGGCCAGTGCTGACCTTGAGGAGGGCCTCCAGTGTCAGCAAAAGCTCCGCTTAAGTTATCCTTCTGGGCATCTCCTCCAAAATCCAGGCTGAGCGTATCCTTCTGTAGTTCATGACATCTGATGAATCAAACCAGTGAGTGAGACAGATGTGGATGTATTTAAAAGTAAAGACGTTAAAAGATACTCTATATTTAAAACAAAACCCCCCTAAATAACTGCTTCTAAGCAAGATCTCTCGATATGAAGTGCCTGACAAAACTGACCAGCTTGAATGACTAAGCCACTATATCTTGCCAGAGTACAATGCTGTGTTCACAAAGAATATCACACAGAAGATGATTTTAAAACTCTCAGCAGAGCTAGTTCCATGAAGTACTTAGATTTTTCATATGACTGTAATCCAAAGAAACACTTTGAAATGCAACAGGAGCAGATAACTCTAATTCCTCTCTCAGAAGAAACCCTAACCTAGTAATGACCCAATAATTATTGCTGTATCGTCACTTTCATACACAGCTGTTGATGGGAAGATGATCTCAATATTCCATATTCTGTGTGAGTCCTGTCCTTTTATTTTCATGTAATATTGCAGACATGAATAGCTGGAAGAATAGATACACTTTATTGATTGATAGGAACATGGAAGAGCAATATAGGGAATCTCACACACACTAATACCACCCCTATTTGCTGTGCCTGGAAAGTCACTTGAAATCCCAAGTTCTTCCACAGAGCTTACATTTGGCCTTCAGGCTCTGGAACTCTTCGAGTTCTCACAATCAGAAGGAGCTTATATTTGTTGAATCTACGGTTCAATATAAAGACCCTGATTTTTGCCTGAACACAACTGTGATGGGGGCAGAATCCCACTGGTATAGAAATGTGATTCCAGCTTTTCATTAGCCAAGTGTATTTTTAACTCCTTATTTTAAGTGGCTGCTTTGCACTTTGGTTTAGTGTTATTTTTATAATGTGTAGCTGTGTAAAAGGTGCTGAGGGTGCACTTCCAGAACCTTTTTGTACATATGCAAAAATAATGAATGAATAAATAAATGCTCCTTTCACACGACCTCATCAAGAGGAAAGCCAAATTCCTGCAACAGAAAGCCAGCTGAGCAGAATTTTCCAAGTGCCTTTATTACAACATTATTTCTATTCCTATTGCATCGCAGGGTCCTAGTCACAGCCCGGGACATTACGATGCTAAGTACCATGCAAAAATAAATAGGATGTCTTTGCTCCAAGGGGTTTTTATAACAAACAGTGGTCGAAACGGAGCGGTATCTGCCAGTAGAACCCAGGAACATTTTCTGAGCATGGAAGCATGTATCAGCACTTTCTTTTTACATGGGCTCAAGGACAGATGCGATCGGTGTGATGGCATCGGAAGCTCCATTTCAGCTACTGTGTATAAACTTAGAAGTGCTTCAGAAGAACCAAGCTGTATACTTGCTGTACTTTGAAGAGGTAAGTTAAAGCTCAAATGCTAATCAGCTGACTCTGCAGAGATGAAGCAGGGACAGTCAGCTCAGGTTTTCAAGTCAGCATTGCTGAGGGATTTTGCTTATGTAAACACTTGGGATCATGTTTTCTATGTCTACAACCATCTGAAATTTTGCATAGCTGCAGACTGAACATCTGCATAAAGCTGAATGAAAGATTTAGAAAACAAATAAGGAGATTATGTAGAAAAACTGCATCTTTGTTGCAGCATTTTGGAGCTCAGACACAAAAAATCACACACTTTATATGAAACTAACAATGAAAAATTGTGTTTTCAATACATATCATACATCTGGACATCAATTTTTATCACCTGTGTCTTCAGGTTTGAGCTGAAGGTGGTATGATGCTTTTAGTGAGGAAATCATTATGGATTGCTAGGTCAGTATTCAAGACACTGCATAGTCCCACTAAGTGGACCATATGGACATATATTTGTGTAGGTAAAGGCAAATGGACTCATCTCTCAAATCTCATAGTGTCGTTGACATACGGATGAGCTGCTGGAGTCCCAAGGTTTCACTAGCCCAAAAGCTGCAGCTATGCTTTCGGTACGAGAAAAGGCTCTAGCTCATGGATCCCTGTGGAAAGTGACATCTCTCAAATTTACAGGAGTGAAGGAGACTTCAGCATCTTTATTTGCACCTTTAATTGTGCATCTGTGCCCTAGCCTTGTCTGCACCTCAGATCTTTTGTGATATCCTCCCAGGCTGTGATTGTGCCCTGCCATGTGCCCCTCCTTATGCATGCAGCATGAAGTTAGAGACATGCATGTGACCTGAGGCTGCAAAGGAGGAAAGCAAGCACATCTCTTCTGCATCAAAAGGAAAACCAAAATTCTATAAGGGGATTTTACATATTGATTATCCCTTGGCAAGACACATACGCTGTTAAAATGACAAAATCACACCTATCCCACCGCCACCCATCTGGGACATACCGGCTGGAAAATAACCTTCCTCCCTTCCCTTCCTTTCTCCCTCCCGCCCCATGTCCTGCTTTCCTACCTGTGAGTTTCTGGAATCACATTAACAGAGGGGCAGAGACACAAGGCTGGGAGAGGAGAGCAGAGAAGGACTAGAAAGGGACTTGCAGCTTTAAATGGCTGCCTCTTCCCTTACATTACTAGCACCTGAAGTCCTAAGTGGTATCAGGCTCCATTTCCAGAAAATACAACTAAATGCAAAGACAGTTTTCACAAAATCTCAATTTTTACCCATTTGGGTAAAACTGAAATATTTTTGGATTGACCAGAATCAAAATGTTTTTGTTCAACCGAATTGAAGCATTTCATTCTAGATCAGAGCTAAACAAATCGGGGCTGTTAATACTGATGTTCTGCATCAGCCAGTTTTAATCTACATCAAGATCTTTGCCTAGATTAAACCTCGGTATTGTACTATAATGTGCCTGGCAAGTTTGGTACCTGGAGCACGTAAGGAGAGAAGGGAACGAGGGGAAGGAGGCCCTGGGGCAGATCAAGTGGGCACTGTTTCATTTTGGGAGTGTTGAAACTCTTCAGTGAAATTACAGTGCCGCCAGAATTGCTTTCTAAATGCTAGAAGTACAGCTTGGAAGTAACTGGTGGGTTAAAACTGCAGATGAAAAGCCATGGGCATTTGCAGGAATCAAGCAGTCTCTCTTTCAGAGAATGAGCAAAAACCCCACACAATTTAAATACAATAAAAATACCGGGCAAATATGTGTCTGTAGCTTTTTCTTGGCACTTTCTTTCATCACCTAGCTAGTAATAGTAGTGTTCATAGGCTACAGATAATCTTTTTCCAAGGGTATTTCTTTAAAAAGAGGTAGTGTTTAAAAATATGATTGAAATTAATGTCTTGTGAGCAAATATCAGCAAGCCCCTATTTCAGGGTGTCAATTAGATGGCTACTTTTGTGCTGCCGGGGTTGTTGGCAATATGCAGTTGAAATCACTAGTGGTCTCCTTTGCTTCTTCCTCCATTAGCTTCTATTGTCTTGAACGTAAGCCTCAGTAATTCTTGTGCTGATTTGAATAAATAATAATTACAGTTCAGTAATCCTTGTTATAGCATAGCCTAATTAGTCTCTGTAGCTGACTGAAGCTCTTTAATCATGAAGATAGAAATGAATTAAATATAGGATAAACGAAAACCCACCCCACCCCCCCCCCGAAAGATTTTTCCTTCCAACATCATAAAAATGCTTCTCCAGGAACTATGGAAAAAAATATCATTTCAAAAAGCATTTTAATTTCTTTTCCTGACTGACTGCCAATTCTTAATTTGTTGACATTTTTACTTTGCTCTCTTGGGTCTCAGCTGGAAGACGGACCATGTCTTGAAACGTAGATAACATTTTTATCCTCAAGTAATCTTCTCCTAGGAATGATGCTGCATGCATAAAACATCTGACATACAATAGACCAAACTAAGCTCTTGTACAAGTCTATTAAAGTCAATGGAGTTAATCTAAGAATGAATTTGGTCCAATGAAGTATTCTGGAGAATAATGCAAAGCCTATCACATTGCGTACAAAAAAAAAGAATGCCAGAGCTGCACAGTTGAACAATTTAATCCTATTTTCATTTCAGCTCAAAAGCTTCTTGGTTGCTAGTTTCTATTCTGCATAGGTTTTTACACTGCAGTCATCACCACAATACCCAAGTACCTTCCAGTAAGACATTAAATAGTGTTGCTAACATCTGGTGTATGTTTGTTTTCTCATATTCTCCAATGCACTAAGAAGTTCTGTTTACAATGAATAATGATCATGAGGAAAAGCTATTTGTCCATTAAGACTATTAAAAAAAAGGAGCAGCATCTTTTACACAGAGAATCAAAGAGGGGGAAAACACAATTCTTTTCTACACTTAAGAAATATAGCTTTAGACTTACAAGGTTTAAAAAGTATTTTCTGCAGATGTCTCAGAAAGAACACTTTGTGACATGAATACATTCATAATGCCATCCTGTGCCGAAAAGTGTTTCAAGGAAAAGTCTTGTGAGAAGAAGCTGAGTTGTCAAGTCAGTAGGAATTGAAGTGTCTCACCTTGTGGAAGACGCTCAGCCCCTACTGTGAATGGCAAGTTGAGAGCAGAGCAGGAGGGGAGAGTTTAAGGCTTGGCCCCGGGGGTGCTCAAGTGCCAGCTGGAGTAGACAGCAAGAGTGAGAATGCTGCCTCTTTTCATGCAGAATGGGAAGGAGGTAAGTAAACCATTCACACAATGAAATCAGAAATAAAGGAGAACTTGGGATTTGACCAATCCCCCTTACAAATGAGTGGTGTACTTTGCTCAAGACACAAAAAGAAATCTTAAAAAACGATCAGAGAGCAGAAGTACCATGTTGCATTAAGTGGTCAAAAACCATGTGTGCGTTAGGGACTGTAGTGAGAGGACAAGGGGTAATGGGTTCAAACTTAAACAGGGGAAGTTTAGACTGGATATGAGGAAGAAATTCTTTAGTGTAAGGGTGGTGAGGCACTGGAATGGGTTGCCCAGGGAAGTTGTGAATGCTCCATCCCTGGCGGTGTTCAAGGCCAGGTTGGGCAGAGCCTTAGGTGACATGGTTTAGTGTGAGGTGTGCCTGCTCATGGCAGGGTGTTTGGAACTAGATGATCTTAAGGTCCTTTCCAACCCTAACTATTCTTTGACTCTATGATTCTATGATTTGAGCCCTAGGCTCAGTTCTTTTGATTCATCTAACAGATAAATCATGCTGTTGTTTGATCATCTACATTTGAAGCTTATACTACAAATTTAGATGAATCCTAGCAAGCACGGGAGTTGTTACATCCCAATTTAAATTCAGTTGAGTAGCATCTGTGCAGAGAAGCTAATTGCACAGATTTTTCTGTGGTCTTTATATGAAACATTTCCTCTTTTCTGTTTGAGAAACAAGGCTTTTGTTAGCTCTGCAGATAACCACGGTTCAAATTAATGCCTATCAGTACCTTCTTTGTGGGGTTTTTTGGTTTAATTTTTTTTGGGGGGTGGGGTGGGGAGCAGGGGTTTATATGAGCTTGATTCCACCTTCTTACACAGGGCTGTGAGATAATGCCCCCAGTTTCTCCTAACAGACATTTCCTTGGGTGAGAGTGTTTCTTCTCCAGCTCTTTCATCACACACTGCCACTCCCTGCAGAGAGTTCAGGTGCTCCTGTGAGTCTTTGTTACTGAAAAAGTTTTGGTTTCTTTGGGTTCCCTGCAGTATGATTTATTTCAGTAAGATTCTTAAAAGACAGTCATTTAAACAGAAATATAGGTGGAACTGGGAATCTGAAATGCAAGATGAAGTTGTCTCCAAATTTATCCATCTTGGAAGAGTATCCAGGAATGGTTCAAACCACTCCAGTGAGCTGTCTTCTTGGAGGATGTGTCAATACAAGTTACACTCAGTTTACGCTGAGTAATTAACAGCCTTGAAAACCTGCATGTGGGTTCTGCCAGTGGGCAGAATAGGTCCAGCTCCTAAGAAGATGGTCAGAAGGTGAGGAATATTGGCATCACAAAGAAACTGAAGCTGATGAAATAAAATGAACTTAGTTGCAGCAGTGGCTTTCTCCCTGGTGCTGAAGAGGAACTGCAATTTCATCTCAGTTACACTGCTTTGCAACTCCAAAGACACCACAGAGTACAGAAACTTGCCTCGTGGTAGAAATCTTGAGGTCAGTACTTTCAAATGACATATGCACATACTTCAGACAAACTGTGATTTATTTCAGTAGTACCTGTACCTTTGAATCCTGTGTTTTATTATTGAAACAGTCTACATGGTCAGTGTTCATGAATACCTGTGATCACCACTATAAACATTGCATTAAAATGGGACCAGAATCTGCTGTTGGTAACATGAATTTCCTCCTCCTCATTCCTGAATGAGCTACAAACACAGAACACTCAGGTCAAACTGCGTTTCTTATTCACTTTTAGCTTAATGCGGGTTTTTGCTGTTTATTATACTCTGATTAGTAGTAGAAAGGAAAATACATCCTTCTTGCTTTAAAATTATATTGATTACGTGGTCTAGATAGAAAGAGCCACTGTTGCATCTTGCATTGTTTTTATCCTGGTGAAAGAGCCAGACCAAATTCTTACAAATAAACTGAGCCTGGAAGCATTGAGCTAAAGGCAGGAGCATTTCAAGAAATAATTAGAACCCATTTTGAAAAAGTAAAGACATAAATATAAAGCAGAGAGACTAAATTGCCTTTCATCCCCTGTGCTCCAGCCCCTGCTTTTTGATCTGTGATTCTTCAGTGAGGCAAAAGAAAGTTTTTATCAAAATACCCTATCATTTAGGTACTATAATAACCTGCAATCTACAGGCTTTCAGGACTCAGAGAGGTTAGGTAACTGCCTTTGGTTCAGCTCCTCATTCTCTGTCATTTTCATTCTAAGCACCCAAGACAGAATTTCAGGGAAATCTATGGGCTGATTTCTATTTGAGCTGAGTTAGACAATGCTAAGTGCTGCAAACGTGTCTATTACTATCTTTAAAGATCTCCGTAATGAGCAGCAGTATATCAGTGATTTACACCTTTTCTCTTACCGTCATCCACGTTAATAAAGGACTCCAAGATCATCTCCATCTCTTGTCCAAAGCATTTTGGTATTATACGTTCCATATGAAATTTGATGATGTACTGTGGCTAGGTGGATAGATTTATCTTATCATACTATTATGACAGTTTACTTAATCATTTTATTGCTTGAACTGTGAAGACTGTATTGTGTTGCTGCAGAAACACAGCAGAAAGCTGTAAGAGTGCACGACGGCAGAAGATAAAGATGCTTCTTATTGCTGCTGTCTTAAGGGGGAAAAAGGGATGATCTAAAAAATCCCCCAAAGACTCATTAAGAAGCAGTCTATTTGCACATTAGTGTATTGTGCTAAATTTACTTGCTAATTTTGATGTCAACAGCAACTAGTACTAATGAAAAGCTTATGCAACATCACAGAGTTCAGTAAACTAAAAATACAAATAAAAAATCAGTTTAAAGAGCTAGATTACACCAAACTGTAATTATCTGTAATTAACAGTTCAGAGTTGCAAACACTATCAAAAGGAAACAGAGGACACATTTCCAGTGTGTATAAACACCGTTGCTAGCAAGGTTTTAATATATTTTTTTTCCTTCTACTAGCAGTTCAAATGGTTTAGATAAACTAGATGTCAGTAAGGAAATCAGGCCAGGTTAATGTTATCTACTATGTTCCAGTTCAAGATGGTCTTAAGCTGCTGCTTAAATTCACCTCTCTAAAAATAAATGCCCTAAACATAAGGTTGACACTAGCACGTGCTAAGACCACATTTCTTAGGGCAGCAGACACAGGAATATTTTCCTGACTTAGAAGGATATAATCCTCATTTTAAAGCTTTCCAGTCAAGGCAAATCAGATTTTAGAGTCACCATGCTATCAGGAATGTTGTAATATAAACCATACTTCTCTCCAAACCAAACCCAACAAAAGGAAGGCAATTCTTATTCATATGTGGTCTGGCCCTGTGGGGAGATTACTATGAAGATTCAGGGCTGATCTGACTGTGAATTTCCTGCCTTTTATGGACTTTTAGGTAACTGTGTTTAAAAAAGATGGCAAAGGATATCTGTAGTAAGAGAGGGGCACTGTACTTATATAATAAGATGGACAATAAATTTGAAGTGAGAGAGGAGCTCATCAAAGCAAAGACAGCTGGAGGCCATGTACAGGCTTATCTAATGCAGTAGGCTGTGCAAAACCCAAATTCAAAAAAATCCATGAATACAGAGGAATTTCACTCACATCAGGAACCTAAAAGAGGCAAATATATTGCTATCCTTATGAATACACTTCTTTGCAAACCAGCCACATCAACCCTCACTGTGTCCTTTAATGTATGAGACCGCATGGTGGCTTTAAATGACTTTTAAAATGTAATTTTCACATGCTTGTTTGTTTTGACTGATTCCTTTATACAGTATAAAGTACTTGCCAGAGACAGTCCTTCTTTGTCAGATAAATGCCCCAAAATAAACATCCCTTGATTTATGCTTGGCAGCAGTTGAAGAAAACCTTCGTCAATAGGAAATTTCTTTTACTGCTGAAACAATTGGTTATTAAATCCATCCTAAGTGATTTTTCAGGATCGTGCAACTCTCACAAGTGTATTTCTTTCTAGTAGATTTTTCCATTTTCTTTTACCTTCACCTTGGCTTTTTCCTTTACCATAGCAAATATGGAATTTTTCATGCAGGGCTACCCAAGGGAGCACTGGGTAGTCCTGCATGTACCTTGAATATGTACATCCTGAATGCCAGGTTGGTTAATGCAAATATTGGATCCAGACCTGGACCGGAATATTACTCTTGGTCACCCTGCCCAGTACCCATTCTGATCTCCATCTGGTTAGTCACCCTTTGAGGACCTAGCGTGTAACTATCCAGCTTTGCTTCCTTTCAGTAGTTACCACATTTGTCTTCTTCTTTTATGAGATTATATATTTATTTTTCATATGAGGTAGTACCAAAACCCAAGCCAATATCCCAGATGTAGGACATCTACTAGTCTACTGACAAGGCTTGCTCCCTTGCCATAGAAGGAAATTAGCTTGTCAGGATTTGCTCTTGCTAAAGCTGCTCCCTTACTCCTTGAGATCTTCAAGCATATAAGTGGCTTGATCAGGGGAACCGCAGAGAGATGTAGAGCTGACCAGTCAGTAATTCCCTCTCCTACCCAATCCACCTTTAAAAAATATAAACATACATACCTGTGTTTTTCCTTCTTCCTAGTACTTTTCCCACCCCCCTGAATTTTTGAAGAGGACCACTCATAGGTCCCTGACAGCTTTAGCAGGATCTTCAGCCTAGGAAAAGCTCATCTCACATGCCTGACTGGAAAGCCTCCAAGCTAATCAATGACCGTCTCCCTTTTCCTTACCCCATTTTACCTTTCACTGCTATTAATTTTACGAGCCATTTGTTCACAGCCTTTCCTTAAGGAAGACTGATACAAAAAGTCTTTCCAGAAGACTTGCCAGTTCAAGACAGGTCTTCAGTCTGCATTAGCCTCCACCTCTCAGTTTTGCCTCCCCACCATGCAGACTTCCCTGCTCATTGCACATCACTGTCCCCTCTGGGGACCCCCACTCCCACTCATCCACCTCCCTTTGCTTCACTACAGATGCTGCCCTACTCTTCCTGCGTAGAAAAACACTGGAGCAACAACATCCACATTATCCTGTTTGCTCTATCCTGGTTTAGAACCCATCACTGAGCAGATGTGAGGAGATTTGAGAGTTCATCATGTAGTCCAGAGGTGAGCTCACAAGGAAGATTTGTGCTTGTGGTACAAGCTGTTGGGACAGCCAGCAGCAGAGACGGCATGGGATGCATACTTTAATCTTCTTTATGATGTCCAGAAGCCTGGTGATTCCAAATGGGTCAAAATTACAATCATATATATATTTTTTTCCTAAGAATGATCATTTACATTTCAGATAAATTTGTCCCAATCCTACGCATCCTTAAACAAGTTTAAAATCTATGCACAAACGTTCAGGCATTACAAGCATTTGTGCCATGCACTACTGAAGATGCACCACCCAATTTTAACCAATTGTGATCCACAACACTGTTCAAATTGCAAGCATCTGTCATCACTCCACTGAGGAGAATCTTCAACGAGATACCAATTTAAAGCAATAAGCAAGCAACAAACTATTTTCAGGGAACAGTGATCTCTGTGACACTGTGCTGCAAGCAGGGAAAAGAAAAGTCTAAATTAACTGTGTCAAGTGTTCTGTTTGAACTTGTCAGGTCTAAGTGATGCGATTTGTCTAGTGATTTGGGGGTTGTTCCTTGTGCAGAATAGAAGGAAATACATAAAAGCAATACACAAAGTGGAATGGAAGGAGAACATGGCTGCAACATTTCGTTAAGAACCTCAGCAGTGAGGCAGGCAGGGCAGTCGAGGGAGCCCTTGGGGAACAGGGAAGGAGAGGAAATGGTTGCTTGATGCCAGGCGTGTGGCAGGCCACGGGGAGGGGAAGGTGGCTGGGGCAGCCGATGCTCAAGTGCCACTGCCCTATATCTTGTAACAGTTGTGCAGTGCAGAAGATAAAGCCGCAGCACACAATGCGCCCAGCCTCGTGACTGCGGGTTAGTGCTACACCACCAGCACACAGCACTGCAGGGGGAGAGAATGCTTCATGCAAAATAGGCTGCTTACACTGGGTAAATGCATGCAGTGCTGTGCTGGCAATGGAATGCTCCATTCCTCTTCATGTTAACAGGAATACAGGGCTTCATCCCTTGACACTGTGTAAAAGCATGCCTGTGGTACCTGCAAGGATCTTCCTCCCAGTTCTCTCTTTGAAGCCAGCTCAGATTGCTCTACAGCTTTCCCAGAGGTGTCTGGCACCAAACAGTTCAGCTGTGTCTCCTTGTTCAAGGATTCAGTCATGATTTATGTTTCAGACAAGCAGGCGCAGCTGGCGGGTAACATCTCTCAAGAGTCGTGATCGCTCAAGGCCTGGGAGATGCAGCATTCCTGGTGCTCCCCACCCAGTTGCTATAGGGACGTACAACCAGGTGATGCTGAGGTGTGTCCTGGGTCAGAACACCAAAGCCTTTAGTGAAACTAATCATCAAGTAATTTGCCTTTTGAATAATGTGTCAATGGCAAGAGGAACACATTTATATTCCTTTGTAATGTGTAAGAAGCTCCTGGTATTTTCTATACATGAGGAGGGGGAGAGCTGGCTTTTAGCCATGATGTATCAAGAATCAGGGTCTAAGCTTCATTCATTTTTATCTTTGGAGGTTCCAGTGATTCTGGCTGAGCACTAAAAGCTGCCTCTTCTCCCAGTTAATTTTTTTTAGATGGTGATTTTATCAGTGCAGTTTAACAAAGAAACTAAGAACTTCCATGTGAAGGTCACGCTCACTCTCATTTGCTTATGTACTGCACTTCATTTCCTTAACCTATGCATCAGGCTGTGTGGAAAAAAACACAGGGGAAATATCTGAAATTCTGGTGCGGAAAAAATGAAGCTGAAAAGAAACTTCCCATGTTGGAATTTCCTGCGGAAAAACAAATGCCTAAATTTTAATTTGAGCTTTTATTTCTACGCTAGGAAAGATGAAGATAGTGCACCTCCACCTTTTGCCAAGAATGGTTTGCTCTCAGCTAAAGCGGGTTTAGTCAACAAGTTCAAATATCATAGAATCATAGAATCATAGAATAGTTAGGGCTGAAAAGGACCTTAAGATCATCTAGTTCCAACCCCCCTGCCAGGGGCAGGGACACCTCACACTAAACCATGCCACCCAAGGCTCTGTCCAACCCGGCCTTGAACACCACCAATGATGGGGCATTCACAACTTCCCTGGGCAACCCATTCCAGTGCCTCACCACTCTTACAGTAAAGAATTTCTTCCTCATATCCAGTCTAAACTTCCCCTGTTTAAGTTTGAACCCGTTACCCCTTGTCCTCTCACTACAGTCCCTAAGAAAGAGTCCCTCCCAAGCATCCCTATAGGCCCCTTCAGATACTGGAAGGCTGCTATGAGGTCTCCACGCAGCCTTCTCTTCTCCAGGCTGAACAGCCCCAACTTTCTCAGCTTATCTTCATAGGGGATATCTACAAGCTTAGAGGCTCATGAGATCTAGAAGTCAGAAAGCTTATATATGTTCTGAGCCTTCCCTCAGCTTAATAGAGAAAAAGGAAGCAAAGTGCAACAGGTGAGGTTTTGCAATTTAAAAAACAAGTCACTGCATAAATTTTGTATGCAACCATCACTCCATCAAAGTCTCATCCATTCAAACTGCAGATTACACCAGAGGTTACATACTGGATAATAATGTGAATAAATATTCCTATTCTACCTCCTACTACAAGATTACATAGCTCAACCCTGTGAGCTGTGCTCTTACAGGGCCCAGCTGCGCCTGAAGCCAGCAGTTACACAACACATTCACTCCTTGCAGTCCTGCTCAAGGAGGAATAATTCACGCTGGTGGAACACGTGTCTGCTGGGCAGTGGCATTTCCCAGTGTGCAGATCACACCCGTGTCCCCTGCAGTCAGGCTCCATTGCTGCCTCCCTAAGAACATGAGGGAGAGCCTGCAACTTGCAGCCTTCAGAAGAAGCAAACACTGGTGGCTCAGGTTCTAGAGATGCCTTTACTAAAGGTTTCCAGGCAAGAACATCCTTCTCTAAACCAGGAAATATTGTCATTTTATCTTACAGATATGTGGTTGAGTGATCATCTAGAAATCTACCCAGCTTTTGTTTAAGTTTTTGCAATCTTCCTTTAAACAAAATACTTTACATTCTCATGCAGCAAACAGAAATCTGTTGTCGTATTTGGTTAAAATACCGCGCAATACTATCACATACTCACCTTCACTTTTAAACTGTTCCGATGAGTAACAGGAATGAAATCTGAAAGACCTCCAAATCCAGGCATTAAGAAATATGCTTACCATGACAAATCTTTATTGAAAAACTTTAAACTTTTATTGAGTGAAACAATTGATTTTACATTAGTGCTTCATTATTTCAGACAGGAAGAGGTTTACTTTTTCCATTTGCTACCATGTTATAGTTTTGCTGTCTGCAGGATTATGCTGTATTTCATTGTTCCACTCCTGAAGTGAAAACAAGCAAAAAGAAGTCCCCACACTGTCACTTCTTTGCATAAAACTAAAAAAGACAAAAGGCAAAGATAAAAGATAAAACGCAAAGTTACAGCAGTCAAACTCCTCTCATAAAACTCACGTTACATTGGGTAAGCCTCAAGCTGATCTGAAATTTAAAACCGGTGGATTTTAGGAGACAAAGTATACAGTAAAGCAATGTGGGCTTAAACGGTTTTAGTTTGCTGGATCAAGAATTATACTCTACAATGTGTAGATAATTCACCAGAGCTTGCACACGTATTTTTCACATTCTATCTGTCTTTGTGCATTGTTTCTACAATCTCTTTTCTTATCAAGTTAACCTCCAGCTGTTTGCCCTCTCCACCCAAGCCCTGTTGGGTGATTTGAGCCTCTTTCTTCTTTTTCCTTTAAAACAAACAAGCAAATAAACATTTCCCCCACACTTTCAGAATCCTTGTGCAAAGTTTCCCTAACTACCTGCATGATTTACACAGCCTCACTGTCCTGGCGTTACTTAGCCTGTTTCGTTACCAAAACAAACAAAATGTCATCAGAGGTTTGCCGCTGACCCTGGAAGTGCCACAGAATTCCCGAGTTTCGCCTCAGAATTTTATTCTTTGCTGGGAAAAAATGAACCCCATCCAGTTTGAATACAATAATACTGTTGGGTTGGGGGTGGTTTAAATTATTTACAAGCACTCAGTTTTTCTAAGCAAAAGCAGGAACATTGATGTAAGGAGCATCAACACAAAGTCCGCCAGAGGCTGCAAGGAGCTTTCCCTAGGGCCCAGGACAGCAAAGGGCTGAGCCCCTTGCTTACATCCCTGGCAGCTGAAAGCAGAGACCCCCAGCTTTTGCCCTAATTGGATCAAATACAAAGGAATCATCCTCTAAACAGCATTATTATGATTATTATTATTATTTTTATCTGCCAGCATCTCCTCTTCTTGGATCAAAGAAGGACATGGAAAAGGCCACAACCCTTGAGGAAATAAAAGATTAAGTAAAAGACATTTTTTTTAAAAAAAGTGTTCTTACAAGAGAATCATAGAATCATTTAGGTTGGAAAAGACCTTTAAGATCATCAGGTCCGGCCATTACCCCAGGACTGCCAAGACCACCACTAACCCATGTCACTGAGGGCCTCGTCTCCATGGTTTGTGAACGCTTTCAGGGACAGTGATTCTACCACTTCCCTGGGCAGCCTGTTCCAATACCTGATCACCCTCTCTGTGAAGAAATGTTTCCTAATATCCAGTCTAAACCTCCCCTGGTGCAGCTTGAGGCCCTTACCTCTTGTCCTATCGCTTGTTACTTGGAAGAAGAGACCGATTCCCACCTCACTACAATCTCCTTTCAGGTAGCTGTAGAGAGCAATAAGGTCCCCACTGAGCCTTCTCTTCTCCAGATTAAACAACCTCAGTTCCCACAGACATTCCTCATAAGACTTGTGCTTCAGACTCTCCACCACCTTTGTGGACCTTCCCTGCACTCGCTCCAGCACCTCAATGTCTCTCTTGCAGTGATGGGCCCAGAGGTGAACTGATTTGAGGAGCAGCCTCACCAGTGCCCAGTACAGACGGATGATCACTGCCCTGGTCCTGCTGGCCACACTATTGCTGATACAGGGCAGGATGCTGTTGGCCTTGGCTGCCTGAGCACAAGCTGGCTCATGTCCAACATCCCCAGGTCCTTTTCCACCAAGCAGCTTTCCAGCCACTTTCCCCAAGCCTGTAGCATTGCATGTGGCAAATGAAAAAAGCTCTAGGTTGTAGGGTGGTGTGTATGGCTGCAGCAAGTGTGTGAGGTAGGTGCACCAATATTGCAAGAGTTGGAAGGCATCTTACAGCACTTGCTGATAAGTAGCTGCTCAGTCCAGCAACGTCAGGTCACAGGCTTAATAGAGCTAAAATCTGTACAGTGACTATGCCAAGATTAAATTAAATGTTCTCCTGGAGTCTCCCATCTCCTGCTCCCATGTGAACTGGACAACTGGAATAAACCTGTAAGTTTATTGATGCGCATGGTTTTGTCCTGCATATAATGCATGATACATAAACTAACATAGTCAAGTGTAACACCTCAGATACACCATAAGGAATTGTATCAATGGCAAGGCGATTTCAGTGACCATGGGAGTACAGCCATCTTACATGCTCATACAACTTACTTACAAGCGATACTAATTAGAACCTGTTTCTGAGTGCTTTGCCCTGCCTCAAACCGACAAAGTAGCAGCAGCAAAGGTAGAATGCAAGTAAAATGGCTGGTGCTAGGCATGTGTAAAGCCTGCTGTCTAAGGAGAGAACAGATTGACAAGGACCTTGGAAAAGAGGCAGCTGGGGAGAAGTATGAGGGATAAAATTATGATGTCAATATTGCTAGAGGCAGATGAAGTTCTGAGGGCTGTGAAGGAAACAATGGGCAATCACACCTTGGAACTGCTTTTCCTATCAGAAAAAGTAGGGGACATGTAACTGGTATCTTAGGAGTTTTTAAGACAAATCAGACCTTTTCTACAAAGGATATAATTAAATTACGGAGCTCACTGATGCAGGATTTTATAGATGTCAACACTATAAATGGGTTAAAAACAACACTTAAAGGGAGTCACGGAAGTCCACAGGCAAGACTCAATCCTGCAGATACAAACATAACCTCCATCTCAAGGGGTCTCCAAATGGCAGATTGCTGTAAACGAAGAGGTACGTTGGAAGCTCACCCACCATCCATGTGGGCTGTTCATGGACTTTTTTACATATATCCACCAGCACTCTAAGGTTAGAGAGACCCCTCTTGAACCAGCTGACTGCCCACCTGATCCTGGCTTAGCATTCTCTTATAAACATAGTATCGCTTTAGGTATCTTTTGAATGCAAAACTATATGAAGTCCACCTGACCACCTAGGGTTTCCTTAGTCATACTGCTCGTTCTTGTCATCTGAGACAGACAGAGGGTTATCTAATATGTGGTAATTAAATCAACAATGCACTTTTCTGTTGTCAAGACATGAGTCACTTTTTCATGCACAGATCTGATCCAGAGACACAGTTGCAAAGGCATCTTTTCAAACCCTTCTCCTTAACACTGGATTAGATTTCTCTTCTGAGCTAAGCTGTCAGCAAAAAATGCTTCGCAGTGAGTGGCAATCAATCCAGCCTTGTCTCTCAACAAGTTAAGAGTTTTGACATAGAGTGGTTCTCACATAGAGGTTTGCTTCTGAAAAGGGCATTTAAACGCTTTTTAAAAGTGTACTTTTATTAAAATCATCCACTTTCAGAAAGAAAAGCTCCTTCTAAAGAAATAGGCTGTTTGCCTCAGCACCTCTTGAAACTCTAGCAATATTGCCATGCACGCACTTGGGAAGATGCATTTCTTCAGTTTCACTTGACATTTTTCTCTCCCTAATGTTGAATGAAGCCTCAGCCATGACTTGCCAGGAAATATGTCTACTGGTAGATGGCACACCATCTCAGTGAAGTATTAGCAACTGTTCTGCAACTGGTTACTTATCTCTTGCATTACTTAAACAACAAGGATTATGAATTATTCAGCTACAGGATGAAATGGATAAATATGATACATTTCCCAGATTTCATAAAAGTTAAAACAGCAGGAGCAGAGTAGAGGGATTGCATTATGCAGAAGAAAAAATTGGGATCAGTACGAAGAAAACATTTCCTAACAAAGATGCCTATTAAACGGCTGAAAAGTCCCTTGTGGAAGAGGTGGAGGCCTCATCACTCAAGACATTTAAAAACAGACTAGACAAAGCATTCATCTCTACAGGGGCAGAGGAAATGGATAAAACGACTTATTAGGCTTTTTTCCACCCATCTCTGATTTCCATGATTTAATACATTTTTTAAAATGCAAACCACAGTTGTATATACAAGAAAGAGGCAGGAAGAGAATAAAAGGATTTTTAGTTGTAGTGTTGCCCAACACAATGAAACTTGATTTAAATTAAATTTATGCTAGCAATTCAGACTGCAAGATGACTTCTCTTCCTAGCACTGAAAGCTTTGCTACTGCCACATGAGTCTCTAAAAAGACGATTTGCCATCCCAAGACTGGGGATTTATTCTGTGCACCAGAACTCTCTATAAAGTATGATGATTCACTTTTGACAAGAGGAGCTGATGCAAAAGACAGAATGGTGCTTTACAGAGAAGCAGGGGAGTGGGGTTTGTGCCTAAGGTCTGGCAGCCTTATAAACTGCCTCAGGAATCTCCAGCACTAAATATTTACTGATGTCACTCCACGTCTAATCTGCTAGTATGTAAGTAAAAGCAGACTCTCAGAACAGTCTCTTTCCATCAGTTTCAGTATCTTAAAATGATTTCAAAATTCTCAGTTCTTCTTCCCCGTCAGTTTTTTCTTACCCTTGAAGGCACCGTTCTATTTAAAATAAAGTGCACTCTCTTGCTTTTGTAGAAATATGAGGAAATACAGACCCTCCCCACCCCCCAAACTGAGAAACCTCAGGGTAGTTATAATGAGCCAGTTTAAGAGTGGAACACTCTGGACCTTTCACTACACCCATCACCCACACAGGAAAATGAAATCATGATGTACAACTGCAGTACAAGACATCAAGATGCACAACTGCTGTACAAGACATCAAGATGCACAACTGAAGTGAACTGCCGCAGAGGTAACGCAGAGGAGGGTGTTGAGTCACGGTGGTCCTCAGGCTGGGGACAGCCCGTCACACTAGTTTTGAACCAGCCATGACAAGGCAGGATGTAGCCGCACGTTTTCCTTGCTTTGACATCAAAGCTATTTTAACAACCTGCTGCCATTTCCCTTCTGCACCCTGTTCACTCTCGCATCCTGGCTGCAATTTGCCATCTTTTCAGAATTAATCGTGTTGTTCTGGACTGAGCTGCAAACTCAGTGTAGTAGGAAAGGTTGTTTCATTTCAAAATACTGTTTACACAGTCCCAGCAGAGGATGCAGAAAAGTAATGGGGAAAAGGGAGTTGAATCTACCCCTGGAACTGGTTAGAATTAGGAAAAACAATGGTTCTGTCCTGTAATTACAAGGAACTCTCTCAAACGCAACGTCATCCACCTTCCTGTAAGCCTCCTCAGTTCTCTTTTCTCTGGTTGAAGTTATGTGTAGCCATTTAGCTGGAAAGCTGAGTTTCCCTGTACTGTACTTGTCTACTTGGATGTGTGCTGCTGGACCTGTCTGTATCTTCAGGTAACAAAGGTCATGGGGAAGAATGTCTATTCTTGGATACATCGTAAGTATGCCCAAATCTAAGGATCTCTTTAAATGATAATGTTCAATACTTTGCCATTTGGAAAGTAAAAATAGTCAACTATAGCAGCAGTAGCAAATGACTTAATTACCAAATGACCAGAAAGGTAAGTATGAAAAAATTAACCTCTGTTTGCAGCAGCTCTACCCCAAACTCGTTACTTAAAACACAGCCTCTTTGTCCCAGGCATAGACCTCTCCCCGCTTCACACAGCTTCTCATCCACAGCTCACCTACAGCCCCAAGACTCCACGTCCTGGTTGTGAACCCACAGACCCTGCTTTCCATGTAACTCACTCTCTGTCAATTCCCCTTTAGGCTCTGGGCTCAGGCCATGTTTGCAGAATTTCATCCCTCACTGGATCCCACTCAGAGGATGTTTCAGTGCAGCACATCCTTTCTATGTTGTGCCCAGCAGCTACTACCACATCATCCTGCCCCGGCCCTCAAGGGATACCACTGTATTATACTGTAAACAAGCAGCTAGTGAGGATAGGATCTGCATCCATAGGATAAGCAGGAATTAAAACAAACAAACAAACAAATCTAATTTGGACAAAATTAATCCTATAATAAGGAATTCATAACACTTCGCACCTGGTTGAATCACATGTCTCTGCAAAGCAGGAATAAAATCCTACTGAAAGGAAATTGCCTTGGTGTGCAGGCAGTATTTTACGATCACAGGAGCTATTACTCTCCAAGGAGAGAAAAAAGTCACAGAAAAGGAAGGAAACGCAGACAGGCGGGTATGCAGGGATGGATTCTAGCTCCATTTACACTAACAGAGTTATTCCACTGTAGAGGAGATGAGAGTTTTCAGTTCTAAGTCTTGAGGATGGTGGAGAATAAAAATAATGAAAGAGTAATATCTGAAGTTCTTCTAATCTCAGTCACACACCAAATATCTTCTCCAAAGATAATTGAGATTTAGACCTCCTAGCAATTCTCAGTGGTCATATTTTAAGTCATACAGGAATTTTATGAGACCAAAGCTGTAATAACGTTCTCTGTCTGAGCGGCAGAATAGCTATACAATCAATATGTTTTTGCACGCTCACATTTTAGAGTGGATTAGTGTTGCAGCACAGGCTAAAATAACAGCATAAATTTAACAGGCTGGCAGTCTTAAAAGAGTGAAGTATAACAACAGGTGTATTTATTTGTGCTGTGAGGTGTAACTGTTATCCTGCCCAGATTTTTAGAACAGAGTATAAAATACCTGGTGCTGGAGCTAAGATAATCTTAATCAACTGAAAATCAAAAGGAAAAGACAACAGGTATCACTGTAGACATTTTGTGCACAGGTACTACATATACGTCACACATTTGCAAAACCTATTAGTCAGCCCTTTATTAGAGACACTACATTCAGACAAATTGAACAAATCCTAAAACATATAAATCCCTAACACTACAAATACATCTTTTCCCAAAGTTATGAAGTACTATAACACCACATAGGTTTCTATTTTTCTTGCTTTTTGACATGATTGTTGTTGGATACTTAAAATTTATGAGTTCATAGATGAGTCAAACCTTGCAGTATACCAGAACTGGAGATGATACCTCTTCTATCTATATGTGCTTTACCACAAACATTAAAAACAATTACTTAGGAATAGTAATTTCTAGGAATTCTGAAAATATTTTAGTTATAATTGTTATCAAATCATTACAGAAAAGTCTGAAGCATTTCCATTAATCATTCATTACATAGCTCCATAACTCCATACACTTCAAAACTATGATTTTGCTTTAAGTTTTCTTCTTACATATGTGTCTATATGCACATACACACACATATATATGGACTACTATAAAATGAGTGTCAACAAAAGCAGGACCTTTACATTTCCACATTCTTCCCTATGTTTGCAATAGGAATGAAACTGTAGATAACATCCATGCCATCTACAAAAATTAAAGCAACTTGACTTCAAATCCTTGACAGACACAACAACCACTTGTGCTCTGCTTTTCCCATTGGCATTTTCCATTCTTTCTTAAGTCAGTCTGCTCTAAGAATATAATGTTAGGCCATACATTCAATCTTCATGCAACAAACCCTTCTCCCTCTGACACTGCCTTGAAATTACAGAATCTTGTGCCTGACCCAGAAACCATGCTTGCCCTGCTCAGCTCCTCGGTTTTAACCCTGCTGTGCATAGGAAAACAAGTTTGCAGCTGTGGTGTTGACTAGACCTAGTTATACACAGTAAGTATTTCTTTTTTGTGTTCTTCCAGTAGTTCAAAAAGTAGCCTAAACCATACCAGACACAAGCAAGCCTTACAGGGCCTGATTCTATCTGTGGAATGGTAAATCATCAGTAACTCCTCTGAACTCAACTGGTCAAGACATACCAATTGCCACACCTAGAGTGCCACCCACTCACAATGGCGACAGAGGGAGTTCAGGGTATTAAACATTTTGAAGAACTCTGCAATAAACAGAAACCTCTCCAAAGTCGTAAAACCTCCTTACAAGGCTCATTCTGTGAACTCAGACAGGAAAAAAAACAACAGTTTCAGGTGTTTTTTCTTAGATTTGTCTTAGTGATTGAAGGTCCATTTCCTAATGGTTGGGAATAAAAGTCTATCTTGATAGCTAAAGCCACATAAGCCAAATTCTCCTGTGTAGCTGCCACAGAGTAGATGCGCATGAACTTGGCCAGGCAATTTGTTAGGAGGACTAATGGGTTAGAGATGTGGTGTGCCGGTGGAAATGCTAGAAGGGAGGGTAAGCATGACAACATAGCTAGAGAAGTCTGCAGAGCTCTGAACCCTCAAAGGGAAACCTAAGATGTATGCACACCAAAATAAGTACACCTAGAGAAGAGCAAATGTGTGCCTGGGTCCCTGGAAGTACTCATTAGCAAGAGTATTTCAGAGGGAGCTGCAACTATATGACAAGTGGGCTTCTGTCTGGGGAAAGTGTTTTTGAGACATGGTGAAAAAAAGATTCCTCTTGTTGCAGAATGAAGAAAATCTGTAACCATTGGCCTCCTAACAAATATTTCTGCTACAAGATCTGTGAAAAAGCGATGGCAACTTGTCTTATTCATCTTATAATATTAACTAATAAAGTGATTTTGTTTGTTATAAATGGTAATGAATGATAAATAACAGATATTCCAAAGCATGAGATACTGTACTTTGACCTGGAAGGTGTCTGTTGTACTAATTTCTTCTAGTGTGGATCCTGCAGCCTTGACTGACATGATCAAGCCAATAGAAAGCAAAGAGCTGCCCATTTGAATAGTGGCAGCAGCAGCAGGCACACAGTTTGGCAATTTTGCTTCATCCCTTCCTACAACTTGACCTTTTAAAATCAGCATGTAAATTTTATTTCCATTATTTAGCTTAAAAAAAAAGGAGGGGGGAATCAAATCAAGTAGAAAAAAGGACCATATAACTAGGGCCACTGCTTCCATTTAGTGGGATGGACAACAATAAGTAAAAATACAAAGACAGGACAGATCAACTATGCTACACAAGTGACAATGCATCTTATTTTACTGTATTTGTTATCAAGATGACATGCAGTCTAGAACTTCATGGCAAACACACTGGCAAAAGCCATAAACCATGAGAATAACAAGGCTAGAAGGAACAAGGCTTACAAAGACAACCCCAAGGGTAACTTTCTTAGATACCAGTAAATAAATCCCTAAAGGCAAGGAACTAAAGTACAGCAACCCGAGCAACCACACTAGCACCCTAATTGAGGTCTGGAAGAGCAAAGATGTGCAGTTCCACACTGTCCAGTTGTGGGACACAGTTGCAACAGAGTCAAAACTTGTAGGCCTGTAAAATTCCACAACAGGGGTTGAGTTCAGGGTCTGGGGACTTTCTCTTTGTACTTCCATGATTGTTATAACCAGGCAATTAGAAGAGGTGTGAGAAGGGCTAACCAGAGATGCCAACCTTTTGGGAGTCAGCAAGAGTTCTGTTGGATTGTCTGGTAGGCACTTCTTTCCCTTTCCCCCACAAGCTAAATTCAGAAGGATGTTGTTGTCATCAGGAAGACTACTAACCTCATCGTCTGGCAGGCACGTTTCAAACCTGCAAAACGGGCATACTATGACTCCTTGAGGGGAATCACCGAAGTCTATGATCTTGCAAAGGCATTTGGCACATACTCTGTGACAGCACTCCAGCACTTTTGGTCTCCTCTGTCGCAGGTTGTAGCGGTTGTAACAGATCTTGCACTCAAGCTCATCTGAGCTCTGGGTCTCCACAGACTCCTCTGGCAGTTGACTGGTCATTTCTTCTGATGTTTTTTAGACTTGAGGGAAGAGAAGTCAAGGGATGAAGAAGTCACTCTGAGCTTATTTTAGAACTTTTTCCTGATGATCACATCACCCATCTCAAACAGGAAAAGAGGAGACGACATTGTTAAAAGCGTCAGTAGGCATCATCCATTTTCAGCTTCTGCTAAGGGCTATGTACTGCACGTCCTTTACTCTGAGCCAGGAATCCATCTGAAAAAGACAATGTGGAATTGTTGTGCAAGAAAAGCTAAGCTGTAGCAGGTGCAGGTTCTACTTTTCAAAAGCTTAGCTTCCTTTGCTAAAAATACCTCTAAGGTAGTTTTTTGCTGTGGCAGATAGGGCCTATATAGCAGTCATGCTGACAAAACTTAGTATCACTCTGCATGCATTTGTTTTAGACTTGTAACTTCGACTGGCTCAGCCCATAAAGTTCTCAGCAGAACCTGCAATCTAATCACTGATCCATGACCATTTGTCTAAACCCTAGTTTCCTAAGGAAATGAGACCTAACCCCTGGTGCTTTTCATCTTTCTGAGTAACTTGTGAACCTGCTGACCAATTCCAAACAAATCAGCAGCGGGGCAGCAGCACTAAACATAACAAAGTTTCTAGAAAAGTAGTGAACACTGGCAGTTGGGTAGAGGAGAAGGAGAGGAATTTGTAATGACTGCCACTTATCCTGAGGGACAATGTTCAGCCAGCACCCATCCAGCCCCTGCTCTTAACAGGCAGCATCCTGCCTGTTGCTCAGCCAGAGAAGAGGGCAAAAAAGGGGGAAGCTGGTGATACTCTGAGGGGATAAAAGAGTTTCGGGGAGTGAAGTGGGTATGGAAGAGGGCTGGGGTTACTGTAACAGTTATGTGGGGACCTAGGTCAATTTGTAAAAGATCAGGCTTTATTAATTTCACTACTTTCTGGAACAGCTCATTTCTCTGTCGACACCTAGCTCCTGAACATAGATTACGAAAAAGATGGTTCATTAGCTCATAACAAATGTCCCCTTTAATGTGTGGATACTAGGCTGAAGGCTAATGTGTCTCTCCAGGGCATTAGCCAGATGCTTTCCGGCACAGCCATGAAACACAGGTTTTCAAGTGTTTCATGACTGTGACAGCTGTTTCACACCTCAGCCAAGGAGAGGCCCGTGGCATGCTTGTACTGCTGCATTCCCATTCTGCACCGTGTTTGTGCCACCAGAGACCCATCAGGTTTGCCGAAAAACAGTGTATTGCTCTGTTTTGCAACTGTGCATTTTCATGACTTCATGAAACAGCCCCTGTATTATAAGCAAAACATCAACCGGGACCATGTAATCTGGTAATCAATAATTACCAGCATTTATGAAACCAACTTTATTTGCCATGAAGACCTTGGGCCTACTGTAGGAGAGGATCTGGTTTGAGACCATCTTAAGAACCTGAACATGCACAAGTCCATGGGACCTGATGAAATCCATCCACGGGTCCTGAAGGAGCTGGCAAATGAAGTTGCTAAGCCACTGTCCATCATATTTCAAAAATCATGGCAGTCAGGTGAAGTTCCCCATGACTGGAAAAAGGGAAATATAACCCCCATTTTCAAGAAGGGGAAAATGGATGAGCCGGGGAACTACAGACCAGTCAGCCTCACCTCTGTGCCTGGCAAAATCTTGGATCAGATTCTCCTGGAAGGCATGCTAAGGCACATGAAAAACAACAAGGTGCTTGGTGACAGCCAGCATGGCTTCACTAAGAGGAAAACCTGCCTGACCAATCTGGTGGCCTTCTATGATGGGGCTACAGAACTGATGGACAAGGGTAGAGCAGTTGATGTCATCTACCTGGACTTATGCAAAGCATTCAATACTGGCCCACATGACATCCTTGTCTCTAAATTGGAGAGACATCAATTTGATAGGTGGACCACTCGGTGGATAAAGAACTGGCTGGATGGCTGCACGCAAAGTGTTGTGCTCAAGGGCTCAATGTCCAGCTGGAGACCAGTAACAAGTGGCATCCCTCAGGGATCGGTGCTGGGACTGCTCTTGTTCAACATCTTTGTCGGTGACATGGACAGTGGGATTGAGTGTGCCCTCAGCAAGTTTGCTGAAGACACCAAGCTATGTGTTTTGGTTGATATGCTGGAGGGAAGGAACGCCATCCAGAGGGACCTTGACACGTTTGTGAGGTGGGCTGATGCCAACCTTACGAAGCTTAACCATGCCAAGTGCAAGGTCCTACAGCTGGGTGGGAGCAAACCCAGGCACAGCTACAGGTTGGGCAGAGAAGAGATTCAGAGCAGTCCTGCGGAGAAGGACTTGGGGGTGTTGGTTGATGAGAAAATGAACATGAGCCGGCTTCAGTGTGTGCTCGCAGCCCAGAAAGCCAGCTGTATCCTGGGCTGCATCAAAAGGAGCGTGACCAGCAGGTCGAAGGAGGTGATCCTGCCCCTCTACTCTGCTCTTGTGAGACCTCACTTGGAGTATTGTGTGCAGTTCTGGTGTCCTCAACATAAAAAGGACATGGAACTGTTGGAACAAGTCCAAAGGAGGGCCACAAGGATGATCAGGGGACTGGAGCACCTCCCATATGAAGATGGGCTGAGAAAGTTGGGGCTGTTCAGCCTGGAGAAGAGAAGGCTGTGTGGAGACCTCATAGCAGCCTTCCAGTATCTGAAGGAGGCCTATAGGGATGCTGGGGAGGGACTCTTCATGAGGAACTGTAGCGACAGGACAAGGGGTAACGGGTTCAAACTTCAACAAGGGAAGTTTAGATTGGATATAAGGAAGAAGCTCTTTAGTGTAAGAGTGGTGAGGCACTGGAATGGGTTGCCCAGGGAAGTTGTGAATGCTCCATCATTGGCGGGGTTCAAGGCCAGGCTGGACAGAGCCTTGGGTGGCATGCTTTAGTGGGAGGTGTCCCTGTCCCTGACAGGGGGGTTGGAACTAGATGATCTTCAGGTCCTTCCCAACCCTAACTATTCTATGATTCTAAGATACGAACTTCTTCCAGATTTGGGCATATACTTTCTCACAGAGATGGGTGTTCCATTGCATTTGCAGGCTTTGAAACTGTGCTTCACTGCTAGAGTAAGAAAGAACTTGCCACAATCAGATGATGGGGGTCAGCATTTGTATCCAGCTGCCACTTGCATTATCAATAAATAACAGACACACAGAATAGGGGGGAGAGGGAGAAAAATTGTCTATTTCAATAAACTTGTTTCTTGACTATTAGTTTTAGTATACGTTTGATAGTTTTAGCAAATGTTTGATTCCTTTCCTTTGGGAAATTTTAACCCACTTCTCGCATTCAAATCTTTGTCTTTTATTTGAGAAAAAGGCAGGAAATTCTGTCTTTTATGCAATGTGCTCCTTCTGTCAATACCTTTTACTTGTCAACCATCAGGTACAATGAAGAGTCTTTCATGGGCCTATTGCTCCTACTGTGCTTTATGGATTTTCCATTCTCTCAACCTTCTGCATAGCTTCTGTAAGTAACAATTTCTAAAACTGACCTCCTGGATTTTAAAACAAAGATTTCATTACTGCAGACAATGCAATAATGAAAAAACAGGACAACATAGTGAAGAAAAACCCCCATATTTCTGTAAGAAATTATAACAGAGACATGGCTCCCTTCCCATTCCATTTTCCTAACTTTTTTCCTGCCTCTTCCAACTTATTTCTTTAGTGCTTTAAAAGTTTTCATCTCTGCCTTACTGTTGTTTTTATTATTTGTACTGTGACTATATCTGTGGTGTGTTCCATTAGGCAAGGCAAACACAAAAAGGCTGATCCATAATTTTTAGTGTGTACAAGCTCAACATCTTCTAAAAGACAAAGTACATCTTTTACAGACCTTATAACCTATCCTTTATCCTTTGTTACACTGTGTGTTCCCTTATTAATTTCTACTACTCTTTTTATTTCATTCCAAATATCATCTTCTAGATGACTTTTAGGCATACATAAATGTCATGAGATGATAACTTTCCAAAGGACAAAAAAACCACAAAAGGGACCTAAAAAAGTGAAATGCTGACCTACAGGAGAGAAAGCACCACTGAGAAGTTAAGAAGCCAAACAAAACAAGTGATGGTTTTGAACTTTTACATCTGGAGTATCATTCAAATTCTGTTCTCGAGGTGAATTCAGATTACTAACATGCTCATGCTTCACAGATAAGGCTGGCAACCGTTGTCTTGTGACATAAAACTAGAATTCTGATTAACCAAAAAGCTGCCCAAAAATGTGTCTGCTTCTTATGGAAAACTATTATCTTTCTCTGAAAACTCCCAATCTCTCTAAATGAATATTTCCCATTTTTTCCAAAAACCAGTCTACTTTCCAACAAATTTTGTTAAAACATGAATCAATTCTTCCTGAATCAGATTTCAAACTGAAAGCATTTTCCCAATTATACGCCCTTTAAGTGGCTAAATTTAGTGTTAATACAAGGAGTAACAAGTCTCTGGCACTAGCAATATCTCAGCTGCTAGATTTGAACCATTAATTTCATTTCCAGAACACAATGATCCTCCCTGAGGTAGTTTCTGTCATGAGCTATTCTACAAATTATTTTCTAACATTTTTTTAATGTACTGTACAAGAAAGAACTACTTACATCATCTTTCTCTTTCCACAGTTGCTTCAAAACATATCCATCAGTAATAAATGTTTTTTCTTTAGCTAAGTTTAGATGTCTGATTTCTCCTTATGTGTTCTTGTGTGATTACTGCTTACTACTATTCTTCATTTATACATCTATTCCTTTGAAAATTAAAATTTAATCACTAATTTCTATTAATGCTATTCATACATATTTTAGTTTCCCAGCCTATGGTGGGTTTAGATGCTTCTTAGGGAATTTTGTATTTTTCCTTCTCAATACCCGCGTTCTGTCTTATTTTTTCTCTGCTGAGAATTGATGCCTTTTTGAGCTTTATTAATGCTGCCCTGCTATTATATACACTACATATACTAAACAGTTCTCTGATCAGAGACTTGTTAAAAATACAGGGAAACTGAGGATTTTAAAGAATTTTTACTTCAAATTACCTGTTTCTTGAGAAAATGAGACATTTCTCGAGAAATACAGCCAGCTACTCCTTCAAACCACTTCTACTCTATGTCAAAGAGAGACATGCTTGTCTTTGCATGTCTCCCCAGGAGGGTATTTACTGGAAGCAGGCAGAATAAGGAATTAAAGTAGGGAATACACTAACTGCTGCCCCTCTGAGGCCTGGTCCCCCACCAAAAAGGTGGCAAAAGCTTCACATACTTCTGCTTGCTGTGTGTCGAAAGGAAAAGCAGCTGCAATAATATACAGAAATTATTTAGTTTATTACAAAGAAATAAGGGATTGTGTCTCTATGTTCATGTTTTGTCCTCCTCTTCTCTTTGAGCTACTTTTTTTATGATGACATGAGAAGGTACGTCCCTATTATATGTTCCAATACTCCATTAATGTTTGGGCTTTTTTAAATATTGGGATACAATATGCATGTTCTTTCTGACTTTGACATCCAAAGGACAGTCAAGTAAAAACTCCTGAGTACAAATCCTATGATGAGTCTAACTTCTTTCACTTCCAAGTACAAAACTGCTATTGACTTGAGATCAAAGTGAGGTCCCATGTCTAGTTTTAAAGCACTGTGTTTATTTTTATTAATTGAGATATTTGCCATGACTTTAAATTATTTCTTATGTCCAGTTTTCCACTTTAGCATATTTATTTTTAGTGATGTCTCACCTGCTTGTTTGATACCAACAGGCACAAGTTGTAACTAGGGAACTTTCAATCACATATTAGGAAAAAATATTCACAAGGTGTTCAAAGACTGGAACACGTGCAGAGCAAAGCAGAAATGTAATCTCCAACCTTACGGATATTCAAAACATGACTGGGTACAACCACTCTACCATAGAATTTGGCCCTGCTTTGGGCAAAGGAGACTAGATCCTTGCTGGAGATTCTTTCCAACCCAAATTATTCTATGATTGTATGTTTTGGTATTCTGAACTCACTTTATGCGCTATATTTCAGAAGCTTTGTTCCTTACTGAATAAGGAATCAGGCTGACAGTTGCTTTCGTAGCTAAACAGCCTTCCTATATATTAATTCTACCATTTAACATACAAATTCCTTTTTACAAGAAAGCCTAGATAGCTTCTGCTATTCTGTCTTCCACAGAAGACTATCCACTAGGATCAACACAATCCAGTCGCAGAACTTTTCATTCCCGTCTCTATTATGCAGCACATAGTAGCCTTTGGAACAAAATATAAACTGCTAGACATGTACAATGATAAAAGCATCCACTCCAGCTTATCCAAGAACAAGCAGATCTGTTATACTGACAAGCACTTGTCTTTTGCAAGGGTTCTGCCTAAGCACTGCAGGTGTGAATCGTTCCTATTCACATTATGTTCCTGCTGCTGCTTGAGCTCTGATTCCCTCTCTTTCCCTTCCATCCCCGTGCCACCTATGCTGTACCTGGCAGACTCCTCTCCCTGACCCTTTTAGTAGAAATGGAGAAAAGTTGAAGACAAAGAGGCATCTTCTGGATAGCAGAAGATCGCCAGGAGTCCCCCCAGTGTGAAAACTGACTGCTGGAGGGCAGTCCCAGTAGCAGGGGGAATATCCTCCCCTGAGAGCAAGAGGAGGCCATCAATCAGTCTTCTAAATCACTGCTGGGTTGCAGACTGCAGATTTGCAGGGTTTCATCTCAGGCATGGAAAGAAAGGTGGATGGGTTGTGCAACATGTTATGACCCCCCTCTTTGCACTCATCTATCAAATACTGCATAGACAAGTGTTCTTATGGGAAGGCCATAAGCAATTAGTTGTAGATGAAGCTCTCAATATTGGAGCTTAGTCATGCTGACAGGGCAAAGTAGACGGGATATTTGTGCTTCTCCCTAATGATCATCCTCTCCCAATTTATCAAACCAACTTTTTATCGTTCATCCCTCACACTTTTTTCTATGAAAGTAACTTGCCAATAATTCACATATAACCTAAAATGAATACATGAGGTCAGTAATTAACTTTCATCCATGGAGCTGCCCAACATGTGATATTTTCAAAGGTTTTTAAAGTTTCCTCTAAATGCAAGCAGTGCATTTAGGAATGAGAGAAGATGAAATGTATATATATAGAGAGACAAATACAGAGAAACTTACTTTCCAAGAAAAAGAACTTCTTGCAAAGGTTCACTTGCAGGGAACGCAAGAAATGCCTGTTCTTCTCCGTTTGTAAAAACTGGTGGAAAGGAGGGAATCAGAATTAGTAGGGCAGGAATATAGCTGGGAGTCTTTTCAGTCTGTTTCTCTGTAAGAGAGGAAAGCAGTCCAACTTCCCTAGTTTGGATAGAAATACCCATATGTTAAGATTTCTGTTTAGAGGAATATATTGGGTAAATCCCATTTACTAAAATTATTTCTGTAAAATATTCCAGAGTTATCTTTACAGATCTGTTGTTGATTTTAAGCCTCTTTCAATATTATGCACTAAACATTCTGAAGTGCGATCTCATCTAGCAACTACATATTCACAAATGTTAGCAATTCATTCAAAGAAACCCCAAAAGCAAAGCAGCTAAAGAGATAAACTGTGCTTTGAAAGAAGAGTTTTAAAAACACATCAAAATACTTTCCTTCACAAATCTCATAGAAGCTCTTTGGTCATTTTTACTTTTCCAAACAACCTGCAGTCTCTTCTCCAGCACAGACCAGAAAGCAACCATCTCCTGTGGACCACTGCATTCACATTTGAGCAGCTTTGCTGCATTCTGACTCAGCAGGAAATGACCATCACACTAGATTTTTCCAGCTTGTGCTAAGCGCAATGCAAAAAAAACCCAAAACTGCTTTACTAATGTGACATTTGAATAGACTACGCTCAAAGTGCCAGCAGCTATCACATGTCCAACCTGTTTCATGCCACATTTCTGCTAACATTGGATGGGTTTTAACAATGGGCAATTCCCTGTCAACTCTAATCAATGTGAGACTTTGCACTAGAGTTACGGAATGTGACATACTGATCCATGCTTGGTTTATTGTCAGCTCTATAAACTGCTATGAAAAATGCCTTGATTCTTTTCACAAAAAGTTTTCCATGGGATACGTAATGAGGTTATTTCTCAAATAACCATGCACAAAAGAGAAACCTTGCAAATATACAGCAAATACTTGTGTATTATTGACTGCTTCTCAAAAGACTAATATGAAATAGAAGTATTTCTATCAGAAGTTACTGTTACAATATTTAGTCCTTGCTTGATCTCTCTTAATCCTCTGCAATATCACAGAAAGACAATACAGCTTTTCATATTCAAAGTGGAGCTCATGGGTCTCTGATCATTTAGTTTGAAAAGTCATGTAATAGCAATGTGCCATCCTATATTAAAAAAAATTACAAATCAGCAGTTACTGGCTTTTTATTTCTCCTCACCAGTAAGTAAGCAGGGCTATTTTCATCAAACATAAGGTTCAGTTTATTCAGTATTGTGACACTGGCTCTTAGGGTACTTTCTATATCCTTTGCATGTGCATATTCATATGATCAGACTCCATTTCCTCTTAACAATACCATTTGCAACACTTTTTTGTTATTCCGGTAACTCACATTAGGTGTCAGGTAGTACCAGAAAATGATATGAATAACAGCAAATGCCTTATTGAAATGTACTATCCGCAATGACTTTCCTTCTAGCTAAAGGCTACTACAGTCTTGATATGAATCTTAAAACTGACTATGATGTAGAAAAAAAATGTTTTCTTAGTTAGGCTTGTAGACACAAGCAAAATCTCTTCCAATATTTCTAAAGAAGAATTTTCCCCTCATATATAATTCATGAACTATTTATATAGCAATATGCTGAATGACTACTTAATGTGACATACGGTTGTGGGCTGCTTTGTAGCTGTTTTAAGAATAATAAAGGGCAAAGGATCTGATCTCTTAAGAGCTGTCTTGATTTAAACAGACTACTAATTACACTATATCGATAAGTAAAAAGAAATGGCTTGAATTTTTATTTAAAATGATAACATAATTTTGGAAATAAGCTACTTACACAGAATTCATTCCTTTTAAAGTGATTTGTAATTGTTTCACAACCTGCTTACTCGGGCTGTTTTAGCATTTTCTCTGGTACTGTTTTCTGACTGCCAATGGCTTTTCCTTTATGACTCTGAAACCAAGAAATTATCTATTCCAACAAGAAAATACTTCATGATAGAACTCATGACCTTACTATTCTGTTAGCAAAAGGTTACACATTCTCCTTTTTGGTAGCATGGGTGGTTTATGGCAAGTTTCTCAAATATTTAGTTCTGCTTCTCTGCTTTAGTGCTTAAGTCCTTTAGAAGCTCTTCTGAGAACTGAACAGACTGTAAGACATGGATTCTAGAATACAATTCAAAAAGATACAAAATGATAAATAAATAAAAAGCTTCCCAGTGCTTCTTAATACAGGCATAAATGTTTAATCATATGACCTACAGACATGTCTCACATTTTTCTTTACATTAGGCATTATTAAAAGCCAGTATAAATTTCAGAATACATGAAGATAACACCATAGAAGTTGACTTCCTTGTTTTGTTTATTATTGTATGCTTCAATGTAAGCAACTAAAATAAGTCCAGAAGCACAAGCAAATGACTTTTTCTTTTTTAATAAAAATGACTGTTCTACTGGAAGTTATTGAGTGACATATACAAACTGTAAGATCCCCAAAATATGACAGAATTATTTTTCTTTGGACATATTTTCTATGTTATATAATTTGGGAGGGACTATGTGAAACATAAAATACAGAAAAATAATCTTGATTACATCATTAAGTGAGAAATTTCTCTTCACACAGGAGAATAATTCATTATAATAAGTTCCAATTGACCTTCAAAATAAGATCTAAATAGAAAGTAAGTATTGCATTATACTTGTCCTAATGGAGCTGAAAATAATCCCAGAATTGACTTGAAATGAAGATGTACTTGCTTTTTCTATTGTCACTAAAAGCAATCTATCTAATACTTAAGTATGTTTAACTTGCCTCATTCTGTTTCAGACATCTTTGGGGATATGAATATGTATAAAGAATTTACAATGTTTTCTATTTTATCTTAATAGGGTAGCGAACACAGGTGGCAGATTATACAGGGCAGTACTGATACTGAAGCGCTCAGTACTGATGTTGCAGATAGACCCAATAGCTTGAAAAGAAAAGGAGGAGGTCTGAGAAAACAATACTTTACCCTGGATATACTAAGATGCAATTTTAGTATTTAACTTAGTTCACCTAAAGCACATCTAAAAATAGTACTGCTGGGATCAAAATTATTTTTATTTTGCCAATATTCCAAGAGTTGGCACAAATTCCCTCTTCACCTGACATTTTTATATATGACTAGAATTGCAATGACGTAACTGAAAAAAATGTTGCATAAAAATCTTATTGATATATTTAAAAAATGAGTAAACACAAACCCCCCAGCTGTTGTGGAAAATATATTAGTAGATCTTCTTGACATGAAGTAAAGCTAAATTGTATGTCTTCAACCGCATTCATGGAAACTGAGAGATCCCGACAGGGAAGCGTCAATAAGGGGACATTAATTGTGACTGTAACATGTTTTGTCCTCTTACAAAATACTTGCAGGAAAAAGTCCATTTGACTTGATTTATACATAAGGGAAATAATCTTAGAACTGTACCAAATTTGGTTTTAACTACATATTTTTTTTATTTTCAAGCACTTGTTATTATCACCCTGCACCAGTTCTATTTTTAGCTAACTTTAAGAAGCATTTTTCTTTGGCAATGAAAGGTCCCTCAAATAATAAGGCAAAACCCCTTCTTGTTAGGTTTATATACTAACTATAAGCAAATTACAGTCTATAATCTTCATGATCTTAAGAAAAATACAGAAGAAAATTATCTATTTGTTCCTTTTTTTTTTTGAGTGTTTCTGCTGAAAATGAAGCAGCATCACTTTAATTCCACAGGAAGCATCACAGCAACTCAGGACAGAACCTTCATGGGCTGAGATGCTGTATACAGAAATATAGAGACTACATTCTGGAAGAATGTAATCCTCTCCAATGGTAGTCTCAATGTCCCCCTGAAAGTTAAGTTTTGAAGCACTAGCCCTCACCAGACCTCAGTCTTTGAGTCAAATTTACCTCAGTGGGCAGAAGAAAAATTGGCTCTACTTACTATGTATATGTCATCCCATCCTACATCATTCCTAAAGTACACAGGAATCTGCTGCTGCTGAGCTAAAACATTATATCCTCTGGATATTTCTGAAGGCACCATGGTCACCAGAGGTTGCCTTGAGACTAGTGCTACTTTTGGGAGCATGTTCAGGTCTGGAGCACTCTTCAGACTGGATAAGAAGAGCAGAAAAAAGCAGTCAATTTGTCCATAACATGTATCAAAATCCAGTTCAAAATGCAGTGCATCTTCCTCACAAGTGTTTCTGATGGAAGTATACTGACACAACAGCAGCAAATCCAATCAAGTCTAAATCTGATCAGTATGGATCTACAAAAAATTGGAAAATCTGCACAGTTGGAAAATGTGTTTCAGCAAGAGTTGCCTGTTTCTATTTTGGGACAAGGACAACCTCGATTTTCCAAATTTTCCATTATCCAAAAGAGTTACACTGGTGAAGTCTTACAAACTCAACAGAGGGTATGAAATTGTCTTTGCTTTGAGTGGAACTACAGCACTTTGATGCCATTTGTAACTACAACAATCTAAGGGTTAAACTAAAAATGTTTCAACTGTGCCAGTTGAGCATATTCAAAATACAAAATCCAAGAGAGGAAAGCATTACTTCAGAAATTTTTGAAGTAATCAAGGCATATTCAGAAACACAGCCTGTATATTAAACTAATTAGAAAGGAAAAAAACAATCACCACAAGACAGAAAGAAAGAAAGAACATAAAATGGAATTCTAAAGGATTAAAAAGTAATACATAGGTCCATAGAGAATTATTACACTTGCCTATTTACCTGGTTTAGTGCAAATTAGTAACTGAAACCAGGTATTGGTATTTTCTTAACTGGTAATAATGAATGGGGATTTCAGTTTAAGTGTTTCGCAACATATAATACAAGGCTAGAAAAACTAGAAAATATAACACCAGCAAGTTCTGAATTTCACTTAATGTAATATAAATATCAATACAGCAGCTTCTCAGTAAGCATTCCAAAGGATAACGGGTTTTCTACACAGCATCACAAATGAGCAGCTTGGACGAGGTTTAGGGAATAAAGCAGGAAATGAAAAACAATTTTTGCCTTCTACTAACTAAGAAAAATATTTCTTGATAGAACAGAAACATAACTAAGAGCATCTTAAAATATCAGATGTTTTAAACAACAGTTTTCTTTAAAATATTTTAAATAATGAATCTCCTCTTCTTTTATTTAAGCAAGTGAATAGGAGGTTTCTGAATGTTCTACTACATAAGTCTCTGTTTCAAAAAAGGCTATTAGAGAGATGCATATGTGACCTTATTTACTAGACACAAGTGGACAACACATATTCCACTATGTCTTCATTTCAAGTGTGCTGAATGCATACAATTTGCAAAGAACAGATGATCTGTGAAAAAAACCAAAACAACCCAAACTGTAGAAACATAGTATCCATTTGGAAGCTAAGAAGCATTAGATTTTATTTATGCTATTACTTCTCATGGAAAGCTCCATGACTGAAATATTGGTACAGCGTACTGCTATTTGTTAGCCTACTAGACCACAGTTTATAAAGTTACAAGTATTGAATTAATAATCAGTGCAAAAGGCAGCATTGCATCCACTGTGAATCTGACTTTATCACATCTCTGCAAACACAGACCCATAATTTGCAGCAAGTTAAAATATACCTTTTTCCTTGGGCTTGGCTTCTTGACAGAAAGAGCTCTCTGTGAAATTGAATAAAATCCAGTTCTAGTGTCTCCTCTAGAGTCAAATGATGACAGTATTACTTGAGGACTTCTGGGCCATATTTGTCCTTCTCTGCTTCCGGAAGGCTCTCTCAGAAAGTGCACCCTAAGAAAAGGCACCCTGAAAGGCATTTCCCATTAACTGTGGTGAATATATTTTGCAACAGCAAGCACATCTAACTTCAAACTGCAGCACAGTGTTGACAGTAAATGAGCCAGATCTGGTACTGGAAGCAACCTAGCTGTAATAACATGTTCTGGATGAGCTAAATTAATCTGGTTTGTAGAAGATTCAGCCAAAACTTATGTACCATTTCCCACTTCATCATCCTATGCTAATATGCTGAGGTTTGTCTTCAACCTGTGCCAATATATCTTGCTTATCTGTAAGCTGTCACTGTGCTGGGTGTTAAGCTACAGAAGACTGCATTCTGAAATGTGATAGGAGATATCCTAGAAGACAGAAAAAGTTTTACCTTTCATTCTCAGAGTTTCCAAACTTAGATATGTCTCCATTTGAAAAGAGTATCTCAGAGGATCAGTAACCATGGAAAATGGAGACTTTCATCTCCACTTACTCAAAACTTTACACAAATGTTGCTGTTCACATCATGTCTGGCTGTGTTCCCCCATACAGATGCCATCTCAAGTTTTGTCATGCCCATTAACAACTTGTGTGTTTGAAGCAAAAAGACTTGCAGTAGAAAGCTTGAAAAACTTTAACTTTCATGCCTTTCCCCTGAGAGACTCCTGTTTCTGAATGGCCATCACAGAACACTGCTATATGGACAGATCATAAGATAAAGGTGGACTGAGGGAGAAACAGCTACTCCAATAGTGAATTTTATGTTAAGCATATTCACCAGACCAAGTGATTGCCACAAAAAGCCAGTCACACATCACACAGCTAAAGCCAGCTTTATATATCAGATCAAGTCAAATGAGCAAACTGTAAAGCCCGGAATTCAGCCAAAAGTTTCCAGATTGCAGATTAGTCGAATATACTAACAGTTATGGCTTTAAACAAATAAACAAATTCTAAATATACATCTAAGGTTCATCATTGATGGAAAGCTGCTTTCTTGTACCAAATACAGTGCATGCATTCAGATAAATGAGAGCTGTCTGTGTAGTCTTACTGGACTGAATGAGGGCATCTGAGAAAGGACTGCCAGAACATGCCTGCCCCTTGGTGAAATCCTTTTGACCAAATGATTCAGACTGAAATTTCTGACTTACTTCAGCCAGTCTTGGTGGCAATTTTGCCCTTATTAATGAATCATTCTATTTCTACAGCAAAAGGTGACAGAATATCATGCCACCTATGCCTAAACCTTTGGCATTCAATGATCCTACTCAAATGCACAAAATTAAAAGCTCTGTACAGCATTTTCAGTGATGCAATTTATGACATAGTACAGCAATAAAAATATTCTTTACTTTTAGGCCAGCATGGTTAAAAGCCTTTTGATTAGCAGAACAGTAACAGGGCATATTGATAATTCATTTGACAAAATATTGTAAACTAGATCCTCTTGTGTAAATCAAGAGTGATTCAACCAAAAGAGATGCAACGCTTGAAAATATAATGTGAGCAAATCACATCAGCTTTTGTTAAAAAAAGCCCTTTGTTTGGAAAAAATGCTTTCTTCCTGTTGCTTTCCCTATGGCAGCCTGTACTTCTAAAGATATGTTGAGAAAAACTTAAGGGATTTGTTCATCAAATTTACTTACAGAGTTTAGCTTGGAAAATGACAGCAAATATTAAATCTTGGATGCAAACATTTTGTTAGGATATACGTGCAGGCCTTTCTCAGGCAAAATTCCTATTTATTGGGGTAACAAAAAGAAAGCTGTAGAATTAAGTACTAGAAGAATACTGTATGCTTTTCATAGATTCACAGAATGATTTAGGTTGGTAGGGACCTTAAAGATCACCTAGTTCTAACTCCCCACCTTTCACAGGTTGCTCAGAGCCCCATCCAACCTGGCCTTGAACTTCCAAGGATGGGGCAGCCACATCTTCTATGGGCAACTTGTTCCAGTGCCTCACCATCCTCACAGTAGAGAATTTCTTCCTAATAGCTAATCTAAATATCCCCTCTTCCAGTTTTAAAGCCATTCCTGCTTGTCCTGTCACTACATGCCCTTGTAAAAAGTTCCTCTCCAGATTTCTTGCAGGCCCTCTTTAGGTACTGGAAAGCTGCTATAACGTGTCACCTGAGCTTTCTCTTCTCCAGGCTGAACAAGGCCAACTCTCTCAGCCTGCCTCCACAGGAGAGGTGCTCCATCCCTCTGAGAATTTTTGTGACCCTCCTCTGAACTCACTTCAACAGGTCCACATCCTTCTTGTGCTGGGGGCCCCAGAGTTGGATGCAGAACTGCAGGTGGGGTCTCACAAGCGTGGAGAGGAGGGGAAGGATCACCTCCCTTAACCTGCTGGTCATGCTCCTTCGGATGCAAGCCCAGGATACGGCTGGCTTTCTCGGGTGCAAACACACACTGCCAGCTCATGTTGACCTTCTTGTCATAGAATCATAGAAGTATAGAATAGTTAGGGTCGGAAAGGGCCTTAAGATCATCTAGTTCCAACCCCCCTGCCATGGTTGTCAACCAACACCTCTCAAGCCTGTCAAGGTCTTTTTGGATAGCATCCCTTCCCTCTAGCATGTCAACTGCACCACACAGTTTGATGTCGTCAGCAAACTTGCGGAAGATACGCCCAATCCCACTGTCCATGTTACCGACTGTCATGGGTTCAGCAGCAGCAGTCATTTTTTCTGCTTCTTGGTAGCTGGTGCAGCACTGTGTTTTTGATTTTGGGCCTAGAAACAGCGCTGATAACACCAGTGTTTCGGTTACTGCTTAGTGATGTTTTGGTCTGGCCAAGGACTTTCTGAGTTTCATGCTCTGCCAGGGAGGAGGGGAGCCGGGAGGAAGCAGAGACAGGACACCTGACCCAAACTGACCAAAGAGGTTATTCCATACCACAGCACGTCATGCCCAAGATGGAGGACGGAGAGGAGAGACCCAGAAGGGTGGGGGGTGCACTGCGTGGTCGGGTTTGGTTTTAGGTGGTGAGAAATTGTATTCTTTCCTTGTATTTGCCTTGTCATTATTATTATTGGTGGTAGCAGTAGTGATTTGTGTTATACTTCAGTTACTAAACTGTTCTTATCTCAACCTGTGAGAGCTGCATTCTTTTCGATTCTCCTTCCCATCCCTCCGGGAGTGGGGGGCAAGAAAGAGGGGGGAGTGACTGAGCAAAACTGCGTGAGTTATAGAGGCTTAAACCACGACACCGACAAAGATGTTACACAACACCAGTCCCTATACCGACCCCTGAGGAACACTATTCATCACTGGTCTCCACTTGTCTTGGTTACTGTTTCATAGAACAAAACTCTTGATGTTTCTACAGTTTGTTACTGGCCCATTTATTTAGCTCTTAACTGTGCAATCCCTGCTGAGGCAAAAGTCAGATTGAATTGACTAGCAGAATAACATGAACAACCATTTAATTTCTATCTGGCTCTGTTATTGAAAAAAAAGAAAAAAGTTGTGTTTAATTGTCACATTATTAAATCTTGGAAGCAACTGTACTTTATAATATCTGACTCCAACCAGGGAATATAATCAGTAAAAAACTATGATGGCATCTAGTAATTCATAAAAACTGCAGGATACTGTTCCCTATCCAAAAAGATAGGCTTATTTTAATACACTGGGTTGTGCAGAAAGGAGCAGACAAGATCTCAAGGACAGTGTTTATGAATACACTAATTGTGGCAGCCCACTGGCAGGATATCAAGTCTGAAGGACTTACTGATCGAACATTATGTGAATGAAGTATTTGATACACTCACACAGACTTGGTATCATGTCTAAATGAGACATTACAGCCTTGGATGTGTCTCATATTCTCTGAGCATACGAGGTGGAACCTCTGGCTTATTACACCAGTGGTTCTGAAAGAGCTTTAGATTCCCCTCACCACCAATAGCAATCCTTAACCGTTTCACATGATAAGATTTTTACTTAGCTACTCATAAAATGAAACCAGAGCACTATGAATTACAACTGTCTTTAAAGACTACAAGACATCTTGCAGTGACACCTTAATAATAACATCATTAAGCACTACATCTAAATGGAACAAAAAAGGACCTCCAAAGTAAATGCCCACTATCTTTTCTAAGAACTCCGCAGTAAATCTTGCTCTTAGTTAGACCTGTGCAAAGCTGCTGAGCTCAGTTCCATTGACATATTGATGCTGCATGAGTATAACTGAGCACAGAATACAATTTACAAGATTGCTATCTCAGAGTTTTGGGATCCATACAGAACAGAGTTTTGAATCAGAGAAAAGAGAGAGCAGTGATTATGATGAATCTGAGAGAGTTTTACATATGGAGTGGAGAGAGGGAATATTTAGGAAAACCAGCTTCTAAATTGGCATGCTAGGTAACACAGCAGAAAGCATATACATGGGGAGAAAGTTTGAATGTAATAGAGCCACGTTTGAGTTGATATACAATGTGAATTGGAGAGTTTCAAAGATGCAGAATTACACGATTTAGGAAGACAGGCAAAAAAGATACAAGATGTTTAGATAAGGGGAAAGGAAGCAATGGAAATGCCAAGTCAGCTAGGAAAGAATAGGTTACATATTACAAGTTACAGAATCAAAGTAACAGAGTATTAAAGCATAGGCAGAGGTGATAGGTGAGGAAAATTTTGTGGTTTATACAAGAACAGATGATAGGAAAATTTGGTACTAACCCGAATATGAAAAGAAGTGGAGAAATCAGACATTACTTCCATTGCCCACCACACTGATGAGAATGAACATGGTAAATAGTAACAGAATTTTAAAGCAGGAGAGGATGTAGGTAGAAAATGTGGAATTCATTTTGATACTGGAAATACAACTAAAATAGCTACAGTGAAATTTTAGAGAACCAGCCAAAGCAGAATTCAGGAGCAAACAGCTTTATTTTGTTCTATAACCAAATTCTCTCACTACCAAAAGCAATCACAAGTGTTAGTAGCTATTAAAAAAAAACCAACAAACAAAAAACCACACCAAACAAACAAAACAAAAATAAACCACAAACCCACAAACCAACAAAGCAATAACAAACAAACAAACAAAAAAAAACCACAAAAGGAAAGACTGGGGAGGGAAAAGAGGGATGCAGGGAAGAGATGCATTCACAACATTTACTCCCCGAGTTGTCAGATCACAAACATGACAAATGACTTGGGCTTTTAACAGGAAACTCTATTAAAGGTAAAGGATGAACAAGGCGTGGATGATGGGGTCCATAGCAGACCCTTTAGTATTTTTGAAGAAACAGTATTTTCCCAGACAACAAGCAAACCAAGAAGCACAACTCCTAGTCTGTGACAGAGCTGACAGACACACATGATTTAGAGTAACATGGTTTTCATTCTATATGTACAGCAATGTTAAGAGTACATATGAATGAGAGAGATTATCTGTGGGTCCAGCCTCATACAATCAGCTCAGCACAGTGAAGAACATAACAAGATGAAGTCAGCAAATTGGGGAGTTCAGTCTGGGTGCTGTATTTTTTTTTTTAAGTGGACACATGATCCCCATTGTTTGTGATTGATCCTGTCTCAGTCAACAACTGAGATGACATTTCAATCCCAGCTCTCTGAAGTTCAGAGGTTTCCAGCCTTCTGATCAAAAGGATCCACTGAATGAACTTTTTTCAAGTACAAGATTATTTAACAGATAGTCTAAATCGCTGCTCTCGTGAATATGAAACTAACTTTCATGCTCTGAAAATGCTTGGGGGAGAGTGGGGGCTTGTGTGGTGGCTTGGTTTCTTGGTTTGTTCTTTTTTTGTTTGTTTGGCTGTTCTTTTGGGTTTGCTTCTTTTGTTTTGTTGGGTTTTGTTTTCCCTTGTATTCAGGTGACTAAAATTCACTTAAAAAAAAAATAAAACAAAAAAAACGTTTAATCCTTACATGTGAGGACATGGGTAGTTAGAAGAAATGCAGACAAAAAAGTAAGATTTAAGTAAGGACCATAAACCTATACTGGTCTTACCTCCTGTGCCGTGGAGATCACGGAACATAATCCACTAATTCCTGCATTCAAGTGGCAAAATCACAGAGTAATTTAGATTGGAAGGAACCTCTGGAGGTCATCGGCTTTAAACCTTATTTCCTGAAAAGTCTAGAAAACAATATTGCAACTCTGAGTACCAACAGTATAGTACAGCTCAATGACCAAGAGTGTTGGTCTCACTCTAACCTATGTACTCACAAGCACCACAGCATATGTAGCCAAATAGTCTGTCTAACATTCATACTGGAGACACATTCTTTTCAATGGTGGACAAGTGTCGTGGTTTAAGCTGTAAATCATGCAGCCCATTCTCTCACTCACTCCCCTCTCTTTCCTCCCCCTGCTCCCGGGTGGATGAGGAGGAGAATCAAAGGAATGCAACTCCCACAGGTTGAGATAAGAACAGTTAAGTAACTAAGGTATAACACAAACCACTACTGCTACCACCAATAATAATAATGACAAGGCAAATACAAGGAAAGAATACAATTCTCACCACCCAATACCAAGACCGACCACGCAGTGCACCCCCCACCCTTCAGGGTCTCTGCTCTCTGCTCTCCATCCTGGGCATGACGTGCTGTGGCATGGAATACGTCTTTGGTCAGTTTGGGTCAGGTGTCCTGTCTCTGCTTCCTCCCGGCTTCCCCTCCTCCCTGGCAGAGCATGAGACTCAGAAACTCCTTGGTCAGACCAAAACATCACTAAGCAGTAACCAAAACACTGGTGGTGTCAGCACTGCTCCCAGGCCCAAAGTCAAAAACACTGTGCTGCACCAGCTACCAAGAAGGAAAAAAACGACTGCTACTGCTGAACCCATGACAACAAGGGATGCCAGCTCTCCAGTCCTCATTCTAACTTCTCATTTCTTTTTAGGTTGGCAACCACATGCTGCTGCTAGATGTGACTTTCTGTTGTCTTTAGACACCAACAGCAAAAAAATCTCATCATGTCCCACCTCTATGACTCACCAGGATTTACTGTCTTGTCTCCTGAGGTGGGGTCCCTGAGAAGCTGTGGTGTAAATGTGCTGTTATCTTAATGACCTGCTAACCTCAGTGCCATCAATAGCCATTTTCCCATTCCAAAAATCCTTCTCCCATTGTTACTTTGGTGTTTCCAGACCAGCACAATCCTATGCCCAAATCTGGAAGAAGATCTTATCTTAGAATCATAGAATAGTTAGGGTTGGGAAGGACCTTAAGATCATCTAGTTCCAACCCCCCTGCCAGGGGCGGGGACACCTCACACTAAACCATGCCACCCAAGGCTATGTCCAACCTGGCCTTGAACCTCGCCAGTGATGGAGCATTCACAACTTCCCTGGGCAACCCATTCCAGTGTCTCACCACCCTTACACTAAAGAGCTTCTTCCTCATATCCAATCTAAACTTCCCCTGTTTAAGTTTAAACCCATTACCCGTTGTCTTATCACTACAGTCCCTAATGGAGAGTCCCTCCCCAGCATCCCTGTAGGCCTCCTTCAGATATTGGAAGGTTGCTATGAGGTCTCCACACAGCCTTCTCTTCTCCAGGCTGAACAGCCACAACTTTCTCAGCCCATCTTCATACGGGAGGTGCTCCAGTTCCCTGATCATCCTTGTGGCCCTCCTTTGGACTTCTTCCAACGGTTCCATGTCCTTTTTATGTTGAGGACACCAGAACTGCACACAATACTCCAAGTGAGGTCCCACGAGAGCAGAGTAGAGGGGCAGGATCACCTCCTTCGACCTGCTGGTCACGCTCCTTTTGATGCAGCCCAGGATACTGTTGGCTTTCTGGGCTGTGAGCACACACGGAAGCCGGCTCATGTTCATTTTCTCATCAACCAACACTCCCAAGTCCTTCTGTGCAGGACTGCTCTGAATCTCTTCTCTGCCCAACCTGTAGCTGTGCTTGGGATTGCTCCCACCCAGGTGTAGGACCTTGCACTTGGCATGGTTAAGCTTCATCAGGTTGGCATCAGCCCACCTCACAAGCGTGTCAAGGTCCCTCTGGATGGCGTTCCTTCCCTCCAGCTTATCAACCGAACCACACAGCTTGGTGTCATCGGCAAACATGCTGAGGGCACACTCAATCCCACTGTCCATGTCACTGACAAAGATGTTGAACAAGACCGGTCCCAGCACCAATCCCTGAGGGACACCACTCGTTACTGGTCTCCAGCTGGACACTGAGCACAACACTTTGCGTGCAGCCATCCAGCCAGTTCTTTATCCACCGAGTGGTCCATCTATCAAATTGATGTCTCTCCAATTTAGAGACAAGGATGTCATGTGGGCCAGTATTGAATGCTTTGCATAGGTCCAGGTAGATGACATCAACTGCTCTACCACTGTCCATCAGTTCCATAGCCCCATCATAGAAGGCCACCAGATTGGTCAGGCAGGATTTCCCCTTAGTGAAGCCATGCTGGCTGTCACCAAGCACCTTGTTGCTTTTCATGTGCCTTAGCATGCCTTCAGGAGAATCTGATCCAAGATTTTGCCAGGCACAGAGGTGAGACTGACTGGTCAGTACTTCCCCGGCTCATCCATTTTCCCCTTCTTGAAAATGGGGGTTATATTTCCCTTTTTCCAGTCATGGGGAACTTCACCTGACTGCCATGATTTTTCAAATATGATGGACAGTGGCTTAGCAACTTCATTTGCCAGCTCCTTCAGGACCTGTGGATGGATTTCATCAGGTCCCATGGACTTGTGTACATTCGGGTTCTTAAGATGGTCTTGAACCAGATCCTCTCCTACAGTGGGCCCAGGGTCTTCATTCTCACAGTCCCTGCATCTGCCTTCCAAGACTTGGGTGGTGTGGTCAGAGCGTTTGCCAGTGAAGACCAAGGCAAAGAAGTCATTTAGAACCTCACCCTTCTCCAAATCTAGGGTAGCCAGTTCTCCTGATAGCTTCTGGAGGGGACCCATGTTGTCTGTAGTCTGTCTTTTATTTGCTACGTACCTATAGAATCCCTTCCTGTTATCTTTAACATCCCTAGCCATGTTTAATTCTAACTGGGCCTTAGCTTTCCTAACCTGGTCCCTAGCTTCCTGGAGAACATCCCTGTATTCTTCCCAGGCCGCCTGTCCTTGCTTCCACCTTTTATAAGCCTCTTTTTTCCTTTGAATTTTCCTCAGCAGCTCCTTATCCATCCAAGAAGGTCTCCTGGCCCTCCTGCAGCACTTCTTTCTAGCTGGGATGCAACACCCCTGAGTTTGCAGCAGGTGATCCTTGAATATCAACCAACAGTCTTGGGCCCCCCTGCCCTCTAGGGCTATATCCCATGGAACCTTACTGAGCAGGTTCCTGAAGAGGCCAATTTCACACCAATCAAGGTTCCCACTGCTATTCTCAACAGAACTAGAGACAGGTCTGGAGTTATAGTTGCCCAGAGCCTCTTCCATTTTAGTTTTGGATATACCCAGTGATGATGGAAGGCCCACAACCCCTCTGGACAATATTTTTTGATGATTCTGATTTTCAAAAGCAGGTCTAACATGCAGGGCATTTTCCAGGAAGGGTTACGGAGGAGGGAGTGTATCACCTGAAACATTATGCTTCCATGCTTCTAAATCCATTACTATCTATTGGGGAAAATACAGAAATATGTGATACTTCAGGATAAGAGCTGAAATTGTAGTTTTCACATTGAGAATGAGCACTACTATCTCCTCATAAAAAAAGACCACATCAGAAAGAATACTGTTGATAGTGACTGTAGTTCAACTGGAATAAAACACCACATTTCTGCAAATGCAGGAGAAAAAGCAGCTCAATACATTAATTTGAATAATCTGGACAAAATGTTTCCATCTACAAGTATCAAATACGTACAATAATATTTAGCTAGATAGTTTTATCTGACATTTCAAGAAAAATATTCAGTCATAGCTGTGCTCCACAGTCAGTACTCTAAAGCGATACTGATGGAGGAAGAAAGAGCAACACACACATACCAACACAGACATTCCCTGCCTGTAAGCCCACTTTGGGCAGAGGACACAAGATGTCTCTATTTAAATGCTGATTCAAGACTGAAGAAAAGAAAGATTTAACAGAATTATCTGGGAGTTACTTAAATAAAAGAGAAGCTTTGTTTAAACAATTTAAAGCTGAGACACAGTGCCATTATCACAATGCCTCATATTAATTATTATGTTTGCTCTTTCCGGCCTGTCACAATGATGAACAATAATGATGGCACAATGTGAGATATTCAGCATTTAGCTAATTCACTCAGTCTAGGCAGGGGATCAAAGATGTCTCTATACTCTTCTATTCATTAACAATGGCATTTTCCAGTTCCAAATGTAACTAAGAGAAACCCTAAAGCTTCCGTGGCCTGTGCATATCTCGCTTGTCATATCCGAGAACATTAAAGGCAGCTGCAGGAATGCAATTGCCACGTTTAACCGCAGTCTTTCCAGGGCAGCTGGCACTGCAGGGAGGCAGAGCAGAGGTCTACTGCTCTAGTTCCCTTCCTCTCAGACCTCCAGCAGACCAAAAACCATCTTTGCTGTGGCAGTGATGTTCTTTGCCTATGTGAATAAAAAATTTTGGGGGTGGGGAGCTTCCAGGACATCTGGAGCTGTACACAGGAAGTGAGCTTTGTCAGGGTCCTCACTGGAACCCATGGGTTTAATGAAACAGGCCACCAATTTTTGCCTATTTCCTATCAACATAATCCCCTGTGGTTTCCCCATTGTAGCCTTGCTCATCAGTAAATGTATGATGCTTGCTGTTTGCTGCCTGGCACACTGCATTTCTTTCTGCAGATGGGTGAATAACCATTCATATCTCTGACTAGAGTCTTTCTTTTGCTAGAGATATGCAACTGGATTTGCGGAGGACAGCTGCTCAGTGTTTGTGTGCCAGTCTGAGTGACCTAGTATGTGATGGCAGACACATGACGTCATTTCTGGAGCGGGCTTCACAGGAATTGTGCCACTGCTCAATCCCATGAATGCTGATGAAATTGCTTTCCCAAGATTTGTTTCTTCTCTCAGAAGAATATGATCTTGCAATATATGGTTTCAGTTTGATTTTTTTCTACAAGTCTTTCAGACTCTGCTGATTATCCGAGTCTTCCACACTCAGTGTATTCTCTATAAAATTTGATCTAAACATTGCAGTGTATTTTGCACTACGTGAAGTTAGGTACTTTACAGGTATACCGCCAGGATAGAAATTCATTCTTATCCGCATGCCAGTCCAGAAATCCCATTCCTAATTCATGTTTCTTCCCCAAAGACCCATATCTTCTTTCCTACCACAGAAAAACAAAAACAAACAAGAAGCCACACAAATCCCAGCAAACCATTCCAATCCATTCAGACTCAAAACTGATGCCAAATGATATTAATCTCCTTTTCAGGAATTTTCTGACATACCCTACCTGCTGCACTTCTGTCTGTTTAGATCCTAAATTCTGCACAGAAAAGGCTGTATTGCATCTTTCTCATCAAAGATACTGCTAATGTTTAAATAACAAATAATGAATCTAATCCATCACCTATGTGCCTTACTATAACACAAATACACACCTGAATTTTGATTTTATGCATATAGAAACATGAAAGCAAATGTTGATTGAAGCTGCCCCTCGTCAATACTCCAAACGTCCCAAGACAAAAGCAATTCTTCAAACCTGATCGAATGAGCTCTGGGCCAGAAGTAATGGGTGAATATTAACCTTAGTTTCCAATACAGACAGTCATGTGCTGATCACTGTATTGTTTGTTGTTGTTTCCCAGGAGTTATTATTTGTCATAGCATTATTTCATCCTTCTTTTTGCTCCTCATCAGTGCTTTAGCTAACATTGCTAGTGAGTGAGCAGCAAAATAAATCATCTAGGATAACGCTTTGAAATACCTTTTAAAAAACTATCTGTGCTCCGGCGCGGTTGGGTTTTCTGTACTCACACAGACAAGATCATAAGCAAAAAAAAGGTGTTAAAAACCTAAGCATAACAACACAACACTGCTACTGAAAGAGGTGCAGAATAAAGGAAAAAGGAAGTAAAAAGGAAGATGCATCAAATATGTAAAAAGGAAGTAAAAAGCAGTAAAAAGGAAGATGCAGCAGTAAAAAGGAAGATGCATCAAATTTGCAGCAGGACTGTTTGTTACTATTTTACAGTCAGTGAATAGATACTTCTTTTTTTGACACACATAGAATTATGTCTACAGCTGCTCTTTATTAATCATACTGTGTGAATTTGTTTCTTTTCCTTGAGCAACAGACAAACAAAAGGTGACAGGGATGAACTTGCTTGTACAGTAATTTACAGCAGTGTACGTAGGCAATTTCCATACATGTATCTGTGATGTCAACTTACACCCTTAGTTTACTTGGCAAATATAAATATACATATGTGTATATTTGCATAATTTAAAATATGATAGCTCTCTTGAGAGGGTAGCCAATATAAATGTGTGTGTGTGCATGCACTAAAACAAATACACACAAAGTAGGAGCTATCTATATACACAACAAAGAATGAGTCAAGAATCGTATTGATGATACTAAAACTGAAAACAAATGACAAGACTGGCACAACTAACATTTCTTTTTATGAATAATTTTACTGAAACAGAAAAATAGGTGGAAGACTTAATTTTTAACAGGGAACTAAGTTCAGAAGGCTGTTCAACTTATTCATAGCCATATCTGAAAAACAAAACTGCATCAAAAAGAACTCCAGAAAGTTTCTTTCTATATTTTACTGTGACATGCCTCCCTCTTCCCTGCACCAAAGTCAATGAGAAGTCATATTTTAATAAGACTATGTCAGCATGTCTTACTGAAGACTTACATTTACGCTGATGAACACATAGAAAATTATCCTCAGTCCCTAAAAACCACACAAGCACGAAGCGGATGTTTTGAACATGTTACATTAAATTCATAAAAAGAAGCTTCATAATGCAAATGTTGCCAGATCCACCAGCACAGCACACTTCTGTGGGACAAGCTATCTTGGGAGGTATAGCAGGCAAAGGCAGGGAGACAGTACTGCACTCAATGTTTCTTCATTCTAGGGTTTTAAATGCTTTTTTAACTTGCCTGAAACATGGCATAGATGGGCAGGACAGCCATGTAAGGGAGTTTGTTTCATTTATTCTTAAGAGAACGATTACATAATATTTACTAGGAATATACTTCACGTAGGATTTTTGTGGGATCCATAAATATGCAATATTATTACTTCATATTTAAATCACCTGTACACTGTTAATTTTCAGCTCTGCCTCACTCCAAGTCTTGTAAGAGCTGTTTTCTCTGTCTTCCCATCCAAGAAAGCATTCTTCTTCAGATCCGTACTTGAGCATGTACAAGTATCAGCATGTACAAGTATGTACATGCTTAAGTTCAACTGAAAGTAGATACATGCTTAAGTGTGATCCTATTGTCTTAAGATATATCTATTCTAGGGTATGATTTTGCAAAATACAACATGTAAAACAGAGATATGATGCTTGAGAAAACATCTTGGTGAGCTTCCAGGGACTTACCTGCTAGCTGCCAGGCTGGCTTATTGCTCTGGGCTCAATCTATTCATCCATCTATCCATCCATCCATCCATGACCAAAGCGTCTGACTACTAACAAAACCAGATGATTCATCATTGGTATGTTCTCTGTTCAATTTGTCCTGTGGGAGACACAGTATTTTAAGGCATTAATTTTTCAGGCTAAGGGAAATGTACGGTATAAAGGACAGGTTTTATACTGTTCCTAATTTTTAAAAGAGAGAGAGGGACAGAAATTAATTTTTTCATTGTTAGATGATCTTTAAATGAGTAGGTATCCATGCCTGTCTTCTGAAGTGTAAAATACCACCTAATGGCCAGTGAGGAATAACATGAGCTATACTGCTAGAAGGTGCTCTCCCTTTTATACAGATCTTTTGGTCTTTTTTAGAGATCTAACTAGTAAGATTGTATTTCATTTCCATTTACTTAACAAGTGTTATTCAAGGTGTTGACCTTGAACTTAATAGCACAAACATCAAGGATTTATAGGGCGGATGACAACTCCAGGTCTGCCATGGAGATGGTATAGAAGAAAGGAGACATACATTAGAATATTGAAAAATGCAGAGAGTGCTTCCACTTAAAAACCCTGCTCCAGTGACACAAACAAAATGAAGAATTAACAAAAGAAAATAGCATTTCTCTTTAACAATAAAGTACTTTCTCGTTATATTATTATTGTATCAGATTGCTATAGAGAAAGGTATGACTATTCACATAAGCTGAGTACCTCACCTGTGAACAAAGCACGTAGTCATAAAATGCACAGACATTTCTCCAGTAATGCCTGCCAAAAGGGATCATCAGATAGGCATGTTTTAAAGGGGGAGCTGAGCACTAGGCTAATAAGCGTTTTCACTAGTGGACTTAAGGGAAATATAAAGTAACCTCTGATAATTGTATGAATTGCACAAAAATCTGGCAGAAAAGTAAATAATTAAGAGGCCAGAATTTATTTGGCAAAACAGGCTCATTGAAACAAAATGCACCTGAATACAACCTGATACACAGCCTGGAAATAACAAACCAGTCCTTGAGAGTAGGGAACTGCCTAATGAAAAACAGATACTCTGAAAGGATACAGAATAATGGAATAGAATAGTTTGGGTTTAAGGGACCTTTAAAGGTCATCTAGTCCAACACCCCCTGCAATGAGCAAGGAAGTATAGAAATCACAGAGGACAAATCACCGCATGTGCGCTCGCAGCTCAGAAAGCCAACCATACCCTGGGCTGCATCAAAAGGAGCATGACCAGCAGGTCGAGGGAGGTGATCCTGCCCCTCTACTCTGCTCTTATGAGACCTCACTTGGAGTATTGTGTGCAGTTCTGGTGTTCTCAACATAAAAAGGATATGGAACTGTTGGAACAAGTGCAGAGGAGGGCCATGAGGATGATCAGGGGACTGGAGTGCCTCCCGTATGAAGACAGGATGAGAAAGTTGGGGCTGTTCAGCCTGGAGAAGAGAAGGCTGCGTGGAGACTTCATAGCAGCCTTCCAGTATCTGAAGGGGGCCTATAGGGATGCTGGGGAGGGACTCTTCATGAGGGACTGTAGTGATAGGACAAGGGGTAACGGGTTAAAACTTAAACAGGGGAAGTTTAGACTGGATATGAGGAAGAAATTCTTTACTGTGAGGGTGGTGAGGCACTGGAATGGGTTTCCCAGGGAAGTTGTGAATGCTCCATCGCTGGCGGTGTTCAAAGCCAGACTGGACAGAGCCTTAGGTGTCATGACTTAGTGGGAGGTGTCCCTGCCCCTGGCAGGGGGGTTGGAACTAGGTGTTCTTAAGGTCCTTTCCAACCCTAACTATTTTATGATTCCATGAGATCTTAGTGACACGGGATGGGTGAGGAGGGAAACATAACTTTTTTAGCTCCAGATACCATTACCATTTATGCTTTGGTAAAAGTAAAACAAAGATGTTTTGCATTTTCTGATATTCACATTCTATAAAGGATCTTGAGAGATTGGACAGTTTCTCCAAAAACAGTGAGATCGTCACCAAAAAATTATTCAGGAGCTGAATAAAACTCCTACAGGTAAAGGCTTTAAAGAGCTCAATCTGTCTAGTTTATCAGAGAATAAGAGGCAACTTGATTATAGGAATAAAGCATCAGGTACAAAAGCACTCTTTGATTTACTGGACGCAGTAAAACGTCCGTTATATACTGAAAGCAAACGCAAGTACTAAAGCATTACAAAACATCAGCTTTCCACTGAATATATGTATTACAATACAGTTTCAGTCATACAATCACACATAATTTTCTTCCACAGGAAGCTTCATTGAGTGTGCAGGATAGTTTGTGATTATAGTGAATGGTTTGGTTTATTCTCATTGTTAAATTTGTGACCCCACAACCCACTCATTGTACCTAGCACCAAACACAGCACTGTTTCTTTCTTTGACTTTCATTTGGCTGGCACTTTAACAGCATATGACTGTAATTCAGTGATCTGAAAAGGTACAGGAAGATAAAAGCCCTCATTACACACGTTATACAACACTCCACCTGGACAAAGGGTGATTCAAACGCTACGCAAAATTTCTCCTTAAGGTGTTAATATAAAATTCAAGTTAAATAAGCTGAATATTTTCAATAGTGGTAGAAGCACTAGTAAGCCTTCTCAAGCTTTTTTGAGAGTTACTTGTAGGAATTGTTTAAACAGTGAAAGGCCAGTATCAGCTCGATGTTTGTTCCCACCACAGAATACTACTGTGGAGACACTCCAGGTCCCCCATCATGTATGAGGAGACAAATGACTTCTGCAGGCTCTTTGCAAACACCTGCAGGATAGCTCCTCAGGGGTCAAGACATACTTTCACATAAAGCTATTCCACAGTAGAAGCTTCAAGGTCAGATGCTTTTTCAAGCAGACTCTGATCAGCTCACTGATTGTGAGTCACCAAGCTGGGAATATTTCCTGTCTGTTCACAGGAGCACATCTCCTACCTGAGATTTACAGACTGGCTATCCATCTATCATCTGAAACAGGAATTTTCCTTCTCTGCCGTGAACTGCCTGCCAAGATGAGCTCCCCTGCCTGGAATACCACCTGCCCTGAAACTACTGTTGAAAGGTTTGGGTTTCCTGACCAATATCTTTTGCCACAGATATTGACAATGAAGCCTTGAAGGCTTACAAAAGAAGCCTTCAGCCCCTAACTGGGCCATCCACTGGGAGCACACAGCACAATATCTACGGATTTTCCTGTCTGGGTCTCTTCCACCAGCCTGTCCTAGTCCCAGTCCCATCTCAACCTGACTCCTCATGCCAGCCCCAGGTAACTCTCTGCCACCATGCACCTTGACTCCAGGGCTATGTCTCCATCACGGGCTGCAGATTAAACCCCACCTTGTTCCTCACTGCAGGCCCATAGACCTTCAGGTTCTTTCAGGTTTCCATACGGCTGCTCTCAAACCCAGATTATCACACCCCTTTCTTTCTGCCAGGCTGCCATTTCTCCCAATAACTTGGACAATTCCCAGTAGAGGCAGGAAAGCAGAGATAAGACAATCCATCCCCAGCCATTCCCCAATTTCTGAACACTTCAGCACCATCATTAGTAATCTTTATAGATGCTACTTTCAAAGGCAATACATATCTACAAAATGCTTGTGAACCCGAGTCTTTCATAGAACTACAGCTTTGTTACACTTAGGCTAGATTTCCTGGAAATGGCAACAGATATCAGGTAAAGCCTTAATGAATGTCAAGTCTCTGCTCAATACTTTGGAGATACTGGAGCATCTCAGGTTTTCACACTACCTGGACTATACTTAAATTGCTATTGTGTAATTTAAGCTTTTACTGAATGTTTGTGTAGGTCTTGTCTAGACAGCTAATAGAAGACTTCTGACTGGAGAGTTACCACAGACTTCCACCCATTTGGAAATCTACTGAAGTTAAGCCTGCACATGAACATCCTCTCATTGCAAAATAACTTAGCCTTAAGCTACCATCAGATCTGAAAAACTGGATTCATCTGTCAATAGTGAAAAAGATACAACAGGAAAAGGAAAGGTATGTTTACTTATGGTACTTATTATGACTAAAATGCTGTGCTACATCATGTCTGCAGGAAAACCAAGCTGAATGAAACCACAGAAGATTGGGTTTAAACAATTGTAGAGCTGTAACAGGTTAAAAGCTGCATATCTTGTACTTCTTTATGTATCTTTGCATATCAATTTCAAACCTAAGTTATGTTTTCAGGAGGCCTGAGCTCTTTGCAGCTTACCACAGCACTCACACTTGCAAATGTTTTCTTTATACTAGAAAGTCACAGTTATAATATGTTACGCTACTCTAAGGTATGCATTTGCCAATACTATGTTATTGTCAGAACAGTAGTTTATATTGGATAGGAAGCGCTTCAGCACACAATGTGTGCAAAGGCCACAGGAGAATTTCCCAACCTTTGCTCTCTGAGGATCCCTCATAGTCCTTAGCAACCTTGCTGGAAGGACTGAAATCAGTCTCTAGACAGTAGGTGAGAAGTGTCACTGGCTACAGCAAGCACACACACATCTCCAGAAAAACATTTAACAGAGTCATCAAACCTAGTATACAGCCAAACACATTAAACTCAGACTGATTAAAGCAAGAGGAAAACTGGCAAGCAGACTCTTGTAGTGGCCTTATGTCACTGTCCAGAGTGCAGAGCTATAGAAAACGCTTTCATGACAATTTAAGAACAGGCTTTCTGTAAACCTAGTCTGGACTAGGGAGCATCAGAAAGGCATGAAATGACAGTCTGAGAGACTGTGATGTAAATGCTAGAACTGTTCAGACCACTAGAAGCTCTGATACATGTCAGAGCCTACTACAGGACATATTATCTATAGTGGGCTATTGGGTTCTTTCCTGGTACTGCCCCAACTAACTAACACACTGGTTTTAACTCTAATAAACTTCATCAAGTGGAGTTTGCAATTGTTCCACATGGAACAATTTCAGGACTGAAATGCCACATGGGAGCGTTAAACACAAATATTTTGCCTATCCCTTCAGCTTTCAAGGCAAGATTATATTGAGTTCTGATGTTTCTCATTCCCTGCCACACAGCTAAGGGAATAGAAGTCCCCAGGTCTTTATTATATACAGCTGACCTTTTATTTCCTGCTAGGTGCATTCAATTTCAGATAGCCCAGAGTATGGTCTTGAAATGCTATTTTCCATCATGCTAAACTAATCTGAGGTCCCCATTTTTACACATCTAATAAACTCAAGATTCTGTTATTCAGTGTTGCATGAAAAAACAGAGGTCATTCAGAAGGTTATAACTTTTTCAACAAAACAACTGTTGTGGCACTTCTGAAAGAAGCAAAGTACAAACACTTATAAACACTGGGCAAACCACTGCAGTCAATATAAGTAAGAAATTCCACTTCTGTTTGTTTATTTGTGATTTTATTTTTAACAAACTATATCTTAATTCCATTGTATCTACTGCTGATATTACTCATTTAACTTTCATATTCAGAATTGTTTAACCTTGATTAACCCTTATTTAAAGCTTAATTTCAGTTACACATCTCTTGCAAGAGAAGCCTGTCTACAGTTTATATGCTACTTGTATCCATGATTGCTAAAGAGAGCTGTATCTTCTCTTTCCACCCTATAAAATATTTTCACAGCATTTACTTAGATGGTAACAGTAGCTCCACTTTTCATTTAACAGTCACTATTTTTATACACTTCTCAAACTTCTTCCAGTCAATATTTAGCCTTTAGGTTCCAATATGCTGATGTTACATTATGTATAGTGTTTTAAGTATCAAATCTGATATTTACAGTACATATTACTTAAAATTTTGATTCTTGTCTGCCCACTCAGTAACTATGACAGCCACACTCTCCTCATCTCATATACTATTTCCCTGCTTTCTCTTGTTCATATCCAAGAAGAATCCCATCTAGAGCATCCTGCTGGCTGCATACATGCCACAGTACAACTTTGCCTTGGCCCATGGACTAGTTTACTTCCTAAATCATTCAGCAACGAACCTTAATGGCTGCTCCTTAGGACCTCATCATGCAAGGTCAGCCGTTCTGTTATCATTGGGAAGTTGCTCTGAATTTTAAACTTCTGTTGAAATGCATGCTTATTCGTACAGCCACTACGATTCAGATGTTATTCATAGTCACTACAAACATCGCTCAGGCAACTCTCCTTCCCGCTATCGACCTTCCCATCGACCCTCTGACACGAGTATTTCAGGAGCCAAGAGTGACTTATTCTTAACTAACCTTGGTTGCCCGAGATAAGCACGCCTTTATCACCTCTACCATCTTACTGTGGCTCTGTCTTCGAATGAGCTAGGCTGGCTCTGAAAGCTACAGGCTCATTTTGTGTAAAACCTTTTGGTACACTTACTCCTAAAAAGAAGCAGTAATTTCTTCAATACCAACCAATCCTTTTGGGGTTTTTTCTTAAACTAAGTAGCGCATTTTAAAGCTATCACCCTACTCAGCGTTACTTTATAAAACCGAACAAATCAAACTTTGTAACACCCAAATTTCCAGGGGGGCAAAGCCAACACCACCACCACCACTATTATCGAAGGTGATCTTAACCGAGGAGGGGAAGCGATGACCCTGTCCGAGAGGCAAAGCCAAGCCCATCGGTTACAGCCCAGGGCGCGGAGCCCGCCCGTGTCGCTCCCCTCCAGCGCAGCCCTCACGCCGCCGCGGGACGGTGTAGCCGACCCGCCGGGCCCACCCCGACAAGCCGCGGCGATCCGAGCGCTGAACCGCCGCTGTGCCCCCGGCCCTGCCCGGGCGGAGTCGGAGCAGGACCGGCCCGGGCGTACCTGCGGCACTCCTCCCCGCTCTCCTCCGCCAGATGCCACAGGCGCGGACGCCTCCTTCTCCTCCACCCCTCAGGCGGCGCCCGCCGCGAGCCTCTCCCGCAGCCGTCGCCTGGCGGCAGGTCCCTGCGCCCCGCCGCCTGGCTCGGGGCATCGCGGCCGCATGGCGATAGCCCAGCCGCGTCGGGGGCGGGCGGCGGCCGCTGAGGAAAGAGCCCCTCGCTCCGTACCTGTCCGGGGCGCCGCAAGCGAGAGGGGTGTCTTCGGGAGAGGGAGCCTCGTTTCCCCCTCAGCTCCGGCGCGGCAGCGGGCGGCCGGCTTTGTTACTACTCGGAAGAGCCGCGGATCAGCGCCGTCGCTATAGAAACTGGCTGCGCCTCGGAGCGACACCGGCGAGTGGCGGGAGGGAGGCGGGCGCCTGGCAGAGGTGTGGGGTGAGGATGGAGACGTTCATTCAGGAATATCCTGGCCTCTTCCTCCTCCTCCGCCTGCAGCCAGCCCCCGGCACCGCCCAGCCCGGCCACGGGGGGTGGAAGGGCGCCTCGCCGCCCTAGCCTCAATCTGCTTCCCTGGGCGAGAATGGGGCCCCTCTGCTTTGAGTAGCCTCCGCCCCATCACCACCGCTTGCTCAGAGAGATTTGTCCCCAAACCTCACAAGGATATTTGCTTGTCCATTCCGAGAGCGGTCCCCAGGGTAGCAGGGGCCCAGGAAGCACCCGCACCACAAAATGTAGGGGTTTGATCTAAACTCCTGTTCCTGCCCCCTTACCTTTGCAGCCTGTTTGCCACAAAAGCCACAAACCATGGACCAAACTTTTTTAGGAACAGCATTTCATGTTGTAGAAGTGATATAGTTCCACGTCCTCTGGTGAGGAACTGCATTCCTGTGGGAGCTTGCTGCTGAGATCTCTCTGGACAGCAGCTGATGGTGGCTGAAGCAAGATCCAAGGGTGTGGTGGGGTTTTGTCTGCTGTAGTGCATTTGTTTGCTGCAGCTGGCCCTAAGGATGAGGAGGACCTGTTGTCCTGCGTACTGTGCAGGCAGCAAACACAAAGGGAAGTGCGGGTGGTGGCGAGGAAGAAGAGCGAGAGGCTGAGAATACATCAGTGTAAAGCAGCCAGGTGGGTGGGAGATACCATTGCATCTGATACTTACGAAGTTCAGGGTCTTCCTTGCATTATCCTGAACCTGAGCGATGGCATGTCTTCCTATAGCAACAACTTATGTCATGTCACAGATGTCATGCCATCTTCATACGCTTCTCCCTGCTTGGCATGACTGACAAAAGAAAGCCCTTCCTTTCCTGCTTTCCTCCTCATCTACTGAAGGCTCAGTGGTATTAGTTTGTTGAATCTATTCTGATTTTTCTCATTGAAACATTCTTATTCTCTCAATAGTAGCAAGTTGATAAAATATCCTACTAAGTGCAAGATAGATTTCTTCTTTTCTCTTTCCCTGGTTTATATTGATTAAATTGGCCTTCCAAGTTTGCAAAACAGCAGAAACCCAACATGCAAGGCCAACTCAGGGGCTGCAATTATCCAGCTCAGCTACTGCTAAGCTACAGGCGATGACTATTAAGTATCAGCACTGCAAGTCATTGTGAGCAGGTGAATCTGTGCCAAGAGCTGCTGGCACACTGCAGAAAATACTCTTTAGGAAGAGTTTGCCAAAGACAAGAAAGACCCCCCCTCAGGAGCTCTTCACAAAACAATGTATTTTACAGCAGAACTGCTGGCAGACTGTAACACAGCCGAATGTCAATGATAGCACAAATGAGGGAGACAGAAGGTTGGGTATGAAAGATGGAGGGTCACCGTATATCTATTTCATTTGCATGCTAAATACTAATGCTACAGTTAAGAACAGATAAATCCAGTCAGAGCATAGCAGAGCTGAATTAATTTTGTTTGTTTGTTTTACCTTATAGCAAATTTGCTTGCTTTGAGGTGGAAAGAGTAACATTAGAGAAGTGAAATATCTGCCATGTGCCAGATCTTACGGCATAGGAGAAATTCTCCTCTTTTTTTCCTGTATATAAAAGAATGTCTTCATCCTTTTAATCAAATGAAGTAACAATATTCATAATAAATATAGTTCTTTAAAAAGATGAAAGCTTGAAATCAAGTCATGTTCTAAAACCTTTTGAAAGAGTAAGGATGTTTTTTAGCTGAAGGTATATTTACAGAAGAGGGAATTTAAAAACACTAATGTTGCTGAAAGAAATGGTCATTGTTTTGACAGTAACAAACATGATGTTGCTATGATGCCTATTCATTTTTCTTACAGAAGAATTTAATAGAACTTTCTCCCAGGTGGGAGCACAAGAAGGGCTAAAAAAATGGTGGGAAAGGCTTACTTACTATCCAGTCTTGACTGATACAAAGCACCTGAGTACTAGTACTATTTTGTGTGTTTCTGGGGCTTTTAATCTTCAATGCAGTTTTACACATGGATTTCTAATCATATTTCCCTCTCTAGGCTGAAGGTAAAGAATAGCATTTCAAGAAAGTGCAATTGAGGCAATTGGGTGTTAAAAGACTCATAGGCACAATCAGATGTGTCTTAGTATTGTACAGATATCTGTGCCTTCTAGGTTACCTTTCCTGTCAAGGTTACAGGGATGTTTTACTGACAGAGATGAGCCTTTTTTACAGATGCATATCACCTGCTTCTTTAGGAGAGAGCATTAGCCAGGTCACCGTTCTGGTACTTGTGAAGTGTTTTACTGCTTTGTGTGTTTGTGTGTGTTGCTGTTTGATTGTTTTTTAATTTTGCTTGAAATGTATTTAATCTTAACTACCTTAATATCATTTGGATCCTAACTTTTATGATAGCATTTACAAAGTAGGACATCAACTGCAAACATGCCAAGTTGATGTTCAGGCTGTTTGTAGTCACAGTATTTCTGTAGTTATAAGTGAGTTGAATGAAACAAAAAAGATACTGAACTCTTGCCTTGTAGTAACAAATCAGTATTAAATTAGCATCGCATTTTGGAACATTTTAACACTAAGCTATCTTGCCTTTGTGTTTTGACATTTTGTTCCTGTTTCTCTCAATTTGGGTTAAGGATAATACTTTTAAAATCTACAACTGGAATGCCTTCTGACAGCATTTTTAGGGAACATACACTTCTTTGGGGGAGTGTGAGAAAAAAAAAGGAACATTTAAAAAACTGTGTGCTGATACAATCATTGCCAGCTTCTGACTCTGCAGTGACATGTGCATCTTTCTCAGCATAGATGATTTTTTCCAGTAACTCAGTGTACTGGAGGAGTTCATCGTGGAACATTGAACAAGCATTAACATTCATGTGGGGCAGGAGATCAGCTTTTGTTGGTGTCCCTTCTCTTTTACCGTTTGTCCTCACTCCGATAACCATTCATCCCACCAAACACCACTTACTCTGTTGGACTATTTGTTCCCTGTAAGCAGAGCAAAGTATCCTTAGCATAGCACTGAAACATTAAATAAAGAATGCTTGAGCTGAAGGAATAAAACACATTCTTAGCACATCATGTTAAAAAAAAGAGGGGTATAAGCTGTGGTAAAATTGAAGTAATATTTAATACTAATATTAGTTATAATTACTAATGTTATTATTAGGATTGTGGTGCAACCTTGAGGCTGCAGAGACCTTTTCCCCACAGAACAAAAATTTCTGCCCCAAAGAGTTTACCTTAAAATTAAATGTCTTTCCTGAGGGCCTGGAATGCTATTAGTTACACATTTGGGTATTAGAAAATGCAGTAGGGACTAATTTGATTGTGCTTTTTTAGATATACTACAAATTTTAAGTATCAAAATAATTGTAATAATAATTCTGTCAGGAGATGGTGCAAAACCATTTTTCTGTGTCTACAGGCTAGTGGTCCTTTTGTAAATTAGAGACTTCAGAACCTGAAAATGAGTTTAAATGATAATTGAAGAAAGCAATAAAACATGAATGTGCTAAAATAGGGGATGAACTCCTAGGTTCTGGCTTTGTAAAGGGAAACTGTGCTTTCCCCAAGGCTATCCTTCAATTGTGTTTCTTCAGCCATATCCTCTTTTTTTTTTCCTTTTTTCCCTTTGGGTGAAATGAGTATATTAAACCTTTGCTTGAGATTTCTGGATGTCATGCAGAGGTTAAGCTACAGCAGCACAAAAGGGACTGGAATGCCAAAGAGACACAGGCTTTCCTTCCCCAGCTCTGCCAGCTGCTTCTCACAGGCACCTCTTGCTGGGTAGAGCCACTGCAGCGGTGGCAGTGGCTGGAAGTGGTTTTTCAGGGTGAGGGACATGAAAAGACTGTTGAAGGGAGGATGGCATGTGAGGGAGCACTGTCATTACCAGATCCATGGTATTTGGGGTACATGCTTGGGTTCCCAGCCTTTCTATTTCTATACCTTTTCTTTTGTTGTTTTTTACCACATTGGGGAGATACTAGCATAAGGAAAATCAAATATGTAAAAATAAGTTTGGACTTGCAGCTGATCATTTAATAAAAAAAATACTTACCGGAGGTTTATAAAGGCTCCTATCCAAACTTTTGGTGGGAAAGTACTGTTGAGCATTCAAAGCTATCAGAAAGCAAACAGCAGTCTTCCAGTACCTAAAGGGTCTACAAGGAAGCTGGAGAGGGACTTTTTACAAGGGCATATAGTGACAGAACAAGGGGAAATGGCTTTAAGCTGAAAGAAGGTAGATTTTGATTAGGCATTAGGAAAAAAAATCTTCACTGCGAGGGTGGTGAGGCGCTGGAACAGGTTGCCCAGAGAAGCTGTGGCTGCCCCATCCCTGGAAGTATTCAAGGCCAGGTTGGATGGGGCTTGGAATAACCTGGTCTGGTGGAAAGTGTCCCTGCCTTGGCAGGGGGTTTGGAACCTTTAAGGCCCTTTCCAACCCAAACCATTCTATGATTCTATGATTACTACTATCTGGTTGACTTTCAACATAACCATGCCTGTGCTTTACTATGTAGTGCTGTGTTGAGATACCATAGCTACTCAGTGAAGTAGCTTGCTGAGAAACAGGCAATGTATAAATTGAAGTGTGGTGCTATACCATTGTAGACATGCTTGACTGTGCTTATACTCACTGTGTGTGGCAGTCTTAAGTATATGTTTACAGGCCTCCTGTTACAACATGACATCTCAAGGAAACACATGAGTTAAAAGGGCATGTTAAAAAATTATTCATCTGGAAAAGTGTAAAATGATGTGGCAACATACAGAATACATACTGTTTTTTAATTTTGCTTACTGTAGAAGAGCCTCAGAGACAGTGAAGAGAAGCCTAACCTAAGTAGCTAAGTAAACACCACAGTGGCCAAAGGGATTAATGCTAGGGAAGCATAACTCTGGATGGTGTATTTTATGTTATTCACACGACCTACTGAGATCTTAATTGAGTGCAACTGCTCAGAAAAAAGATGCTGGTGTTACTGTGGGAAGTTCAGAAGACAGCAGTGTTCAACAAAATACTAGTGGGAAAGGAAAAATCAGACTGGAAATACTGTAATTCCCACAGATCAGTTATATGTTACATCTTGAATACTTCGTTCAGTTATGGGAACTTGACTGCAAAATAGATATAGCAGATACACAGAGCATCTGGAGACAGGCAGATGATTAAAGGCTGAGGGAGAAAATTTTGTATCTGGAGAAATTGAAACAATTAGACCTTTTTAGGGGTGGCATGAAAAAATGACATGATAGAACTTTATAAAAAATAATGAATGGCACAAAGAAGATAAATCCTGTATTTCCAGTCGCCTTCCCCCCCCCCCCCCCCCCCCCCCCCCCGCTAATTTAAGAACAAGAATTCATCCAGTGGAATTAAAAAGATACAAATTTAAAAGGGATGAAAAGAAATATCATCTATTAAAGTATTCACTGTTACATGAGATGAAATTCAAAGAAAATACTACATTGTATAAAACACATTGTAAAGGGATAAAACCCATCATATTTCAATGCGTAAGCCTGTCATTAAGCCAGAGGAACAGGGAAAGGAGCATTAACAGTACCTCCTCTTTGGGCAAATTACTGAATTTCTTAAAACTTCCTCTGAAGTTTCTTCTGCTGGTGATTAGGGGGAGAAGATGTGACAACAGATGATATTGGTTTTCACCTGGTATGCAGATTCACTTTCTCATCCAGGATGGACTAATGGCCCCCTGCCACAGTCACCCACTTGTGCCTTTGTGAATATCCTCTCCAATTTCATAGCATTAGGTGTTTTTCTTTCTACAGATCACCAAGGACTATATTGCTGGGAAATTGCAAAGCCTTCTTCTTAAACTTCTTTGCAGATCTGCCCTTTAGGGACTCAGGTATCTAAAGACACATCCACATAACCAGCATAGCCCCGTATTTGTATGGTCCATGCTCTAGGTAGTCCTGTCAAGCACCATCTGATTCCAGTCTGAAAATCTCTCAACTACTGGAGCTAGTAACCTGCTGTGTGGTTCATACTTAAATCAATCTCAGGGGTAGATTGATTTCTTCAAATAGATGCAGACTCACTAGGTGAAAAACAACAGAAACTAGCTACTTTGGCGACAGAACATTTCCATTATTTTAATATGTTACAATTCCAAGTCAACAAGCCGCTTTTGAAATTTTCACCCCAAGCCTTGCAGTCATTCATCATACAAAACTCCAAAACTTTACTGGAGACAGGAGATTTATTTTTTTTTCCCATAATCAACTAGGTTCACTCATTTTAGCTACACCTTTTCCATATAGTGGGAGCTCAGTACAACAACATCGTAAGTGTGCCTGGCAAAAAAAAGTAGGGACTTCATATGTCTTCGAAAAGATAATAATGTGACAAGATCACATACATTCCAAGATGTTCAGCCATCTGAAAGCTACTTACACCTCACGCAGCCATTAGGTACATATAAACTTGAATCATGCTTTAATTTGATGGTGAATTATGATGCCAGTACTGCAGAGCACTCCTACACCTATTACCTTCTTACTCTCCTATAAGCTACTTCACCCAAACAAGTCTTCAGGCTGAAGCTATCAGTTCAGTACACAGGAATCACGGTTTTCCCATGCTATTTGTGTGTTTAACCAGACTGAGATTGTTCAAGAAGATTGACCAACCTGTACTACTAACAGATTCAAAATGTGCTCATCTTTTCTTGCCTTACATAAAAAAAACAATTACTGTCTCACAGCTGGAGTTTGTGCAGCAATTTGATGGCAGCAATGTCTGTTTCCCTTTGCATTTCCCATCCACATCATGAAACACAATGGCACAGCCAAGGCAACAACAGACGACAATTGGATTTTAGTAGTCATTTCACATCAACACTACATATACAATGTTTTGTTGTTTGGTCTGGAGTTTTTAAGCCTGGAGGGATTTCCATAAAGATGTTGATGAACCACTAAACCTCCCACCTATGCCCCAAACAACAGAAGGAAGAAAATATCAATCTAATCTAATTGGAGCTCAACTTTCCCTGGGATGTGATTCTGCGTCTATTAGTGGCATGAAACTGGTAGAATTCATGTTATGCGCTAGTGTCTTAGTTTTCTTGAGGTGTATTAGTTCCCAGAGGAAATGCGTATTCTGTGTGACACAAATGAGTTGATTGGATGGTGTTAATTACAGTGTGAAAGAATAACAGAAGCCCTAATGCTTACAGCCTTTCTAATCAGAGTTTGCTGCTTCTTTAGGTTTAAAAAAATGAAACCAAGAAAACCAAAGACTTCAGGTTTTATGTTTAAAAAACTAAACATGAGAAGCCAAAGAAAGACACTATAGCTTTTCCTGTCAACTTCCTCATTACTTTGAATTTATTCTTTTATTGTTTGTTGCTTAACTGCACATAAAGAAGTTAATGATGCATATAGTAAGAAGGCCACCACAGGCAGAATAATGTTGAGTAAATGTTCCTGCATCACTAAGATCTATAAGCTCCAACAGTAATTTAAATATCTGAATCAATAATTTGTCATTAAGTAATTACTGTCCTAAAACCAGTTTTGCATATAATAAATTTACATTATGTTAACTGTTGCTTGCCTTGTGGGAAAAGAAGCCCTTAAATTGTGTTATGGGAAAAGGTAATTGGAGAACCAAAATGAAAAGTGAACAAAGAACAGAATTCTCAAAGAGGCAGTAACTCTGGGATTTGAAATGAAGGACAAGGGAAGATTTTCAGAAAGGTAGGCTTTGGTTAGGAAAAAAACTTAAATTCTTGCTGCCTGTAGTCACACTGATTTTGCCCATGTCAATACTGGGTAAGACAATGGTGACCTACCCTGCTACATCTGGAAATCCACTGGGTTCTCAGCAAGCAGCATGTTTCACACATTTGCAGTAAGGACAGCTAAACTCCGGTGGATCAAAGAGCTAGCTGATGGCAGAAAAACATTAGTCTCAATACATTACTCATTTTGGCCTTATATTCCAGTTGTGTTCAAAATGTTGACACCTTGAAAGAGAAAAGAAATAAAGAGAAAGGAATAAGAAACAGGAAGAGGGACAAAATTACAGGGGACACACAAAGCTTCTAGCATGGGGAAAATGTGGATTTCTAGCAAGAAGTCCCACAGTGCAGCACAGACCTGGCATGAAGAGAAAGAGAAAACCACATTTTAAGCAACATGTGAAAGGATCAACAGAAGCATTGCTATGAAGAAGGCAGGAAGGGAACAGAACGAGGTAGCCTGATGGGAGAAGCCCAACTGGGTGAAAAAACAACGAAGAGACTATTAGTACAGGCTAAGCTTTTGGGGAAAATATGTGGAATATGGCATTACAACGTCACCTCTAAGGAGTGTGAGGTGAGCTTTCTCTGGCATGAGAATGAGAAGAATGGGGCACCTTGTATGGGAAGCAGAAATAAAATTATGAGCATGTAGGACATAAGAGAGAAATGAGGGCTACTAGCATCTGAAAGCAGAGGTGTTGAGACAAACAGATGTGAGAAACCTTGTCTACCTCAGATGCCACCAGGTGAATGACTCCTGAAAATAGCCACAGCGGTTGTAATGAGAGTGTCACTTTTTGAATTGGAGGGTTAGTGCAGATAGCACAGGATGGATGTTATGATGGCTATACATGCCTGTACTTTACCAAGCTGTGGAGGTTGAGAGGATCACAGAGCCTGTCTAAAATGAGTCTTCAGTGCTCAACTCTGACACCTCAGCTAAGAGTCCTAGGACCTTGATTCAAAGTGTGGTATCTCAGAATGCAATTGAAAATGCCCACTGTGATTTACAACGTTATTTTTACACAAATGTGCCATTGTAGCACGAGAAAACTTGAAGAACAATTATTATGATATTTATTTTGGCAATTTGTCATGTATTGCCCAAATATAACCATTTTTTTTCCAGCTGTGTTTCCATTATTTTTGCCATGTTTCTCACTCTTCAGAAGTGTGTAGTAAAACTACCGCTAAATTGAAAGGAAGAAAAAGTAATAAACTTAATTGTTACATGGGTACCATGACACAAAGTACTTTAAAGGGTTAATGAATTCTCTTTTTCCTTTTTAGGGCACCGTCATCCCAGATAGGTTTATATATCCCTAGTAGGAATAAATCATGATTCATTTGTACTTATTTATTAAAAAAAACCAAACCAGTCTATCAGGTTTATAATGGTTTATAAGATATTGATTCAGAATACTGTAAAGCTGGAAACCTGATTCAATATCATTTAAAGGGAAATTCCACACTTTGGTAAGAAAGGAAAAAATCGCTTTCAGGTGATACATTTTTACATTTTAAATGACAGTTCTTCTCTTTGAAAGCAGCTTAGAGGTTTGAAGTACTGCAATTAGCCTCAGAGGAGATTAATTGAGAACATGCAGGTGAATGGGTCAGTTATACCAAACAGCTGATTTAATCACAGGATTTCACAGCTTTGCCACTCTGAGAGAGTAATAAAGTTTATCACATCCTGTAGATGCCATCAGACACTTTGGCCTGCTATAAATATGATGGAGATGATCACACCTGAAAGATTTTCTGTGGTCGTTACTAGTATATTGTGTAGTCACAGTAACAGTTCTTTACTGCAATGGGTAATCAAACCTAGTGGTTTTTAATCTGCATTCTCCCTGTGCCGATGAACACACCAATAACATTTAAATATTTCAAGGGTCAGTGGAGTTAACAGTAAGACTGACTTTGAGAAAAATGTGAAAACACTGCAGTTCATCATACTTGTAAGAATTTTTATATTGTGCAGGTGTTTGCTCATCTACTGCTAAGCCCAGGAAGCTGGATACATAGTGAAGAGGGAATGAAATAGGGCGTTATAAATATCTTGGCAGTATCTTACACAGAAGATGTGGTGAGAATTTCATAGGTATCTGTGAGGCTGTTTTTTTGACAAGGTGATGAAGTGGCATTTCAAGAACATCATTGGTAAGCGCTACAGAACTGCAATTGTACACACCCATCTGGGGACTTCTATGGGCATCCTTACAAATCAGGATTATACACGTGCTTCCTGAGATTAACCATCCAATCAAGATAACCTAAAGAGAATAGTTTGCTATTTTTCCTCTGCACACCTGCAGTATTATGCCTACAAAATGAAACACACAGCATCTTATTCAGAATAAGCGTTGAAAACCAGGTCGTCTATTACAATGAAAACTGACTGTTTTCATTGGACGTGTTTCTAGCAATGTGTAGGTGGTGCAATCAGCTGGAAAATCGTCTAGAAACAGTACTGAAAATGCTATTTTTTATTTTTTTTTTCCTGTCTCTTTGTGAGCACCATTAAAGTCTTTGCCTGACCAGCCTCTGATAAGGCTGCACAGCGTGTTGTTGCCACCTAGAGTCAGTTCATCAAAATAGAAATTCTGCGTGTGTTTTTGTTCTCCCTCCACTTAAAGAAAAAGGAATCCTCCAGCATATCCAGACATCTCCCACCCCGTCAATTAGTGCTTGGTTTTGTTTTGTTTTGGTTTTTAAAAAAACCCACCCAGAGGTGCGTTTCCAACAAGTCAGCTACCCCTGTGTAAAAAAACAGAATGCACGCCAGCCTCCAGCCTTATTTTCATTAGTGCCTGCAGAGGGACCACTTGTACCCACCAGCGATCTTGACCTTCCATGTGTGGAAAGCGCAGCTCTGGCCTCTTCAGCTAAACAAACTAATCCAGGAGTGGTGAGTGTGTGCAGTGCAGTGCCAAGGCTAAGCATGTGGCTGCTGGGGTGCTTTGCTGGTTGATAATCTGTATCTAGGGCTCCTGTCCCATCTCCCCTTTTCTTTCGTCAAACCAAGTGGCTCACATATTGTTGCTTTTGCTCAGAGATTTGGGTACATGGCGCACAGGAAAGGTGTGCCAGGAAGGAAACAAAATGTGGAAATGAGAACTGGTGGAAAATAAAATTCCAGTAAGATTCAACCTCCAGTGCAGATTCACAGCTCTTGTGGAGGTGGAGTATCCACTTCTACACTGGACAATAAATCACTTCTGAAACAAAATCAGTTTCTCTACTTCTATATTTTCCCATACTTTACACTGAGGGTAACTGAAAACCAGAAACTGAACAGAATTTAGACTAAGATCCTAATATTGTTCTTGCTGCTCTGTCTTGTATCAATTTTTAATAAAAATTTAGAAGTGATTTATACTCAAATAACATCTTGGGGAATCCTACAGCATTACAACTTTTCCTTCAGAAAGGAAAGAAGTGCACTCATTCTGAAGCACAACCATTCCTAAGGCAGAGTATAAGGGAGAGTAGAGGAGATCAGAGGTACTTAGGCCCTTTCCACTGATTGCCGGGTCTCACTCACCTCCCATCTCTACCAGATAAAAAGCCCCAAACACGAGCTTTTGTAATCTATAACTGCTTGACCAGACATTTCACAAAGATAACTCCTCGATTACAAACTTTAAAAGGTAAAATAACAGGACAGATGAGTAACGAGGGTGAAGCGGTAGTTAAAAAAGTTAGGAAGTCATCTCAAGAGAAATTCTGACCTTCTGAACACATGAGGAAAATATTACAGATCTGTATTTAGAAACTGTAGATGAAAGGAGAAAACCACGGACTTCTGAAAAATATCAGTTCCATCAATTTCTTCAGTCTGAATATGCTTTTTGGAGCAGACTGAAAATCTGCCAAAATACATTTCCCTCTAAGATCACTTATTTTTGACATTTATCATTCAGAGCCATCAAGAATAAATTATAATATAAACATTCTGCTTCCACTGTCAGTAGGAAATGTCTCAGTCTCCATGGCATATATAGTTACGCACTGCTTGTGGTACTTTTAAATTTATATAGTTCTACTTTTTTTGCTGAGGGAAGTTGCCATTTTGATTGACCACTTTAGATAAATAAGAGACAAATGAACTGTTCTCTCCTGGAAACATGGCCAGGCTTCCTGTGACTTGTTATTCCCTACTTTCTTTAAGAAAATCACTCAGACTGACCAGCTATCAGTTGCTGTGTCTTTGGATGAATAGCAATAAAAAGCTCTTCCTGAAAAAAACAGTATTATTTTCTCCTTTCATCCACCAAAACACTGCTGTGTCCCATTCTGAAAATGACCAAACTAGCATTTTAACTTAAGATATGGTTTAGAGAATAATCTGTAAATAGACAGCATCACAAACAAATGACACATCCATTGCTTGTTTGGGTGGCCTTGACATCTTGAATACTCAGGCAGCACTGATTTCTGCTTTTGAAATGCATAGACTAAACTGTAACACCCAGACTGATTCAGAGGGTGAGGAGGGAACACAATGAGCTTTTTAGTAATTCCTCCTGGCCATGCATGGTGACAGATTACAGCTTTTATTTCACTGACCTGTTTTTACTACTCTGCTTAGGGCCAGCATTGAGGGTTTAGCAGAGATGATTTTTCCCTGACATAATTGGCGCAACTCTGAGGTAACCAAGCCTCTCATGGAAGAAACAGAGTGCTTGTCTGGGCATGAACACCATCATTTTAAAGCCAATGGCAGTGAGGTTTGTTAAATGAGATGCTTTACAATAAGCATACAGCGGCCCACAGATATGACACAGCCATTTCAGACTTTAGTTGGAAAGAAGCTAAAGTTTTGCAAGAAATATACATCCCAGAAAGTCAGAACTGTAGGCATGGCTGGTAGTGGAAGCCACTCAACTTGTAATTCTGCAGTGAAAGTTGCCAGATCAATTTATTGGAAGACTTGGAATTTCCATATTAAATAATCCTGCAGGTAGAAAACCAGATGGTATCCTCTGCAGGCCACTAAATGAAAAAAATTCAAAGCATATATTTTAGTAGTTTGCAAAAATTTAATTAAAAATAAATAAAAATTATTTACAGTCTACTTTATAAGCCTGCATTACCAAAATTGGGAAACCGTTGGGTAATGTGTCACTGGCTGGCTTGCTAAGAAAGATTGACCTTTGGCTCAGGTGTGCTTCCTAGAGTGTGTTCAATATGCCTCATAGGAAACATTCAAGCAGCATCTGTTCTTTGTCAAAAATACACAAGCAAGTAAACTAAAGCTCAAATAAATATAAAATGTAGATCTTACTATATTTTAAATATTCCTAAGGAGAAATTACTCATAAATGTTTATACCTAAAGCTTGAACTTCCCTGAGAAACAAATACTCACAAATAAAGCTATAAGGCTTTTTAGCTATTGAGAAACTTAACATCAGTAAGAGCACCAACCTCCACTCCTTCAAGCCTCAAGGTAGAAGAAGGAAAGGCTAACATGGGAAGTGGAAAGAGTGAGCAGGGATTTAACTTATAACATATTGTAGGGGAGAAGGAAAATAACCACAGCTTTGACAGACCTGGAATGGATGCTCAAAGCAAAACTTTAATTCTCTGAAGAGTATTTATGCAAGCCCTCCTGCCACGTCTCAAGCAATCACTCCTTCCCAGAGAAGACTATCAAGGTATGAAGTCTAAGCCATGGCCCTTTCTTTCTGATGTCCTTTAGGCTTCTCAGGCTGTTAGTGAGTCAGGCTTGCGCAGAAACGAAACAATCCTCATACTAGTAGCTATCTGCTGGATGTTAATGTGATTTAAAAAGCTGTATTGCTATAAACTTGAATGCTTTCTTAATACAATAATGCTTTGTGTCTGTCTCTGTCAACATCTGTACAACCATCTAGCTAGTCCTAATAACTTCTGAATCCATTGGGCAATTTTAGCTAAGATTAATAGAGGAAGGGTGTTTTCAAAAAATATTAAATTCCTAACAGTTTTGTGGAAATGAGTGGCTAAGGAGGGGAATAGTAATGCCTTAATGCTCCCCATGGAGAGGAAGAGGTAGAAGCTCACCCTTTATTAAATGGTTGATTATCTAACTAAGAAGGTGCCATTAGTCATGATTCTTGTGAGGCTGCTTGCCATTTATTAGCAAGTCCTTCTAGCACTGTAGTCAGAGCTAAACCAAGTCTCCAGAAGCAGTGCAAAGCTGTCACTAAGTGTAAGGTTGCATCTTTTTTGCTCTGCAGTGATAATTCACCCTGTGGTTATCACAACACATGACCAAGGTGGCAGTAATGAATTTTGTTTACAGTGGATTAAGCCTAGTTTTGCAACTCATTTGCTGGAGTAGATTTTTTTTCTGTAGTTCCTTAATATGAGCTGAGATGATCAAAAGTTTAATCATGGTCAATGACGTTGTCAGGGCCCTGAGGGCACCACAAGCCCAGCCTGCCCCTGCCCAGCTCCTTCTACCCCATCCAGGGACTAGGATCCCATTTCAACCCCCCAGGGCTGTGAATCCCTGCCCCAGTGATGCCACAGCAGATTCCTGCAGCCCTACCCTGCATGGTCCTGGGTTTATCCCTGTTTTTATGGAGGGGCAGGATGCCTGGTGCAGAGGCTGCCTCTGCCTAGGCTACCCTGGCTAGGGTGATGGGATGGGCCCTGGCTGCCAGGCCTGCTGCCCTGGGATTTCTCCTTAGCCCTTGCTGCACCCTGACAGACATGCTATAAACTACCAGTGCTCTTTGAACCATGTCAAGGGATTACATCTCACCTGTGCTACTCAGTCTGGCATGAAGCTCCCTAAAGGAAAGGCAACAGACCAACAGAACAAGCTTACAGGGCTTTTGTAAAACTTCTCCAATACCTTCTGCAAGCTTGGGCAATAAAGGAGTTTCTGAAAAGCAGAGAAAAGGAGGTCACAAGACAAGCAAATTGGCTTAAACAGTACCAAGGCTCTCCCTGCACTCTCTGATGCCTGTCATGTTAGGCTGTGGTGACTCAGGTTTCCGACCTCAGCCAAACACCTGTTCAGCTATGCCTGATAAAGAATGAGGTCCCTTGGCCACCACAGTCCACACCTTATTGAACTGAACTAGGCACAGTACATCAGTTTATGTCAATAAATGGTGCCTATGGTGTGGCCACACCACTACTTCTGACAAGTCAGTGATGGGGCAATAACCTGTGGCAATGGGTAGACAACTTGGACCAGTAGCTTCTTAAAAACCGCCTCCCAGAGCTTGAGAGTCAGGGCCCTCAGGACCTGATACTCAGTTTAGTATCTTCACATATTTGTCAGTTGTTCCTCTTTTAAAAGGCCACCAAGTTGTGTCTGCCCACTCTGCTGTCTAGTTCCATTACACTTAGAAGAGGTATGTATGTCACAGCTCTAGTGAAAACTATATTTTTCATTTCTCCATTTCTCACTGCTCATCCTCCCACCATGTCACCTGTTTCCTCTGCCTCCCCCTCAAGAAACAGTGGTTCCCCTTTCCATATCTTATGTGCATCAGCATGGCTACTAAAGGTTTTGCTGACGACAGCTCATGTGCAGAGCCCTGTGCTGAAGGAAAGAGGGAGGCTGTGCGATCTAAGTTCTGAGAGAGCCTGGTATCCTACTGCTCTGAAGAAAGTGGTTCCCAGGGACTTTAAGGGAACCCAGATGAGCATGCTCCTTTTTCTACTTGCCCTGGACCCTCGTCTACATGCAGGCTGGGCTTCATCCTTGGCTACCTCCTATCAAGCTGCTGTTCCAGTGGTGACTACACATCTGGTGCTTCACAGTCCTTGTTGGTGTTGCTGCTCTCCAGTTTGCTGTTGCTTCCTGGGTCTTCTTGTCTTCTGTGAGTGTGGAGTTCTCAGGCAGTAGACCTTCCCTTCGAAAGTTAAAGGAGAATGAAGGACCAACTGTCAGCATATAGAAGAAATGTAACCAAAAACACTGAACATATTTCAACCCCAAGAGTGATTTAAGTAAGATCTCTTGTTTCTAAGTCACCATTTCTGACACCTGTGGAATGCCTCTGCTCAGGGCAGTAGAATTGAAATGTTTGTAAACTGTCCTTTCAATCTGAAAAAAGGAAGATCCAAAGTGTACCTGCGGGCAAGCAATGTAACTATATAGTTACCAATGGCTATTTATTTCAGCATCCCTTAAACTGTGCTTCTTATTCTTACTTTCCCTTCTCTGGATGTGAGCGACAAGGAGTAAGAGAGAAACCAAAGGCTCACTGTAAAATCACAGCTTGTCCAGATCAGCAGTGCTGGGTGATGTAAAAGATCTGCCAGAGGGGGATTTTGCCTCTCCTTGGTTTAGGTATCTAAATGCTTCCTCCTTCAGGGATCTGTGCCTGGAGCTGGGGATAGAGCCCATCAGACCCTCCCTAATCATAAACAAACTACAGCAGCAGCTGGCTATTTAAATAGTGAGTGGGCAAGGATTCATCAGCTTGCTTCACTGAGCACTATAAATCGCTACCTACTCAGTTCATAGGTAACAACTATATGTATTCAGTGCAATTAGCCCAATATCCTAGTCCTTGAGACCTGAACTGAAAACCATTCAGAATAACAGATAGATGCACTGATAGTCTCTTTGGGATCATCACTGAGCAGTCTTACCTCCAGGCTTATATAGCTCCCATGCTGCTTAAGTGAGGGAAGGTTTTGTGGCTGGAAGTCTTTTCCTGGGGTGAGCAGGCAGAAATGATCTCACAGCTTGAGGCCACATACACTTCTGCACTGAGATTGTTCTTCAGATCCCAGTTTTTAGGAAGATACAGTGGAATAGGAAAACTGATGCTCTATCAGGCATCCACAGTCCAGATGGGACTGTGTGGTGATCAGACTGCTGGATGCAGTATCTGCTTGCTAGATTTTGTGAAATATCTGGGCAAGCTCTTGGGGAAGGCCTGATGGAACCTTTCGACACAGTGTATGGGGCAGTGTCCTCAGGAAGGAAGGAGAGGGTTTCTGGAGGCAAAATGCATGCAGTCATATGGTAAGCTGGAGGCCAAGAGCTCCATAGTAGCTTCAGCTGGAATGCCTCCAATAGCAACAGCAGGGCTGAACTGGGAGAAACAGAAACAAATTCTCAGTGAGTAGCTAGGAAATGGTTGAAGACAAAGGATTTGAACTTGTTAGAAAATGGGAAAATTTTCAGAACATATGTAGTCAGATTCAGGTAAACTAAAATGAAACCAGTGGTGGCATCTATAAAGGTGTTAGATTTTTTAAAATTGAATGGAGAAGCTGACAAGTGCTAAAATATGATTCAGGATGGCATATATTCAGTGCAGGAAGTTGGGAAATCTTTATCCTCCAGTGAATAGCAAACATTTGGTGAAACTAAAAGAGAAAAAATACATAAAAATCAAACAAAAAGAATCTCATAATATATCCATATATAAATAAAGGATGCTTCTTTATAAATGCTAGAAGTCTAACAAACAAGATGAGGAAACAAAAATGCCTGATTTTAGGCAGGGATTTTGTGAGGTGGGCTGATGCCAACCTTATGAAGTTTAACCATGACAAGCGTAAGGTCCTACACCTGGGTTGGAGCAATCCCAGGCACAGCTACAGGTTGGGCAGAGAAGAGATTCAGAGCAGTCCTGCACAGAAGGACTTGGGGGTGTTGGTCGATGAGAAAATGAACATGAGCCAGCCGTGTGCGCTTGCAGCCTAGAAAGCCAGCCGTATCCTGGGCTGCATCAAAAGGAGCGTGACCAGCAGGTCAAGGGAGGTGATCCTGCCCCTCTACTCTGCTCTCGTGGGACCTCACTTGGAGTATTGTGTGCAGTTCTGGTGTCCTCAGCATAAAAAGGACATGGAACTGTTGGAACGAGTGCAGAGGAGGGCCACGAGGATGATCAGGGGACTGGAGCACCTCCCCTATGAAGACAGGATGAGAAAGTTGGGGCTGTTCAGCCTGGAGAAGAGAAGGCTGTGTGGAGACCTCATAGCAGCCTTCCAGTATCTGAAGGGGGGCTTATAGGGATGCTGGGGAGGGACTCTCCATTAGGGACTGTAGTGATAAGACAACGGGTAATGGGTTTAAACTTAAACAGGGGAAGTTTAGATTGGATATGAGGAAGAAGTTCTTTACTGTGAGGGTGGTGAGACATTGGAATGGGTTGCCCAGGGAAGTTGTGAATGCCCCATCACTGGTGGTGTTCAAGGCTGGGTTGGACAGAGCCTTGGGTGGCATGGCTTAGTGTGAGGTGTCCCTGCCCCTGGCAGGGGGGTTGGAACTAGATGATCTTAAGGTCCTTTCCAGCCCTTACTATTCTATGATTCTATGAAGTCATACTATGTGTATCAGAAGCTTGATGGGAAAAAGGCAATTAATCTGATGCTCTAGAATTGAGGTAAAAAGCATATAAAAAACCCCAAAGGAGGCACCAGCAGTAGAGAAGTGGTAGCATGTATTAGAGAAAGTTTTGTGCCAAATCCAAGTAGCAAGCTAATTGCGTTTCCAAGCAGCTCAAAACCTGTATAGCCTGACATTCCTGGCCTAAGTCAAAAATACGCCATATCAGGGTTAGATGAGATTTCTGCATCTATTAAATGCTGAGGGAGATCAGAGCTGCTGACAGGGCAAGAATGCAACAGTAACAGGAGATAGGAGCTTCCCACCTGCATATTGGGTGAATGTCACATTGGAGATTGATGCTGCAGAGAAATAAAACAGTGTTTCTGCATGAAAGGGCCTACAAAAGAAGAAGAAACTTTTATATTAGCCCTGAGCAACATGCAGAACCTGGTTCAAAATGCCCCTGTTTAACATTCTTGCCTAGGGAACAAAAGCAAAAAAAAAAAAAAAAAAAAAAAAAAAGCCAAACCCAAATATAATAGAATTACATAGGAACAAGGAACCTTGCTAAAAAGAAACTAAAATGGATGACTGAAGGCAAAAATGTTTGCATGGCGACTATTTAAACATAACATGTAGGAGTACGTTTGCTCTAAGCCTCTCTGTTGCAGACAAAGGCTTTGGAAAGACCAAAAGGAAAGCTGACATGGCTAACAGCAGGATAAAGGAATTTATTAGAAGCAGAAGACTTTCTTCAGAAAAGAGAAGTTGTGTCCATGAATGGAAAATAGAAAGGATCATAAACTCTGGCAAGTTAAATGAAAACCACAACAAGGTCAGCCATATTGAGTCCCAGGAACAATTTCCAAAGACATAAAGGTCCACCAGTAAGGGCTCTGAAAGAAATTAAAGCCCCATAGGACAAGAGAAAAAGTCCTCATGTGAATAACCTATTAAAAGAGGAGGATAAATGGCCGGTGTTCGCATCTGAGGGAGGTCTCCAGTGATGTTTGAGGGGGTTTTGTTCCTGGGCTCCTGTGGTTTAAACTATTTATAAATGAACTTGAAAAGAGGGCATATGGTGAAAAGACAATTTGGTGAACAAGCAAAGTTATTACACATAGTGGGGGTGAGTTGGCTTAACTCTTTTCAGGCCAGACAAGTATTCTGTTTAAGGTCAGTGTATGCCTGCACTGATCTCAGTTCACTCATTATTAGTTCACTATTCTTTGAAAGACCTGGGGAAAGCCAAATGATCTCAGCTGACAACAAAGGAGAGAAGAGAGGAATATCAAGGTTAAAGTGTCAGGAATGTACAGGTAGGGAACCAAAAGGGGATGTGGGGCACACAACCCTGAAAGCATCCCAGGAGCCAGTGGACAGTGCCCACTGGTGCCATGCTGGGAGACCTGAGAAGAAAAGGGAATGGATATAGGCTCCTCATTCACCAGTTCTTTGTCACCAGGCTTCCTCTTTCTGCTGCTGGGGATGGTGGGGGAAGTTGATCAGGAAGTCCCATGACTCAGTGGGACCTCACTTGGGGAAGGTATAAAAATACCCACCCCACAACAAAAGGTCTTGGAGGCACCAGCAGAGGGGCCGCAGCTTGGCACAGTTGGTCCATATGGATGGTTGGGTCCCCAGATGGTGCACAACAGTCAGGGCACCCTGTGAGACCCAGTGTTAGCACAGGCTGCTCCCATGAGGATTTCCTGAGCTACACACCTGGTGTGCTGTGCAATCAGCTAAGAGTACAAGGTGACCTACTGGGATTCTTCATTCTTTTCCATTATAAGAAGTCCCATAGCATGCATGTCTAGGGAGGTGTATGGGTAAGATAAAAGAGCATCAGAAGGAGTAAATATTTCCACAGCATGATTTGGGGGTTAGATCTGTCCTACAACACTGCCTGGCCAGGTGTGGTAAGGAGATGCAAGGTCCAAGAAGGAGCTCTGCAAGGCTGGGACTGTGTGGGGACTACTGTTGCAGAATTCAGTAGACAGCAGGCAATAATCAGCTTCTTACCTTCTGGAGAAGGAAGCACGGGCAACACCAAATGGAAGTTGAGCAATTGGGAGTCCATCAAAATCTGCAAGCTTTGGTCCAAGATGTCCCTAGTCCTGGTGATGCCAGCACCATCTAGCACACTGATGACAAAAGAGAAACCAGGGACCTGTTGAAAATGAGATTTCAGTCTGTACCTCTAGCAGACACCACAGTTTGAATGCAGGGCTTTAGCCTGCTTAGCTAACCAATAGCTTCAATATAGCCTTATTCCAGTTCTGTAAGTTGCATAGATATAGGGTAAATTCTTGCTCTTGTTTCCTTAAAGATAGTTTGTGAACTCCTAGGCCAACAGTTTCAACATTTGCTTCTGATTTTTGATACCTCTATTTTGGGTCTGTAATTTGGGTCACATTTCAATTTCTACATGAGCATGCTTAATCAGGACTTTGACAAGCAGGGCTGGCACATCTCAACTGTCTCACTCGAAAGTCCAGGTGTTTCAGAGGATTGGCTGCTTGTGTATAATTAATTGGGTGTTATTTTTTGAGCTGGCAGCAGAAGACAGTCTGTAGCACAAAGGTCTGTGACGTCCAGCAGGTCAGAGTTCCAGTGTTTTGGCTTCTCAGTATTGCTGTATTGCCACTGTTTAAACAGCAAAGTTGACCCTAACCCAATATGTGTCATGAAGGGGCAGGGAAGATAATTTTGTTGTTAAACTTTCCAAACTCCAGTTTGTGAGTAATCTATGTAAATCTCATTAGCTGCAACCTGGAAGCTCTCAGTTGCTTTTAATTGTTAGCATGGTGAACATCAAGATTTTAGCATGACAGGAAAGTAAATGCAGCTCTGCTGGGCCCCTCAAAATACATGACTATTCTTCATCTGTGGCTTTTGAATTTTCTGTCACTGTTCCTTTGGGTGACAATGCCACATTACACATAGTATATTATTTTAGAAACGGTTGTCTGCTAAACATAAAAGCCTTCCTGGTTTTGTCAGTTGAACTGAAGCAGACAGCTTTTATTGCTGCATAGGAGATTAATAATAACAAAAATAAATAAAAAGCCCCCCTCCTCAGTTGCTTCACAATAGACATGAGGCACATGGATGGACCTTATTAAAAAGAGGAACATAAATGCAGTGGAACAAAGGATGTTTGGTAATCAGATCCCAATACAGAAAAATCTATGCCTTCCCAGAAATGCTAAATGCTGCTTTGCCACCTCTGTTTTAACCTTTGATTTGTCCTTGTAGAGAGCTCCTTGTACTCCTTAGATACCTAAGGTTTTGTTTTTTCTAAAACTCTGTGCTTCCTGATGAATGCTGGCACTCAGGACAAATACATGAAGTAAGAAGGAATCTTACATATCTCTCTCAGCCACACACTGGAATTAAAAATAAGAGAAATCCACTACCTGAGTATCCAAGGGACCCAGTACTTTCCTGGTTTAAGAAAAAAGGATATGTTCGTGGAATGTTCATTCCACGAACAACATTTTCAAGGCTCTATCAACACTGAAAAACATACAGAGTCTTGATTTTTAAACCTCATCCCATGAAACCATTCCACATCCTTGTGCTTCTAACCTCATTTCCCATAGAGAATTAAATTTCTGTGATCGTGCTATCTGGCTGTCTATCAGCCAGTATGTTCTGAACCTGCTTTCTATCAAATTGACAGAGGGATTGGGACTCATAGAGAATTAATGCCTATGAAATTCATGAAAATCAGCAACAGAGTCAAAGACAGAGATCCAAATGGGTGCCCTGACCGTGGGAAAGGTAGGCAGAACACAGCCGTTTTACATGCTGCTTGCTAATGTCAGTCATCACATTTGTGGCTCTGGACTTACCAGAGCAGATGGTGCTTCTTGCTCAGTGAGATTGAGGGCTTATTGTTGGTGTAGTGAGTAGTACAGGTAAGGGAAGGAGAGGAAGAGGCAACAAGACACACCTGTAGGAAAGCAGTTCTCAGGTCCACAGAACTGCGTGTTTAGTGATAAACTTCCACTTACTCACATGCTGCTTCTGTGCTTCCTGAGGGCCCTGCAAAGATGTGGATCTATTTCTCATGAAGAAGGCTGAAAGGCAATCATTAGCTCTTTGCTCCCACACCTGAACCTGTCCAGCTGAGGTCCCATTGCTTCCACTGCTCAGGGCTGGAGAAAAACTAGAGCAGCTTCCAGGTCTCTGGAGATAACAGGCTTGCTCTTTGAGACCATTTAAAGGATATTAAAAGTTAGAATGGAAAGTACATACCAGTTCAAAGTTTCCCTAAAGAAAAAATCCCTGCCAGGGAAAGTTTAGAAGCAAAATGATTTCTCCTTCCCCAGCAAAGGGAGTTTCAGTTTTTGTTTTTCGTATCTTGCTTCTCTGACTTCACACACTGTGCTATGGAACAGCAGTTGAGCTTGCAAATACTTTAGAGGAAAAGGGCTGTTTTGCTTGAAGCTATGCCTGTCCTAAAGGAAAAAAGCGTGTGTTTTTGAAAGTACTAACTCCTGTATTTTAATCCTGTATTTTAATTAAACAAGGAATAATATTGTTTAACATCACCTTGGCGAGCTTGTGTGGCATGTGCATTTCCCAGATCAAACTGAAGCCTGACCTGTTATGCTTTCTTTCAGTGCACTTCTGTGTGGGCAAACTTGTGACCTCAGCCTTAGGCATGCCACAGCCCTCCAGACTACATCTGGTCAGGCCATTTTGGTAAAGATTGCTGTGGGCTGACCCACAGCAGGGGCAGGAGCTTTCTGTGGTTTGCTCACTGGGGCGATTCCCCACAATGAAAGGGGAGGTAGATAAAGTTTTTGCCTCTTGACTGGTTTATGAAGGGTAAATATATAGCTCAGCAGAACTTGCAGAAAGAGGCACTTGGGTGAAAGCTGAGTGCCCTTCTTGGAAGTGGGCTTGATGTGCGACTGACTCATGGGGGCAGGAGAGCCATCATTTTAGTGAAGAACAGATGTGAAATATATTAACTGGAGCCCTCTTCTCTCCAAGATTTCCTTCAGCACCCCCCCCCCCCCCACCCCCTTCTGTCTTCTCAAGGACTCTATTATTTTACACAGGAGAAAGAAGTGAGAGTTCAGGATTTTCTCTCCCTCTCAAGAGATCCACTGGGATTATACTGTATTTATACCTTCTAAGTAATGGATTGAGGTCCTTGAAAACAGAAAACACAAAGAGTAAAAGCAAACTTAAAGCTTGTTACATTTACAATGCAGGTCAATGAAGACAGAAGCAAAAAGCTTTAAAAATAACTTGGCTATTTCAACAGCAAAGTCCCTGGTGAAACTGCTGTCTGACTTCCCTCACAGACCAGATTGGGCTTTCTGAAAGTGTTACCTACCCACAGTGCTTACCCATCTGAGTTGGACTTTTTCATGCTGAGGACTCATCAAACTGACTTCTCATCACAATGCTTTCTAGAGGTTATTTGGTTTTAGGGTGCCCAGTTTCCTATGGCTTTCAGAAACCTGATTTTCAAAAGGAGCTGACCATATAGTCTTTACCCATCAAAACTCTAAAAACCCTCTCTTACCTGGCTTCTCTCTGTTGTGATCTCAGTAGCCTAAGGACGGGAGCCACAACTGTTTTCCAAAAATAACATGTCAGCAACTTTCAGAGTTTCATGATTTGTAAATGGTTCTGTGATCAACCTCAGACTTCCTCAAAAATTCTCCAGGGGAAAACAGCTTTTACAGATCACAAGAAAAGGACCTTTTTTGGTTGTTTTTTTTTTTCAGATATGTTGAGGGGATGTCCAAATAATTCCTCTTCTGGGGGCTGCCTTAATTTTTATTTTTTTTTTCATGAGGAAATTTTCCAGCATATAATTTGGTAGAATTATGTCTCCAGCTGCTCCTGATTATCTTGAAAATGACACTAAGAAGAGATACTACTTCCACATCGTGAGTGCCTACATGGGGAGTTACAAGCGTACCACTACAGAAACACAGTGTGCATTGCTCAGCCTTGCTGTAAATTCCTCCACAGCCCTTAGACCCAAGTCACAGTATCTTTGTGGTGTTACAACCTACGGGCTTAAGTGTGGTTTCAGAAATGTCACTTCATATGGCCAACCTTTGCATAGATACTAGTCTGCTAGATCTGCAGAGAGAAGGTTGAGAGGGGATTCTGGGGGGCTGACAAATCCTTTCCCCTGCTGCTTTGCCACCCAAGAGAGATTATTTCAGTGCTGATTTCTATTCAGCCCTTCATGCTGATCCACAATGCCCCGGAATCAACCTTATTTCAGTTCAGATCAACACAAAGGGAGAAAAAAAAGAAGGAAAAAAAACCCCAAAAAACGGAGGTGAGGTGCTACCAGTGCAAGCAGTTACAGAAATGACCTAATAGATTTAATGGGAGGAGCACTGTCCCCTATACGTAGGGATTTTCCCTGTGACAGGAACTTTGAGATAAGCCATGTGGGGGATTTCCCGGTCTACCTCCAGAAATACCACTCTAGAAGCCGTAGCACTTTCACTCTGCTCTCACAGTCCACCCTGTACAGAGGCACGTTGTTGCTGCTTTCTGTTTCGAAGCAGTAAAAGCCATGTCTTTGGTAGTCTACACTCTACTCATCGTTCTGAGCAATGGTAAGTGGAAAGCCTTGCATTTTTGTTTCTGGTCTTTCACATTTATTTTGTGGGGATATGTTTTGGGAAGACAGGAAGGATTACCTAAGCGATCTCTTTTAAAGACAGTGTGTACCTGTGCTTTGCAGTTTGGTGCTTGATCCGTGGGGCTTCTGTGTCTGTCTCAGACATTGCTGTGAGATGTGCTGAAGAAGTGCTGCTGCCCTGTGAAGTTCTTCGGGACACCTCAATCGCCTACCAGACAGTGTCTTGGTATAAAGTAAGAAAAAAGCATAAGTATATAAGCATAAGAGTAGTCTACTTTGCTTTCCTACCTGATGCTGGCTTGTCTCATATAAAATGTGTTATTTTATGAAGAGGCATCCTCCTGCCAGTACAGCAGAGATAAGGCAGCAGTCAGAGCATTTAAGCTGATCTTGGAGAACATGCATTTTCTATGTTATTGTAGAGAGACTACATGAGTGTGATCTTTGAATTGCTCTTAGCCTGTTGTGCTAACTGTTGCTGGCTTCCAGGGATCAGAATTCAGGTGATGTCCCCCACACAGCCTGTCAAATACCACTCCAAAGAGGAGTCTTGCCAAGATTTTTCTTCAGAACAGAAAATGGTACTTAAAACCTTGCAACATCAATGATGTTGTTCCATGGTTAATCTCCGCCGAAAACAGGAGCTGATTTTTAATTTGAAATAGAAAGACGAAACAAGTACTTGCTATTTCCTAGGAAGATTTGGCTGGTGGGGGTGGGCATAAAGGCAGGGTGCGCAGAAAGCAAGTGGAGAGCTAGAAATTTTGTGTTAGCTTTTAACAATCCTGAAGTAAAAGTTACATCTTGACTGCCCATTTCCAAAGAAGGAGAGCCCTGCTGACTCTGTTACAGGAGGGACTACAAGGATCAATTGGCTAATAAGCAGAAAAGTCCTGCTCAACACTTTCAAGATAAAATATCTCATAGCGAGAGAGGCAGAGTTGCCTAGTGGTTGAAGAAGTGGCTGTTGACTTGCTGTGTGGCATGGCACCATATATTATATCTTGATGCATAGTTTCATCTTATGGGATGAGCCAAATTAACAGGAGAAAAAGTAGAGTTTTATTCTCCCCCATTCCCCAGTCCCAGCCATGCACACCTGCTGCTTATCATGGGCCAGTCCTGGTGGTCCTGTGGTTGTCTGTGAAGTCAACTCTGTTGCTTGTTGTAATAGTGGAAACTCAATCTGCAAATAAAGATTTTGTTACAGAGTCAAATTACTTTCCCATGTGATGGGAGAACAGTGGAAGGGAAAAATACCTTTTTTTGCTGGGTGAAAACTGTTCCATTTATCTCTGTCAGAACACAAAGACACAGCCTTTGCTTCCCCAGCAGTTTGGTCAGACATAGTTTCAAAATTATTCCCTACACTAAACTGACAAACAGTTTTATTAGATAGGGCTTCTGCGGTTGAAACTTGCAATGTATCTGAGTTTCAGTGCTGGTACAACAATGAGCATCTGCCTACTGACTAGATAACAACTGCAGCCAAAAATACCAAAGTCTGAAAGAGCTGTTTTGAACATCTGGCTACCAGCTTGTCATCAAGTGCAGCATCTACAGTATCCCTTTTCCAAAATGCTGAACTACGCATGGGAGGAAGATAGAGAGGAGAGAATAATGCATTTGGTTGGTCATTACTATGGGAGCTGGGGTAGGTGTTGGCTTATTCTTTTTTGCTTTTTCTGCTTTAAAAGCTGCATAAGCACGTGTATTTTCCCCACAGACACATGCTAATTATTTAAGGCCCCATGTTCACCCCAGAGTTTAGGCAAAGCAGGGAGCTTGTTGCTGGCAAACCATGTGTCTGGTGAACCTGGAGGAATTGAGCAGAAGTGGTAAGGGATGGGGGAGGAATAAACAGTGAGATTGACTGGATCCCTGAAAGTTCTCCCCCAAACCAGTGTCAGAATTCAACAAAAATTAAGACAGTTTCAGCAGTCGGAAGCTGTGGGGATCATCAAGAATTATGTCCTTCCCTGAGTTCAGTAGCAGCTGGAACAGCCAGGCAGATAACAGGAGCCAAAAGCCATTGTCTTGATGAAAGAGTGTAAGAAAACCCTGTATACCCAGTTCTGTGTTGTCTCATAGCTGTTTACAGTTCCACCTGGGCACAAAATGACTGCACATGCAGGGGAGGGTGATGATGCTTTCTGTGTGTGCCCCTTCCTCAACAGCCCTCACTAGTATTGCTTCCCTTTGTAACAGACAGGCTGTTACAGTCCAGACTGTTACTGCACATTCCCTTCCCCATCCCGTCAATCTCCTTTCCCTCCACGGTCTCCTCAGTTTTCCTCCTTTATACGTTTCACTTAGGAAAAGACTGTTTTTCAGTGCCCAGAATGACAGGAACTCATGTTTTTGGTTGTTTTTTTTTTCTTCTCTGATGGCACTGCCAAAACCACAAGAAGAAAAAAAATCTAGCTATATTCAGCTTTTGACACCATACTCAGGGAATGACGGCACCAACCATGGTACTGTAGTTCTCTGGTTACTCATCCCCGGAGAGAGGTGGGAAGTGGGGACAGGCAGTTAATGACACTCACTCCTGGTGATGCTAGCCCAAGCCACAGCCATATTAGGAAAAGGACGGCACCAAACCTAAAGAACCTGACTCTTGGCAGGGAAAAGTAATTTAAGTTCACTCTTTTGTACTGAAGAAGTAATACTTCTTCTACTTGTGAGGTTATCTAAATAGGCCCCAGCTTGAAGCCTCTCCTCCTCTCCTCGTTTTGGCTGTGTGCTGCAGTCCCCATCCAACCCTGCAAAAGGAGTGTTGGGGAATGGTGCAACGTGACTGGGCTATCCAACATAGAGAATTCATCTGTTATTTAAGAAACAACTTCTGAAGGATTAATCAATAAACACCACATATAACCCCAAAGGGCTAATTAAAAGGTAATTCCAACAAATGGTATAAAATTTCAGAATGTAAAGTTCAAGCAGCTGTTAGGCTAAATCTTTTGTATGAGGTCACTTTGAACTGTGCAGTAAATGCAAGCAATTAACCTTTGCTTCTGATGCTTTAAAAAAATGATGGTGACAACGTTATGGAGCTGCACGTGCAGCCGCTTGTGCAGGGTGAAAGCTTGGTGAACAAACCCCTTCTTTTCACTGGCACCTCTGCATGCTCTGACCAGTTAAGGGGTACTTTAAATAGCTTGTTATAATCCGCTTTAAAAATGAAAGATAGTATTTAAAAGTACTTGCTTTTTCAGTTCTGTATGGAGAAGTAATTGTTTAAAGGAGTTAATATTCTGGTGTCAAAATCCCACTAGATGGCATTCACCAGTTCCTTCACTTTTGCTAATGTCTTGTACTGCAGAAAGGTGTGCATTCATTTAACCCCTTGTACACCCAGTATCCTTGGAGCTAATTTGATTATTTGCATACATGAGTGTATGCAAATACATGAGTTATGAGGGTAAGCAGCTCTGTTCAGAACCAGGATCACAGTCAGTCAGCTCACACCAAATGATTTTTACTTGGAAATACTTTTAAAGTAGGCAGGCCTAGCCTACTGGGGAGAAGGTAGAGCACCAAATCCTCTTCCAGCCTGGTGCAGCTCTCATCCCACTCACTCTATGACCATGAAAAAGTTAAGAAGTTCATAATGATGATGCTTTTTAAGTGTGATTCTTTTTTTAGGAGTGCTGGGCTTCCCTACATGCTATAAAACCACATGTGAGCAGTGTAGAAGTTTGCCAACTGAGTCCTGAAAACTAGGTCATATTTGAATGCACCCAGGCACTGGGAATTGCATATGGAAATGCTGGTTTGAATCAATATGGCCCATCTAAGAAAAAAGAAGCTGGGTATTGAAACTTTACTTACCTTTCTGCCTTATAGGGCCATTGAAAACGGAACAGTTTCTCTTTGTGTAGCACATTGAAAATGAGAATCACTTCATAAACCCTCATAATTATCACTTTATATTCAGTTTGAAAACCAAGTTTAAACAAACACAAATGAAGTCCCAGTGGATATTTCCCTATTTTGTTCATGTGATAGAAAAGTCTTAATCTAAAACAAATCTTGAGGAAGAAGAAAGAAGGCTGCATTTCACTGAAGAGAAGTCTGTTAACTTTATAACACTTCCCTGAAAAGTATAAAATTGTGGCAGAATTAGAGTGGGAAGTCATATTACAAAATAAGAATAAACCTTTTAGGCATTTAATATTAATCGCACCTTCCTTCAAAGGAAATTACTTTTGCTAAATGTTCATAGCTATTTTCTATTAGCATAGATAAATAGTTGCAGAGCTGCTTCAGTCTAATTTCTAGCATACCTGAAGAAATGCAGTCAAGTTTCTCAGACATCTATTCAGCTCCAAGTAGCTCCAAACATTGATTATTTAGACAGGAAGGGGGCAGTGGAAATGATTTCCTGACCAAAACTATTCTTTTGCCTGACATGCTCTAGTACTGGATGCCCTTAGCTAAAAAAACCCCAGCAGAACAATAGAGGCTGTGTGACTGAGTCAGAGGGCTTTTCCAGGTGGCTCACATGTCATGAAGTTTGGTTGCTGTTGTTTTGGGTTTGGGTTTTGTTTTCTGTTTTCTTCTCCCTGCCCATTTCCCTTCTCCCACCTCCCCAAGAAAAAGTCAGAATTCACGCACATGAGCCCACAATATATGTTGGATTTTTTCAAATTTAACATTGGTATCTCTATATGACACTGTATAGAGACCATATGGATGCACCTTCAGCACTAATCGAATGTGAAAGTGCTTTTGTGCTGAAAAATACACCTATTAACAGCTCAGTTGTGATTCATTTTATGTTGGCTGTCAGGCATTGCCAGAATTCTAGATATTTTGCCTCAGGAAATACATTCCTTCTGGCTCTATATAGTTTTTCAATCTCTAGCAGTCAGAAATTTCAGCTTGGTCATTATTCCTGGTATAATTTTAAACTAAAGCACTTCTACAATCATCCCACCCTCAAAAGAATATAAATCAATGTTAATTCATTCCACTCTTAAACTGACATCAGTTTTGGACCTAAACCATTTCTTTTTTGAAATGAAAATTTGCTTTATGGGGAAAGTGGACCTTATTGGTACTTTGGGAACCAACATGCCGCCTTAATCTGGGAAAAGTTTGATGAGAAAAGGTATTTAGTGGGAGCAGAGAACAGAAGTTAACAACTGCTTGCTCTCACATGTACATGCTAAAATTAAGTTTTAATTGATTAGTTGGGTGTAAGTACTACAGAATGGGTGAATTGCCTTTGTCTAGTGGCGTTATCATGTAATGCTGTAGCAGTTTTCAAAACAGCCAGCTAGGAATGAGAAAAGTGTTCTTCCTCCCTCTTCCACCTTGTTTTTAGTTGTTTGAAGAAGAAATATTTGCTTAAGAGCACTTAAATTTTGGAGGCCTAATTATTCTACCTATATCTCGAAATTCATCCATTCAGAGAACAGAATGTATCAGCTGAGTGGTATTTTCAACAAACTTATGTCATTTTAATATGTACTATATCACCACCACTATTCTTACCAAAAAGCTCCAGGCTAGAAAAAACTTAACAGGAATTGGTGTGTTGACTAGAGAATACATGTTGGAAAATTGCAACCTCTTTAGACCAAGCGTTTCTGAGCATTTGGGAACTGGAATAACTTTCAGGTAAACCCACTAAAATAAGGCAACTAGAGCTGGTTGCTCAAGGCTGTGTGCAGTTGGGTTTTGAATATCTCCAAGGATAGAGACTCCCCAGCCTTCTCTGGGCAACCCATTCCAGTGTTCAATCACCCCTGCAGTAAAAAAATTTTTTCTTATGTTTAAATGGAATTTCCTGAATTTCAGTTTGTGCTCCTTGTCTCTTATTTTGCCTCTGAAGGCCCCTGAGAAGAGTCTGGCTTCAGGTTCTTTATCTGCCTGGCAATTGGGCACATATTAATAAGATGCCCTAAGCCTGGTCTCTTCCAGGTTGAATAGTCACAGCTTTCTCAGCATTTCCTCATATGTCAGATGCTTCAAATCTTTATTCATCTTTGTGGCCCTTCATTGGGTTCTGTCCAGTATGCCCCTGGGGAGCCCAGCACTGGATCCAGCACTCCAGGTGTGTCTCACCAGAGCTGAGCAGAGGAGAAGCATCACCTCCCTCAGCCTGCTGGAGATGTTCTGTTGAATGCAGCCCAGGAAGCTTTGCCACAGAGGTTCATTGCTGGCTCATGGTCAACTTGAGGTTAGAAAGGTCACCAGGGCCTTTCAAACAGGTTGGCCCAGCCTGTCCCGGTGCATGGATTTGTTCCTCCCTGGAGGGCAGGACTTGGCATTTCCATATGCTGAGCTTCATGAAATTCCCCTCAGCCCATGTTCCCAGCCTGTTGAGAACCCTTTGGATGGCAGCACAACCCTCTGGTGCAACAGCCACTCCTACCAGCTTTGTATTATCTGTAAACTTACTGAGCATGTGCTCTATCCCAGTGTCCAGGTTATTAAGGAAGGCATTGGACAGTATCAGCCCCTGGGGGTAGCATTTACTCTCATTGCTATGGACGTGATGGAAAACAGCACTTAGCCCCATAACTGATTTCTGAAAAAACCTGTCATAGACATTGCTGCTGGCTAATGTATATGTGACAATAAACATGCACTCACATTTCTTTTGTTGTTTAATTTTCTTAACGGGTAGTTTCATGCAGATAGGCAGAAGGATGCTGCCAGCCTGCAGGTCCCCATTTCCCTGCAAAATTCTTGCTTCAGTAACCTCCAGCGCCCAGCATGGCAACAAGACTCTTTTAATGCAAATGGTTTCAGCAGCATTTCTACTGGTCCTGCGCAGTCACCACTTGCCTTTTGAATTTTGGTAAAGCCATTACAGCAAATACGGGAGCAGGAAAAGACCACCTCCTTTTGGAGGTGGGGAGCAGGGGGAGCCAGCGTGCTGCCACTTGCTCATCAGCAAGGTAAAAAGGAAATGAACACAAAGGAAATGCAGGCAGAAAACATTTTTTCACTGCTTAAAGAAGATGGTCCCTACACAAGTGCTGCTACTGACAGTGCTCACTTCGATCCCTCTAAGCTTGTGTGGAATTAATTAGGTAAAACCCCTAGCATTTACCTTGGGCTGTGGTATCACCTGGAGGACACTTGGAATGAATTAGTGCTGGATTATCATAGGAGCTTCAGCTGCAAGATGATCTGTCTAGTGAGAGTCTGCCAAGTAATTCACAGGAGGTGGCAAACAAAGTGGCATTTTTGTAATTTTAATTAGGTTTGGGGGGAAAAGAGGTTATCTTGAATAGAGCAAGAGGCAGAATGATGACCTTACTGAACGCCTCATGGACTTCCTTTCACACAGCCGGGATGCGGGGACATGCTCTGCAAATTTGCTCAGATGATTCCTCACTACTTAGAGATTTTAAAAAGGGAGGAGTTGATGGGTTTTTAATAAGATAATAGGAGAGAAGACTGCAGTGGAAAAAGGCTTGGATCGGGCATCAGAGAAAAGGCTGCTGTGACCTGAGCAGGGATGGATGCGCTGCGTGGAGAGGCTGGAAAAATGCCACCAGATGTCTCTGTAGCCTAAAAAAAGGCAACAGCAGCACCGCCATGGTCTGCCTTGCCTGCTTTGCTCTTCAGTAAGGTGGAGATTAAACGGAGGAGAGGCATGCAAACCCCGAATTTAACCCACACGTATGAACCGTTCTTCCTCCTTCCCAAAGAGGTTCGACACACCCCTACAGATTGCAACTGGTTTCCCCATAAGTAATTAGATTACAAAGTAACAGTTTCTGATACTTTGGGGAAAGGCATGTTAGTGCAGCTTTACTGATGCTACTTTGCCTTACATAGAGAGGGTCTGTGTAAGACAAAGTTCTGACTTGCTGGTCTCCATGGTCACCATCATTACACTTGTGACAGCAACTGAGCCCTCAAAAAGTTTTGGAGGAAATAATCAACCTTATCCCTCAGTGTCCCCCATAAAATTGGGAAGTTAAGTCATTTACCAAAATTCTCACTGGGAATAACTGTATGGTCAGCCATAGGATGCATGGGCTTAATTGACTTCTCCCTTATACTAGCAGTGTTGATTACAATTGCATACAGAAAGATCAAAGTGCTTTCTCATTCCCAGGTCTCAGCCACAAGAGTCTGAGCACCACTTAACAACCAAGACAGCAATTATTTTGCTACCAGTGAATTAAAAAAACAACCCAAACAACAAAATAAATTAAAACTCATTTTATGTATAGCTTGGACATCCTACCTGTGGTTTACGGGAATTTGAAGGGCAGCCAGGCTGGTTCTCTTTAATGCCCTGGAGTTTCAAATTTCAGTGAGAAAGAGGGTGGTAAGGGAAGGGAGAATGGCAAAAATTAGATCTGAGGGAGGTCAACTCCATCCACTTAACTGCTATTGACCCACTTGTAACCAGAGCTGAGCCCAGCCTCGGTATTGGAATTCCTCTGGCCACATCTCTGGCTGATTAGAGGGCCTGAATATACCTAAATCCTTGAGCACAGTGAAGTCCCTACAGCCTGAAAACCACCTTAGACGCTCTTTGTTTTATAGCTGCTTGAGGCTGAGTGTAATAGGGAGAAGCTGGGGCAAATTTACTGGGGAATTAAGAGGAAGAAGGTACTTCCTTCCCTCTTGCTGGGTGAAATGTGGAAAGCCCCAGGAAAGTACTGCTCTGTGTTTCAGTTAATACATTAAAAAAACCCAAACCTTTCTGAGAAAAGATCTGTACAACTCTTAAAATCTTGTCCTTTATTCTGATTTCCCAGTTCCCAAAAAGCTCCCCAACTTGCAGCTTGTTTTACAGTATGTTAGGTCTGTATAAGTAGTGAAGTATAACGGAGCATCAGGACTGTATTTCTCTCTGGGCTCCAAGAACACTTTCCTCATGCAAATACATGAAAGGGAAACCAGATACTCCTAGCCTCAGTATGAGAAAATTGTGTTAATGTTAATAGCTTACACTGTAACTTATACCCTGATGAAGTAGCTATACCAATAGAAAGTTAAGTACTAACATGCAATCCAAAAATGTGTCTATTAAAATAAAACAATAATAATAAAAAAGCCTTGGCTTATGTTAGTTATAGGTTTGGCTGAAAAGCTGAGCCTTGGACTGTATCAGCTTGCTCTGGCTCTGCGAGTTCACAGAAAGACTGAATTCATTATTTGGGAAACCTTCATGGAGGGCACGCTGCCTTGAATCCCAGGGAACAACGTCAATGAATAAGAATGGACATGGGCTAATTCAAACCCTTCTCCCATCTTTCAAATCAAGTTAGGGATTTCTCTCTTCTTTGTGGTTCCCAGCCAATTGTCATTTTCAGTGCATCCTATCGCCCCGCAGTACAAACTGTTCTGGGAATACACTTCATTCCCCCAGCAGCCTCTCAGCAATGCCAAGGAATGTAGCTCTTCTGGTTACAATTAAGAAATTCAACATACAAATGCTCCCAAAGTGCACCAGAACCTGCTTGTGACCTTCACTCAACCGAATCCGAAGGAGTCGAAGCAATTTTTTGTTCTTTGGTTCCAATAAAGAGTGGAAGGGAGGGGAAGAGGGAAAACCTCAATTTCTCCAGAGAGGCACTGTGGTTTCAGGGGTCAGCTGCACAGAAACTGGCACAAGGAAGTGCAGTTTCCAGGGCTGCATTCCTACAAGTTGCTCAGGGCTGTGGGGTTGCTGGGCAGATGCCAGCCTGTGCTGGCAGTGCTGCTGCACTGCCACATGCCTCCTGGGTAGGCAGGTTTAATTCTCATCATCGCATGGCAGAAACTGTGCTGGCAGGGCAAGTGCAGGTAGTGGTGGAGTTTACCTGCCTGCTGCCATGCTCTCCTGGGGACCTCTCGTCCCCAGAGCCAGCACTAAGCAGCTAGGTAGGGCTGCCTCTTGGTGCCTCAGCTCTGTCCCCATGGACTGTCTCTCTCTGAACTCTTTTTGGGCCTCTACACAGACACTTTGAGAGCAAACTCTTTCCCTTCCTTTCATCATGTTATGTCTGTACCACAATTGTGTTCAGGTGAGACAGATTAAGAAGCTCTAACAGTATAGCTCTATAGTATCTGACTATAAATGTAGTGTCTACTTAAGCAAACAAGCAAATATATTTTAATTGTAAGCATGAACCTACTGATGCTTTTGAGGTTCCTCCTCTCCCCCACCTCTCCTCAGCCTCTGCATTTTGAGCCATAAGGTGGCTTTAAAATTCTCTTTGCCCTAGACTCAGGATGACACTGTTGCCCAAGACGAGAAATATATTTGTGTTTTCCAGATGGCTGGAGAAGGTGAAGAAATAGCATGGAAAGTCCTTAATGTGGAATCTCAATATCCAAAAGAATTTGGGAGGTCCCTGGGGCTCTCCAATGACACCTTTTCACTGAGGATCAAAAATGCGACCAGCCGAAACAGCGGGACATACAAGTGCACTTTGGGGGAACAGAGAGGAGAAAACAGTCTCAGCAGCACAGTCACATTAAAAGTAACAGGTACAGTAGAGACTTTTGATTGTCCCATGCTGCGTGTGGCATTTCAGGAAGGTAACAGTTACAAATATTTTACAAACTCCAGAACAATGTAACACCTTGCTTTACATTTTAGGTTGTGCTGGAATAGAAGATGAAAAATTAAAAAAACACAAAGCTGAGCTTTTCATGCTGACTTGCCTTGGGATTTTTTACTTGCTGCTCATCTTTTTCACCTGTGTAAGTAATTACCTTTCTTATAAACAGTCCAACTAAAAGCAACAAATAAAACCCCCATTCATTTTCTCTGCTAGCACTGCCTTAACACAGCCAGTCAGAAGCTGGTGTTCATCACTTAATTTGTGATCAACCCCTTTAAATACTCACACAGTGTTTTCAAAGCCAGAGGAAACTCAGATGTACAAGTAACACAGGATGGAGTCCCTAAGAGGTAACTGCACCCTGATCGAACTCAAACCAGACAGTTATTTTCCTGCACCCCACTGCACATTTCTGCTTCCAGTTCCTCCGAATGCAGGCTACTCTTCAGTTTAAGGGCACATCAGCAGCTCCTCTGGTTTGGTACTTGGGAACAGCATTTGCCCAAGATGGAGGCACAGGCCCCTGGGATCCCTTCCCTACCTACAGCATGTGCTGGCATGATGGACAAGTTCAAGTCCACCTACTTTTTGCCTCAGTTTCCACAGCTGTAAATTGGTGATAACCCCTTTTTGGATGGGAATTTTTGTGAAGCTACATCTTCCTTGTTAAACAGACATTTTAAAATTCTTGGAGAAGATCATCTTGGGATTTTATCCATTCCCTTAATGTTGGCTGGTAGCTTTGGGAAAGGTGGGGAGAGAGGGTGTTCTGGAAGCTTACTTCACAGAAGCAAAACTTTGCTTTCTCTGCAGTAGGGGTGAAGTCACCCCCTTGTGCAGAGGTCTGCATCTCCTGGCTTAGAGGCAGCATGAACCTTGGATGTCAATACAATGCAATACCAGCTGCATTTCAAACTAAAACCAAAACAAAACCAGCATTCTGGGAGGTCAGATTTAACTTTTGCTTCCTATTTCATATTTGCCATCTTGTTTTGCTCCTCAGCAGATGAATCATAACTGTTGATTGGAGAATATCTAATTAGCTGCAGCTAAATATAGCTTTTCATGTATCTTCAGGGAGCAATTAAATTTATGCCTGTCTCTTTTTTAGATTGACAATCCTCCCAGTAATCTGTGCCATTCAGACTAAAGTTTGACAAGATAAATCTTGTAGGAATTTGTTAGGATGAAAGTATGAAAGCAAGGATATCACTCAGAAGAGACAGATGCCCCTGTTCTGCTGTGCCCTGAAAGAATTTCAGATCTCTACAGAAATGTCTCCTTCTCATACATAAAAAAAGTCCCAATTTTAGTGGTGTAGTTAAAAAAAAGCAGAGCTGTGCACTTAAGTCAACCATTCTGGTGGAATTATATGTATCTTACACTCGGGTGAGGTCCAGCCTCAGATATCAGCCTAGCTTTCGTCAAAATTTAATATTGCCCTGATCTCACAAGTGACCTTCATTATTTAAAATGCCTGTTAAGTTCTTACAGATTGCCTTGTTCTCTCCTTTAGTGGACATTTTGCTTTACCTCCACTAAACTCAACAGCGACTTTAAGACTGCTTGGCAGGATGGGGGACTTACTTTGACAACCTGATGAAAGTATTTCAGGCACTGGCCTATATTGAAGGCAGGTGGAAACATACTTTCAAGAGCTTGATGCAAGGACTGTTCATATGAAAACTTGAATTAAATATTAATTTCCTTTTGTGACTAACCCTTTTGTCTTATAAAGCTCCTTAACTGAGCAAGAAGCAGCAGTTTTTCTTTGTACTGAGTGCTTCTGGTAGCAAAAAAAATTGAAAAAGTGTAGTAAGCTATAGTTAGCAAGGAGAAAAAGCAAAACTTTCAAACTTTTATAAAAAAGGCCTTTCACCGTAATTCTCGGTTTAAGCTTTCCTTCCTGTTTTCTCTTTTAGATGTGTCTAAGAAAAGAGAGCCTCTCTCCCAGTAGTCAAAAACCCAGACCAGATATGCAGCACATGCTCACCCTCATCAATGTACGTGAAATGACGACTTCCCAGGCTTTAAACAGCAACAGCGCTTGCAAAAATGAGCTTGCTTCAGGTTCTAAGCTGATGTTGACAGGACCGTGGGCTCATCAGTAAACACAGCACAAGCTGGGTGGCTGAGTAGTATGAAGAGGAAACAAATGATAATATGCAGCCTCTTCAGAACAGCCTGAAGGTATCAGAAGCCTGTCAGTGATCTGCTTGTGCTGGACAAGCCTTCGACAATGTTATGCACTACAGCAACTTTGGGGAGTTAGGTGGCTAAGAAATACCATTAGAGCTACACAATGCTGTTATAATGCTGTTATGAAGTTGGTACCAACTTTATTTCACTTTGCTGTGCAGCTCATTTGCTGTGAGCAAGAACAGACCTGTGACATGAAGACTAAGTTGTAGGGAGGCCATGGTAGTACAAAGCTGGGGGATTAAGCTCTCCACTGAACTAATAGCTCACATCTTTCAGAAGTAAACAGAAGAGGTGCTGCAGTATGAAAAGATAAGTGTGCAGGGCTTTTTGTTCTCTGAGCCTGATTCTGGATGTAGTACCTTTACTGCAAATGGGATGCAACTTGTCATGTGATGTCTAAGTAAGCCAAAGGGGTAACTTCATGATCTTGTCCTGGGTGGATCAAATCAACATTCACTTTTGAATCTGAGTGACAGGCTGAAATGTAAGAAGGGGGAAAATACTCTGGAAATCTTTCTGGACTGAGAGAAACTTTCTATTTATCTCTGCAAGAGAAACAGGGACACAGGTCCCAGAGGCATCTCTAAATAGGTCAAACCATAGGAAGCTTCGACAAGACTGCTGAAATTGTTGAAAGATCTTGAAACATCTAAGAGAAGAGTGAAGAAGCCTATGATGTTAAGGAAATATAAAGATTACTTGTTTTGTGGTTCAGAAGCAGGAAGTCAAATGTACGTGACACCTATGTCAGTCAAGTTACACAAGTGATGACCGTAGCCATGGCTTGGAAGAAATCAATCATCCATATCTTTGGGATGTATTAAGTCAGTCGTGAAATACAGGATTCAAAGATGGGACATATAAACACTTACTTTTGGTGCTGACAATGTGTATGTATGAGAAATGAGGACATGAGAAAAGCTGAACTCAAGAACACAATACAAGGCTTGTTATCTTTGACCAAAGAAAGCAAGAGGAATTCTGGAGTCTGAAATCAAGGAGCCTCCCTTATCAGGCTGTTGGTGCAGAAGGTGAAGCAAGAGGAGTCTGGAGTGACTGCGGCTGATTATGCCACATCAGAATTTGAGCCAAAACATAATAATTTGCAAGCACTTAAGTACATAATAAAAAATAAAAAAATAAAAAAATAAAGCCTTCAAGAGCTAAACTGCAGCATTAGGATTTTAAATACAGTTTGGAATTCCAGGTTGTTGTCAAGGAGGCTCTTTGTGTAATTCTTTGACTAGTTTTGAGGTGCGGATGAGAAAAAAAAACACTGGGCATCATTCAGTATTACCTCTGTGAGCAGGCCTTAAGGAGGCTCCTGACCAGAAGATTTCTTACAAGGGATGTGCAATTAAAGCATGGTAAATGAATGCCACGTTTGCTTTTTTAGAATCCATTTTTACATGTAAATATGTGTAACATACTTAAAAATTCAGAAGTAATCTACCATATGGCAAATAAACACAGAAATATTCTGTATCTATTGCATTTTATTTTACAACCAGCATAATTACATCAAATAATGTAGATGCCTGATCCCACCTCTTCTGCAGGAGAGGGCATGTCTGTGTGTATAATTGACAAAACAATGGAAAAGGTTATGCATTTCTAAGGACCTAAGATAATTTAATTTTTCCTCAAAATTTCACTTTCTGTCCAAAGTACATTCTAAACCACCTGTTTCTTCCTGACTGGCAAGTCTACCCCTGGTCACTTTCAAACATGGTGCACCAGCGTGGATAACATGTATGTTTAGGTAGCAATAACACAAAATATGTGTACACATGTAATAGCTGACCTAGGTAGGGTACATCAGGTCTCTCCATTTGGTCAGAAAGGCTCAATACCTGACAGTCACAAGGTTTTTTGTTTATTTTTAAATTATTATTAATTTTACTTTTTTTTTTTTTTTTAGGACAGCAAATGAGAAAGGAAGGGAAAAGCCACTTGAAAGGAATTAATAATTAACCAGTAGCAAAGGCTGAAACACTTTTAAAATTATTTCTTCAGAAATGTAAATAGGATCAGATCAGAAAGGACAGAATGGGAAAAGGGACTTTTTGTCCAGTATTTTTTCCCTGAGCCAAACTGTCTGCAGTATAGAAGATTGGGCCTGAGGCAACAACACTGTAAGCCAAATTTCAGTCTCAGAAGTTTCAGGCTTGTTGATTCTGGGGATTTGGTATAGGCCCCACTGTGCAGTAGAAGCGATCATGTTCAAGGCCACTCAAATGCATTAAATTGTTTAGAAGAAGTAAGCAGTGAGAAAGTCTTAAGCCAAGATGCTTGACTGAATCACAGAGCTGGAGAGAAAGAGGCAATGTCCTAAAGTCATGGAGCTGCCTGTGCAGCCTGTAAAAGATATAAAGGGTATAAAGAAAGGATATAAAGATATGTGGCATTATAGGACAAAAACTAACACTAGCTAGAAATATTATGAATGAGAAGCAGACAAGTGAAGGATATGATATACAGTGACTTCAGCATTAACAGGAAAAAAAATCACCTCGGCTGAAAATCTTGCAGAGTGAGGCGCACATGTTTTTCAGCGTGTATCCCAAAAGAGACGGTCCTTTTCTTGCGATATGGACCTGTGGATCTAAGTAGCCTATTTCAAAATTACTGCCCCAGCTAGTGGGCATGGAAGGGGTGAGCACATGTGCACATTCTTTAGACTTTAACACTTCATTATGGAAGGGAATGTGTTTGTGAATTGCACAATATAAAGGCTGTTTCGATTATACAGAATAATTGCTTGTTGGATAGAAAAAGTTTTTTCCAACACTTATTATTGATGCCTCAGTTTTGTAAAATAACATAACACAAATGTATACTAGAACTGCTCTTTGTCATACTTTCTTACAATACATTTTAGAATCAGTAATTCAGTTAATCCCAATAAATCTATGAGGTGGGAAATACCATAATCTTTGTTTTATAAATAAAAGCTGGACACCTGGAAATCAGAAAGCTCATGAAGAAGTCTGGATCAGAATCAGGAAGAGACCTGAGGTTTTCTAACTCGTCTGTGGGTGCCTTAACTGCAGGAGCCTCCTTGTTAATATTTCTTGTGGGGTTTGTAATATTTTAACAGTTTCCCTCCCACCCCTCAACCTCCCATAATCTGCATTTTCCTGCTGTTTAGTCCAAAGGTGAATCATCTGTGTTCAAAGATAATAATAAGCATTACATATAGAATTACTCATACAGAACGAGTTCATATGCCTGTGATTAAGGAATATACAGAGAAACACTGCATCACATAGAGAAATTACCCCAAAAAGAAATTGCAACAATCATACACTGGAGCTAAATGAATATCCAAAATGTCTGAGGGAAAGCTAAAGGACATAATCCACAAAATGCTGAGTGTATGAATCATAACCCTTAGCTAAGACTAATTTCTGCAGCTAGCCCTTACACAGCAGATAACCCAGGCTGACAGTGACCTTGACAGCATTGCAACAGTAATATTTTCTGTAAATGCTGAACAGTTTTCAACCTATTTCTCCTGAGCAGGAGATACAAGCACTCTTGTACTCAACAATGCGGACCAAAGTAATCCTCAGTATGTGCCTGTGAATGATACAAACAGAAAATGGCTTTTGTGCATGCCAAATGCCTCCCTTCCTGTTTTCTTCTGCCCTTGAGAAGATCATTTTGGAGGGCATAAAGAGTGTTAACCCTGGTACACGCGTTCCCTCCCTTCTCCCTCTCAGCAATGCAGTGCAGAGGGGATCTGGTTCCAAGTCCATTGAGCAACTCAAGTACTTAGTGACCTTCTCAATCAAGACATCTGCCCCTTGGGAGCAGCAACTGATTTTCCTCATCTCTGTACATGGAGACAGTGTTTCTATGGTATGTTACAGCTACATAGTTGGGTAAATTGTAAGTATTTTCCCCTGTATTTTCCCCACAGCTCCTTTTTAAGTAAAGATCAGTAAAACCCTAATTCTTAGTCATTTGTGGAACAAACTGATGGGCTGTTCTTGCTCCACTTTGCTGCCAAGCCCTGTGCTTGCAATGCTCTACTCTTCTCTGACTACAGCCAATATTAGCTTTTGCGTAAAGCTGCGAGAAGAGTGCTGTTAACTCTCTGGAGCAGTGATGTAAATCCTAAAAAATCCACCCAGGGAATGGGTGGTGGCAAGAGTGACACAGGTCACTGCAAGGAGTGGTAGGTCCTTTGAAGGTTTAATCTTACACCCAAGCCCCATGAGTCCTCCCACCCTTTGATGGAAAAGCTTGCTACGTTCCTGTGGCTGAGTTACAAGTGCATCTGTTACCCTGCAAACAGACAGCGTGGGCTGATTTTAAGCATTCGCACTGTTATGAGACAGATGTCACAGCCAGTGTAAAAAACCATAAAGAACCCACACAAACCAACCCCATGGACAGACTGAAGATAAGGAGCAACAACTAAGAAACAGGTCCTAGGGGAAACATGGCTTGTGCAAGCCGAGTGCAAACATAGGCTTTGCTCTTTGCAGAGTCTTTCAGTTGCTTCTGTGACAGGCGTAAGAAGAGCCTGTAATAGTTGGGTTTTTTGTTTGTTTGTTTGTTTGTTTTAAAAGACATTTGTTCTGTGTGCCTCTGTTTCCCTACCTATGAATGGCAGTGAATTAGTTCAGGTGTTGTCTTGCATGAGAGACCGGGAACCTGCCAATATTTAGAACTTACTGCCTACTAGGAAGGAACTTTTTACCCATGTTTTCTTTCACAGGAGAGAACAGGAGGCTTGAATTGCTGGACATCAGCATTAAGGGACAAGAGAAACTGAATCAACAAGAATTGGTAAGAAGAAAAATACAGGAGTCTCTGCAAATGGTGGGGTCTAGACCAAGCACCTGTAACACAAACGTGACAGTTTCTACCCACTCCCTTTTGCTATTTTCATCCCATCTGAATTCCAGCTCTGCCAATTCACTCTCACATCTGTTCTCATACTTGGTATCAACACTGATTTAACCACATTCCTTCCATCCTCTGAGCTGGAAGTGTACACTCCAGGAGAAATTAACCCCTTCCCTTCATTAGTGCCAGCTAACACGTTGCATTCTTGTGATGTAGCTGCTGGTGCTCAGTTGGGCAGCAGACCCAATGGGGCTCCATCAGCTCCTCTAATGGAGAGCGTGCAGTGCGTATTTCTGCTGAAATAAACTTGCAGATGCATACTGAGCACTAGAGGTCCGGAAGGCCTGCATCATCTGGGGCTCTGTGAACTGGAGTGCAGCCAGCACATCAAGTAGATTTCCTTACTCAGCCCAGCACTCCATAGACCACACCTAGACACCTTGTTCAGGTATGGGCCCCCAAAACTGACCCAAAGGCAGTCAGGGCTGGAATGCTAGCCCTGTGAGGAGAGGCTGAGGGACCTGGGGCTTGTTTGGCCTGGTGAAGAGATGGGTTTGGGGAGACCTAAAAGCAGCCTCCTCAGTAACTATGAGGAAGTTATCAAGAAGACAGAGCCCCGATCATTGCAGTGATACATGGTGGGAAGATGAAGGCACTGAGCATAATTTGAAATGAGAGTAATTAAGACAGGAATATTGTTTCCCTGTGAGGATCGCTAACCAGTGGAACAGATTGTTCACAGAGGCTGTGGAGTTTCCATCCTTGAAGGCTTTCAAGTCCTAACTGGACAAAACTCTAAGCAACTTTCTCTGATGCCATAGCTCACCCTGCTTTGAGCAGGAGGTTGGATTAGTGACCTCCAGAGGTCCCTTCCCACCTTAATTATCCTATGATTCTACACTCCTCATGGTCAGAGAAAAATTTTTTTATTGCTGCTGTTCAAGATGTTGATCACAATATGAATGGGCCACTCCAAGGTACCTGTCCTCTGCCAGTAATGACCACAGATATCTCATACAGAATTTGTAGACTACAGTATGAAATGTATTAAAAAATGTATGAAAATGGTAGAAAAAAACCCAAACTATAGAAAATTTGGGCCTCAAAAGTGGGCAACTAGTCCTTGTCCATTGGTAAAAGATTAATAAAAATGCAGGTCAAAAATGTAGTAGTTTTTACAACAAACTTAATATTTTAAACTTTACCTCTTTACTCAAGGACAAATGCACGAGGATAGAACGGGGCACTGCCAGAGGCCTTTATCTGTCTTTTGGCTTTTCTCATTATGAAATACTTCTGCTAGTGTCCCTTGCAGAAATTCATCATCTCCAACACATCCTGCGATTGAATTTTGGAAGTGTTCATAATATCTGACATTTAATAAAGACAGTTCGTGTCAGCATCCCATCCCTGAATCTCAGAACTATGTGACAGCAACAGGCAAGTGACTGTACACGAACACACTGGCTCATAGAGCCAAGCACACAGTCTCAACATTTTCTGGTCTATGCAGCACTCAGCCACACTGGGTTTATAAGTGGATAAAATAAGTAAAAAAGATGATAACCTTTGGCACACCGCCGTGAATGAGCCAGTCTCCTGTGTACATGGCATGTACATTTCTCACACCTGGATGCTCTATGCAACCTTTGTCCTTGCAGGCATCAAGGCTCAGGAGCTGCTGCCTCATGGGGCAGTTCAGTGGGAGGGTCACAGATGATGGAGCCAAACTTCTTTCCTGGCTGAGGGACGCAGCTCCCCCTTCTCCATACCATCTTGCACATCTCCCATCCTTGGGCTTGCAACTGTGCCCTTAACTGGCTAAAACCTGTGTTCCCAGATATTAGATACTGGGACCTTTTTGCTAGGCTGTGAGACACTGGTCCTGGATGGAGCTTGTCCTTCAGCTAAGCCTCATCTAGACCGCATTTCTCAGGACCTAAGTTACTCAGGAACCCCTCATTGCTGTCTTACTTGCTAGAGATAGGAGAAGGAACCCTGTATTAAGGGCTAAGAAGTGCCCCTATATTATGAAAGTGCGCAGGCTAATAGAAGATCTGTGTGGGACTTTCTGGAGGCCACATGGGGCCCAAGCAGAAATGAGAGATTTGCATACTATAGTAGCTCTTCTGTTAAGTGTACAGAGTACTATCTACACACAAATCAGGTTGCCAGGCCCTCTGTCCTACTTACTATACAAATAACAGTCAAGTGGATTAAGATCCAGACAATTGTGACTGACTCACTGCTCTCTACTTAGAAGAGGGACTAGCTAATGTGCTCCTTCCTTTGGAAAAACAAAACCCCACTCCCCCACTCTCCTGCCCCTCTCAAAGATCAGTAAAAAAAGTCAAGCAACACTCCTACAACATTTACTGTAGTTCCTAAACAACCAAACTTGGCAGTTTGCAATGACCCTAGAATAAGAGATTCTCCCCTCAGTTCATGCTTCCTGTCACCTAAGCAGGTGTGAAATCTCCTGGGTTTGTCTTCTCACAGCTTCTTTCCATTTCACTCCATCTTACCACCTGTAAATGTCTCTGATAAATTGTGCTAGTACGTTTCCATTAACATTAGCAAAAGAAAAAAAATGTCAACTCTGTTGACAACAACTGTCGGTGTATGAAGATTAATCTTTATATAGCACGCAGAACATGGATCTGTTCTACATCTTCCAGTACAGACAGAGCTTTGTTTCTACTCCTCAACAATAGCTTTCATGCAAAAGAGAAAAAAAATGAAATAAAAATCACTGTATCTTACCATTAATATGTTCACATTGCTATCTCTTAAGCTTCACAATCTATGATGCAGCTGGCAAACTATTTCTCTCTCTGCTAGCAGTACAAGAGGCAAGTGGAGTCACCCACCCCTAATTTCTAGGACAGACAAAATACAGTTTTTTTCCACTTCAAAGAAATATTCACAGGCTTATCTATTTACAGCTTGTAGCATGGAAGGAGTTAAGGCTTTTTCCACATTAAATAGCAACATATAACCGAATGCATGGGAGGCCTGCCCTGACATAAACACGATGGCATGGCAAGTGTTAAAGCTATGGGCATGGTAAATTACGGCTTTGAAAAACATCTCAGTTGGGAGCAATTTTTGGAAAATTTTGAAACATCAATTACTAACTCTTATCCTCCCCCCTCTAAAGTGGCCTTTGAGGATTGGTCACTTTGGAGAAAAAAAATTAGAAGAAAGCATCCACACTTGACATACTTGATCCATCCATAAACGTAAACATGCCTGTAATGCAGTTGGGTTTTTCTTTTACTAAAGAGCATGTGGAAGCAATTACCTGAAAGTAAATGTGATAAAGAATGGATGAAATGCAAACCAAATGATGGCTTATTACTTAATATAAAGAGACTGTTTCACAAGATCAAAGTTGTGCAGCACAAAACGTAATGGGCTTCACTGGAGAGAAAGGCTTCAGAGATTTGTTTAAAATATAGCTGCATTTTGATGAAATGCTAAGTAGACAAAATTAGGGTAAGTTTAAAGCGTTTCCCAGAACCTGACCTATGATCTTCAATAAAATCTTTTCTCTCCTCCCACCTTCTGCCACTATGTACCATTCCCAGATGCTGTGGGGTTGGCAACAAGGAACTTCCCTGGTGTCATCCGGGCAGGGGATGAGAGCTGCTCTATCACAAAGCCTGAAAGAAGCAGCATTGATGGCACCCCATGTGGGCACCAGAAAGACCTTCTCAATATGTTTTCAAAGCATCGCTTGTGCTGGGGCCTCCGTGTGGCCAGCCATTGCTCCATGCCCAGCTGCTACCTCAGCAAATATTTGTCAATAAAAGAAGGGAAAGCAACAAGACAGTTTCTCCCAGGAACAAAAGAACTGGAGTGGAGGAGAAACCTCAAGAGTAATTTCCAAATGTTTTCCTACCACAGGTTATTTAATAAAATACAATTCCCATCAGAGCCTGCATTGTCCTCCACCACCTTCTCCAGTGTTTTACTTCTCTGTCACTTTATAGCAATTTATATTTTTAAGAAGCTGTACACAATGGGCAAGGAGAACGTGTGTTGGGAAACTGGGGTAGGGGTTTGTCATCTCGGTGTTACCTTCCCTCCCATGTCCCCTTCTACCCTGAAGCTCCTGTTTATTGCTTTTGCCCAACTGTTCCATGTATGCCAGAAGTCTGCAGAGTATCTAGCGCAATGATTGACAGTGCTGGCTGCCTCTATAACATAAATCAGTGAGCAATACAGTTAAGTATCCAAGTCATGTAAAGAAAACAACTTGACGCTGGACTGTAACCATTAATTAAAAAAGAAAAAAAAAGCACATATAACTGGGAATGTTTGGTCTTGACTTATTGAAAGGATTAAAGATAATGCAAGAGAAAAAGAGCATGCACAGGATTAATGCACCGATCTCCCACAGCATTAGCTCTTTCGAAGAAATCATATATGTTAAGCTCCCAAAGAGACTGTTTTCTTTTGTTTTTCAATTACATGCAATAATGGGGAGGATTTTGTGAGTGAGTCAGATGCTTATGCCTCAAATAACACCCAGGATACTGTACCTCATTCATGCTTATTTAACTATCTTGTAAAGAAGAAAAAAAGTAAGAAAAATATGTTTTTCCCTTCTCAGCAGAGACACATTGTTAAGTATTGTTATTGAAAACTCATTGTTATGCATTATTTTTGCAGTGGTCACAGTGTTCAAAGCAGCTTATGGATCAAATATAAAACACTTGCCACCTCAGAGGACACATGCTTTACAGTGGCTTTGATCATGCAAACATAATTCTTTCATTTTAAAGGAGCTCTTCATGGAAATAAATATTAAAATGATACTAAGCATTTGCACCACTGCCAGTTCATAAGTAGATGCAAGCACAGAATCAATCATAGAATCAACTAGTTTGAAAAAGACCTTTGAGATCATTGAGCGCAACAGTCAGCCCAGGACTGTCAAGCCCACCACTAAACCATGTCACTAAGGGCAAAATGATCTCCCCTCATGATCTCCAGTCACAGCCACCCCTCATCTGCCCCCTCATAATGGCCCACACTACATAGCTGCTGCCCCTACATCTCATGGCCATGCCTCATCCCCCCGCAATATCTGTCCTCACAGCCACCCCTTACTGTCCATGGCCGCCCCTTATGCCCCATGCCTGCTCCTGCTCTTGCTTCATGAGCTCTTCTCACAACCACCCCACCTCTTGCCTCATGATCTCCCCTCATGGCCACCCCTGCTCTGCCCTCATGATCTCCACTCACCTGTCGTGGCTGCCCCTACTGTCCCTTCACGATCTCCTCTCACGACCGCCCCTCCTCACCCCTCATGGCTTCCCCTCTTATCTTCTCAGGATCTTCCCTCATGATCTTCCTCAATGGCTGCCCCTGCTCTGCCCTCATGATCTCCCCTCACGGCTGTCCCTCCTGTCCCTTCATGATCTCCTCATGACACACTGCAAGACAAAAGATGGAAAAATGTAATGATTGAGTACAGCTCATCTGGGTGAGCTATCCGCTCATCCTGGTGAGGCAGCAGCTTTTTCTGGCTTCTCTTCTCCTCTCTAGGTTGCTTGGAGTCAGAAACTGCTGGCCCAGAGACAGCCAGGAAGAGTGGTATGGGGAGTGGGGTCAGTGTTAAACTGGCAGCACTGGAGGTGCAATTCAGAGTAATGGCAATGTGGCAATAACAACCATCAGCTGAGAGATTTCTTTTCTCACTGCAGTAATTCAAACATGACTTTAAATTTGTGTTTAATCATTCCTTTCTACCGCTATTCATACCCCCCACAAAATTTAACTCCAGACCAGACAAATGAAGGATTTGAGGCTGCTCCTGTGCTAGCAGTTGAGCAACTTGTCATTTGCTGCAATGGGAATGGATTCAGGCCAACATCTCCCACTTGAGACCAACACTGGGTTGGCAGCTCCTCATTAACTCATTAGCTTCATTACCTGTGGGTAACGGTCAAGTCAGAATAATTTGCTGTTATGTGGGTCGTATGCTTTGGAGCTCATATTGTGCCCTGCAGAGCATCAGCAGTCCATCATTTCACTGACTGCTTGGTTTTAAATATAAAACCTACTACCATCAGCACACAGGCTCACTCTGCGAGACATGCCTTGCTCAAAACACACTGCGTGGCCACTGTTATACTAGCATGGCCTGGCCTCTTCCTTGCTATGGAGCCGTATAAAAGTGGATGTCCGTAAGGATTTTTTTTTATATTCAATTTATTTTGGCATTTCCAAAAGCTTCAGGGTTTTTCTGAGTTAATAGTTAGGCTGTGAAGTTTTTGTTACTCTTCCAGAATTGAGATTGCAGTAATTTTAGTGAATAAAGTGGATATTTTAGTGGATAAGATATTAGTTGTGGGGATGGACTTCAGTTTAGGATGCTGGTTACAAGCTTAGTGGTTTTGAACCAATAGATACTGTAAAGCAGGACACAACCATAACTAAGCAAGCCCAAATACACAGAGACCGTTTTGTCATGTTATGCTTTATAAATTCTCAATGATGTAAATACACTTTCCTGTGGGATTAATTCACAGCTTCAAATCCATAATGCTAGAGCCTGTTCCATGAATGCAGCACCTAGTAATTGCCTTGACTTCACACAGATGTTACCGTGAGTAGAATCTGGCCTCAACCTTTGAATTTCTTGAGAAAATAAAAGGCTTAATTAGGAAGATGAGAAAGCGAAAAGCTCCTAATGACAGGAGCTGAAAGACACTACATTTGAAAAATGTACCAGCAATCCTGAGTACATCCGTTTTAGTTGCCCAAATTCATTGACCCAAGAGACAGATTCCAGGTGTTTTCTCCTGACAACACCTGGCACTTCCTGACAAGGGGAAGCCATGTCACCTGATGGATGGTTTCCATGTTATCAGTTAATGGTTGTGCTGACAGTCCAGGTGCCAAACCAAGGTCTGCCTGTCCTAGCGAGGGGCAATCTCCTGCCAGCAGACCCACTCCTCCAGCTTGCATTAATCAGAACTCCCAGTGCCCACTATGCCCTCTATCGACTGACAGTGCTTCAAGCACCCAAAGAGTGGCCTGGGCAGACTTGCGGACACCGGCATTTAATTACTCAGCCTGGATCTCTAGAGCATGCTGACATGGGTGTGTATCGATGGGAGGGGACCAGGGCTGGGCACCACCTGGGGGACAGGATTTGGAGCCTCTGCTCTCAGCTAAAGAAAAAGCAGCGTGTCGTTGAAACAGCTGAAGGAGGTGCTCTGTCACTCTCTGACATGGGATGCTTCTTTCTGCTCTTAAAAACCTCCTGTGCCTGGCAACTGAAGCCAAGTCATGTATTAGACCTACTTCTGCAACCAACTGCTTGTCAATCCCACAGGTGCCAAGGGGAGCTGCACTATCTGTCCTCCACAGCTGTGGAAATACAGTTGTGTTGTGAAGAGGCAATCTTTAGTCACTTGGAAATTCACCACTTTGCTTCCTTTTAAAAGCATTTTTCGGATTCTTTTCTTTTTTCTTTTTTTCCCCTGGGTGGTGAGAGCTTTCTTTTAAATAAAACAAAACAGGCTCATCTCCAAGGAGATTTGGGAAGCAGTTTTGGGGAAAGCTAGCATTGAAAAGAAGTCTCAGCTAACAACACGAACACAGGACAGAAGCCTGTGACAGTGCACGTAATGTCTTGACCGTGTGTGGGGTGCCCAGGGGTACCCCAGACTCCAGAACAGTGCCAGGTGTCCTTTTGGGCCACTTCACTTTTCTCATTTGCTTTTTTATGGCCACATCACAGCTTCAGAAAGCAGGCTTCACTCTCTTTCAAACTCAACCTGCGCTGCCTAATTGCATGAGGACATAGCCCAGTGTCTGCAACATCACAGCCACTTCCATGATGAATTGGATTTGTCAGTCTCTGGGCTGCAGTCTTATAATGTGCTATATTATTAAGTTTCTTTGCCTTAAGTTGCTAGTTAATGGAATAACCTCTTTGTCTTTATTAGAAAGAGTCTCCAGCTTTATTAGGTTACATAATTTACAACCAATAGTGTAATCAATAAAACATTAACAAACACGTAACCTCACATATTGATTTTTTTAAACATTCTCACAAAGCCTGCCCTTGGTCAAAAAAACATTCAGTCCCAGTGGCAACCCCAAAAAACACTTAATGCATTAAGGTGTGGGCACTGGAGGACAAATTGAACTGGCTTCCTTAGAAATAAAGCTGGTTCTTCACTGGTCTCTGTGTATCCACCTCAGAGCAGTTATTTTTTGCATTTTGGAAGGAAGCTCCAATTTTCTATTTTGCCTCATTTTTGCAAGGAAAATACAGTGTTGCAAAGTACAGCAATTATACACAGTTAAAAATGAGTGTAAATAATCTCTTGTCACGGACAAAAATGGATACTGCAAAATCTGCATTAGGTGATGATGATTAGCCCTAAGGCTTCTCAGGTCAGTTTTAACTAGCTGTGGTAGTATCAAGCTTGACCTAGCCCTCTGTCTGCATTAGGTAGGAAGTTTTATCAGGTAAGCAACTAATTTTTCTAACACACCACCTCACGTAAATATATTTTCCAATCACAAAAAAAGCTGATGTCTCTTGTGTGTGATTTAGTGCATGATACTGATATACATGCAGCTATGCTTTTGATGCAATCAGGAGAGCTAGTATTTTATTATCCCTACCTCTCTGTTTTCAAGAATGTGGAAAAAAACCCAAAACCATCAGACACTGTCTGCCAGAGAATCTATGTGCATTATCGCATGACGGAATCACACCAATGATAATTTCAAGGTAATTTAGAACTAGATTGGAAGAAGTAGCAGAAAAAGCACTGCAGAGAATGTTCCCACACAAGCAAGGAAGTAGAGCAAATGTGCATTGGCTTCATCTTCAGTTTCAGTGATTTGGTGAAGGCATACGTACAGTTTCTGGAACAATTAAGTGCTTAATCTTTTTGTAACCTATATCCTCGAGCGGTACATTTATGTTAAGAAATTTTATGGACTTTCCTTTTCTTTATAAACAGAATCATCTATTCATTCTGCAAGACTTTGAAAGGTTTCCTTTTCAAAAGGGATGCAGGCAAGAGGGAGGAATAAAGCTTCCCAGCAAATGTTTGGGACTAGTGTGCAGAGCTCCCATATCCCCTTTGGAGACTTCATCATTTAACAGCCACAACTCCCCTTTATTAGATCACTATAAAACAAGTGCCTGGAGGGAGTCAGAAATGAATTGAATTTTGTAGATTTAAATGATTGTGTGGGACCTTTGGGGTTTAATATATACCCTGGAGAGGTTTGCAACAAGAACTTGGGAACATTATAATAAGAATAACTCCTTAGCTAGAGATCTTTATCTTCTTACATTAATGATTCACTGGGGTGTTATACTGGAAAATGAAGGGAAACTTTTAAAAAGGCTATTAGATCAATTGTTCTTATGGAGACACATAGAGATGGTCAACAAAGATTTATAGGCTGGTGAGATATGGAGATTACTGCTTTTGTGCTCTATGTACAGGGCATCTGGCCATTTCAGAATGAGGTCCTCTCTGTGCTGTTCCTCAGTGCTGTCTCCAGCTCACAATCAGCATGTAACAAGGTAAGGTTTTGCAGGCTGCTTCTTACTTGTGCACTGCAAAATACACATGCAGCAAGGGAATTCACATAATAGTGGTTGTAACTACCTTAGCTTCAATAGTTTGGGCCAAAGTCAGCATCCAGATCTATTTTTTACATCTCTGCCTGCATCCCAGAGGTTTTACAGCACTATTGCTTAGCTCTGGAGCTGCCACATCAGTCCCAGCACATACTATTTATAGTGCCCATGGTTCCTGCTGGATTTGGTGACCACTCAAGGTCTCTAAATAGCAACCGTGTGGTCTCCAAGGATGTGCCATTTGGGGAGTGCAGATTCTGCTCATACTTTGCCCATGCAAACATTTACCAAATTTCTGCCATTTATAGTTGGCTCTGTAAAGAGCCTTGAAAGCCTGTTTCCTATATCACGTTTTTACCTGTGATCATGACCCACCAGTTTTAATGATAATATCGGGGAATTGAAGGATCAACTACAATCCCCACAGCTGAAGCTAAGCATCCAAAAATAACAAGGCAATTAGGAACATGCAGAGTTGCATTTTAGGCCTGAGGAAGGTGAATTTTTTTTACCCAGCTAGGATGAATTCCCATTGACAGTCAATAGAAACTAAAATTTAACAACCTTGTAGCCTGTGCAAAGCCAGGCAAAAATGAAAAGAAATGAGAAATGCAGGAACATGAATTTACACTTTGCTATCAAGTCTCCATCAGAATATAAGAAGAAATTGCTGGTAATAGATGTATTTATGGTCATGGCTAGTGCCTGGAGCTGAAATGGAACAGTGGAGAAAGAGAAAGCATGCTGTGTTTTGCCTGACAGGGGCTGCAGAGAGTGGAAGCCACCAGAGATATCCAAGAAGCCCAGTTTGGCTGATCCACTAACAACATCTACTCCTACTTTTATGAAAGTGTGGGTGTTGTCCCAGGTGCCACACACCAAGCACCCTTTGGTCCCTTCTTTGCTATTGTTACCTAATTTCCACGTCCACAGCAAGTGAAAGGTGATTTCCTTGGCTGATTCCTCTCTCCTGTGCATGAATGTCCCAAGATATCTGTAAATTTGGATGCAAGAATCCCAGGGACACTTGTGGAGGAGAAGAGCCCAAGACTAAACTTCACTACAACAGGTATGAGAAGAAAACCTGCTGTTCTGTAGCTCAGTGGGAACTGAGGAAATCCCATACCTCTTGGGATCAAGTCTCCTGAGAATGATTTTGGGATAATCCTGGACAAAGAGCCCTCCATGCTTAATGCCTTTATGAAGGCAGAATGAGAGCATTGTGAAGAGTGCAACATGTGCTTTCCTCAATACAGATCTGGAAAAAAATGTCAAAGGAAGTGAATTGAAATTCGTCTAAATGCAATTAGAGGTGACAAGATTTCTCATGGTGAAAGACTGCATTACAGCAAAAGCTAAAAGTTCCCATCCAGTTCATAAAGCCTTAGGTAGCTATTGGTAATATGAATTAAATTAATCAAAATGGGTAAAAGCTAATGATCCTCTTGGGAGCAAAATTAGCTCCTTAATGAAAGAAATGGAGTTCAGAAATTATAATAGAATATTAGCAGATGTACCCTTTGGAAATTATAAATTTGCAAAATCCCCTTATGTAGATATTAGTTTGAGTCAAATTATCACTAGATCTGACCCTGGAGATGTGCTGTGAATACATGTACTACGTATGATCTATTCAGGAGGACCTGGAATCCTCTGTCAGCAATTCCCCTGGGCTGGGTTGGGTGCCACAGGGCACTTTCTCAAGTTAGCAACAGGGCACAGTCAAAGCCCAAACCTACTCGTAATCTACTAAACTCTTGCTAAGGAGTCCTGCTGCCTCTTGTGGCCTCTGGGTTGCTGAGAATAACTATCCTACAGGAGATTTTTAGGAAGACTTACATTTCAGGAGGAAATATGTGGTCCTTGTCATCGTGGCCATTCTATGCAATGGATGTTCTGTTCTGGATGTAGGTCAGTACCTTGAAACCAAAGGATAAAGGACAGTTTATCATTGTGGATCAGTGTGTAGTAAGGAACAAGAGACTTATCAGTGATCCAGGACATGTCAAAGTCACAGAAAGCAAACAAAATCCCAGAAAACAAACAAATAAAAATATGATGAATTGCTCATGTTGAGATTACAAAGAATTTATTACATGTTTTTATGGCTCTTTCCAGCCAAGAACTTTTCTCAGCCATTTATGGAAAACATAAAAGCCACTGGGAGTTAAATAGGATAAAAACTAAATTTAAATCATCCTTACACATGCTGCTCACATCAGCATACAGATGTTTTCCAGCATTTGGAGTCCTTGAAACTTTTAAGCCATTTAGAACAGCATGTGATTGGTATGAAAAATAGCACAGGCTTTCTTTTTATAAAAAGAAATCACGCTCCGGGGTGCTGGATGCAGGGACTCGAGAAGCCAAGAAAGATGTTTGAAGTGCTTATTGGCATTCCAGGACCCAGAAAACTCTTCCTGCCTCACGCTATCTCAAAAAATCCTGATGCCTCCATCCTGGGAACAAAATAAAGAAGACATTCCCTCTGCTGCAGATGGCTAATGTACAGCACAAAACATGTCCCCAGTTTGAGAATGTAATGTGCATAGTTTAGGGAATGAGGTCTTCCTTTTATTTTTGTATTTATAGCATAAGCTGTGGCACTGTAAGCTTCCTCATAATGTCTTGCCAAAGTTAATTCATCTCTGCTCGGACTGTCAGGAGTTTGCATGCTCAGTAAGTCAGTAACCATAAAAAGATCTTGGACAAGGGAAAATCTAATAGCCCTCAGCAAAGTATCTCCTCTCCCTATCTCCTATCCCAGAAGGGAACAATTCCCAGTTTGTACAAATAAAAAGGCAAACTAAAAACATTTGACAAGAAGAAAAGGAGAAAGAAAAAAGAAAGGTCCAAAGCATGTCATGGGCAGTTCTCATAGAAGATATATGCTGCACATTGTACCATTGAAATTTGTGAACAAATGACTAGGGGAAAGAAGGCATAGCTGACAGCAGTGGAATTGGAGCAGTGCTTGAGATCACTCAGTGTTAGCATCAGACAGAAATGTGTGATTCTTTGGTGATCATTCGCAAATATGGGTCTGTGATATTACTGCTTTTCAGATAAGCAAATGGAAAGAGAAAGAAAATAGAGTGACTTTGCCCAAATTTTAAAGGAGTCCTGTTTTTCAAAGGTCTTTCAGGTTCCGAAAGTTGACTTAATTCTAAACTGAAATGAGACATCCAAAGTCTGAAATTCTTAGCAAAGGGGAATTAAAAAAAACCCGCTATGTATTTCAAGTTGATTGACAGGTTTTGTTGTAATGGCAACTGAAACATTCTGTTTTGACTTTGACTTTTTCAAGTTAATATTATGTTGTAGCAAAACCAGATAATACAAACTAAAAAAAAAGAAAAAAAAGAAATCAAGGCAGAAAGTTGTTTCAAAATACAAAATGGAAAGGGATGTTTCAACAGGACATTGTCAGTACTTTTTCCACTGGTTTTCTTCCGGGAGTCTGCTGAAAGCAATCCTCTTTTGCAGCGTGTTTTGATTTCTTATGGCAATATAGTTCTTTTGCAATTTTTCTGACCAACTGTGCCAAGATCAAAACTGTTGACAGCTCAGTTCACCATCTAAAGACCCATTTTAAGTATAAGAATACTTTAGTACAAGAAGTACAGTTTTGCACCACCAGTAACATGACTTTTTCCACAGGGTATTGAAGCTGCCATACTGAGTCTGACCTGAAATTCATTCAGGCCTGTGTATCACAGTTACTGATAGCCCTCAGCTGCCTAATCTGTTTTTGAACCTGGTTTTAGTTGACATCTGCAACATTCTTTGGCAATGAATTTAAGAGTTTATATATATTATGGAAAAAGAAAAAAAAAGCAGCTTTTATTTATTTCAATCCTTCTGCTTCATAGTTTTTTTATACTGACAGAAAAATGAATGATTTGTAGACTTCTTTGATATTCTCCCTCAAAAGTTGTCTCATGTTTTATTATCATCAGTAATTTTATCTTTTCTGCAGAATCTGTCACTTCATAATACACCAGCTTTGCTGGAAAACACACAAATCCAGAGAGCAAGAGCCAGAACCTTTCTGCCGGGTAACTCCCTGCCCTGTCATGTACCTTGCCCTGTCGACTCCACAAGAGTCTCCCTTCTTTAAAAACTTGTGGTGAGAGATCTTGTCAAAATCATTATGAAATATAAATTCATTACTTATTCGCTGGATCTCAATTTTTCAGGTAGTTGTTAGCTCTTCCAAGTCTCTCTGATAAGTTTTAAAGTCAAGACTTCAAAAAAAATCCATTAAGTTCTTTCGCAGTAACATGTATGTATTTTTGTGTCTAAGAATGCTGTTTATGATTGTTTCTACAAGTTTGACTCATCTTTAATAGAGACTTATCAATCTGTAGTTCCTAGCAATGCCTACAGCCATTAATAAAAACTGCTGACGCATTTGCCACTGTACATTATTTTGGGGAAAAAACCCGATAGGTTACATACTACAATTAGTTGGTGAATAATTTCGTACCTGAATTCCCTTATAACTCTTCAATGGCCACTGTCCTGTTCTTGTGATTTGTCCAGCAGTCTTTTCTATCAATGCTTCTGGTTTAGATAGCTCCTTAGGCTCCTCAGCATCAAATACAGTTCCGGTGTGAGACCCTGTCTCACAGGTAGTGAATAGTGAGACCAACAATTAATATCCCCTTTCTTTAATGACCTTGTGTCTCTTGAATACTTTTGCTTCTTGATAATCTACTAGATCCATTGACTCTTTTCCTGTGTAAAAGGTGGTTGCATTTGTTATTGTTATTATTATATCTACCATCACTGTTACCTTTTATGTTAGTGGCAAAGATCTCCTGGAAATCTTTCTTTTCCTGCTTCATTTAGTTTTACATTCAGCATGCAGGAATTTATCTTTTCTAGTTTTCTCATTTTAATGCTTATTTAGTTTCTAATAGTTTTCTTTTACTAATAACCAGACTGGTCTTCTAAAAGTTTGTTTTCATATTTAGCATAGTAGCTCTAATTTTCTTGCTGCCTGCAAACATTATTTGCTCCTTCTATTTTACTGTGCATTGGTAGCTTCAGTATTAAGGCACAAATACTGCAACTTACTGTTGATACTAGCACATGTATTACTCAAGGGTTATTTTGAGATTACTGGCACCTAAGGAGTATAAAATATTAACAGCTATTGGATCAGTTTAATTTCTTTGTCAATTGTTGACATTTTTATTTCCCCACTGTAAGCTGAGAAAGAGTAAATGCAATAAATCCCTGATAAAATACACTCCAGTCGCCTAGTCTGGTGATTTATCCTCTAATCTGTAACACTTTTTAACCACCTAACTTGCTTTGCCTAGTCCAGAACTCATGAAATCTAGATTATTTTCTAGCTTTCTTACAGATTTCCGATCTGTCCATCATCAAACAACCCTATGTATTGAGTGAGAATGACAGCATTTCCTCACTTCAGAGACATAATCAGTGTGAGAAGATGCATGGTAACACAAGCCATGGGGACAGATACCTGCTCACTGCACATTGTATGTGAGGAAGTTTTTCATCTCCCCATCTTCATCATGTGATACTTATTCTCTTTGAAGGTTTCCAAACTTCAACCCCTTTATCTATTTATTCAGTGAAAATGGATTCATTTTTACAGGTAAAAATTCGCTGTATTTGGGAAGAGAAATAGTTTTTGTTGAAATGAACAAACTTGCCCTGGAGCCCAATGAAACAGTGAAGATAAGTTCATACATAATAGGAAGGGTTGAGCTTCCTGCAATCCAGGATTTTATGGTTCCTATGAACTGCCTTAGGGGGAACTGGAATGTCTGTAAGCCTGGACTGAACCCATGAACCATGTCTTCCCACCTTTGAAACACAAGGGGCCACAGATGAGGAATCACCCAGCTGATTCCAGAAGAACCAGCCACATACACGGCAGAGGTGCTGAGCTGGAGCTTAAAAGTACCCTATAGAAAACTTTCATCTATGGCCACCTGCCAGCACCTAAGGGGCTTTCTGGCAGCAAATGACCACTGGTCAGAGAGGATTTGTCCTCTCTCAGTGTGCTCCTGCACCAAATAGCCCAGTGGGCTCCTACACTGGGGTTAGCTGCCTTTACCCGCCCCACAATACAAGTAGGTGAGGAGATGCTACCTCAGTGCAGTACTGCTGCGGAGGCAGCGTCTGGGATTCAAACTCTTTGGAGGACCATCCAAAATGGTTGTTATTGAGCCCTTGTCTTTATATGCCTGAAACCTTTCAGAAGTTTTATTTAATGCTCACCATAACAGCAGTACTTAAAGTGGTGCCTTCAAGGAGCTACGGGTTCCTATTACAGGCTTAGAGTCCCCTAGAAGTTATCTGGTAACCCTTCGGCCTGGTAACAAGGGCTGAAAGGTATAGCTAGAAAGAGTAATTTGTACTGGGAAATGCTTGTTGTCTATTCCCATTAGAAACAACACTGTATTACTTTATATGTATATAGAAATTTTAGCAGAAAGTGTTTTTAAAAGGGTCAATAACTCACAAATACAGAGAGAATAATTTACTGAATTATGTGCTGCTTTGTTCATCTGGAGACCCTCTGGGCAGAAAACCATCAAGGATAACAAGCATGCTAAATACTAATAGCCACAATCCTAAAAAATTACATGCATGATTAAAATATCTGTTTCAAGGCACTCTTACATTTGCCAATAAAAGTCTCCTTATGAATATCAAAATACAGTTTTCCACATGAAAAGGACAAGCAAAAATGAAATTACCTAGCTTCATTTGAAGTGACCTTGCAAGATTTCTAAAAATCTGACCTCCTATCTTTTAAATGCATTGAATGTACTAAGTGATTTAGATAAGAATGTCAGATATGAGATACCAACACTGGTTGATAGCTCCAGAACTGGTGAGAGAAAAAGTGAATAATGAGCAGCAATGTAACCAGATTCAGGGTTAAGCCGATCTTTCAGGCAATTGGTCCAGTAAATAGAAAAACAATTTAAATTAGACAAACACTGCCTAATAAATCTAGGGGCAGTGAGCCAGGACAGCGAGAGTACATTTTAAGCAGAGAAGTAATTCAGAGTGAGCTGACCAGGAAAGGAATATTCTCCAGGGATTACTTTAGCGAAGCCCTCCTAGCCATCCAACCAGAGTTCAACTCCAGCACAAAGGGCAAGGGGAAACTGGATGAATCAGAGAAGAGGCTATAAATCAGGAGAAGGGATAACGTTTCTGCACAAGGCAGGTCACTCTTTCACTTGAAGCACTCTGCTTTGGTCACCTTTTCACACAACAAAGGGCATTACTGCCCTACAGCAGGTATAGCTTCATCCAGCCAAGCTGATAACAGGTTTTTGGAAGATGACTTATGGAGGGCGCCCAGAATAGGGGATCTGCTCTGTGGAGAAGTAAGCCCTTAACAGCAACCAAATTAAATCACCCAGATAATGAAAAAGTGGTGCTATCCTAGCTGCCCCATGGTGAGCAATCTATAACCAGAGCTAAGGACCTTCTGCTCCAGACACCATGCAGCTTTCTACAAAGCAGCTCTCCGAGCAATTTGCAGTCTCTGACTTTCAGGGTCTGGTGTCTCACCAGGCTGGAAATCCCCCAGAGAGCAGCATTGGTGTCCTCTGAAATCCATACAAACTACGACCTTTAAATTCCTTAGCTTGTAGTTTCACCAGCCGATCCCAAAGCAGATGGTTGAGAGCAAGGGGAGACCGGACACTCAGACCACTCTCAGTCTTTGCTTTTCTCTCAAGTCTCTGTCACAAGACCCCCAATTTGGGAGTCAGCCTGTAAATGCAGGCACTACCATCCTCCTCTGGATGTGCAATTGGACATCTTAACATATGTATGACTTTAGCACAGTTTAACATTGGGATGTAAAGGGGGATACAAGCTCCTAGCTGCTATGAGCTAATTGCTTGTTCCCTTTAGCACAGACAGCAGAGACCTCTACAAGGCAGCCAGGGTGCAGCTGAGCGTTGTACTTTCAGCATATGGATCATTTAAATTCCTAGCAAAAAGAGCAGCCTAAACTGTTTGGTGCTTGGGTAGGATCCCTGCCATCTGGTACCCCATATCTTCTGCTGGCAGAAGCCAAGGTTGGATGCAGATCCAGGATAGTAATTGTAATATAATTTCCATACAAATGGCTTGTAACTACTGAGTTTGGGGCAGGGCCATCAGAAAGCATTTGCAGTGTGGACCTGGAAGGAATAAGCCAAAGATTTTGATGCTTATTTTGTTTATTCTTGCTGAAGACTGAATCAGGGATGCTGAAAATATCCCTTCTCTCTGATGTGAGGAACAGCCAGTGAGACCTGAGAGAAGGTTACTTACTGATCTGGTCACTGGTGGGGTTTAGGGCTCAGAAGTAGTCTTGTACTCCAGCTCATTTTGTAATAACCACCAAGAAACAGACCTTTATGATGACCAAGATATCACAAATGAAGCACCACAGCTGACACACTTTAACAAGCAGATGAAATCCCTACTCGATAATAGCAGCCCCTGCCTTCTTTAGAGTAAAGCCTCTGATTGTGGTTCAAAGCCCCCTTCAGACAGAAAGTCCTGCTTGACATAAACCTGAGCCGTAGTACACATGCTCAGCAGACACACATTCATGCTTTGGGTCTTTCTTGAACAAGGGTGCTTTACTTCTTTGGGGCTATAGGAAAAAATAGTCTTGCCCTCCTGATGTCAGTGAGACTACTTATGTAATCTGGTTCTCAAATAATTTGCACAAGTCAAACAGAGCTCATAATTTTTCCTGGTTTTAGGCTGAAAAACGCATACATAATTTCTTCCTCCCCACTCTAGAGAGGATGTTTGTATAAAACTAATGTTACTAGCTGTGTAACAGCAGCATTTATCAGGAATTACACTGAGGATGCCAGGCGAGCATGAGAGATGTCGTCTTTCTTACGCATAATGAGGACAGTGTTATGCTCTGCTTTACTCTACAAGGACCTTGTATCCTCCTTCAGACACATCTAGTGTTTCAACAGTCACATTCTCAAATGATGCTGTCTAAAATATACCACAGCTACATATACAAAATATACTATATATGGCTACATATACCTCTAAGGGCAATTCTGATCTGCTGAAAGAGGTATATCACTTCTTACAGGTTATTCACGTTTATGCCACAACTAAATGAATGCATTCTGTTCAAGTTGCAGATTGTTCCATTATCTAACTTTAACTTACTAAGTGCTGAACCCAATTATCAAGATCTAAGACGAGCTCATTTTGCATTGGCATCTATTTCTGGAGGCCCAGCGCTAACCACTGAATGACATGATACACTATGTTTTTCATCAGAGACTGAGAAAAGCTAATTGCTGGAGTCTGCTTTGACCACAGGACTTGCTACAAAGCCAGTGTGACAAAACACTCATTATTTAACAACTGATTGTTGCTTTGGCTGTTCGGAAACCAGCAATGGGATTCAACCTACTGTCTAAACTTTATCCACCTTAAAATTAAGCAACTAATTAGGTCCAGCTGGTTAAGTGGGCACAATGTCTATGGTGACAGCAACCTACAGGGAGTGAGTCACACCACCAAAAGTTGGATATTTAATGCAAGTGAAACCCATTTCCATGTCAGGATGAGCAGCTTCTCTCCACTGGCCAGCTGGAGCCAGGTCACTGGTTTGGCCTCAATGCCTAACTCATGGACCAAAGTGGTTGCAGTGAATGCCATTTCCAACTGCTGCTTCCTTTTCTGGTCCACCTCTGCTTTTTTGATACAGAGGTGGGCTATAAGGAGGCTACTGGCCAAACACACCTCCACATTACAACCCAACCACATTACAACTCAGCCTGCTCCATTGCCAAAGGCTTTTTGGTGTAGGTAGACAGAGAAGACTGCTGGGTGAGATGGCTCTAGCACTCTCACAGCAAAAGTTGCATCAAGGAGCATCTCCCCTGTTCTGTCAAGATTTTCCACCTATTCTAATATCTATACAGTTATTAAAAGCTCCAGGGTTTTGTGAAGTATTTTTTATTAACAGATATGAGAGAAGCCTTTGTTCAAGAACTAAAACATCCAAGTAAAACCTGCAGGACCTTTACTGTTGATGCCTGAAAGACATTCTCTACCAGAGACAGCCATACAACAAAATCGACACAGATAATATTGCTAACGGTAGGGAGAAGAAAATAGGGCCCTGAAAACAAAGCCTTCTATGATTCTTTACAACTAAACCCCAAACAAATTACAAAAAGCACAGAAATTACTCCCCCTGCTCCTTTTATGTCCCATACAATGCTAGATGGTAACCTGGCACCCGAACAACCACAGTTAAATCTGCATGCCAAATGATCGTCACAAGCATTTCACCTCCAGCAAGGTACAGTGGATCTACATTAAGAAAACAGAAAGGAATGAAGCTTTTATAAATCCATCTTCCAGACTTTTCTGTTTACTTTTGAAACTTCTGCTGCCTTTCCACTGAGGTACAGCAGTGTCACTTTTATAATTCACTGAGGATATGTTAGATAAATACACAGCTTGTTTAAGCAGCCCTACCATCCATTTGGAGCAGATGAAAGTTTTCTACCAGCTGGAAGGTGCTTGTTGTAACGTGCTATCCACCTTCTCTTTCTCTCCCTTTTGGAGGCTGCTGGCATGGGAGAGAGAGGTGCCGAGAGGGTTTTTGCAAAGCATCTGGCATGGCTCTTGTGTGACAAGCTGGCTCAGGGAAAGACTCATACCTTGGGTGGCAGTCACAACAAGAGCAGTTGTGGTTCTGTACTCCCCTAATGTGTACTTTAAACCAACGGTTTGTCTATTCATTTCCAACAAATTTCTCGATTTGTGGAGTTTGGAGATGTAAAAAAAAAAAAAAGCCAAACCCAAACCATTAATGGTCCCTAGATGCTTCTCTTCTTCTGTGGTAAGTCTAAATAAAAGAAATTAAATGACCTGCAAGCCTCCCCACCTCAAGTCCTTTCATTCAAAGGACCTTAGAGATCTTCCCTCAAATTCAAGTATCCTGGAATAATGTCTTATCCTGACCTGAATCTTGATTTATTTGGTGGTTTTCCCTTAGAACTCAAGCTACTGGAGGATCTCAGGTTCCATTAAAAATATTTTTGAAGCAGATAAGTGATTTTGGAGAGCAGCTTGAAAACACAATTTGAGAGCAAGCCACGGGATCAGCAGCCAGGTCTCATAGTGAAGTTGCACACAGCTTTTAGCTATCGTGTTCTGCAGCAGTCTCTTCACTTCTGAATACTCACTGTTGGATCAGCTGCAAATCTCCCCATGCTTTGTGAAGCTGCTGTACCCCCTTGCTCCCAACCTCAGCATTCACAGGGCACAGGGAGTCCCTCCCTTGTTTTCCCTGTCTTTGCCAGGGGACCCACCAGCTCCAATCTCAAACCACGGAGGCCAAGAAGACATTTGCAGCCATTCGTGGGCCAAGAAGGACATTTCTCCTTTGTGCTGATGATGCCTAGCTAATTCACTGGGGCTGAACAAGCCCATGAATGCTGTGCAGTGTAACCTGTTGCACTGTTAATAATAGAACGTTTTTTGCAGCCTGGATAATGACATGGGTCTGAAATCCTGCATGCAAGATGTAGGGGCAGAGAGAAACCGCTTGGTTTTTCAGAATAATTTGAAGAGGGAACTTTTTATTTGTGGGAGCTAAAAGCCTTCTCCAGAAGATGAAGTTTTAGGGAGAGAGTGGAAAAATTCCTGGCCTAGGGAAACCAGGAGGTTTAACCCAAGTCCATGGCACTTTTGGTAAACTGGCTATTGTAATCCCCCTCATATAAGAGCTTCTATAGGCATAAACAAAGGTGTTTTCAAAGGATTTCTGACTATGAATTTTTATTTTCTAGAAATCCATATGTTTCTTCCACCTGGATTTAACAGGAACAAAACATAAATCCCAGCCGTAGTCTTGGTTTGCTCATGGCTAGACTGTATGAGCTCAGGTTCCCCATTAAATACCTTTCATTCAGAGCCATTTCTGTGGACCTCTGCTGACTTTACCCTCTGAGGCCTTCAGTCTGGCCTTGATTTATTCTGTAGTAGCACACAACTGGTTCACTACTATTTCCACCAGAGCTCATTCCTGAAAAATACTGCTGCTCAACCTGGGCTTGACAGCAAGCTTGTTACTGGGCTGTGGTATTGGGTTTAGTGGTTTGGGTTTTTTTTTCCTCCCATCTTTTCTATCTTTTCTTCTCTCTCTCTCTGCCAGAGTGACAGTCACCATCTCGGAGATTTGGCACAAAAGGCTGGAGCAGCATGGTGTGGCTGATACAGGCAAGAAGCCAGAACATTTTGTGTAGGTTAACTGTCCTAGACAGAGAGCATCCCTCAGCTCAGACATATGCCGACAGCCAGCCATTGCTCCACTCTTCCTCCCCTCCCCAGCCTTCCTCCCACTCTGACTTTCATGCTCAGCCCAAGTTGATTAAAACATTGCTGTCATTAAGAAAAAAAACGAAAAGGTGGAGAGGGGGTGGGGAAATTTCCATGCAGCTGCTGCTTCTGTCAGCTGGCAAGTTGCTTTTAAACCTTCCTTGATAGAAAGCAGCAGTGCACTCTGGCTTTCCCTTCCTCACCACTGAAGGGCTCCTGCATGCAGACATTTCCATGCCAGAGCCTTCTGGAGGAGCCTGCTCTTGATAGTGAGCAGGATGTCTGCCAGCATCCTTCCCCACTGCCTCCTGCCAGCTGTCCATGGCTGGGTGTGCAGGGCGCAAGGTTCTGGTCCCACAGTTGAGCCCAGCCTGGAGAAACCACAGGAAAATCAGACTGGACACAGCAAGACATTGTGGCTCTATGCAGGCTGTCTGGCAGGGAAAGCTGAGGTGGTAATGCCCTACCTGTTTGTACTATCACCATGGCAAAACTGTGTGTGTAAGGCTGTCATCCCTCTCCCACACCATTTCTGATACATTGAGATGGGCATGAGCAAAGCCTGTCTTTGGGAATGTCCCTGAGCTCTAAGCAGGGTTTTCTGGGGAATGTAGACTTGAATCCAGATGTGGAGCACAAAACTGGCATGTGTCCTTGGAGCAGGTGAAGCCCAAACCACAGATCTGTACCTCACATTCCTGGGGCTCTTGGAACTCAGTTTGATCCTTGCAGCCAGAGACATCTGCTCTTGAGTTGTTATAATGAACACAAGAAAGCAATTTGGATTATCATCTCTATTTGGGAGCAAACCTCCACTTGCTAGTCTGCATGATCAGCTAATGGCCTCCAAAGAATGCAAACAAGTGAAATGGGTTGCTGGGAGGATACCATTGCTTTGACAGTAAAATATTACGCTTTAAAATTACCAACAGACTATGTCCCACAAGAAAAAGGAAAGCAGAGCACAAGCATGTTAGGCCGCCTTCCCAATTCTGCAAATGCTTTCACCCTTTTTTGTTCCTTTTCTGTTTCCCACAAAACCCTTCTTACTTTTGTGCTGTCTCCATAGCTCTGGTTCCCTTCACACTAAAGACTTGGTAAGGTTTGGTTTCATAAAGCATAATTGGGCTCCAAAATCCATTTATTAAATGGTCTATCAGCCATCTACAATTTAAAAGGCTCAGAAAAGATCATAAGAAAAGCAACAGCAGGCTGAAAAACCATATGCTAACCTTTAAATATTCCATTATGTTTATACTTCTACAGTTGAAGGCACAGAAACCTCACATTTAAGTAATTACAAGATTTAAGCTTGGTACCTTATGTATGGTGACCCACATTTTCAAATGAAAGAACGATGGTTCTCCCCTTCAGATACCTCAAACAGCACCTCATTTCCATAGACCCAGCAGCTGATCTTCCTAAAAAGGAGAAAGCTTCATTTATTAAGAGATAACTGGCCAGATAGTGAGGCAAGTTGCTTAATTTTTCCATGATTAATCACTGCAGCATTTAAGACCTGAAATTTTATTGGATATAGCAGATAAGAAAAGGACTGAGCCATTTAGTTCTTAGAACAAGACTAAAAAAACCTTCTGCTCTTTCTTCAGTAATCTGCTAATAAAACATGGGTTCCAACATACCTGTCACACAACTTGCTATCTTAAAGCTGAACGTCTGAACTTTTTGTATTATCAAAACTCCTCTTATTTCAGTATTAACCTATCCTCCATCAAAATGATAATCCATTCAAAATTTCTCCTACAAAAAATTTCCAGGGGAAAATGAGTTCAAATCAAATGACAAATTTCTTCTGCGAAAAGTATGTTTAATTTTACTTTCAACTTTAAAAACAAAATAAAAATACCTGCAAAGGACAAGAAAATGAAAACAAGGAGTACTTTATTCTACAAAAACTTTGAAATAAAGTGTTTCGACATCTTGAAGGCAATTTTTCTTCAATTATTTTTCTAAACAAAGTGTTGCCAACCTGTGCTGACAAAATTTCACAGTACATCTTTGCTTTTTTGATATAGCAGCACTTTCCAGGCAAGAAAGGTTACTTTGGGCTAGCAGTTTCAGCCAGGATAGCTGAAACTGCACATGTACAGGTAAGAATGGGCAGGTGCCTCCTGACTAACAGGTCACAGGCCAAACTTTGCCCTTGTAGGATATAAAAGTATAGACACATGACCTCTGGAAAAATGGTTAATGCAATTACCAGCTGACCAATTCCAGCAGCAAGCATGTTGATGCTGGAATTATCCAAGCGACTGCCTGATGAAAGGATGCATTTGCTCAAAGCACATTTGCCTAGCTCACTAATCTCTGCAGATACCCTGTTGGGAAATCCTTTGAATCCAATACCTGATAAATGAACCTGGCAAGTGAATAAACATCCCACAAGCCTATTACTGAAATATTACGCACCTGTTACAAGAATGCTGTCGTGCATTAATTTTCACGGTCTTTAAAGATGTTTTTGATGATAGAGTTAGAAAAGCTGTTACCGGAACTAACATTACTTTGAGAGCAGAGTTGCAACCCACGCACTCAGATGCACCTCAAGAAAAGCCTGCCCACCTTCGGTCAGGCTCACCATGTGTCCCTCTTCTCAGGGCTGCAGAAGTCCACTGGAGGCAATGAGCCTGCCCTAAACCTGGACAGACAAATAGATGAATTCTTAATGTCTGTGTGAATTTAATTTACCCTAGGGTGTGGAAGTCAGACAAACGCAAATGCTGCAAGACTAGGGAGCAGGGGCTGTTTGTTTGCTGCTTGGTGGTGGAGGGGCATTACAGATACAATTTAGGATTTTCTGCCGCTTGTGAAGCATTCTGTAATCAAGTATCATGAATGCTTCTTGGTGAATAAATATCCACCTTGCTGACAAGGACTCCAGCAAGGAGGCATCAGATTACTGGCAATGAATTTTATGACTTTGACTTTAACAACTGTGCTTCATGGGTGCTTTGATCAGCCAATTGATATTCTGGAGAGGTTGCCTCAACATGGAGATAAGCTTAAACAAAGGACTTTGCACAGGTCTGGTGAAGGAGAAAGAGTGAAAATTCCCTTAGCACGCCAGAGGGGAAGGCTCACAAAGACACACTCATGTCAGACACAGGAGGGGAAGTGCCAGACTTTCCAGATCATTGTTCTAGCAAATGGGTTCAATGGCAGAACTATTTCTATGCCACAGTTAATAATATTCATGGAAGGTCACCTCTACATTTGTTACAATGAACATTAGTTTCTCAGGGCACATATTAAAAGCCAGTTGTTTAGTCAAGGAAGAACACTAACTCCAGAATCTCTGCCCAGTAAAAAATGAAAAGCCAGAGCTTACGTTTCAAACTGCAGGGGGGTCAACTACATGCAGAAAAATCATTCTCTGTCAAGCAGCTTAATGCAATAAAATTGTAAACTTTTCATAGATAATTTGCAAAAGAAAGAGAGGCTAAATTAATTGAATAAATTATTTCCTATGAATCATTCACTGTGCTCTAATTAACAGGAGCTTGTGTACTCAGCTCCTTCTGCAGTATCTCCATGTCTGTCCCCAAGGGTCAGAGTCCCTGAGAAATCCATCATTTTACTTTCAAATGTATTTTCATTAAGTTATAGTTGTAAATAACAACAAAGAGATAGTCTGAGGAAAAAAGGAGGAGAAATTTTCAAGGGGATTTACTAGTGGTTGAACTTCAGTTAGGGATGGCATTCCAGTTCTCCATATAAATAGTTGGGTGCTTATCTGTACTCCTGCTCACAGCACCTGGATGAAGGGCTTCTCAAGAGATCCCCCCTTCCAGATGCCACAATTCCGCTAATTAATCCTCCTTTGGACCCTGAAACCCCATAGCTAGCCTGTACATTGACATCTCCCAGGACTGCTGCAAACATTACTAGCCTGTATGTTAGAACAGTTGCCAGGAAATTAGAAGGGCAGGCAGAGATTAGATGGTGGTGGAGGGATGGGGGAATAAGGGAACATTAATTCCTTCTTGGGTATCAGCAGATGAATGCCTGCTTATGCTGCATGTAATGCAGTCATTGCAATGCAGCACCTTCCCCGTCCTCACTTCCAGTTAGGTTAGAGGAGTCTGCTTTGATGCTGTCATTGTAAAGGTTCCAGCTACAGGAGGTGTTGTTTGCTGTGTTGGTTTTTTTTCAATGGTTGCGTCTCATAAGGGAATCACTGACATGACAAAATAGCACGTTTGCTCCACTGTAATCCTCTGGGCTGGTGGATCAGAGGATTACAGTGGAGAAGTGGACAGCCTAGCTCCCTTGCCAGAGATGAGACTCTCCTCCCAAAGCCAAAACCTTGTCCCATCCAGAGGATTTGTCAGTGTATAAAGATGGAAGAGAAGAAGGAAGCAGAGGGGTTGACCAAAACCACTGATCCTCACTCCGGTAAAAGCAGAAAAAAGTTAAGCCAATATCTTAGGTTTCAAAGAACAGTTTGCTTCGAGCTCAGGCCAGTAAACATTTGGGAATTTTCAGGGTTTTGCTCATTTTCCATCCTTACTGCACATTTCCTTTTTTTTTCTTGACCTATTAATGATATCCATTGCATTTAGTGCCCAAGGGCCCTAACCCACATCAGAGCCCCTCTATGCTGGGCACATGGCAGCAGGGACTGCCCTGAAGATCTTACACAGTAATTAGGCAAAGCAGAATGAAAGTGGGAAGGGGAACAGCAACAAAGGTAAAGCCTGTGGTTTCAGCAAGGTGGTTGCATCTCCGACCTGCTGTAGAAGCAGCAGGGAGAGATTCTCCTGGTCTGCCCCATCTGCAATCACGCTTACATGTGGATGATGCTCCATGTTAAATATTGACACATTGCAAGCTATTAGTAGTTAAATCCCCTGCAGAAACAGGCACCATGCAACCTCCTTCCCCTGCCTACCCCGAGGTAAAACCAGGCAGCTCTGTTACTCCGTGGCTGACAGCAGCTTGGCATGGTACTTGCAAGAACCTGGGGTTTTGCTGTTTTTCCAGCAAAACCAGAGTTTCTTTTCTGTCTGTTGACAGAGAGGAAGTCTGAGGGGAAATTTTAAAAGCTGTGAATGCTCCATCGCTGGTGATGCTCAAGGCCGGGTTGGACAGAGCCTTAGGTGACATGGTTTAGTGTAAGGTGTCCCTGCCCCTGGCAGGGGGGTTGGAACTAGATGATCTTAAGGTCCTTTCCAACCCTAACTATTCTATGATTCTACGATATATGTATGCACACACATTCCCAAAGTTGGAAAATTATTTAGGGGCAACTAAGAAAGCTTGGGCCAATTGCCCCCAATGGTGGTTTTATAGCAAGGGCGGTCTGAGCTCTCCGACTTGTAAATAAGATCAAATCCATATACTTGCCTTTTCTGAGACAGCTCCCTATACTCTCAGGTCTCTTCTTTCCTCCAAGCTGGTTGGTGCTGACATTGAAGTTCATATTCTTTAGAATAACACCATAACAAACATTATTCTGCCAAATTCAAAGGATGTAGTAGAATCTTGCATGCACCAATCAAAGGGCACCATTTTACAAGAATATTTTCCCATGAAAACTGAAGTGGAAGATGCAAAGATCAAAATCAAGGAGTATGTAGAAATGCCTTGACTAGCATTACAAATAACACTTACTAGGTTGTTACACAAGATGGAGAACTGCTCAAGAGGGAAGGCATATGAGTGCCAGGCTTAGAGATCCTTTATATTCTAAAGGATACTGCCACATTCCACATATTCCTTCAAGCTGCACAAACATGCATCGAAGATTGGATGTAAGCCTGATTTTAGACATTTTTTTCAGATATCTAACTGGATAACCCACTCAATCTTTGAATGAAAAAGGTTTAAAATCCCCCACATTTTTCTCCTTCATATTGGTTTTCCATTTGTTGATGTAATAAGTACATCAGACTGTCCTGTTCTATTTATTGCCCATAATCTCCTTTTTTGGGCTCAAAAGCTAATAATATGCTACAGGGGACTGTTTTATTCTGTTTCCAACTGTGCTTTCTTTCTCTATCATGCAATTAAATACAAGAGTCATGGAAATATCTCTAGTTCACATTTAGATTTAGAGAAATCAAGCTGTGTGTATATGAAAGTGGCTTTTCATACAATTTACAAATAAATATTGATTTTGATTCAGTAAATGCTCTAGAGACCCAAGATTTTTTTAATAGCTGCATAAAGTTATATAATGTGCATAAGTGCTTTCCTTATCGCAAATGACCTAAAGTTATTTAAGTACTTTGTGCAGTACTAATCTAAATGCACGATACAAAAATAACAACATCCATTCTGCTAATGTTCTTCCTAAATTAATAAAAGAAGTTTTTGTGCAAACTTTGCAGCTATGGAACAATCTATTTCAACTGAAGTGCTGGTTATTAGCTTCTTTTCAGAGCCAAAAGATCTTCCTAGGCTTTGTAGTTAAACCTATGTTAAAAAGCTTTTGTGGTTGTCCACATTTGATGTTTACTCTTCACACCCAAAGATGAAGCTCAGACTGCTAGATGCAGATGGTTGAGAGGATATCCAAGTCAAAACTCCTGTGACTGTATTAACATGTTCCTCCTTACTTTTTATCTCATCAGCTTGATGAAACTGGCTTTTGTTATCCTGCTTTTGACACCAAACAAACCCAAACGAACCAAACAAGAGCTTACCACATTAGTAAGAAAGTCTGGAAAAGATTTTTCAGATTCATATCATAAAATTTTTCATCTTGACTTCATAGGCTGAGGCCAGGGGCAAATCTGCCCCTCCCACTTGGAAAGGACGCAAAAAGAGTAACCAGGAGTCAGGGCTGCTCAGTATTTCCTTGCCTTCTTTATTAACCTGATTCTTGCTACACCTGAAGGTGCATTCATCCTGTGGTTTCTTTGGCATGCAGAGCCAGGATAAGACATTACTTAATATACACACACAAACAAACAAACAAAAAAAACCCCAACCCCTCCCCCCCAAAAAAAACCCCACACCAAAAAAACCCCCACAAAACAACCCAAAAAAAAACCAACAAAAAAAACATTGCTTAGATAGGAAAAGCATTTTCTAGGCAGAATAATCTATCTACACTAAAAAAGTAATAACAAACACCACATATTTGAGTTCTGGCAGCTATGTCACAGTTTTCACATTGTGTGATTATCAGCTTCAGGCTTCATGAGGTGGACACCATCACGTTTCTGGGCCAAGGTCCTTGCTGACCTCACAGCACCTCCAGCCACGCAACTTGCACTGCAGCAATTTGGCAGGACTCCCAACTGCAGCCCTTCCTCTCCTTTTCAGACCCAGTTTCCCTTAATTTTGTATTTTTCCTGTCTTTCCAGGAGCTTTTGTCTGCCTTCTCATTTCTGGTGCTCCAGGGCACAAAGTCGATGCTCCTACCAGCCCCCTGCTAACAGCAGCCTCCCCAATCTTGATTGTCTGCACACCCCTCTTCAACTTATCCCCTAACTAATCCCACCAAAACTCCTTCTTAATTGGAACTCCTCCCAGGTCAGAAACTACCATAAATAAGGAAAAGAGATGGCAGAAGAGAAATCTAGAAGTTGCCTTAAAATGGCATCATTAGCTACAATCTTCAAGTAGCAGGTTCCTAGGGCTTAATATGCACTGTGTCAAACCTGGCAGGAATGACTAAGGGCTGGCATTCAGAACCACCATGGGGCTGAGCCAGGCCAAAAGATATGGCCCTTCATACTTCTGGTTGTACAGAATCAGCAGAGTACAAGTGGTGGCTTATTTTCCACTCATATAAGTATGCTACATGTAAATTCTCCAGGTAGTTTATGCAAGATTTGGTGGAGCAGAAAAGTTGCCAAAAAGACCTCAGACAATACTTAGGAATTGTATCAAGTATTGCATGGAAACTGTAGACCCCTGCATATTAATTTTTAATGAAAATTTTTTGTACCACCATCAGCCACTTCTAGAACAATAATTATACAGCACAAGCAAATAATCATAGGAAAACATCCACTTTTTTCAGCTGTCCTCTACTAAGCAAGTAAACCAGCAGTAATGTATCTACCACTATCATCTACCTTGACAAAATATTTGGAATAAGGTACCAAAGTGTAGAACTGCCTCTTAAAGCATCAAGAAGCAACTGCAAGATTTTGCAGAGCTAATCCCTAGTGTAAAGAATATAAGTAAGTAGGCAGCTGGAGAAGTAGTGGTTCCAGCTGTAAGTCTTAATGCTTGAGAAGAAAATATCTAGAGCCTTACAAAAGAAAGGAAGCTTTATAAATGTAAAAAACTAGGAGTGCCCTTAATATGTCATGAATCCCAGTTCAGAACAAAAACATGAATTCAGATACATAATTTGATGCAAAATCAGGGCGCACTGCTACTTTTGTAAAGCCCAAAGATTACATATAAACTTATTGTGATGTAAACAGATTGATAGAAGAAGAATCAGAGCTGACATTCCTCACCTTACACAAAGCTGATCCCTTCAGGCTCAAAAACAGAACAAAAGGATCTTTTAGTCGAACATACAGGGTGACAGAAGAGTCTCAGCCTTACTGCAACCAGCCTCAGGAGCACCTTGCTTTCTGCTGGACCACCCTGTACAAAGCCAGCCACAGTGAGAAGCCTCACTTAGCAACATCAGTGTTCCAGAAACCTAACACAAATCACCCTCACTAAACTGACACTCATTCTTTTCTAATGAGTAAGGTCTTTTACACTGACAAGATTCATTCATTGCAGCTGCTCTGCATTCTTGTAATGGAGCTCTGAGGGTTGGGTTTTTTTCCCATTTACCTGCAAAGTACAAATTCTGGTCCCTTTTTTTGGAACATTTGCATTCAAAATTTAGCAGGGCTAAAGTCATTATTTCTCAGCCTCAGTGTGGAAACAAATGCAGTGACCATCTTCTATCCCTAGTCACCTTTTCCTCACAAAACCAGAGCTGAGCCATTTCCATAGATCTGCTCTCTCTACCTCTAGCCACACTCAGCACCTTTTCCCCACTTTTATTTAATGTCTGCCCAGCTAATGTGATTGTACAAAACCCTGAAAGATAAGCTTACTGAAACAGAAATGCTTGACAAATAGCCAAAAAACACCACTGATACCCAAACGTGAAGACAAACAAACTGTATTAACGTACTCACTATATAGTGTAGAAAACATCTTTTCGACAGGCACATATGATGTGCTAAGATTAAAATGAGAGATGAAAATAAATGACAGGGAGCAGGGAAAACAAAGTAGAGGGGCCTTGGGTGTCTCAGGGGGTATATAATGGGATAGAGAGAATTTCACCTTGAGGTTAACTGCCTGAATCCTATGCAGGCTTGCAGCAGCAGAGCTCTCACAACTTCTCAGACACCGCAAGTGATTGGCACTAACTGATATGAAATAAGTTGTTAGCCTGGGTTTATCCCTGAAGGAATAATGGTCAGACCTCTTCATCCAGAAACACAGCCTCACGTGCCTCTTTCTTTGTCTTCCAGGGGCGAGAACAGCCTGGCTGTACCAGCTGCCCAGACTGGTCTAGCCCACGCCCCTGTCACTGCATTTGATTTATGTATCGTCGCAAAGGATAAGCACCAGCCAGGCAGTTTAGGAGAGGTGAGTCCAGAGCCAGCCAGTAACCAGGCAGAATGGACAGTGGATCCTTCATTTGGCAATATGAGGATGACGCTTTGCAGACACAAGAAAGAGACAGCTGAAAACCACAAATTCTGATTTTTAGGGGAAGAAAGTGAAAAAAAGTATGATTTGGAACTTGGTTGTCTCCAATTGGGAACACTTTCTGTGATGATAACGAGAATTTCTTGCAGAGCAGGAGGTCTGAATGATATAATTCTGGATGTAGTGAAGTTGCATATTTCATGTTGAAAAGCTGAGGTGACATATGTTTGTTTTGATGTTTTCAACTCAATTGTCCTCACATTTACACAGGAAAGCAAGAGGAAGTTCAGGTGTTTTTCACAATAACAATGTAGCACAGATTTCAGAAAAATAGATTACAGAAAAAAAAAAAAAACAAAACCAATCTCATAGCAAAATGTAACAAATTGTCCCCTTTAGTTTTTGAGTTGTTCTTGAAGAAATACGCTGGCAAATTACCACCAAAATCAGGACGAGACCAAAACGCTTTTTATTTCTGCAAAGTGTGTAGTTTTTCAAAAAAGACAAAAGTTTTAAACAGTCTCTTTTCCACACACCAGTGTTTAATCCCATAGTACGCCACAGCCTTTCTGCATGATACGTCACACAAGTCATTTCAGGTGAAATCCCTGCCCTGCCAAGGTCAGGCCTGGGAGTTCATCTGTGGTTTTCGGTGTAGCCTGGATTCCTCTCTAAATCTGTGCAGTGTAAACCCCTGACTGTGAAGAAAGGGTAATGGTACCTTTTCTAACAGAGGAAGCTGCTATACAGCAATTAAGGAAAACAACAAAGGGAAAGAAAAAACAAAGGAGAAACTATGCTTTTAACTTATGTGGCCTGTATGGGCTGGTATTGCCCATAATGTTATAGGGAAAAAAAGTCACATCCTTGCCAGCATGTATCTTTCCAGCCTAGGTATGGTTCAGTTGTAGAAGAACTCCACCTCCATTCTGCTGAATTGCTCCCACCTACTGTCAAGAGGGACAGAGAAGGCATTTCTCTCACTGCAAATTTAGGACTCTGACAGCAAGTAGGAGCAGTCCCACTGGCATGTCAGCAGCTGGCAGGCAGCAGATGTTGCCAGATTTTGGTCTAGAAGCAGCCAGGTGTTGCTGCATGCCACCTGGTTGCCTGGTCAGTTATAACATGGTAAACCCTCAGAGTTATGAGCTGACAACTAAAGCAGCCAGACCTGAAAGGCAGGTAACAAAGCAGAGACCTGAAATGTGTGGTGGTGGCTGCAGGCGCTTTGCCTTGCAGTACTGTCAATGAATACTGGGATCAGTGAGTGAACTGGTGTCCTTCTGGAGAGGTTGGGTGTGGGCTGCTTGCTGTGATGGTGGGTATTGAAGCTGAAGTAACCAGGGTACCCCTGGAGCACTTATCAGCGCCCAGCCAATCTGACGCAGGAGCAAACCTCCCCTTGCCAGGGGAGCCTCCAAAAGTGGAGTACTAGTTATTGCAGCAGAGGAAAAAGCAAGTGGCACTCTTCCCCTCTATATTTTACTCATATATGTCATGGGGGGCTGGCTTAGACTGACATTTTAATAGCCACCACTGTAAATTACAGCATGGCTAGTTTTGTATGTGGTTTGGGTTTTGGTTTACTGGGACAGGTGAGAAACCAAAAGGTCAATAAAGCAGGTTTTTTTGTAGTCTGCAAGCTACATTATTGTGGAATGGTTTTAGAAGCGATCTATATATATGTGATATAAGTCAGAGAAAAAGTCATATTAATGTTAAGAAACTCTGGCGACCTTAATAAAATGTGGCTGAGTGTGCTCATGCATGAGACCTCATAGCAGCCTTCCAATATCTGAAGGGGGCCTACAGGGATGCTGGGGAGGGACTCTTCATGAGGGACTGTAGTGATAGGACAAGGGGTAACGGGTTCAAACTTAAACAGGGGAAGTTTAGACTGGATATGAGGAAGAAATTCTTTACTGTAAGGGTGGTGAGGCACTGGAATGGGTTGCCCAGGGAAGTCATGAATGCTCCATCCCTGGTGGTACTCAAGGCCGGGTTGGACAGAGCCTTGGGCGGCATGGTTTAGTGAGAGGTGTCCCTGCCCCTGGCAGTGGGGTTGGAACTAGATGATCTTCAGGTCCTTTCCAACCCTAACTATTCTATGATTCTATGATTCTATATGTATATATATACTTGACTTAATGCATTTATATGTGCATGCGAGACTGAGCTGTGATACTGCTCCTCTTCATTCTCATTTGTTGAGATACTGTAAATCAGTTCAACATTAACTAAGTTTGTGTGTCGGAATTTTCCAATATTTCAGGAAGTAAATGTACTGGTGCTGAGATCATGATGCCTGAACTAGCAGGAGCTGTGCATGGGACTCATGCAGAGGAAACTGCTACTTGTTGGAAAGACAGCAGGAGCCCCATAACAAAAAGCATCACCTGTTACATCATTGATGTTATGGAAAACTATGGAAGGCAGAGTTCTCAGAGACTTTCAGTGGGGTTTGAAAAACCTGTATGTTGCATCTGGAATGTTTGCAAAATGTTATGGGGTTTTTATAGAAAATTCTTTTGCTCTTTTCAGTAATTTTATTCAAAGTGGCACTAAAAAGGACTCAAGTCATTGGTCTAAAACAAATCAAGTTTTCAACAAATAACACAGATTGATGATACAAATGAGAAATGAAGCCAAAACCAGGCCTGATTTGTAAAATTTAAGACAAGACACTTAGTATAAAACCAGTTCAGGATTTATCAAATGGCAAATCTATGCCAAATTCAGTATCCACATAAGCCTTCCTGTGTCACATGCAATTTAGCAAGATGGTAAAAGCCACTGCTTGCTTCATTTAGAAGTATTTTTCAGGACCTGGCTGTAAGTGATTTTAATCAAGAGCCAGTGTTTCTGAGTAGAGCATAGCCCCACGTAAGGTGGGACAAGGACGGTATCCGTGGCTACGTGACCCGATCTGAGTTCACAGATCATGATCTAAAGCTGGTTGGAGATTGACAGCTCCATTCCCTAGTAGCTTTCAAGGCCTTGAAATTGGTTTTCACCCTTCCTGGGAACAAAATTTAAAAGGTTTAAACTTTTTTCATGGAAATCTAACAGCACCACAACAGCCATTTGGGGGTCAAAATTTTTGTCTTCTCTTTCACAAAAGGAGGAGGTTAGGACAAAGAGAAAGGGTTGTGAGAAACTGGGTTCTTGCACTTGCACTTCTATGTTCAGAGGAACAAATTTTGCACCTAATGTAGTGGGGAACCTGGTTGCCAACATCCACAGCTCCAGGTTAGCAAGAAAGTTACTTGCTGTCTTTGGTCGGTTTCTTTTCCTCCTGCCACTTAATGAGAAATTTAATCAAATCCAATTAGTTGCAGGAAAATTTCACTCAGCTGCGTGTGTTTGGAGCTGCCTTTGCCATCAGCCCAGCCCCAGATGATGGGATTATCCGTGCTTATTAATATGATTCCATTTAACTCTGCCGCTGCTTGATATTCTGAGGCACAAAAAATTGTGCAGTAATGCCAGTTTCTGGGTGAAAAAAATGCTTGTCTTTCATAAAGTCTTTTGCATTCTGTAAGCTTTATTACCCTTCCTCCATGCATCTTAAGCTGCAGGTTTAAGCCCTTTTGCAGGACTGAAGCCAAAATGTACTGAATTCCTGTGCCACCTGTCGATGTTACTGACACACAACATGCTGCAGGCCCACGGAGTCTCAGCTGCTGTTCTCCATGTCCCCACTTGCCCTGTTATTAAGACCCCATGGACTCAGAGTCTCAATTCCTTTGGGCCACTGCCAGTTAGAAATTGTATCTCCAGGTCATCACCAGAGGGATATTTTTTTTTCCTTATTTGTGTGATAATTTTAATCCAGTTGATTTCTTACCCAGAGACAGAGACAAAATGTAATAAATTAAAGTTTGCCTAGGAAATTAAATACTTTTGAAAAGATAATCAGCTGGATTAGGAAACAAAGATTAGTTTCAAACCAGTAAGTCTAGAGCCCAAACTTTCGTATGTCTATGTCATTTAACTCTCCCCTCCCACAAGTCATTGTCACATGCATCATCACAAGCCACAGCACTTGCAGTGTGCCTTGAGCCTGCACTATGGTGCAAATGCCATCATTTCCTTCAGAGGCATCCTTCTCAGATGGCAGTAACACAGCCCAGCTCCTATTCAAAATGTGGTAGGAAAAGATGGTATCTAGCATGGGATTATTCTACACTAGCTACATGGTAATACATAAAGCTCAAGGTATTTCCTGAGGATCTGGGGCCAGCTGATATCCCATGCAGACTCTTGATTCCCCAGGAAGAAGAGTTGTGTGAGTGCTATTTCCCCTCCCTTTTCTCTCATGTTCTGCTCTTTACCACACTGGGCAGAGTATGTGGTTTAGCAGCCACTAGCCTCCCCATATTAATGCCCATTAATGCCAGTAACTGAGTTCCTACAAACTCTATTTCATGTCTCATTTAGTAGAATCTGCTTCTGATACAGTAAAACCTCAAATTAGCTCAGGTACTTTAGGGAAGGTAATGGACAGGAAGGATGCTTGCAAGAGCTGAAGAGCAGCCCTAGTGGGAATATAACAGGTAGGATTCTAGATTTCCTGAAGGATTGCCCTGATCAGTTATAGCCTATAGCTATATATGGACTTATGGAGACATGTCAATGCAACAGATAGGACAGAGGAGTTGAGAAGCTTGAGTTCTGAAAAATTCCCATGCCCCCTGCTCTCCAACCAGGAAAAAGTCACATTTAGTATCCCAGTTTTCCTATTTATATAATGGAGTAAAGCAGTCTCATGTTTGCTAAACCCTGAGATTAGAAAGGAATGGTACTAAATATGGGCAATCTACTTTGACTTAAATTGAGCTTTTAAAAGAAAAACTTTAAAATAACAATCTTATGTGCATTATATGTCTATATATATCTCATAATAGATTTTAGAAATACACATCATGGCCTTTTTTTATTATTTAATTGTGCTAGTGTCACTGTGATATGATTTCATTTGAATTACAACTCCAATGGGAAATTGGCATGTCACCTCAAAGACAAAGTCTTCAGGGGACAGTATAAGAGACAGAAGCAATTTGGGAAGGACATTTCAGAGCTGTGATAAGATTCATGTGATTTGATATAGTGGCTGGAGCGTAGCGACACATTTGACTTCCTGCAATGGTCAATAACTATCTATAGTAGCCCCGTTTGAAACTTGTTTTTTTTCGTGTCTTCTCATGTGATGTGGCTTGACCTCCAACTGCCTCATTCTTTATCCCAAGGGAATCTCCAATATAATTTTCAATACTAGTACTTTTATTGTACAGTTCACTACCCTCTTACCTGAAAAACTGGGCTTGCACAAAGTAAGTTGAATAAGCATTTTTGTGCGTCTCTGAGAGAGTAAAAAAGAGGCAGAAAGAGGCAGAGTCAGTCTACTTTTACTCAGTCAACTAACAGCCACTCAGGAGTAGACAGTGAAAATAAGGCAACTTTTATGCTACAGCAAGATTTTCAATAAGTACAGAAATTTGTCTTTTCCCCCCATACATTGGTAGGTATCCACATAACACTTAAGGAAAAGAAAAAAAAATAAATTAGAGAGAGTTTAAAGATATTAAATAGGCAAAAGTTTCGGTAGCACTGTATTGCCCAATATAGCTACTGTATTATTCTCCCTCTTATTGCTGTTGCTTTGCCTATAAATTCTGTAAAAACTAAAACTACCAGAAAGAGGATTGGCCTAAATATAGTTAAATTGCTGAATGACTAGAAGTGAACCCAGGCAAAGGAGTCTTTGCTTCATTTCTCCTTGAATGGGTCACTCAAGACAAAGGTTGGCAAACCATGCAGCTGTGACACGCAATGCTTTTTTTGTTTGTAATTCCATTATTTATTCTAGCGTTTATAAAATGCATTCTTTACAGCGCATCTGGGGACATATAAAAAATGTAAATCTACAAGTAGCCTTTAGACTACTTCCTTGGAAGAAAACTCTTTACAAGCCTCACAATGGCTCTTCTGTAAGGCAGAAATGAAGGAAGCAGGCAGGCTTTGTATCATGGGCTCACGCTTTTTTTGGACCAATGGAAAAAGGAAATTCTAACAATTGGGGCCAACGCACCCTAGCAATGCCCCTTTTATAGACACAGATTTTAAGTGTAAGCTGTAGTGCTCACGGTCATAATAATTGCCCTAGGCATTTCCAACTCTTGCCATCATGCATTGCCAAAGCAATATGGCTCGCAGAAAGACATCATCCACAGACTGAACTGCTCCCATGAAGATAAGGAGCCCAGTGCAGACGCTGGTGTTCTCATTTAGAAGATTTTCTTTAGCAGTTAATGGTGCTAAGTAAGCAGAAGAGAGTGCTTCAAGGCTTGTGCTACCCCAAGTGAGCTGTAGGCATCACAAGTAGTAAGTAGCAAAGGAAGGACAAAGCAAGAAGAAACAACACTCACAGTGGACATCAATTCTACCTGAGGGACCAGAAGCAAGCATAAAACCAGTAAACTCTCTCTTCCCCCAGCTATAATGTTTTAATTCCATGACTAGGGGCTATCCTTGCACAAATTCTTGATGATTCCTCTGGCTCAGCAGCATTCTTAAGAAAAGAGACAGAACCAAACAAGCAAAGTTGTTGCAATCATCTCTTTTGACGTACATCTGTTAGCACAGCTAGTTGTTCTAATTATTATAACTTCTAACAATGTGATAAATCATTGCAAGTATAGGTCATATTTATATTTGTAAAAATCTTAGGAAGATGTTGGAATAAAAAATCCATTGTTAGAAAATAGTACAGTATACCAAAAATTGACAGAGGACTATGTTAACATCTTTGAATGACAATGTTTTTTTAACAATCTGTAACATGCTTCTTACGCCTGTAATGTCCTGACATTTGTTAATCATCCATTAAACTTTTTAAACATCAACTTGTTTAAAAATCACAGCTAAATAAGTCCATGGGAATCATAAATAGTAGAGAGAAAGGGAAGAGGAAATTTACTGATCTCATGAAAAAGTATTCTTAACGTTTCCAGCAATTTCTCACAATAATAAAGGTGTTAAAAGAAGAACCAAGACTGGCATCTTCTGGCTGACTGTTTAAATAGGGTAACATGGGAGAGACTGTGCGCTGCTTAATACCGGAAAGGTTGAAGATACATTTGTTTTCTGAAGAGCACAAGTTTTTGACAGATATTTGTTGCCTGGAAAACAGCACTATTTAATCAGCCAGACAAGGTGCTGGTGGATAAAGCACAATGTGTTCTTCCTGCAGAAAACAGGAGATGTGTTACCACATCAGACTCAGATCCCTCACGCTGTAGCAAAAGAACATGACTAATAGGTCAGATCAAAATATTTACATTTAAAAATATTAATTTGCTTCTTCCCAAGAGGTTCTCTAAGCCGTGATGCATTGCTATTTTTATTTGATTCATATCCGGATAACTCTAAACAAACACATGCTTGCACATTTACAGCCAATCTAAACATTCATCAAATCCACATATCATGTAACCCCCTGCTTCCTTTTCCTATCCACTTTATCGTTTGGACCTGCGAGCTGGGGAGACATCTGACCTACTTGATGGTGAAGCACCTAATTCCGCTCTGGATCATTCAAACCCGAGGAATAACACAGTACTTCTCTTACATGCATTTTCTGCAAACTATTTCAACCAGAGAAAGATGGCACATGGTTAGACTTGGAGACACACGTTGATGTTTTCAAGTAGCTAACGGTGAAAGAGGCAATATGGAGAAGGGTAGGAAACATGAGCTCCCCTTTTGTGACTATTCTTTGGCCATGCTGGGTTTCTGGTGATCCCAAAATAAAATACCAGATGTTGTTTCCCCATGAAGAGACTACTGAATTTGTAGACTTCTTAGTGGGTTATCTCGATAGAGCTGCAAGCAAACTCCTGAGGCTGGCTGCTTCAGAGAAATGCCTACTGCAGATTGAATTTAGGTTCTTTCAATGCATTCATTTATTTTCCATCACTGTGTCTCCCTTTTTTTCAGTCAGCTAAAGTTTGGCATCTCTGTGTGCCAGATCAGTTCACCCAATAGACAAGAGCTGACCTTCCAGTGACCTGGCCTCTGGTATCACTCTGAATGACGTCCTTGGGAAATGGACCAAACCCAGACAGCAATGGTGAAAATGTACTTAGAGATTTTTAAATCCCCTCATTCAAATTAAAAGTGGATTAAGTACTATCCTGGGCAGTTACTAATCTGATGGATATTAATTCCAACATTATTCATAGAATTATCACAAAGTAAATGCAATTAGATCACATAAAAGATATCAGTTCCAAATCAAGTGGCATGTTAAAATTAAATCAACTCAAAACCTAGCTCTGAACATTTTTACAGCTGGGAACCCTGTTAGGAAAAACCAGCTCACCTTTGTGTCAGTTTATGAGCTCTTTTGTGAAAGATTCTTCCCAGAAAATTATCACTAAGAGGCCCCAGAAAAAAAGGTGGAAGCTCAGAAAAGTTTTCTGATCCTACGCCTATGGGACCAAACCCATCCCACCAATACCAGAGTGACAGAGCTGCGCAACAAGCCTGAGAACACAACAAAATGATTTACATGCCAGTTTTGAGAGCTGGTTTCTATTCACTGCATGCTTATATTTTGCACATGGCAATTTTATTTTTTTACTTAAGCCATAATCTATCTGCTACTAAGAGAAAAAAATGTTTTAATGCATTAAGTCAGCTCTTTGCTGTATCCCCAAATAGTCATTGGAGACTTACATGAATGCAAATTTACATTCATATGCTTGTTTTATATTCCAGTTTTGGTAACTGCTCCTAATAGGGTTACTCTGGAAAACAGCGGCTTCTTCCTATGGGCTCCACTTCCCAGGGCAATGAGAACAGTCTCTCTGCAGTTGTCTCCAAGTTTTCCACAACACTGGTGTGGCCAGGCCTGCTGGCAGGGTTTCAGAGCAATGGTGTACAACGCAGCTTGACAAATGATGCACAACCATGTCTCCTGGACGAAGGCTTGCAGAGGCTTTTCTTTAACCCCCTCCTGAAGTTGAGTGGCAGAATGATGGAAAGGCATGAGGGCCCTGCTCTGCATCACACGTCACTCACCGAGCTGGGGGACAACTGATGGCAAAGGCTTTAAAAACTGCCTTTTTCCCTCCAGTTGCTTCCTTTCCCTGCTTTAGAGCCTGCCCCAAGCCCTCTTGGAGGCCTTCACCACCAAACGCAGAGGAGCGCTGTGCCTCTGCCTGCCTCCCTTGCTCCCAGAGGAGACCTAAAAAGGAATAATAAATTGCATGTGTAAGATCCTTATGCATCTTTATAAGGTATAAAGATACACAAAAGGATTTGTTCCTGATCTGCTAGGTTGTAAGGATTTAATGAATATATTTTGAATCAGTGTCTCTTGCTATCTGTGAGGGTGTGTTGGGTTTTTTTGTTAGAGGATTAATGGGGTTAATGATACCACAAATGCAGTTAACTCTCTACTGTCAGAGGACATGACAGCTTGCAAGGGGCCCTGTGAACGTATACGCTTGATTTCCTGGGTAAGAGCTGTACTGTTGAAATTATCAGAGGTTTTCCATTACCTGGGTTATTTCCTGGAGGACCACAGAGCCCCCTGAAATGAAGAAATAAAATAGGAAAGCAATTCTAATCAAACTGTTACAAGTTTCGGGGTCTACTGTTATGCTAAAGCACCAGTGGAAGCATGTGAGACACAGCAGCGGGGAGGAGGATCAGCTTCCCCTGCATCGCCACCCTGCTGCATGCGCTGCCACTGCAACATGGAGGGACGTGTCCATGGCTTAAGGTGTATTAAAAAGGAACAGAAAAGAAACAAACCACCTCACCTAGTCTGATAAAACATACGGATCTAGCTTTGCTGCCCAGGGTATAAAAGGTGCAGAGTCACTAACTGGCATTGATTTCACTGATGCATGGGCTGTAAGTGTCAAGGTCTTCAAGCAGAAAAGCCTCTGGAACTGTAGGGTGTTAACAGTCTAGTCAGAAATTGCAGTGGAGATTGGGTTAACTATGAAAATACTTAAAGCTGTCTCCACCTTGCAAAAATTTAGTTCTTGTTTTTATGACAACAGACTTCCTCAGCTGCAACTGTCAGCAACGCGTTCCTCACTCCAGGTATTTATCTAGCATAATTAAGTGTGAAGTAGGGAATAGCATTGCTGAAATGCAATATAAATTAATTGTACATTCATAAATGTATAGTCACAAGAGTGTATATTCATTATTCCTCAGGTTTTTAAACATATTTTGGCACTTTTCTGCAACAATCTCTTATTACCCTGGTTCTTTGCCTGGAAAGTAACATCCAACTAGCCATTTATAAATGTTTTCTATCTATAGCATTGTTATACCCCTATATATCGTCTCCACTTCCATGATGCATAGAGTATATATTTTCCACTTGGTAGAAATCAGATGAGTAATGCTTTTGCTCCTGCAGCTGTTGATTATGCAGAATGAAGGCTGCTGCAATTTTCCCAAAGGGAGCTTAGCAAGGTTTCTTTTCATTTCTTTTTTTGTGGCCTGCCTCTTCAGCCAGCAATTCACTCAGCACCTTGACCATGAATCCCTTGTAAGTCGGCATTTGCTCAGCCTGTTTTTAGGCACAGTACTTAACACTGGTCTTAGGACGTTTCTAATTACTGAATGAGGGGCACCATGTGACAGGTTTATAGTTTATTATACTGGGGTGGGCCAAGTTGTAACAACATTTTGGGTCAGGCCAGGGTCTCAAGAGATCATTAAAATCTGAAGTAGGCCACTTGACAGTAAATACCAGCACAAAACTGAATTTGATTCCCATAGTTCTGAAAGAAAAGAAAGCCAACTCATTAGCTAGCTGCCTGGGCTGATTTCATATGGTATTATTACTTTGTTCTTTTATCTGGCACAACCATGTGTTCAGATATTTACTGGTTGTTAGAAAAGACCAAGGCAAAGAAACCTTCATGCGCTAGTAGAAATCATGCTATGGTTGATGATAAAGCATTTATTTTCTATTTCACATTTTTAACAACAATGACCAAAGAAAAAGAAGAAAGAAGGGAAAAAAAAGTAAATCTGCTTCATGAAAGATAAGGATTGATGAGCTGGCTTCCATAAAAACAGTATCTTTGATCCATTGCCCAAATTTGTGCCAAATTTGCTGAGATCAGCATTTTCACTTCCCCTTTCCACACAGCTTCTCTGAAATACAGGAGATGCTTGTAGGCATGGATTTACAGCATCTCCAAAGACATTAAGTAAACACACCTTGGGGCTCATTGTTGTTGCTTTTGTGCTTCTCTAATGTCAATGGGTTATAAATCTGGGCAATTAAAAACTATACCTCTTCTGGGTACAAAGAGACTGTTTTAGAGGTTTGTGGAGAAATACGGTTTATTTTCATTAATGTATTAATGTTTGCTAACTTATTTCTGTACCTTGTAAACCAAAATAAGTATGTACAAATATGGATTTTGAGAACATTCTACAGGAAGAAAGCTACAATGAGCCTAAGCTAACAAAACAACTTTGCCTTATCCCTTGCCCACATCTGAAAGCTTTAAATTGGAAACTAAACAAATGCATAGAGAAGCAGAAATGATTGGACCAAGCCATGAGGTTTGCATCTAGATAGGAATTCTATCCAAGATGCTGAAAGCAAATCAAGAATGGATTTTTAAATTCTATTTAGAGAAATAAGGCTAGGATGTCTTGCTAAAGTAATATACTTGAAAGCTACTTACTCAAAAGAAAAGTGTCCCTTCTAATACAACTTGGTTCGTGTTAATGTAATTAACTCATCCTTTCCTCATGAATTTTCCCTTTCCTCATACGCATTTCTGCATTTTGTTTTGATCTGCGCCTTCACCTCCCGGCTGCCCTGGCCATGTTACAGTGCACCTCCTGGCAGCTGCTTCTCCCATGGATGATTTCCCTCAACCAACTCTCGCCTCCTGATGTCAGCTCTCTGGGGAAGGACCTTCTCCATCACCCTGCAGAACAGTGACTTCATTCATGGGTAGGTTCAGTGAACTCAATTATCCAGTGATAAATCATTAATGTTGCAGGGGATGACGCCAATGGCATGACCCAACCCAACACTTCACTACATGAGGAAGCACGTCGTCCTCTCCCATCTCTTCTCTCCAATCCTGCTCCCGCTGCCCAGCTGATGCCTCCAGCATTAGTTTTTCCTGTGTTTTAGCCGAGAAGGTGAATGGAAAAAGGGTGGAGGCAGGCGGCAGAGGAAAGGAGGAAAGGTGAGAGCAAGCCAGCAGCAGGCAGCACTGATCCATGAGATGTGTGGAACCATAATCTTGCAGAGGAAACTAGACAGTGGGAAATCAGGTAGTTGTTTGTGGGGTTTTTTTTTCTCAGAAGCCTAAAATTAAAGGATCCAGAAACACACAAAGCTATGCCTAAGTGACAAACCAAGTCAATGGAACAAAGCCAATTTAAAATAACTAAGTAGGTTTGGCCCCTAAAGCTCACAAGTTATAGGCACAAAGTCTCCCTCTCCATCCCTTTGATGTTCCCTCTAGGATCACTTCCACTGCCTTGTTCTGTACCACTTTTGCACTGGTGTGCTCCAAAGGTCCCTTTGCAGTATAAGACCTGACAGACGCTGAAGCCGAGAAACGTGCTCTTTTTGCTCTCATGGTTTATCTTCCAAGCAGGACAGCAGGCTCTTTTGGTGGCAAAAAAGGAATATCAAATTAATCCAGGAATGCACTGCAGTGCTCAGCATGTCTACTGCAAACCTGGCTGAGCTCAGTCACAATCACAGACCTGCCATTTTTTGCCTGCCCACAAAAAAGATACAGTGTTTTAGAGACTACTTTTCTGTTATGGCTGGCAAAGTAGCCAACCTTTCCTGAGCCAACAAAGAGTTAACCTGGGCTAGCAGTAGAAGGAGAGGGAGGAAGCAAAAGACAGCTCACTGGGTGGAATTAAACCCCTGTGCTATTAAAACTAGTAAGGTCGGTATTGCTTCTCGCTGAGCTCAGAACAAGCCCTAGATTTTCCAAGCGTTTTCCATGACCTTGTATAATCCAAGCAAGGTGCTCCTGTAGCTGATCACACTTGTACAGAATGAGACTGGGTGTGAATGGGTGGAGAGGGAGGGAGGAGAGGGAGTAAGAGCTTGAGCCTCACCCTGAAAAGGATTACAGCACGTGCAGTTTTATTTCATGGTCTGCCAAATGCCCCTTGCTGTGTCTCTGAATGGAAACTAGGATAGAAGAGTGAGCAGGAATTTACAGAGCCTTTGAAAAGCAACTGGTGTCAGCATGTGCTCGAAATATGCCAAGTACTTCTTTCAATAGAGAGAAGGCCTCTTTTGGCTTTTATGGGGCACATGACAGTAGGCAGAAGACAACAAACATTGCACTGCTGTGACCCCAGCAGAGAGAGAAATCTTCCCACATCTCCCCACCTACAAGGCAAACAGGAGGAAATACGATCACAGCTATTTTTGTCCTGTGTGATCTCATGGCAACGCTGTGGCCAACATCTGCTAAATTCAGCTTAAAAAACACACCTTTCTCAGCAATATGATGCAGCTTGCTGGGTTCTTACTGGTTCCTCAGCTCCCCTGAGGCAGTGGGTCCCTGTCGTGTCTCAATTTTTTTCCCCACAACTGGGAGGGATAGAAACGTTTTTGTTTCTTTAAATAAACCATTTGTCTCATAACCCTCCACCTAGGATTTCCAGTACTGAACCCAAGAGGTGAGGGCTGGCAGCAGGAGCACCACATCCATTGTATGGACATGCTACATGGTATGGCTGAGACCTTACAGGACCGCAGGGTTGGAAAGTGTTTCAGTGGTTTTTAAAATGCTTTCAGCTGAACAAAGCCTTGTACAGGGTAGTACAGAACAGCATGTATAAGCACCCACTGGCTCCTACTGGAAGACAAAGCCCAATCCAATGGAAGAGCCACAAGCTGTGAGAACTCTAGGGTGGCTGCTAGGCAGGAGAAGAATTCAGGCGGAATGATACCCATGTGTTTATAGGGAGGTTGTATGTTATTATTCCTTCTCCTTGTGAGCTTCGTTTATTGTTTTTGGAATAGGATAAAGAGAAGAAAATCTGGACTTAAAAATAACTTAAATAACTGATGCACAAAGATAATATACATGACAGCTTAAAACACAGATTACGGGAACACACAAATATATACTTCATTATGTATTATTTTTAGACACATAGGAAATATGGAGAGCCTGTTCCACCAAGCAAGGAAGTAACTGTGCTCAGGAATTTACCCAACAACAATAAAAATTAAGTGATGTTCATGAGGACCCTTCACAGAGGGCTTTGAGCACTCCTTTTTTGCTTGAAGGAGAATCAAGCAGAAGCTTACAATACTTGGCTGGATGGTGGCCTAGCTCGTTTCAAAACCTAGCCCTGAGCAAAGCGTGTGCTTCTTCCTACAGGCCTTAAAGGCTCACACAGTCAGAAACTCTCCTCTTTTTAGCAGCTCCCTGTTCAATGGCAGTTGCTGAGCTGTTAAGGTCGTTAAAGAATGTCACTTCCGGTGATTTGCTTTCAGTCACAGGGGGCCTAAATGAAAGGTTAAAAGGGATGGGCATGTGTGTGTGTGTATGCATGTGTTTGTGATCCATGGCAGCCTTGATGAGCACATTGTTTTACAGAACACAAAGTTTGGATGCTCCCTTTTGAATCAGATATGTTAAATGCAAAAGCACTCGTTCCTAAAATTAAATATACTTAAAGAAATGCAAAGGCTGAGAGTCTTTTAGTAGTTTCAGCTTCCTTGCACTATTTGTAGTGTGGCTGTTAAGGTATATATATTAGTGTACAAAAATAAGTTCCCTATAAAAAAAGAGAAGTGGAGGATGAACAGAGGAGACAAATGGATTAGAGGAGAAAAAGTTCACCCTGATCAGCATGCTTTTTCTCACCCTTTCCTCGCAAAACCCAGAATGTTTTAGATCAACACAGTAAATTTCTGTCAAAATGGAAAATATTTACCACAACCTTCAAATGACTGGAAGCAATGTCTTTGAACATAAACTGCAAAACCACTTTTATTCTAGCATTGGGCAGGTCTGTGTCAGCAACCTGCCCTTGTGAGACGTCCTGCTCTGTAACCATCCAAGTGGCAAACCACCATGTGCAAGGACAGGAAAATGTCACATTACTAGAATTTAAGTTCCTAAAATCACAGTCAGAAAGGGAGAAAAGCAACATTTCAAACTGGGAGTTCCAGTATTTTTCACATTGAAAATTGCTTGTAATGTGTTATTATTTTCTATTTGCATTGAGGTATAAAAATATTAGCTTCACTGAGAAACAAGGATCAGGTAGTATGTTTGATAGAGTAGCTATGTTGCTATAACTGGAAACGAATACTGGTGAAAACTGATCTAAAGAGGCTTGTGTTTCTTTTGGCAAAATTTTGTCTTAGATGAAATGTGATATTGCAGTACCTTGCAACCAAATGGACAAGAGTTATAGTGTGAAACTGTGGAATGGGAAGGTGGATATGCCTGAAGGTGGTCTTCACATGCTACATACTAACATTTTCCTTGTCTGTCCCTGTCTGTCCCCTTCTGTATTAAAAACAGTTTCAGCTATTAAATGCTATCATGACAAAAAACTACAGATAATCTCATGCCGCTTGTTCAAAATACAGAGCACAAAGGGACAAAATTTCAAGTGAAAGTAAATGATGATGATGACAGACAGACTCAACAGCTAAATGTGCAACAGCATCCTACAAGGGTGTTGTAGGATGCATCTAGTCTTCCAGAGCCAAGCACTGTCAGCATACTTTAAATGTTAAGTTTCTCCACATAGTGTGTGACTGCTATGATCAGGATATAGGAGACCATTCATTGTGCCATCTGCATTGATAACACATTTTACAGCTCATGCCTTCCATTTAACTCTTCTCCATATGGGCAGGGATGTCACATAGGTCGCATATTATATATATGGCTATGCAAATATACATGTATATTAGATTAATTTTGTACCTATTTCTCTCACTGTTACATGGAGCTAGACACAGGTAAAACATCAATCCAGGCTCAAAGAGAAAACACATTTTTGTTACAGTTATGTCCTTGCTCTTCGCCTTAATTCAGCCTTGAAACTCTTGAGCCTGAGGAAAAAAACCAAAACCTAGTACATTTCAGTATCTGTCTACCAGCAGCCCATGTGCATCTGCGTTATAAGCTTCCTGGAGCCTGCCGAAGGAGAGGTCTCCAGATACTTCCAGCAGCTTTAGCAGGGACTGGATGCCAGGCTTGCACTTACAGACATGTCCTGAGTCCCCCCACGATTGCACTTACTGTGCAGAGCACAGTCCCCTCTTTGTGACTCTTTCTTAACAAACTCTGGTCTAAACTGGACTGGACTAGAAATTCCCATCTTGCTCCTCCAACCAGACAGCATTTATGATCACCTTGAACATAATGATAGCTTGAGGCCTCCAAGTAAATGAATTAGTGTGACTAAAACTCTGCTGAGAGCTTGCTACTCTCTGGCCAGGCTGTCAGCTTCTGGGAAAAAAGTCCTCACTTTCCAGAAAAGTCTTTGTTTGTCAACAGAAAGAAAGCCTAAGTCAAACCGTGCCAGGCAGGGATTAAGGTGGAGGGTGCTTGTTGGGGTGTCAGAGATCTGCCTGCCTCCTAGCGTCCCTCCTACCAGGATTTTTGCTGATCCTGCTTGAATCTGGGAGGGAAGGAGAGGGACTGGGAGGAAAGGGGCAAACATTTTGGCCCAAATGGCAGGCAGGGCACTGTCCGGTCAGCTGCCTGAATAGGAAACCCAGCCTGAGCAAAACAAAACCACAAACAGGCAGCTTTTCCTCATTCAAAGGGGCGACACTTGTTCTCTAACAACAACGAGCTGTAAAACCAAGGCATGTGTAGTTTTCCTCTCTCCTAGCTGATCCCGTCCCTTGTGCAGGTTAGGGAACTGCTGCCCTGCCTTGTCACTCCACCCCTACAAGGCACAAACAATGTAGCCTAGGTCAGGCCTGTTGTGTCAGCGTCCTGAGGGACTATTCCAGCTACACAGCCTCAGCCAGAAGACGAAAGATGGGAGCCCAAATTCTCCCTCCCTCTCCTCTCTATCTTCTCCTCTCTCCACTCTCATTTCGTTCTTTCTGGAGGCTCCCAACAAGCAGGGACTATTGGAGTAGGATTTTGGGAGGCACCTGACATGCAATAACTTTTATAACACAAGCTTGGGCTTACAACCAACACCCCCTCACTGCCCAGGCTACACAAACACAGCTGCATAAAACTGAAGCACTCGCACCAATAAACAGTTTGATCTTTATGAGTTTTCAGAGCCGTTCCACATAAACCTAAAGGCTGTCTAGGACTAGGGGAGAGCTTGATTACATGAGGTTGAGAAGTCAGTAGAGGCTGGAGGACACTTGGCACCTCTCAGGGTCAGACCCTCCCCACCCCAGGCGCAGCTGAGCTGGATGCTTTGCCATTGACACCAGTGGTGCTGCCGTCTCACCCACAGCGTCCATCACAGTCTGTGGTAGGGGTCCTTCTGACCACAGCAATGCTAGCTTGTATTTGGAAATAAGCCAAATCTCAGTGTTCGTTACCCTTTGCAAATTACAGGGTGGGGGTAAGGGCAAAAAAAGAAAGAACAGGAACCTTGACCACTTTAACAGCAGCAGGCAGTATTTAATTTTCAATCAAGTACCTAAAACAGACTTCAAAGGGCATTTAAACTGACAGTTTTATTTTCTCAGGGAGTAGGAGGAAAGATGAATAAGCAAAGAGTCAGATCTTTCTCAAAATAATTGCATCCTTGACATATCTAAATTAGTTTGTAAAAGAAAATTCAGGGGCAGTTGATCTTATTAATTAGAGATGCAGCAGGACTGTAATACCCAGTTACTCAAAGGCAGCCTGAGGCTACTAAAATAAAATAAAACACATCTTCCTTCTTCGACAGTGAATTCTGAAGATACGCCTCTCCCCTTTCCCCATTTTAAGTAAAAGTCATAACAAATGCCTTCAGTTTGGAGGGGGAAGGAAAGAAATGTCTATTAAAAACATGTCATGAGTTCCTCCTCCCACCTTACATGTTTCATTGTGTTTATGATGGATTGCACTGCTGTACATGTAATAGGTTTTTGTTACAAATGAGTGAGAAAACAAGCATCTCTGCATTTAAAAAAGCATTATTTAAACACTGTTAAAATCCTTTGATGTTGTGTTTGAGTTTTTGTCAGAGGAAAAAAACAGCATTCTTTCTGACTAGGCTTGCCGATGTTCCTTCTCCACTGCAATAGTTTCTCCTTGTGGTACTGAAACATCTCTGTGCAGAGCATTCTGCCTGCTCAGGAGAGGAGCTTCTGCCTTGGAACTCAGAGCCCAAATAGGTGGGAGAAGAAACCCAAGGGGCAGGAGGAGAAAAGTGCAGGGCTGACCCTCGGGTCACCCGAGATCACATCATTGCCTGTTGCGTGCTTGCATATCAGCCTGTGACAGAGCTTTATACTTGTGTGGTAGATGTGCACAAGCCCAGCTCTGCCCGAAAGAGTTGTGCTGGATTTGAGCTGAGCTTGGTATGCTGGAGCATACTTTCATGATGACTGGTACTGTATCTGTCCAGCTGTGAAAATGAGGGGCCATATATGCATACACATATCTATAAATAAATAAATAGATATGAATAAACCTAATGATTACATGGATTGCAATTGTCAGAGATGCTGGTAGTACCAAAGCTATTAAAGCACAAAGTTCTCATACATTTTGTCTGATGGTGGACACTGTAATCATAAAATCTGTTCACTCTCTATGGAAAGCCCAGGCAATTTTCACAGAAGCAGCAAGACAAAAGGCAAACCTTTCTGCACAGCCACATTGCTTGTCTTGGATTTCATTCAAATGTAAAATGAAAACAAATTCCCATACCCAGGAAGCTGTGGCTGAGTCCATCCCTGTGTTTTCGATGGACGCCTCAGTCCAGGAATCTCTCAGCACGTGCTTGAGCCCCCTTCCAAATGTTTTCTTGCAGCAGAGTTGTGGACCTTTTGGGGGTAGAAACCCTGAGACTAAAGGACAAAAGGATGTGAAAAGAAATTGCAAGCATAATCTTCCTGACATAATGCTTTACCACAAAAGAAAAAAGATACAAACCTCACATGTACACCCTTATTGTACTATATAATTATAGTTTGTGGGGCAAACTAAAAAAGACTTGTGGAAATTGCTCCAGAAGCTGCCTTAGAGAACAAGCTGAAGGATAAAAAGGTGATTGACATTTGTTATAAAGGAGTATTTACTAACAGCTTAGTATACCACCGTGTACTCAAGTTTTTCAGAGGATCATCCCTTCATACTGGAGGTGTACTAGCCATGGTGAAGTGTATCCTGCAAACCTTTGCAGCTTCCCCAGCAGTAATGGTGGTAACAGGCACAGCACCTCCTGGGCAGCAATTAGAGACTGTCCCTATGGCACAGTGCCACTGTTCAGCAGCCACTAACAAACAGATAGGACCTTCTCACTTTCTTGAGGTGGTTCCCATCTATTTGTGACCAAAATTCAGATTTATCTCATTAACCCATAAGACTTCTGCTTGTGCCCCAGCTAGGGCAATGTATGGTGATTCCACCCTTGGGCTGCTCAGATTAAACCACCATTGCAGCGGGGCCATGGTGTTTGAGCATCCTTCCCAGCCTGAAAGCAAGCCAGAGCTCCCTCCCCTTTCCGTTCACTGGCAGGATACAGCTATAGCCCAGCAAGCTGGGCCTCAGGAGCTGGAAATAAACATGCTCCCTAAAGTTTGGGGCTGAGGGATGCCCTCCACAAGCTGAAGGGGATCTGGCGTGTCTCCCTGGTGATGGAGGCGGTCGCCATGGTAACATCAGGACTGCACACATCAACAGATTTTAACATGTTGGCAGTTTGGGAAGTGACTGTTTAGGCATTCCAATTAGGCTGGATATTTACATGTTTAAAGGTATCACGTTCTTTAAATAAAAATAAAAAACCCCAGGAAGATGTATCCGAGAGAGACTGAGTGGTGCCAAATTAGGAAACAAGCCCTAAATATAGCCTGGGCAGAGGCACATTTGAAACACAGCGTCTAAACACAAGGAGGAAAGAGGAGCAAAGACGGAAAACGGAACTCCCACTGAAAACAAACAAGCCACCGCCCGCGGCTCTGCAGCAAGTGACACTGCTCTGCCCCCTCCGCCACCATGGGTCCAGCCCCAGCCCCAGCCCCAGCCCCAGCCCCAGCCCCAACCCCAGTGAAGGGAGGCAGCTGCAGCCAGGGCCACCCTGTGTATCTCCTGTGGATCCCTGGAGGGACCTTGGGTCCCCACGCAGCCCTGGCTGCAGTTGGCCTCTGAAACTGGCGCGGTGCACTTCCTGTCCCTCTGCTTGGTACCAGCCTCTTATGACACTGTTTTCAGCACACCTTACACATACATGCAGGAGTGGTTGGGAAGAAGAGGAAGGTTGTGACAGTGGGGTGGGAGGCATTAAATATGGGGCTTTATCTCCTGGGATGGCAGTGTGAAACTGGGGGATACATGCTCTGAGAATAAGCTAAGATCAGCTTTGACCAATACCAAGGCTGACTTTTAAATTGCCCTTTTAAGCATCAGGCTTAACCACTCCAGGGAGCATATAAAGCAGTTCACACCTCTCAGACCTTTTGTTTCACACAATAATCATGTTTACACCTAATTCAGGTTTCCAAGGTGTTTATTTACAACTGGCTAAAGCTAGAGATGTGGAGCCAGACCCCCTAACCATAAAATGATACTAATTACAAAGGACCCTTACAAGCTTTGATCCTGGATCACCATTGTGTTTTGAAAGGTTGCAAACTCCCTGCCTGCAGAGTATGACAGCTCTACTGACTGTGCACAGTGCTGCTGAGGAAGAGGAAACTGCCTCCAAATCAAGGAAATCTGAAATCACACTGGATTAGCATCTCCATGCAAGCCAGTGAGAGGAGAGATGCATGGGCACACACATCAGCTTCAAATCTGTGACTGCTTTTCTCGCAGCCATGCCCATGTGCCAGTCCTCATTTTGGCAGAGCCCCCTCTTGCTCTGACCCACCAGCAGTTCCCGCAAACCTGCAGTGTGCTTCTACCCAGACTTTCTCCTCCTTCACTTATGCCACTGTAAATTCACAGTATCTATCCATGCCTGTCTACCCATTTGTATCAAGTCCAGAACACCTCCTATCCCATGGCTGCCTGCCACCCCCAATGACTGCTCATCCCCTTGCCATTGCCCCCTCTCTTCAAGGTGACTCTGGCACATCCCTCCCCAAAAGCACCCTCCCATCTGTTGTCAGTGATTTTTCCCAGCTATATCACTCCACTAGTTTAGCTTGACTGGATGGTGTGTAGAGCCAGCTGCTGCTTCACCTCACTTCTTGACCCACCTCTCAAATCGTCCTTCCTCCTGCTTGACATTCAGCATCTCACTCCAGCCTCCCTGAAGCAAAGTGGTGAAAACAGAGCAGCTTTTCAACCATCTGTCCTTCCCTTCTCCTTCCTCCTCTGCAACCTCTTGTCCTTCTAAAATGCAGGAGTGCTTCATCCTCCCTTCTAGCCCCTCCATCCACCTCGTCTACCCTGTTTTCACTGTTTCTGGCTCTTTCCCTGCAGAAAGAAGTCCACTAACCCCGCCTTAAGAAGCATCTTGACTTTTGACTGCCCTTGCTTTTTCAAGTATGGTGCCTCTGTTCTACTTCTCTCCCCCCTCCAGTTCCCCCCCAGACAGTCACCCATGCATCCTGCCAACCACCGTCTGGAGCTGTTTTATTCTAATTGTATCTTGGACACTCTTCTGCCTTGCAGTCAACACAAACCTGTCTTATCAGCATTTCTGACTACCTCATCTTGTCCAAAGGTCAGGGTGCTGCTCCATCTTGAGCTTCCTTGACCCATAAGCCATCCATAAATCACATGATTGAAGGCAATTCACAGCTCAGTATCTAATGTCCCAGTGTGCTAACCTCAAAACCATAGCCACCTTGCCTCTTACACCTCTCTGCTATCATTTCAAACTCAACAACAACAAAAAAGAGTTCCTCAACTACTCTGATAGCCTCTTCTGATTCACTCAAGTTATTGCCATGTTGGCCTCTGCTCAGACCTGTACACTGCTATCTGGGCATCATCCTCAGCGACATCTCCCTTTCTATTCTTTTTTCCTGCCTCTGGCCGAGCCACGTACGTTGTCTTTGAATGCTATCTCTGTGTCATGCCATGCTGCTAAAATTCTCATTCTCCTACACTTACATCACTGCAACATTCTTTTATCTGGCCTCCTCGCTCTTATTCACCTAGGATGTTTCTAGAGATCCAGTGATCCTTGCCTGTTATTTTGACCCCATCCCTTTTTCCTTCACTATTTTCCATTTTCAGATTGCACTGAACATGGGCTGCCTGTCTTGGATGTCCAAGCTGACCATTCTCATACTAATGTCTCATGCTCAGTATCAAAATAAATTTCCAAGCCAGCACTCTTTCCAGAAGCTCCTTCTCCAGTAAAAAAGTCTCCACACTGACACCTCGTTAGGCCCCTTCTAATCTCTAAACCTCTCCCTTATCACATTTATGCAAAACCCAGTAACTGTTAGACTGCACTTGAGATCTCTGCCTACCATGATGACCAATACCGTGCAATGGTTTGTGTGGGCTTTACCATCTGCCTGTATCTGCCTCATCTTGTACTCACACTTTGAGCTTCTTAGGACAGTGACAATCTTTTGATTTCACTCAGACTGACCTTTGCTACTTATAGTTGTCACCTCTAGGAATTTACATTGTGATAGCCATCTCAAATTAGCTGCCTTGACATAAAGACACAAGGCCTGCCCTTAATATTGGTATAACATGTCTAATTAGCATGAAAATAATTTCACTAGGTCATAAAAAAAAAGAGGATGAACATCAAAATAGTATTTTCAATCAAATATCTATAAACAGAATAAACAGAATAAATTATTAATTAACCCCTTTTTACTCTAAAACAAGTCCTTCCTTCCTTCCTCCCTCCCTCCCTATTCCTTGCTTCCTTCCTTCCTTCTTTCCTTCCCACATACCTTTCCTGCTCAATTTACTACCATATCAATAAGCCAATGAAATTACACAAAGTTGCATTTACATAATCAAATCTATTTAAAATCAATCTAATTAAATCTGTGCATACCTCTAATGTAGACATTTAAACCAGTGTAATCCTTACATGTGCTGTTTTTAGCTAGCATTGATAAATCACTGTAAACTGATTTAAACTAAAGATTAAATTGGTTTATGTGCATCTAATTAAGATGTTTGTACTGGTTTAACTAGATCCATGTTAAACTGATTTCTTGAGAGTGGTGCAAGTTTTTTACATAAACGAGTATTTGGCTTCCTTTCCTTTTGATTCCCTTGCAAGTCCCAAGTCATGGTCTGCAGGCCATTCACTGATGGGGTCTGAAGAGCTGACAGGTCACATGGTGCTAATGACCTCCAGCTTGTTTCCAGGCTTTCTGTCTCTTTATTGCTAGGAGGAACTTCAGGTCAGTGAAAACAGCAGGAGAGATGGAGGAGCAGTCAACCTAAGCTGACCTCTGTCTCATGAACTCACCGGTCTGGTGAGGCTGTGTGAGTGACCCTAGAGAACGCCTCTCTCAACATCCTTTACTGCTTATCATCCCACAGCTTTCAGACCCTCTCCCATGAAAATTCCTTATGAATCAGTTAAATTGTGGGACAGCCCATTTAATACCAGAACAGTGCTGTGCTCGTTCCTCTGAAAGCCGTATGAGAACCTATTCTGTTCCTCCAGATTCAGTGCATGAGGATCACTGTTGGATGAGGAAAGAAAGGCTTTGCAATTTGTAGATTCTACTTTTAGTGTTTCTTTACGTATATTAGAAATACTTCTCTTTTGACACTGGGCTGCAGGTCCAATGGACACTTCCAAATTTATCTTTTTAACTCCCAGATCAATTCAATTGCAGTTCAATTTGATTTTTGTAGGATATTTAAAAAAGAAAAAAAAAGGAAGGAAAAGAAGAAGCCAGTCTTGGGACTGTATTTCATCTGTATTAATTGGCATCTAAGGGCTTTGTTTGACTCAGCTGTAACCTTTCAGAGCTTCTGAATGAAGACAAGGAAAGTCAGGAATTAATCTTTATGCTAAAGCTTTTTAAGCCATTTCAATTGCAATATTTCTTAACCTGTAATTTGGCGTAATATTGTGGGGTGCATCATGCTGTGGAACTAACTGTTCTTAAATTGTTCTATATTAATGAGCGAATTTCTCCATTTTAAGGTTATGTCATGGTGAAAAACAGTCTTAATTTTAATGAAACAAATATTTTTCTCTCTTCATGTTTCTATAGTAAATATATCAGCCTAAAGCCTTGAGGGTGCCACTCTTTTTGCAGCTGAATGTCTCACTCATAATTTAATCATTCAGTTGCACAAAGTAAATCTGTAGCCCAAATTACTCTGAAGTGGCTGCTTAGCAGGAGGGACATTTATGTCCATTACACTTTTTTATGCAATGGCTAAGCACAACTAGGGGATGCAACACAATTATATAGCTTTAGCTTTTTAGGAGGGTCATTAGACTGATCAGTGAGCACAAAGATGATGAAAAGTTGAGTGTTGGATCCCTTTCAAGCTTATCAAAATATGTCTACCACTGTTATTTCCAAGGGAAAAGCCACAAGTTGTACAAAAGTGTGGGTTCATAGGCCAGGTGCCAGAAAGGGCTAAGATACCTGTGATCTGACTTAGGAACAATGTTTTCTTCTCAACACTATTGTCTTAGTCTTTGTATACATGATATTTCTAATGCCCGTGCCAGAGTATGCTTAGTGCAAAATGATCTGAAGAGCTATTTAACCTTGTCACTTTGCACGCAAGCGGAGATTTACGTCTGCAGAACAGGAAATTCACTATAATGGCAAACGTCTCAGGCCATTAAACGGGCTGTTGAACACTGCTGAACTTACTCAGAAGGAGTTAAAATCCCTATGTTGCTTACTATGATTCGTTATGATGATTACTTCCTTCTTCTTTGAACTTTTTTTTTGCAGGAGAGGGTATTTAGACCTAAAAACAACAGGTGACAGAACCTGGAAAACGGATAATTGAAGCATGGAGTTCATCCTGCTATGCAGAAAATGATTGTATTTGTGAGTCTGCTCTATCCAAGGCAGCAATCTTCAGCTCTAAAACCAAGCACAGAATACTAGCTGAATGCCAGTGTAAATACCATTAAATTGGGAGTAAATCATAGAATCATAGAATAGTTAGGTTTGGAAAGGACCTGAAGATCATCTAGTTCCAACCACCCTGCCATGGGCAGGGACACCTCACGCTAAACCGTGCCACCCAAGGCTATGTCCAATCCAGCCTTGAACACCACCAGCGATGGAGCATTCACAACTTCCCTGGGCAACCCATTCCAGTGCCTCACCACCCTTACAGTAAAGAATTTCTTCCTCATATCCAATCTAAACTTCCCCTGTTTAAGTTTGAACCCGTTACCCCTTGTCCTATCACTACAGTCCCTAATGAAGAGTCCCTCATATGTTAAAAGCTAGCCATGTGCTTATGTACATGAATATCCCAGTCAGCAAGACTGGGACGAACACTGCTGGTGGGATTCAGCTTGTATCTGCAGCATGTGCACACACACAACCACTTGAGAACAACACAGATACTTGTAATCTGCACTTTTTTAAATTCCCCCAGCTGCACGCTAACAAATGTCATCAGATTCAGCAGACAGCAAATCAGGTAGGCAAAACACAGAAACCTCTTTGAAAATCTGCCAAAACAGAATCATCTCGAGATCTAGCTGCCATTTAGTGCACAGACTACTTTGTGTGACAGAGATGCAGACAAAACCGTGCAAAACAAACAGCTTCATCCAGATACATTTCTAATCAATTCATCTAAATCTTCAGCTGCAGATGAAACCATGGTTAGCAGAGTCCTCTACAAAACTAAATATAGATCAATAAACACCCTATAAACTGGTGAAATAAATCTTAGCAGGGAATCAAGAGTCATGCTAATCTGAGAGGGCTCCTTAGCAAGAATGCTGTCATATTCATTGCTTCTTTTTTAAAGGTACATTTTATAACATCCCTTTATAAAAGGGAAAGATGAGTTCTTTGCAGGTCATCCCTGGTGGAGGCAGAGTCCTTCCCCTGTGCTCATCTCACAGGAAGATGCTACTTTCCACTGCTCCAGTACTTCAGAGTTCCCCAGTATTTAGATATGTCACCTGCAGTTTCGGAACCTGTTAACCTTAAGCCCACTGGCTTATTTGGAGATTTGTCCTTTGAAAAATGCCTCATATTGACAGCTATGGATTTATCTTGGTTAGGACACAGTGTGTTTTCAAAAAATGTATTTAAACACCCTTTTAAACCTCTGGTCTAGGCAGAGTTTGTTACCCTTTGGTGTGACGACTGCGCTTCATATGAGTGATGACATATAAACAGTACACATAAGTAATATAGATAATTATGTATATATAAATATACCTATTTTCTAAATAAGCAACACATACACACATATGTACTACTATTAAAAAAAACTCTCCAGAAGATCCATCAGTTTGGTGCATGACTAGGTAGGCACTTGGTGTTTCAAGTGCTGCTCAAAGATGTGAAACTTTGTCACTGTGGTTTATTTGGGAAATAAACCCCCACAAATCCTGCTGTTTGTCTCATCCAGTGTGATTTTTTTCCTTCTTTACCCACTCCTCAGTGCTGCCTCTAACCCTAGCCTAGATGCTATTTTACTGTCCCTCACAACCTTCAAATCCCAAGTTTGTTATAGTGATTTGCCTTCTGGCTTACTGCCATATTCTCTGTGCAACTCAAGAAGCCTATTTCATTGATACCTCTGGGAGTTTGTTTGCGGACAGGGGCAAGTGGAAATCCCCCGTACAATAAGCTTTTCTTAGCTTTCTTTCAACAATGGAGCATCTAAAATTCTAGCACCTTATCTCAAAGCTAGAAACTTTCAGGACTAAAAGCCATTTGTTGGTGTTTCATTTGGTTGGTTGGCTTTTGTTTGTTTGTTTGTTTAATTCTCCTTATGGCTTTTGCAAGATGTATCAGTGGGAAGGGAGAAGAAAACCCTTATTGTCTAATCCAACCTCTGTGAATATGTTATCCTAACTCTGGGTTGTTAGAGAGCAGTTTAAGCCATGAGACCCTAAAGCTTCATATTGCTTCTTAGAAGCATTAACTTTAAGTATAACCTCTCTTGAGAGTCTTTTGCATATAAATGTGCGATCCATATCTGAATGCTGAATTCTTGGCCCTAGGGATTTTCTTTGGTAACCAAGTTTTCACATTGTGGTTATGGGGAAACCCCCTTTTACTACTTTTGAATTTACCACCTTTTGATTTCAGTGACTATTTCAGCATTTTTACTTTAGCAGATGGGGAAGAGATGCTCTCATTCAACTTTTCCTACACTGCTCATTCTTTCATAGACTTTTATCTTGAACTTTGTTTATCTTCTTTCTAAGTGAAACAAACTCTGTCTTTTCAATTTCAAGCATGCAATGTTACATCTACTATTACATAAGATCAGCATCCATCTAAACAGCAGCAGATAGAAAACACAAAAAGGAACACTGATTTTAAACACACAGTCTGCACCATCTGCCTTAAATTGCAAGAAGTCAATTAAAAAGTTCTTTAGCCAGTATCAGTGGTGTGTAATGGGGGCATTAACTTGATTGCTAATGGCTGGGTTTACATGATGTCTCAAAGCGTCAGTTGTGAGGGCTGGCAGCAGCACAGCATTAGGACTGTGATCATCACTATAAATTAAGTTTATGTTGATGTAATTAGCAGTTGAAAGCTAAAGTAATATTTATATTGATCCTAGTAAAATCAATGCTGCACCACTGAAAACATACTCCAAAATTTCATGTGGCCTGCATCATGGGACTCCAACTGTGTGCTTGTTCCAAAGGATGCGAAGATGGAGTAGCCCAGCGGTTTAGCTGGTGTTCACGGCCTCTGTAAGAGAAAAGCCTGCACCTTTGAGTCCTTTTTCTGGGTGGGGGGGAATGAGGAAAGCCCCAGGAAAATCCATCCTGAGTACAACAGAACTGTACAAACAGCAGGGTGTGATGCGTATGTGTGTTTGCTTTGGTCTTTCTCTGACATGCATTAACAGAGTGTTACTATGTTGATTTTGGTGTGCTAAGACACAGTGAGTGGTTCTCTCTAAGTCCATTATGCAAGCATGAGGAAGTGAGGAGCCTGCATCATTGCCACCAGCTAGGAGCGCACAAGACAAGATGGCCACAGTCCTGTTTCTGGCTTCCACCTATGTTTAATTAGTTTGCTCAAGAGAACGCTACTTCTCGAAATGGGCTCATTTGCTATTTGGATTGCTTCACCTCACCTAGAAAGCTGTCTCATTGTTTAACAGGTGTTTAAGGCTTTGTGCTTTCGGTTCTCCCATGTGTCTCACAAGACATCCTTTCACTTTGGTACACACCTCAGTGCTGGCAACAGGTTACATTAAAACTCAGCTTAATTGCACTGTATAAATAACATTTATACTACAGGAATAGCTACAGGCCCCAACAGAGCCAGGGCCCTCTGGTGCTAGACCCGGTACAAAGAACGAGTTAATAACAGCCTTTGGAGAGAACAACTTAGTGTCTTAATGCCAGATACCCGAGGTATGGGACTTGCCTTGACAAGTTGTAAGCTGCATTTCTGCTGCTCTTGGAGGGGCTGAGACGAGGGTTACTGGGGAGCTGCTGTGTTATTAGAAAACCCAGCTGAACGCCCAGAGCCTCCTGCAAGAACCAGCTGCAGGTTCATCCCCAGATGCCTGGGCTGAAGTCACCCATTGGCACTGCTGCTCCTTACCTGGGCAGCAAGTCACACCAAGCCATGTTCAGCCTTTGTCTTTGGAGGGGATCTCGAGCTTTTTAACTCCTGGACAAAGGACAGAATATGTAGCAATAGCATCTTTTTATTTTTAATTTCTGGCTGCTACACACAATGTGATGTAAGAAGAAGAAATTACAAAAAAAAAAAAAATTCCAACCCACAACACATAATTATTTTAAATTAAAACCGCTAAAAAGCAAAACAACAACAACTGGCCTGAGCACACTCTTCTAATTGGAACAAAACCAGGAAACTAAACTCTCTGCTGGCCGAACTCCACCGAAGTCAGTGTTTTGCTAGCAAAGAACTTGGCTCCAAGTTTCCCAACAGCAATAATAAAGCAATAGATTTATTGCCTGAGTAAAAGAGCAGACGCTGTTTTATGTTTTTCAGCGCTCTGCTCCCAAAGCCTTCCTCCAGGTGAGCCAGAGTGATTGTGATGATATGCTGCTGGTCCCTAAGGAACATGGGATGGTCAAGTGAACCAAACCAGTGAAATCAACTTCAGGCAAAACAGGAAAGTCTGCAATTAAAGTTCCAGATAAATACATGGCCATGACAGTCAGAGGACTTAAATGTTCCTGCCAGTTTTTACTGTGTGTGGCACAGATTAAAGCGTGATTTGGATAAACCAATGCCACCTACCTCTAACTAACAAAATCAGAAATAATCACCTTTTCCATGATGCGTCTGCATGGGCGTGATTCATGTCACACTCACAGAAGAAGCTCTGACAAGAGCCCAGCATCCATGTCACCAACTCCCTTGCACAGCCCACGTAATGAGGTTTTTTGCCTGCATCTGCTCTTCCACTTGGCCAGTAAACCTGTTGTTTCACCGTTCCACTGCTGTTGGGAGAGATTGAGCTTCATTCAGGCGTCCTGAGAGTTTCATGTTGCTGCTTGTGGATGAAACGCCAGAATGCGGGCAAGGGGAGGTCTTCGGTGAAAATACAGCACATGCAATATGTTTTCACATACAGAGATAGTAAGGACCGAAAAAGAGTAAAAAGCACAGCTGTCTGTGAGTGCAGGAATGCAAATTCCCACCTCACGGAGGTTGCTGAACTTCCTGGAGAAAGCAAAGCTGGTGCAAGTGTGGGTACACGGGACACAGCTCAGGCAGGGGCCTGGCATTAACATTGTCCCTGAGGCTCAGGCAAAGGCAGGAACAGCCAAAGTGTAATTTGGCCACAGTCCCATCCCATCGGCTGTACCCCATCTGTAGAGGAGCAGCCATCAGTCTCTGCTGAGTCAGCAGGGGGAGCTGACAGGGGTCTCTGATCACACCCTTCACTTTTTCAGAACAGCAAGGCCGCTGATAATATTGGGGATTTATGATTTCAGTGGTTTCAAGATCCACCGCATTTTATTCCCTCTCTTAAAACATAACCAGGAGATCCAGGGGAGCAATTCTGAGCCTTGTTAATCAGAATGGGCCTTTTAAAGTGTCGCACTGTCAATATAAAACTTTATGAAATTGCATTAAAAATGCCAGCTTTAGACAACTAGCACATTTTAGTAATGTTTTTAAATGTAATCTTACTTTCACCCTTGCTAATGAAAGGGAGATTAACTGAGGATGGACCAAGTCATAGAAAGATGCAGAGATGTGACCCTCTTCTATGGGGCTGGAGATACCCCTTCAGCACCAGCCCCCCTGCCTGTAGCCAAGAGGTCGGGCTTTGCATGGGCTGCCAACTTCTGTGGCTCTGCTGAGAAGGGGGTGACAAGGGGCAACAGGTTATTTAACAGGTGCATGATTTTTCCATGAGCAAAGGGATTTGCCAGCATTTAAAAGGGGCTTTCAGGTGTTATGGTCAATTAAAGTGTTTTTAGTTTGTTCAGGATCCCTTGCTGCAATAACTGAGGTATTTCAGATCCCAAGCTAGCAGTTACACTGATCAGCAATCTCATATAGACACTGCCTGTCTGCAGCCTCGATTCAAAGGCATGAGCTTCTAACACAGCAAATAAAACCTCTGCTAGTAAACAAGCAGCTGCAGAGGGTGGCAAACATACTTTTCTGCACAAAGCACCCTGGCGATCTTGCATCCCTGTGAACCAACCCTTCCCAGTGCTCTGAACTGGGAACTGGGAATTTGGGTTCAGGTGCCTGCCAATGCCCACAGCATTCCCTGCAATCCCAACATCTATCCAATGTGCCATTCAGAAGTTACTGTGCTTTTGCCCAGGGAAATAGCACTGAGTGGAAGACAGGTCTCCACTGTTTAGTCAATTATTCATGTGCAATAAATATACAATAAAAGCATTATACTGATATAAAAAAATGAGGCTAATCAGAAATAACTTCCTGCTTATGAAGAAGTTGGAAGAAAGTCTGTAAACAGAGACCGGTGTGATCCCAGTGTCCTTTACTCTCTCAGCATGTCTCAGAGGTGAGATGTGATACACTCCAGAGATGGAAAATGAGGAGAAAACATAGAGATGGAAACACACACACACACATTCATCATGCAGGAAACTTTGCTGGTATATAGTGTTTTCTATGATTAAAGTGTGAATGCCAACGTAGGAAAATCTAGGACTTATTTAAGTCTTCATTTCTGAATAAGACGCAGCTGAGAAAGTGCCTAGCCCCATGCAAAGAACAGGTTCCTGCCTAAATAGGGACAAACAGAAATGAGCAAGGCAAACTGTTGAGGACTTCGTGTGGCAACCGGTTCCCATAGACAGGAGGCGGCTCCGTTGCCGTGCAGATATTTAAGCAGAGGATTTTCATGAGCATCTTTAAGGATCTGTTTACACTTAGAAGTTGTCATTGCTCATCTCTGGATTAAATCTGATTTCATGTGTGGGTAAAATCCTTCCAAATCACAAATAACCTGCTTTCTTCCCTCACTCCTTTTTTCCCCTCAGATGATCTAGCAGTCTCAGCCTGCTCTAGCTAACTGTTGGAAACAGATGTATTTCAGCTTGGAACAAGCTCTTCTGCAACAGTCTGGAGATGGACACTGCTCCATTTTCTACAAATGGCTTTGCTCCTGGCAGTCATCCCTCTGCCATTGCAACACTTGCGTGTACTCCCCTGGCCTGTGTGTTTGTTCATCTTCAGTGCTCTGGCGCCGAGGAGATGAGGAAGGGCTGCACGGGGAGAAAGGAATGGAGGGCTGCAGGTCTTGGAGCAGGTGCCGGGGGCTTTGCCATCAGGAGCAGTGGAGTGTGCAATTTCCACCCCTTGCCCCCCCATCTGCCTTTACACAAAACCCCTGTTCCCAGGAGGGTGAAAGGGCATTTTATAAATACAATTACGAAACTGTTGGGATCAATACCACGAGGCAGATGGATAGCTCAGCAGAAACAGATAGATTAGATGGTGAGATAAAATAGATTAGTCAAATTGATGTGGGGCTCATGAGATAAGGCCCTTCCGGAGCAGGCGGCAGCAGTGCAGGGGCAGGATGCCTCCATGACCCCCGCACCCCTCCACTGCTTTCCATCTCCTCCCCTCGTCCCGCTTCATGCTACACTGAACCAGAAGAACAAGAAAAAAAAGAAAAAGCAGAGATAAACACCGCTTGGCAACTCAAAGCCCTCTGCTCCCCATCCTCCCCCCTCCAAGTAGGAGCTTTCAGCTGGGTGCTTTTCTTCTCCTTTCTAAGTTGGGGTCCCAAAGTTTGCCACTGACAAGGGAAACAATAGAAGGAGCTGGGAGCTGCGGCTTTGAGCCCAACAGAATTGGGGCCTGCCACTGCTGAGCACTACCCGTCCCTAGAATAAGTGTGGTATAAAAATACTGGCTTGCATTATCTAGGCACATCTAGGAGAATTGCATGAAACCCTGTTTTACTAGGAGGCTTGGCGGAGACGTGTGTGCTGTATACATATATTATAAGCATACTGGCCTTTCTTTTTCATTGCAACATGACTGCTCACACACGTCCCTCTAGCAAGACTGCTGGGAATGACAAATCTACCCAAAACCGTACCTGTCCATCAAAACCCAAGGAAATAATAGCAAATACTCCTTGTGTGTCACACAGCCAATTTACCCTTGCAGGAGAAATCTTAACTTTTGGAACATTTTTGAGTGCTAAATTTCACAATTGCTACTGCTTTAGATTTAAATTCCTTCTACTCCTCCTCCCCCACCCCCCAAGGAAAAAAAGAAGAGAAAATGAAAAATCCAGAGATACTCTGTTTTTATAAAAGCAGTTCCATCAATGGTGCTTGTAAATTCTTTTACCTTAGGCTATGGAGTTCACGACCAACGTGCTGCATGTTACAAAAAAGCCACTCTTGACAGGAGAACAAACACGCCACTTTTTTCAACTCCAAACTACCTCTGCCCTACAGTTTGTGCCACAGCCAGGAATTAATGGATGGGAATTCAGCAAGGCTGAGAGAAGATAGCCCAACTTTGCTTTATGCCCTGAAGGACTGAGACCTCTGTATGCAGATTTTGCCAAGTGGTCAGGGCCCAATTTCTTGAACAGACTCAAAGAAGCACCCCATTTTGGGTTACAGCAGTCCATGGATTTTGCACCCCTCTCTCCGTCCTCCCTGCTGCTCATGTCTGCAGGCTGCTGGCTCTCCTTTCTTTCAACCTCATGGTGAGCTGGTTCAAGGGGCTCAGCTGGGAGAAAACTGTGTTTCAGGAAGAGAGGCATTCAGTGCTAGTTCAGCCCTCTGAGGTGGCTCACTGCTGGCTCAGACCGAGCCAGCTGGGAGGGAATGGGTAGCCAGGGGCAAGCGAGGTGAGGGAGGAGTAACATTTCCCCTTCCAGCGGCTCAAAGGTGATTAGTTCAGCTTATCTATAGCCTTAAATGACACCCTAAGCATTAAGGGGCCCAAACCAGGTGTCTGGCATGAGGAACTGATAAACTTGATCCCTGGTCTTGCAATGAGATTTGTTATTCTCTTATAAAACAGCACAGTTAGAAAAATTTAAGTTTTCTTGTGGCTAATTTCCTTACAAAGATAGACTGAATTTATCAGTTTCCTTTGAATGAAAAGACTAGACAAAGAATACCCACAAAACGAAACCAAACCAGTCCCAGGTTAAAATACTTCTATCCAGAAATCCTAAAACCATAGAGTTTCACAGCGCTCAAGAGACCCTTGTCCAGAACTGTGCTCCGAGGCAGGATTAGCCGTGCTGAAAATCTTCCCTGACAAATATTTCTCTGTCCTCCAATGGTAAAGGCATTGCCTTAGGGAAAGGTTAGCCAAAAGTCTCATGCTTCCATTCTCCCCCACAGTGTAGGCTGTTCAGACTACATCTCCCAAAATGTATGCAGTTCCTGTGAGTTGAGACAGGAGCTGATTTAATCAGGAAAGCTCTGTTAAGAGCATCGCAGAAGACCTCGTACCTCTAGGTATTCAAAGCCCTGCAGCAGCACAGGCACACATTGAAATTCGCAGCATGGCAAAGCAGCCACAGTGAAGTGCATTTGGAGGACTGGCCTAAATACTTTTAGATTTTGACACCCAGCTCTGCTTTTACAGTGTTAAAAGTCTCAGCTGTATCTAACAGGTAGGCACATGTAGGAAGCCCACAGCAATCACCTATCACACATATGATTGCCACAGACTCTTGATGAAGGAAAAGATAATGTATCAGTAATTTCAGTTACTGGCTGACTTGAGCACCTGGCAGCCCAGAAGGTATGGAAAGTGACTTTTGCCCCTGGGTAGAGCAGAAGTATGCAATGAGTCTCCACATGATCAGCATGTGGAGACTCATGCTGATCATGTGGAGCCACGACTCAGCTTCTTGGCTGGTGTTGACATTAGCAACAAAAGGAGGGCTACGGTGAATCTCCATCCTTTTTGGGATGCAGTGGGAAACACAGTGACAAAAGACGAGGAAAAGGCTGAGGTACTTAATGTTTTCTTTGCTTCAGTCTCTAATAGTAAGGCCAGCTGTTCTCTGAGTACACCCCTGGAAGACAGGGACAGAGAGCAGAATGACGCCCCACAATCCAAAGGGAAATGGTCAGTGACCTGCTACACCACTTAGACACACACAGATCTATGAGGCTAAATGGGATCCAACCAAGGGTAATGGGGGGGCCAACAGAAGTGCTCACTGAGCCAATTTCAATCATTTACCAGCAGTCCTGTCTAACCAAGGAGGTCCCAGCTGACTGGAGGTTAGCAAATGTGATGTCCGTCTACAAGAAGGGCAGGAAGGCAGATCTGGGGAATTACAGGGCTGTCAGTCTGATCTCAGTACCAGGGAAGGTTATTTAGCAGATCAACTTGAATTGCCATCATGTGCCACATAAAGGACAGCCAAATGATCAGGCACAGTCAGTATGGGTTTATGAAAGGCAGGTCCTGCTTGACTAACCTGATGTCCTTCTATGACAATGTGAGCTGCTTAGTGGATGAGGGAAAGGCTGTGGATGTTGTCTGCCTAGATTTTGACATCATTTCCTACAGATTTCTCCTGCTCATGGCTTGGATGGATGTACTCTTCACTGGCTAAAAATCTGGCTGGATGGCCAAGCCCAAAGAGTTGTGGTGAATGGAGTTAAATCCAGTTGGCAGCCAGTCACAAGAGGTGTTCCCCAGGGCTCAGGATTATTTAATATCTTTATCAATGATCTGGATGAGTGGGTCGTTAGCAGATTTGCAGATGACAGCAAGCTGGGTGAGAACGTTGATCTGCTTCAGGTTGGGAAGGCTCTACAGAGGGATCTGGACAGGCTGGATCAATGGGCCAATGGTATGCGGTTCAACAAGGCTTAGTGTGGGGCCCTGCACTTGGGTCACAACAACCCCATGCAATGCTCCAGGCTTGGGGAAGAGTGGCTGGAAAGCTGCCCAGAGGAAAAGGACCTGTGGGTGCTGATTGACAGAGCTGAACTTGAGCCAGTTTGTGCTCAGGCAGCCAAGAAGGCCAAGAGCATCCTGGCCTCTATCAGCAACAGTGTGGCCATCAGTAGTAGGGAAGAGATAGTCTCCCTGTACTTGGCACTGGAGAGGCTGCACCTCAAATCCTGTGTTCAGTTCTGGGCCCCTCACTACAAGAGAGACATTGAGGTGCTGGAGCAGGTCCAGAGAATGGCAACAAAGCTGGTGAAGGGTCTGGAGCACAACTCTTATGAGGAGCAGCTGAGGGAATTGGGGTGTTCAGTCTGGATAAGAGAAGGCTCAGGGGGACCTTAACGCTGTCTACAACTACCTGAAAGGAGATTGTAGTGAGGTGGGGGTCGGTCTGTTCTCCCAAGTAAGAAGTGATAGAACAAGAAGAAATGGCCTCAAGTTGTGTCACGGGAGGTTTAGATTTTATTTTAGGAACAATTTCTTCACTGAAAAATTTGTCAAGCATTGGAACACGCTGCCCGGGGAAGTGTTTGAGTCACCATCCCTGGAGGTATTTAAAAGATGTGTAGATGTAATGTTTAAGGACATGATTTAGTGGTGGACTTGGAGTTCAACAGTCTGAGTTGATGATCTTGAAGGTCTTTTCCAACCTAAATGATTCTATGACTCAGTTCTATGACCAGCAGAGCAGCACTTTGTTGTCCAGAATTTAAGCTGCAGAGAACCTGAACTATTATGTTAAAAGTATTCATTTATAATATGTTACTCATATCTGGTTATATAATAAGTTGAAACTCTTTCTCCCTCTACAAATATGGTTTCTATCTGATTCAGAGCAGTTAATATACAGAAAAAGCTACATTAGGGGAAAAAAGAGGCTGGTCAGCTGTTCAAAGGTGTGATATCTATGAAAGAAGCCAAGTCAGAGAAGTGTAAGTGATTAAAGTGGCCAAGTTAAACAAGATACAATTAAAGCCACTGCTTCCCCACCATCTCCACAGAACTTCCAAATAAGGCTTTATGAATCCTAGGGGACCAGGTTAGCCCTAATTGTATCTTGTTTAACTTGGCCAATTAAACAGCAAACTCTTCTTGGACTTGGCCCTGCCTGTAGATATCACACCTTCTTTGCTTCTGACTGCTTTCTCCACTTTTTGAAGCATGTATACCATATATTTTTATTAGCTCTTGGGAATGTGTTTCTAAAAATGCCCTTTGGTTAATATCAATCACAGCTATACAAACACTATTTTCAACTGTATGCCATTTCCCTGGAATAGTGAGAATTGCCATCCTGAGCTGTGATACCCTCACCTGTAGAGTGAACATTGATTGACTTTTCAGAAGGATTTGGGTAAAGACCAGAAACACCTCCTGCCTCAAGTCCCCATTTGCAGCAGGCTGGAGCTGAGCTGCGTGTGAGGAAAGTTAGCTGGTGTGGCAGACATTTAGGACAGACAGAGCTGTTACTTTCCAGAGGAGACAACTGGTAACACCAGAATGGAAGAAGAGGTAATTGCATTTCCTCTGGGATAAGCAAGCGAGAGGGAGAGAAATGGCCTCCTTCCCCTATAGATTACCAAAAGATGGAAGGGAAATGAGAAATTTGTTACTGCTTTTTGATAATTAAACTCAACATTTGGAATTTTATATGCCTCTATACCAGTAAAACGCACACAATGTTTTTAGGGAGCAAAGTGTCTTCTGCCTGCAACAGGACTTCCTGGGTTTTTTTTACCTATCTTGAAGCAGAGGAAACAATCATTGCAGTTATGCGAACATTCAGACAAAGATCTGAAGCTTCAAAAGCTCATTTAGTGCTAAATTTTACTAGCAGCTACTCTACATTTGCATGAGGACTACACACTTCACATTAACACCAGCCTTAAAAGTTCCCCAGATCAGAGGAAACCCTTAACTGTCTATTAAACAAAATGGTACACAAATACTCATCTTTTACAGAGGAACAAAGTAATCGTTCTTCCTACTTTGAAGAGGGGGAAATGTGCAAAATGACCAGAAAAGCTGATGACTGGGGCATGCCAAGCCCCAGAGCAGCATCACACCACCACCACCACACTATGCCACAAACGGGCACATCTGAGGGACAACACATCCTCCTCTCAGGAAGGAGAGGAGAAATGGGCATCCACATCTCTAACCCCAGCTCTGTTCAAGACTCATCTCAAACAAGCACCTCCAACTCATTTTTCCATAAGTAACACAAGGACAAGGCTTCCATAACTCACTGAGGAGTGATAGCACCTAATGTTTTCATAACACCTTGAAAAAGCCGGGTATCACACAAGTGTATATGGATTGCTAGCAACATATCTATAGCATGTTCTAGGTACCAAGAAGAGCATGTGCCTTTGTCCAGGGGTGCAGTAACAGCACAATCAGGCTCCTGATGAATTATGAATGACTAGAAAACACTCTTTTTTGTACTGCTTTGCCTTCCATTACTTAAAATCAAACTGCTACTGATAAACTTGATTAAGAGTACATTTGGAAAATGTTTTGATTGCTGTTTGTTGAAGTTTCCTACACATTAAAATGCTAAAGAGTTAAAAAAAAAGAATCATGCATGACAAGATGCCTAAGGAAGTATGCTAAGTAATGCAGAACAGTAATAACGCTGCTGGAGTGCCTGATGAGAGCTTCACCCGCTTGTACACGGGAATCACCAGATGGCACTGTAACAACACATAGTTTTTCAAATTCTTTCTCTAACTGGGTAAGAATTGCTGGGTTAATGAAGAAACAATAACTTCTTGTTGTTATTGTGAGTAAGTCGTTTTGGAGTGGTGGTGAGAAGGACAGCTACGAAAGTTAGTTGCTGCTTCTGGCCTACTTTCATCTAAACACTGGGATTGACCTATGGGTGGTAACTCTGTACCTGCCTGGATGTTGCTTGAGTAGCTCTGTCTTATGTGCACAGCTACATAAAGAAGGTACACTAACAAGCAGAGTCTCTAAGTCATCTTCATTTTGTCTTTTAAAACGTTTTGAAACATTCTTTTAGCAGGCAATATAAATAACGAAATATATAGTTATGTACATACATACAGTTATGTACAGACATATACATATGCACATCATTTGAATTAATCAAAACATGACTTCCCGAAGGTTACGAAGCGAGGCAGTGGCAGAGCAAGAAATGGAAGCCAAGAAAACTCTCTAATAAACAGCTGTAACAGAAGTACCTTATTCATGTGTGAGTCACTAACACATACTTACTCTGATAACAAATAATGCATTTTTGGGGAGAGTCTCGGTTTTGATTTATGTTACAGTTTCAGTAAATGTAGAGGAGCTGCCAAATTTGCCTGTATAAATCCCAGTGATCTCATATATTTTAATCAGAAGTTTGGGGTAAATTAGATAAAAGGAGCTTTCCCTCCCTCTTTCATTTTTTTACCTTATTAATGCAGCGCTCTGGCATAAGGCTCTATTTTGAACGCTGCTGGAGGAGCGGGCATTTCTGAAGCCTGTTTATGACAAGATATAATTAATACTGGGAAGGAATTAAAGGAGATTTAGAGAAAAAATATTGTACACGTTTGGAATTAAATAACAATTTGGCCTCATTAAAACAGGTTTCCATTTGTGACTAATTTTATTCCTGGTTACAAAGGCCATCGTTTGTCTGAGCAAAGATGAAAAAGTAGCTGTTAACATAGTGCAAATGAGAGTGAAATTGGAAGGGACATGTATGTTAATGAGCATCCGAGTGCCCTACAGTGTGCAAAAGTGAGCAGGAAAAAAAATAGAAAATGATTCCCCTGATATTGTTGAAAAGCTAATGATTATTTGACATGGCAAGGAATGCCCTGAACCTGCAACGTGCTCTACATGAAGATACAATTGTTTGCAGGATCAGCTGCCACCTTGGAGCACTTCGAGGACAATACTAATTTCTTGGTAGGATATTAATTATTCATTTGCAATTTTGGAAATAGTTTCATTTCCTTGCAAGGGAAGATCCGGCAAGGAGTGGCCATTAACTGTGCACTTAGAACCTATCCTGGGTACGTGAGCTTTGGTGTCTGTGGCGATCTGCTTAGCTAAATCCCTGGATGCATATGCAAGTTGTTGATTCTCTCCCTGGGTGCAGAATGTGTCATTGGGCTTGTGAATAAGCAGACAGGCTGAGGCACATTTCATGCAGATTTATGCAGTGCACACACTCATCAAGGCCAGGGTAACCACATCATCCTAAAACCTGAACAGAATTTGGCCTATTAGAATTGCGTTAGAAATCTACTGTATGGTTTTGTGCATGGGACTCTAAAATTGGTATTGAAACTCCCTTTCAGTTAAACTGAAAACTAATTGAAAACAAAGATGCCTGAGTCCCCTCTTACCAACAGCCCAAGCACTTGGACATCAAAGGGACTAGAGGAGCCCTGTCCCCCTGACAGCGACTTAAACAATAATAGATCTGTCCCTTTTGAACAGTTTGTCCATAAACAGGAGGGCAGTGCTGAGGGCAAAAAACATGCAGGAAGGACACCATTTGCTGCTCCCAGCATCAAACTCCATTTGTTCTGTGTGCACACAAAATGCCGCTATGTATTCCCCAGTGTTGCCCACTGGCACCCTAGCTATTTTGTGTGCAGCCTTGTTGGTGCCTTGTACATGTCCACAAAAAAACTGAGCATTTTTGATACTTCTCTGCTCATAATAAAAACCAAACCATCTCCATCAACTTGGAAAATATCACGGAAACTTTGTTGCAAATTGCTGGCCAAATGTGTTTGCAACAGACTGAATTTGCAATGGATTTCTTGTCTGAGGCACACTGTTTGCTGTGAGGGCAAGAGAAATGGAACTTGAAGCTCAAAAAACCAAGCTTGGGTAGGAGTTAAGCCTGGAAAGGCATTTCTACCCGCTCCCAAGCAATGCCACAAGCAGAAAGAGAGCTCTTGGACACAGTGCCAACCTAAAAAGCACTATTATCTCTAAAGCGACTATTTTGCCTGGTTGCTGAAAATCTAAATGGGGGTCAGTAATGTCTCAATCCAAGCTGTTCTATTGTTTTAAACATTGCCGTGTTTATTTCACCCCTTCCCATTCATTATGCAAAGAAACACTGTGAGATAAACAAGAAGCATGAATAGTTGTGTGAAGCCTGCCAGAATTCCCAAATATTTCATTTTTTGGCCCCCCGGAATGAATTCAGTCTCCAGACCACCTAATTAGAGAACAAGCTGGATGTTGTAAATGTGTTTGGCCCAGATTACAAAAACTTTTTGCACTGCTCTGCTAACAAAATCTCCTCAGTATTCTCCCATTTTTTAGATCACACCTTGCCAGGGTGGTCTTGTACTTGCACTCCAGCCAGCAGCCCATGGAAATACTGATTCAGTGATGGCACTTGCAGTGTCTGCCAGACATAGAGCCTTTAGAGACCCCATGGGTACCTCTCGAGATAACCGATAGGCTGTCACCCTCACAAAGGGTTTGGAGACAGAAAACCAGGCTCAGTAAGGGGTTTATCTAACACTGCTTACAAACTGCTGTGCAATCAAATAACCTTTCTTTGAGCTTCATCCTCTAATAACATGCAATTGTTGAACAGATAAGTGTGTTACAGATAGTTGATTCACCCAACAGGGTCCAGGAAAGTCAGCCATTTACTGGGATGTGTAGTTCAGCCATGTAAAGTATGGGATAATTTTCCTGAGGACCACATCCACAGGGTATCAGACTTCACAGTGTGGCATTAGATGCATTGCCCTGCTGAGACAAACTTTTTATTTTCTTTTCCTTTTTTTGTATCTTTCTCCTCTGCCTTTAACACCATGCCTCCTCTGTGCTCTGCGCAGGTATAGTTCGCCAGCCTGCTTCAGTCCTTTGCTGGTGTGAAATTAGTTCTTGCCCCCAGCAGAGTCCATGGGCTAGTCATATGCCCCTGATTTTGCTTCACTTTTCTTTGTATTTTCTAATTCAGTCTTCTTTTCACAGCTTCTCCCTAACAGGCTTATTTTAGAAATTCCTTCTTTTTTTGTGTTCATCAGATTTCTTGCACTGGCTAGGAAGAAATACTACATGTATTCTGATTTATAGTGTTGTCTTACATGATCTCCAGATTATGTATTTTTATATGCCAAAGCAATAGGCTATTAAAGTTGCTATATCTGAAAATATGGATTCGTCTTTCTTCATTCAACTGTCTGCCTGGGCATAGAGCTTCCCAACTCTACTACAGGATTTAAAGTGATAATGACAATCAAATATTGATGGCACATTTTCATGGCAATTGTTTTACTGTGATTGAAACTGTTGTACATAGTGCCCATGTTTCAGTCAACATTCACAAATGCTCTATTTCTGTCACTGTATTGATGTGTGGTTGTTCATCCTTCCTGGCTGAAAAATGAGAGGAAAAGCTCTGATTGTGTTCCCATGCTAAGCTGGATCAACACAGTATTTCCAGAGAACTGGGAGTTTGCTACTTCATTCTGGAGAAGGAGAGAGTGAAGATGCATCTCTCCCTTAAACCCACTGCTCTCGGTTCTGATTTTCCAGCAGCTGGCAAAAAAAAAAGCCAAATCATGGTAGAAAAGTTCAGTAAAGAAATAAACTCTAAAGTTCATAAATTCCTTTTTCACTGTGAAAATACTGATAGTCACTGATACCTACTCCTGCAGCAGACAGTCCCTGCTTATACATTGCAGCAAAGCAGCACCACACTAGTAGCACACTAGTAGCACCTAGCAGATCAACAAAAGACTTTACAGGACCTGTCACACCTTAGTGAGCCTACAGCCTAAAACCAAACAAGGAGCCAGACAAAAAAACAAAACAAAGCCAAAAAGAAGACCCAGTGTGATCACAGGCCACGCTTTCTACCATTCCGCCTCTCTGAGAAATTCAAGCCATCAGAAATCCCATTAGGCATTCCCCTAAACACTAATTGTTGCCTTTCACCTCAGTTTGTCCTAAGATAAACAAGAAAAGTTGCATCACAGGTATTTACACCATCCCCTTCACCACATACACTGGAACTGGAGACCCCACGAGGCTTCCTCAGGGAAATAGAGTCTCCACAGGTCTTCACCAAAGCGCTTCTGTGCTAAACCCCCCTCTCCACCTTCAATCTCCCTCCCCTCATGTAGTCACATATGACTGCTTGCGCACAGCTGAGGGTCCTGGTCTGAAGAGAAGAAAAAGACAGGTTTCACTTCAGTTACGTGTTGCAATTTATCTTTCAATCGTTAGATAGCAAGCATGCAAAACATTGCTCGGATTCTAACTCCACAGTATGAAGCGTCACATGAGCCTCAGAGGAAAGGAAGGCTTTCAGCCTTGTTTTATGACAGGGAAAGTCTGGCTCCTCGCAAAGTTTATATGAAGTCGCCAGGGGAATAAAAGAAAGGAAAGAGATTGCTAGTAACGTACTCTCTCTCGGAGGTTCTTTCTCAGCATGTCTTTGTCCTGGACACACATTTATTTATTTATCTGACTTCAAAAATTCATGCTGTTTCACAAACAATTTAGCAGCAGACAAGAACCCTGCTGAATATTTGCAGAAGTCAGGCAGGTTTACCTTTATTTCCAAATGACAGGACTGGTTTGGCTGGGGGCCCCTGCAAAAGTAATCCAATGTTGTTATTGTTACTAAGTTGTCCTGAAGAAAGTTGGAGGCGGTTTATCTTTTACAGCACTCCTTTCTAATGAATTGGCAACACATCTGACTTGGGTCCTTGTATAGGGCCTCCCTTGAGCCCTCTCACCCCTACTTGTTACTGGCTTCCTGCTGATTTACAACAAAACTTTGACATTTGGTCTGCTCCTTAATAAGGGCCTGTGACATTGCCCAGGTATGAAAATGGAGAATAAAATTACGTGGGTTAAAAATGATATAGCTCTTTGAAGGTGGAGACAGCAGAACAGGGCTTCAAAGTCTGCAGAGAAAAGCGATACCCACAGAAGGCTCTTTGTTCGCACGGCTTGGCAGGCATAAATCTCCCAGCTGTGGTCCTTTATACCACCTCTAATTATTTGAAACTCATTTATCATTTGAGCGTCAAATAATTAGAACTGGTATAAAGAAACAGAAAAGAAGAAGGCAGGAAGGCAGGCAGGAAAAAAGGGAACGGAAGAAACAGATACCATAGGCCATTCAATTGGGTGATTTTGAACAGGAAGACCTTATTGAATTATCTTGATAAGGTGACTTGAATAATTCCTGAAGTTCAGGGAAAAGCAATGCAGGGCCTTTACTGTTTGTATTACAGGAGTATCAGAAACCTGTGGGCTGCAAAGGAGAATACGAATTCAGCAAAGAAGATTTAAATTAAGCATCAGAGCCGTGATAACTCCCTGAAGTTCCTGTTTGAAAAAGCAGTGCTGTTTAGGAGTGCTGTCTACAATTCAGTACAGCGTTACAGCTCTCCTGAAAAGGAGCGTAGGTGCTCTTGCACACAGTAAATGCCAACCTAATTGAGTTCCTGCACTGTAGCATGAGCAAAGCAATGATCAAGCACTTTGTTCAGAATTTCCTGAAGGGCTCAAATCCTGCCCTGACTTACCCTTTTTTGCAAAACCACTAACTTCAAAAGGACTGCATGGGTTAGCAGCAAAACCAGACTATTTCATGCTGGGTGGTACTTTATTGGCCTGGCTAGGAGCCAGTGCAAAAGTAAGCCGGTGTTGTTATTGTTACTCAAATGTTCTGAAGTTCTTCTATAGAATTATATAGCAATATTCACTCTCCTTAGTCTTCATTTATTTTACTATTTTTCTGCTTTCTGAAAAAATGTAATGCAAAGTAAATTTGGTCAGGATAGCGGGAAGACAACATGAGTTTTATGGAGAAAATCTGTGCCTTTCTAACATGACATTGGTATCTAGATCGGTGGCAGCAAACAATGGACAAAGGCAAGGGTATCACTTTGTTTGCACTTACGAAAATTCCCTTAGAAACAAAGAAAAGGATGAGAGGAAAAAGATATTAAAATTTAAAAAAAAAGAAGGCATAAAGCTGGCTGGGAAACAGAAAACACACACGAGGAATGAATTTCCAGAGTTATGCAATGGGATCTGTGTTATCAGGTACAGGGGTCAGCACACTGTAGCTACAGGTGCCAAAGATATCACGCAAAGGTTTCCAATGGCCCCCAGGAGGACGGGAAAGGAGGAGCAGCCGTGCATCTGTGAGAGGCAGCTGCTCCCTGCTCCCACCAAGCTCAGTCCTGAGGGGAACCGTGAGCTGAGTGTGCCTCTTGCCAGGACCCACGTCCTTATCTCATGCCAATCAGCCGACGGGCAGCATTTTGCCTAGTTGAGCAACACTGCTTGGCGCCCCTAGACTTCCTTCCTAACCCTGTTTTTAAGCTGTAATTTGGGAAAGCAACTGCTGTCCAGTATGCCACTGTGAGCCCACTGAGGCAGTGACTAGCCTAGAAAGGTGAGCCTTTCCAGAAGGCTCCAAAATAGGGCTCCAGGGCTGCCTATGAGGGACTGGAGGGGGAAGCAGGACAGGAGGCATGCTGATAGAGGAATGCTAGTGTTTTTGATGAATGCCTGCTGGGACTGAGAACAGCAACCCAGGTCAGTGAAGAAATGCTCAGATGCTCAAGGCAGCAAGCAACAGATCAAATACCCTGCAGCAGAGGTCTGGGCTCACAATAGCCTTAAGTGCTGTGTCTGGGAGCCTGAGCCCAACAAGCAAACTGTGAATGTACTGGTCTCAGTCCATTGGCCAGCCCCAGATGTCCTTCCACTTCACATAGCCATGCCTCCAGCTTGCCTTGCAGCCCTCTCCTCCTCCTTGCCTCCAGCTTGCCTTGCAGCCCTCTCCTTCTCCTTACCCTCTTCCTCCTCTCAATGACCCCCTGTGCTAAAAATACCCCCCTGCAGCACTTGGTACAATAGATAAGCCTGGCAAAGCTCTTGTGGGAGACGCTGTGGCTTCACATCTGCTTGTTAAAAATATCACATATTATTAAAAAAAAAAAGTTTCTTGTGACTAATTTCAACAGCAAACCATATGGTCTTTTTACTTCTCCTGCACTCATAATAATTAAATGGCTAATTTCCCCTCTTAAACTACCTTCGGCCCACAGAAAGAAACAAAGGAAATCACAGCTATTCAGCTACAAAACATCTTGTTAAAGCACAGCAAAGAGTTATGCAATTAACCCCACAAAAGCCGGAATTTCACAGTTATATCTAACACTCCGAGTTAACAAGAACAGGCTTTAAATTGAGCCTTTTTTGTTGTTGTTTCTGTTTGCTGGCACAGCAGTCACAGTTAAGGTCAGGTGTCAGACCAGATTTAAGCCATAAATGTCTGTTTCCTAGTTTTTTGTGAGCCAGAGTCAGCGCCTTATTGTGATTTAAATCAGTCGCTGGGTGCTTTGGAGGAGGCTTCCATTAAACTGGGGAACAAAGAATATGATTGCTTTCACGGCACAAACGCCTGCGTATCTCCCGGTGCATTGTACGTACTGCAGCAAGAGCCCTTGACGCTGGTGTGCCGTGTGCGTGACCAACGCGTTTTAGAGCTTCATTTTGTGGCTGTTTCAGGGCAGTTCAGTCCTTGCCAAAGGCAACTGCCAGCTCCTCCCTGCCATGGCCTGCCCAGCCCAGCGCTGCTCAGCCGTGCTCTTCTGTCATCCACCTGCACCAGAAATGTCTGATTCTGCAGTCCCACTTGGAATTGCCCAGGAGCAGTGGAATGCTGGAGATTTTCAAGTTATTTTTTTGCGAAGCAGCTGCGATGGTCCTAGAGAGTTTATTAAATTGGCTGAAAAGATATTTGAAGCAGAGAAGTAGTCCTTCATGCTACAGACTCAGAGCAAGTCAAAATACAGCAAAGGAGACCATGCTGCAGACTGATACTCCCGAGTCAGCCTCTGAGCATCATCTCTTCTTACAGGGTGAGCAACTCAGTGGCTACCCCCAATGGTGGCAGCTTTGCTGCAAAGCCAAAGCACTTATGTTTTCTTTCTGTTACCTTTCATTTCCTCCTGTTCCTGGTTAAACAACCCCAAGGTCTGTAGTGTGGGACGTACCAGTGGAGCCTGGTAATCCCTGTGAAGGACATTAGGATGCCACATGAGGACATACCCCCAGTACCTAGCCAAGCAATGAGGTCTGCTGGAGGAGCAGCAGTTTCACAGAGGAGGATGCTGGTGATACGGCACAATGAACAGCAATGTAATTGCATTCAATGAGACAGAGTGATGTTTCTGAACTTGACGGTTTAGGTGAGGGTGCCCATTCACCTGCTGTATTGGAGTGCTCAGATGGGCACTTAGGAGATTAAAATGGATATTCGGGTTCCTAAATGCCTGTCTGAAAATTAAAATTTAGAACTGGGTGCCCTCATTTAGGCAATCAGATTTGAAAATTAGAGTTAGAGATCGTATGCCTGAGTATAATTTACAACGCAGACTCATTATGGATATTTTTATGTTTAAGAAAATCCTTCCTGACTGGCAACGAGGCGATGACCAGGACTGTAAAGACCAAAGAAAACTGTGAAGGTGCTGGGCAATTTTCTTGATAAGATGAGCCACTAGATGACACTTTGCATAATATTATAATGGACTGAACATTTCCATGCTACATTTTAATTTTCTAGCTTGGTAAAGCCTATTATGGGCTGGTGCCAGGCAGCCCACAGACCATAAAGCTAACTAGGGCCTTGCTAAAGCACGTGCCTTCCTGATAAGGTAGGTGGCCTTTAGCTATGTCTCACCTATCGAAACAGCAGAAAGAAAACAGTCAGCAGAGAGAAGAAATAAGCAGAGAAAGGATTACCACAGGGCAAAAGACAGAAAAGGAGGGAGCTGAGAACTGGCTTGGGGAAAGATGTGGTGAAGAGGAGACATCACACATGGAGGAAGGGCTACAAGGTGAGGCACGAAGAGATAAGGAAGTGTAAACAAAGTAGCAGTGGGGACTGAAGAGATAGAACAAAAATGACAAAAATGAGAGTGAGAATGGGGAGGAAAAGGTTAGTAGAGTTAGGGAAGATGGAGAAGGGCAGAAGAGAGAAGAACAGGAGAGTGCCACTTGGCAAGAATTAGAAGCTAATTATCCACTCAAATTCCACACCAAAAAAAATATAGTAATATAAAACATCATATTTCAGTCAGGAAGAACGATCCTCATGTTTTCCCACCTTCAAAGCCAAGAGAGAAGAATGAACAGGGGAGAGCAGACAACATGATTGTGTGTTTCAAGTTGTTTTCTTACATTTCAGACAGTTTCTGTATTCAGCTTTAAATATAAAACCATAGCACAATCAAAAGATGTTGTTCTATGAGGTACATTTGCCTCTGATTAAAGAATTGAATTTAGAAGGAGATGTAGCTCTCTGTACAAATGGAAAATAGCTAATTTAGGTTTCTTACATTACACGATTTATCTATCGCTATTGAAGAAACAAGTCAACAAGTCCACTGGAATTTTCTTGACCATTTATCTGCATTTCTCCCTGTGATGTAGATCTAAATACTGCATTTTTTCACCCTGGACTTTCTCTATGCCCCAGCTGGGGAATGACTAAGAATGTAAGCTTTATCAGAAAACGCGGCAATGTGCAAGATTACTTACACCAGCACATTTTAGGTTGGGCTGGTTTTGGGGGGATTTTTTTTATTTTATTTTAATTCTCTTTCTGAATGACTTGTTAGTATTTAGTAAAAAAAAGTGAATTCCTTTCAGTTGAATGTTTTGCATGAAAGTGCATGACAGCCATGCCCAGTGGAACTGCAAGCATCAAGGGAAGCTTCAGTTCATCCTGCTAGTTGTTTAGCAGCCTGTTTGCTACCACTGGTATTTAAGCAGAGCAGACTAGATGGTATTACAGCTCTGCTATAGCATCCATGCAGCACAAGTCACTAAAATACACAGATCCTGAAGGTAATTGATATTTCACTCTTAATGTGTTTGGCCCTGAGTTGTAACCTGGAGAAATGTGTATCTGTGTAGACAGTGTTTTGTGAAAGCAAATAAATAGGTCATATACACTGGGCAAAATAAAGGCTGTTCAACCTACTCTCCACCCCCTCCAGACTCAGGAATCTCCAATTCTTAGGATAGTTGCAAGAGAGTTCAACAGATTTTCAGGAGCAGGAATATATGAGATATTTGAAATATGAAAGGAGCAGATCAAACACTGAGGAACCTTTTTCTTCCTTTGCTTACTGCCTTTTGTTGCTACCTTTGCCTAACATAAGAGAAGGCTAGTTTAATATTACAACACAAGACAGCGGTCATAGAGGTACTGTATAGGTAATGCTTACTGATGACTTCTGACCGGCAAAGAAAGTCAGTTAGTCTAAGTGCAAAGGGAATTTTTTAGCTTTTCTCTGCTGTTGAGGTGTCTCATGTTTCTGCTGTGGCTCTTGGGAATATCCTGCTTAGAAACCAGTCACATAACAATACCAGAAAAAAAATGACTTTCAGGAGCGTGAAGACTCAAAGAATTAGTAAATGTGTAAATCCACCGATGGTGGGAATGCAGCACCTTAGTGTCACTTACAGATGCAAACAGAAAATTACTGGGTGCAAATGGATCTCTAATTATAGCCCACTCCTCCACAGCTAACATATTGCCAACATTAGCTTCACAAAACATTTTCACTTTCCCCTAGGGATACCTGCTTCTGTTTTGGAAATAAGAAATCACAGTTGCTTGGAATCTAGAACATGGCAAAGTCATAACAACAGAACAAATTAATCTAATTTAACAATTAGATTGGTCATTTTTAAAGGGGGAAATCAGTTTACAATTTCCATCTGTCCCCATAGAAGTCAAAATATGTTTTGACTTTCACATCTGTGTCTGACAATCATAATCCATAATACAAACAGTAATAAAATTTCCCTGCCCTATGACAAAGAGGCACCCAGAAACGCAAGAAAGTGTTCATCAGTTCCCTTTACCACCTCACCAAATGCATGTTGAAAGACACATACTGCTGCCATAGATGAGCCCCACGGCACCTAAATGTATTTACTCCTTAAAATGTGATTTTAGGCTCCTAATTCTCAACTTGGAAAACTAGGAATGCATTACTGTCCCAACACATAGCATGTTTGGCTCCTTCTCCAAAGGCTGGCATCCAGTTTCTGCACCTAAAGTGAGGTGAGTAGGTTGCTTCGCAGCCATTCCCTGCAGCCATTTAGTGGCCTCTCCAAACTGCTACTTGTTTTAAAGCAACTGGAGGTCTTTGCAACTTGAAGTCTTTGCTTAAAAGATACATACAGCCATTCCCAGGGAATGGCAAGTCAAAAGAGCATGACTTTTCTGGGAATACAGGTATAGGGCATTATCCAAGCAAACACTACTAACAGTTTTCTTCTATCAGCGCTCATATTTGCACACGAACAAGAAGACCACGTGGCAAGGTGGAAGACATAACTCAGGCATATCCCATTCAACTCCAGTGTAGAAAGTGACAGCAGAAAATCTTGAAATTCCTAAGCTGAATTTTTCTTGCTTCATCAAGGCTAAAAATTTTATTTTTATATTGATTGCCTCTTGCATTCTGAGGTCCTTGAACAAAGGGCATTTTATAAATGTAAATTTGATGGACTGATACATTTATATTCATGAGAACATAGGTGGGACTAAGCAGGTTAGTGTTAGTTTACACTCCAATTTTGTTAATAATAATCAGGAAAAGGAGGGATTAATGGCTCACCCTTGTAATCTAATCATATCAATGCTATCCACTAACCTGGACAATACAAGAACATACCTGTTATGTCAGGCTTGCATAAGCAATGATTTTCCAAATCCACAGTTAACATTTAGAAGACACTGTGTGGGTTTTGGCATTCGTTTTCATCTACCATTTGCTGCAGAAACATTTATGTATAGCAACATGCAAACAATTGAGGGTTCATATCACAGAGGGGATAAACTATGAACGTGAACAAAAGAGAGATGAATTTACACAACTGAACCATGGGTGGACAGCAGGCATTCATGCCATAGACAAATATAAAATGAGAAAAGAAATTGTAATGCAGCTGGGTTCAAGCTCGTTTGCCTAGGCAAGGCTCAGAGCAAAGTGTATTTATGCCACTTGCTAAGCACTAGGGAAAGCGTGGTAACCCCCTAGCAGCAAAATCCATGCTAAGAGCCTTCCACATTGCATAGCTACTCCGGTGGTCCACTGACAAGGCTTGTTGTAGGAACACTGACATACACCATACATCTTTATTTTATCACCCAGGCTTTCTAACCTTGTCTGGAGCAGAAGCACACATGTAGGGATAACATGGGCAGCTGCTGGCACCCTGTCTGCATTACTTGCATGGTGGTCCTACCTCCGATTGTCCCAGTGTTTCTAGCAATCACTGGCAGCAGGACAACAGTAGGAGGTTTTTCAAGCAATATCGTCCCACTGTACAACCTCCAAACTGACCATTTTCCTCAGTGCGAGTGATCTTTGGTTTTAATTGAACTAGCATCTAACCCAACTTCCCCTGAAGTTGTTGGGTAGGAGATAGGTCTTTTGTCTCTAGCTGGAGATAGTGCTTTGACCACTGCGGGGAGGAAGCGTGCATTGAGCCTGACATCTGTCAGAGCCTGTAGCCCTCTGCTTGTCTGTGCCAGGAAACGCAGTCCAATTTCTATGCTCCTGTGGTCTAACTGACAAGCTGATTTCTCAAGCCCCTTCATAACACTTGAGGCTAACATCCTTCTTTCTCAGGGACGTTTCTTACAAATCAACATGATATCAAAACTCTGAGGCTGGTGCTATAATGGTGACAGGAGTTCCTGTTCTGATGCTTTTAGTCCCAATTTTTACAAAGGCAGCTCGGATGTAGGCCACCACACGTATTGCTCCTGCTTGTCCTTTCACCAGCACATAGACCAGAAAATGGCTTGAGCTTGATGACACCAGAGTAAAAATGCAACCACCCTGACAACCTCAGGCCTCTAAGAGCCACTGCCATCCGCACAGCTACGCAAGAATTAATGAAGTAGTGGGAAATGAATGCCTCTGTGTACCTCATCTTGTATTATATTACATTAGTGCAAAAATGGCCCAAGTGACCTCATGGAGCACTTGTGTGATGAGAACACCCTTGTGAAGCTACAGCTGTTTTGAACTATTAAACATTCATAAGCCAGACATGATTTCTCTGCAAAGCTTCTGCTAAATGAGTGGCTACGTATTGCATTAGCATTCCCAGATGCCCTCCCTCGGCTCAAGCAGCCTGGGGGTAAAAAGGCAGGAAGGCTCTGGGATGCACTTCTGTGCCTGAGAACTGCAGTGCAAATCACCCTAATTGTTTGTTAGAAGAACAATGATCACTAATTAACATTGTTAAAATGTCATCAATGATCACTAATTAACATTGTTAAAAATTTGTTAACAAAGGAAATTTAACAATATCTTAATTAGGAAGGATTTCTAATTTGTGATATAGAGCATGTTAGACAAACAAGGCACAACTCTCCCTTTGTTTTTCAACTCTGCAGCAAGAGAGATTACATGATACGACACAACACATTCTGCATTTGCCGTTTATCATTCTATGTCCTCAACACACTTCTGCTGTATAATTACAGACGGGGCTAATTTTACCTGTGTTATTGTTTTCCCTGTAATTTAGAGAGAATAGGCCACGCTGATGCTATGTGATTTAGTCTGGGGCAGACAACTGGCTTTTTGCCACAGGACTACTGCTCAGATGTTACTGCAATGAAGTACATGCATTGCAAAATAAGAAGAACCTTTTCAGTTTTTAATTTACTTAATGATATGGTGTGAAGGTTGCCGCTTTCTTCAGGCTTTCTTTTTCTAAATGTAATTTATCCACAGCCACTAACCTTTCAGGGCTGTGTTCTACTTCAACGCCACGGTACATTGCTGGGAAAAGTCCCCTCCTATTATCTATTATTTAATTATTAAAAAGTGCCTGCTCTGCTTTCATAAATTATCTGTGTATCAGGGATGTCAGCTCATGAGGAAGAAACACACACATGCATGCAGGCTTTGGAGGTTATGAAGCTAATTATTCCTGATGGAAAATAACTAATAAATTAAAAAACCTGAAGATATTTCAGACAGAGACTGAAAAGACTTTGAGAACTTCTGCAGTAATTTAAAAGGAGAACAGATAAATTGGCACGCTTGCCTCAGTTACACACTGCCTGGCAAGTACTCCAAATATCTGACATTGTTCCTGAAGGGAACGTGTTTATCACATAATGCCAAAGTCTACCTCTTAGCAGACTCCTGTTACCAGAGCAGGGGAACTTTATTTGCCTGTTTGTTTCAATGGAACTGTTGTAGAAACCCTGCTTATAAGGAAATACAGCCAAATGGTTAAGGCTCTGCTTGCTTTTATACATAGGAATATAAAGATTTCCTATGTGCTTTAGCACAGACTTGCCCTTCTGGTCTAAGCTCTAATTCCATATGTTGTGCGGCAATCATCTGACTGGGTGATGGATCACCTGGCTTTTCTCCCTTTACAAGTTGCTTCAGCATGTTTTATTTATAGTCCTTCCAAAGGACAGAGAAAATTTGGATTCCCTTTGTGTGGAAATAATCTCTGGGGCTTCTGCCTTCTCCGCATGCATGCTCACCACCACTTCAAAAGCAACCTGATGGGGAGCAAGAGATGTTCTTCCTAAAAAACACTGCACACCTTCAGATTTCCCAGGAAGACTGGAAAAAGTGTTTGATTCCTTGCAGACCCCTCCTGTATCATCTAGGCGTGTTCGGCCCACAGAGATGCACATTACATGTGCCCATAGCATGTCACTCACACTGCAGGTGTTTTGAGGAGAAGACTCCATAAGCCTCTAGACAAACGCTTGCAGACAAGGGGATGTCCCATTCCCTACATCAGTGAACACTCACACATGAAATGGGACAACTCCTTATCCCTAAGACAGCTTGATGGTTAGAACACTTCCAGAAAATTACAAACATGGCATCAAATTTTCCCCCACGTGGAAGGGAAGTCAAACTTCCCATGTTCCCCTTAGCTTTCCATACAAGTGCCAATCACTGTGCCTGGGGTTTCACCAAAGGTTTCCAGGACCATGGGATTTTTTCAGATTTTGGTTTAGCAAGGAGTTAAAAAGTTAAAATTCTGTTCAATTATGTTTTTCTAATTCCTTGCTTGCTTGGGGAACAAAGACATTGAAATTAATTATTCTCAAGGTTTTGTCTTCCCTTCCTAAAGTGTTACTGGAAATTCAGTAACACCTGTTTTCTTAGGAATGACATTGTTTGGCTCCAGTTATGTAAGGACACTTACTTTTTTCCCTTCACTCCATGCTTATCTCATTCTCATGAAGCACATTGCCCTAATATGCACAAAGCCCTTCTGATATTTGTTCTGTTAGGTCTTCTAAAAAAAGACTCTACCTTTTTTAGGCCATTGTTAAAGTGACAGTCTGATGTACTTTTTCTGGAAGGTTTTTCAGGCTTATTTGACCATTGCAGTACTAAACCCAATACACATTGTTGCTTTAATTCGGCCTCTGAGAAAGCTTTTTCATTTGAAAATAATGTAATTTAAAACTCTATTCTTGACACATCTTATTTGCCAGCTAATCTTTTTCTGCTTCAGATGCTACAATTATATTCGGACATAAGTCTGAAAGGATATTCCAAAATGTTAAGTTTGCTGAAATTAAAAGGGTCCTTCACACACAAGACCATGTGCACATCATTTTTATTCCTGTCAGGTTCACCACCCCTTCTATATATCTCAGAATGTTCTGCCTAGTTTCCAAAGCTCTCCTCTGACTCCCTGTAGTTTGCTATGTGACCTCTCATTTTCTATTTCCTCTTTCACATTCCCCTCTTCTGCAACTGGGACTGTCACCTCTTTGGCCATACGCATGATGGAGGTACCCATCTTTCCAGCTAGATGAACTGTCTTTATTTAAACAGATCCTCCACACACATACACAGTTGTGACATTTTTGCCAAACGGTAGGTGTTCTGGGTCTTAGGCATTCCGGAGAACGTCCTACCTTGTCCTCCTACCATAACTCAGTTTCACTGGTCTGTTCCTACCTGTCCTACTCTAGCTACAGGTGGCAAACCCAGCAGTGAAAAGCTGTTTTGAAAAAATACTCTCTTTCCTCCCATACCTGTGCTTTGGGCTTAACACATAAATACAGGGAAATTTTAGGAAAAAAAAAGAAAAAAAATATTATGTGAAATACATTGTCACAGTATAGTTACTGAAAGGGTATTTAGAATATGGCTTGAAATTAGACTTTTCCTGCTGCACTTTGAATTATTATTTCTTTTAGTTAGCACATCAAACTGAGTTACTTTCTTCAAAGTCATTTTACACTGTCATTCCAAATCCTGTACGCCACAGATGAAATTTAGTGCTGATTCTTAATATGATACATTAACTACATTATCAACAACACACAGAAGCACGGAGAGGCGTGTATGAACATCACGCTGATTTTCCAGAGTTCTTCTATAGAAACCTGAGGGTTTATATCAGCTGCATTATAAGTTTTATGTAATATAACCTTGCTTTTTAGTTATAATATGAACCCTATAATACTTTCTATCATCAGGATTTTACTTTCCCTTATATTTTAGTGATCGAAAATACCACTGAAGTACGTTAGTGCGCAAAACTGCAATCTCTGAGAGTAGGCATTTTAGGTCTATTCAGGAGTAAAGAACTGATGTATTACATATGCATACCTAGCACTATTTTATACACCATTGTTAAATCTACATGATGCAGTTCAGACTCTTTAGGAAATAAAGAAAAGATTTTTTATTTTAGACAAGTAACTACTGTAGCTGTCAGGTTTTTTCCAAAATGTCCAAATAGGGAAGGAGACAGGAAGAGCACAAGATCTTTCTTTCTCCCACATTGCCAACATTTCCCAAAATTTCAAATAATTGTAGTTTAGCAGGAAGAGGTGGGTGAGATTGCTGGGTGAGGGTGTGTTGTGCTAAGATTGGCAGTAGCATCTAGCGCTGCCCCCACGATACCAACACATGCCTTCTTAAGGGAGCTCCACCGTAGCAAAGCCAACATTTGCAAACTGTTATTTCAACAGAAAGAAAGGAGAATATATTTCAGCTCCTTTCACCAAGCTCCCTAATGTACCCCATACACAGTTATCATCATAGAAATGTACTGAAATAAAAGATAGCATGAACACAATGGTTAATTATAAGATGATAAAACTACATAAGAATAAATGGAAGGTAGTGATAATGTACCTGAAAAAAATGTAGCATATGCACACATTGCAGACAGATGGGAAAAATGCCATTGAAACTACTAGGAGGTGATGTAGGATGGCAATAAAGGTTCATCTGAGTCATCATCAAGCACAGGTGGTGTAGGAACAGGGAAGCAAAACAGTTTCAGGTGCAACAGGTTGTATTCCACGTGAAACAGGAAAGGCAATAGCAGAGGTCAATGGACAATTAAAAAAACAATGCATGAAATTAATGACTTAATTTGCTTTTTTGTGTTTGTACATTTCTTGACGGACTGTAATTACCTTGGTAACATTTATCTTCAAGCTTCAGTTCATGTTCTGAACTATTTCCAACACAAGGGAATTATCTATATGACTTCTCTACCAATTTAGAAAGATTTTTAACTGTTGTCTGTCATTCCAAGTTTGTATCATCTTCTGTCTTCCTCTACTCTTCTTCAGTGGATTCAACCTCAGGTAACTCTCTTGAATACCTATCTTTTCTCTTTCACCAAATGCAGCTTTCCATCCAAGGCTTACCCTTTGAGCTACACCAACGTTCTCCTTCTCAAAACCTCCAGAGCTGTGAGTGCATCCCTTCTGCATGACTTTCCAAACACCATTAATTGTCTTGCTGGTTATCAAGTCCCATTCAACAAGAATGTTTTCCAAGACATGTCAGATGTCAAAAATATCCCAAAACTCACTCAACCGGTGTCTTATTTGCTTTGTCTATCACTCCAAGTAATTGCACCAACCTTTGCCATAAATAAATTGTTTTAGAGTTAGGAATTGCTCCTCAGGCTGGTGGTTGCCTAACTGGGGTGGTGGCAAAAATGCAACTCTGGCATTTGGGTACAAATCACGATTTTATTTTATTCATATATATTTCAAATACGCGGACAAGTGTGTTACTGAGGATCACCAAGGTTTGTAACACTGAAAATAGTGGAAACCACACATACTTTTTTATTTGAAACCTAGTGAACATGTGGCCCATGTAGGTCATGTAGGCTTTCAATACCCTTGGGATTTCTGGGTGGGTGCCTGCAGCATCACCCCACAACATTTAAGCTGGGATGTGTTTTGCAGCCTTTAGTCCTGGCACTCACTTCTCCCATACAGGGATAAAGGTTCTTGGTAGTATGGGTTTTCAAAAGAGTCCTCCTTCAGCTATAGTCATAGAATCACAGAATAATTTGGGTTGGAAGGAACCTTAAAGACCATCTAGTTCCAACTCCCTGCAATGGGCAGGGACACCTTCCACTAGACCAGGTTGCTCAAAGCCCCATCCAGCCTGGCCTTGAACACTGCCAGGGATGGGGCAGACACAGCTTCTCTGGGCAATCTGTGCCAGTTTCTCACCACTCTCATAGTGAAGAATTTTTTCCTAATATCTAATCTAAATCTCCCCTCTTTCAGTTTAAAGCCATTCCTCCTTGTTCTATCACTACATGCACTTGTAAAAATTTCCTCTCCAGGTTTTTTGCAGGCCCCCTTTAGGTAGTGGAAGGCTGCTATAAGGACTCTGAAGCCTTCTCTTCTTCTGGCTGAACAAGCCCAACTTTCTCAGCTTGTCTCCATAGCAGAGGTGCTCCAGCCCTCTGATCACCTTTGTGGCCCTCTTCTGGATTTGCTCCTGGAGCTCCATATCCCTCTAATGTTGGGAGCCCCAGAGCTGGAAGCAGTGCTCCAGTTGGGGTCTCACAAGAGCAGAGTAGAAAGAGAGAATCACCTCCCTTGACCTGCTGGTCATGCTCCTTTTGACACAGCCCAGGTTGTATGCTGGAAGACTATAAAGTAGAAGAAATCTAGACTGCACAAACACATTATTTGAACACATGCAGCCCTGCCAAATTCAGATGTAGCCCACATTCTGTCTTGCACACATTGCACCTGAAGTACATGGTGTGCACTGCCACACTATTGCAATTTTTTTTTTTTTTGCATTATTAGGGTTTTTTGTTGGTTTATTGTTTTGTTGCTTTAGGGTGGGTTGTTTGGGTTTTTTTGGTATTCATTTTGTTTTGGTTTGGTTTTTTGTGTGGAGGATTTTTTGGTTGTTTTTTGTGGGGTTTTTTTGTCCCTAAACCATTCCTAATTCCTACTCAGTGAGAAGGAATTCTGAGTGTGGTAGTGGGAAGGGAAAGGAAGGGAAAGGGGCTCAAGAAGTTAAATTGTGCAGGTGTGAAATCACCAACGTGAAAACTTTTTTCAGAGTGACTTCCATGGAGAGCTGCACAGATGCAAGCGAGGTGCTGGGTTTGCTGAGCATGCAACTCCTGTATGCTGTTAGGGTGGGTTGCTGAATGTGCAGGTTATTTCAATGGACAAAGAGCTGAGGGTGCAAGAGGGAGAGATACAGCTTCATTTCCTGGAATCTCTGGAAAAGCCCAGGTTGAGAGCTCTTAGCAAGCTGTCTGGTTGCCGTTCCAGAACGATACTGCTGGCTCAACACTGCATGGCAGAATGAGTTACCGCTGAAGTCCTGGGGCAGGATCACAGCTCTGTGAAATTAAATCCCAAAGGGAGTTTTCTCCAAGAAACAAACCCATTGACAAGCCTATGTGAAAGTGTCACCTTCTATACTTAATTCACCTCTTTCTAAATCAACTAAAACTTGATTTCCAAATGAAGATGGAAGCGAACCTTGGAAGATGACTGTTGTGGCTACTAGAAGAAATACCTACATTCTTAGAAACCTTCCCAAACTCTTCCAAAATAACCATTTTCTGATGATGAAGCAACCTATCTACTGGGAATAATTAATAGGTGTTGTTTAGGAAAAAATTGGCAATGTAGAAGCAGAGAAGAAATATTGCTTAGGAGAATAATAAATGTCTTCTGCATTTTACATGTTGAAAAGGTAAATTCCACTTTTGACATTCATCCCAAAGCCACTTTAAAGACAACCCACAGACTCAACGGGGAGACAGTAAACACTAAATCATAATTACCTTATAAAAGGGGCGCCTGTTTCTCTGAATGCCTGCGATCTGGTTTTGCTTCACAAAAAATATCATAAATCTATTGTGTTTTACCCAGGTTTATTTAAGGCCAATTAGTGCTTGTATTAAAAAGAGTAAGAAAGAAAAACAGAAACACCTTCCAAACTTTGCTGTCATTCTATAGATGTGAAACCCTGATTCTCCGCTCTCATTAAGGAACTGTTCATTAGAGGACAGCATGTTCCACGAGAGCTGAGGATCCTTCATTAACAGTGAACTATGGAAAATCTCTCCCATTTGGCAGCCCACATTAACATTTCTTCTGCAAAGGGATTTCTTTTTAATGCAATCTAGTGCTGTATGTGTTACTGTTCAGAAGAAAAAATAATATTTTTCAACACAATCTTGACTTGGCTTTAATATCCCACAGGGTGACATCTGACACTGTAGTGAGAGAATAACACCTCTCTGGGTAATCTTTCCAACAGAGCCTGAAAATGAGCAGTCTGTGCCATTAATATGGCCAATGTAATTAGCAGAGCAGTATGACTGATGATTATTTTTTTTAGCAACATTTCCTAAAGCTGTTTCTCCAACCGAAACAACTCTAGCCAGGGGAGCCAGGGAAGGCTAAACTTGAGTGTGCCCAAATAAGTTGCAGTTTTGAAGTACAGGTAGCGAGATCAAAGGCAACACAGCCGCCTGCTTTGGAGATGATTTCCGAATTAAGCTAACTGTCCAGTTACCAAGAATTTCAAAAAATGCTTCCAGGTGAAATTAGGTGAAGTTTCCCATACCACAGTGATGTTTCAAGGCAAGGGAACCGTTGTTTTCTATTAGAAAAAAAAAATGTAAGGAGTTTGAGTTGTGGTTCTTTGTCAGCAGAGAGTCAAAACTCTGGGGGAAGGGTGCCCATGCTGTGTGTTCAGGTACTCTTTTTTTTTTTTTTTTACTAGTTTAGAAGTAATCACACAATTATTGTACCTCTATTTATTCTGCTCATGTACGAAGAGCTTATGCTTACCTTCTCTTTGCAGGTGAGCATGCAGTCAGAAAGACCAGTGGCACATCTGTATCATGTCACATTGTAGATGTCACCAGAGATGCCTTCAGGAAGGGTTGGGACCTGCTGATGGTGTCTGCCTGGACACAGTTGTCCTTCCTAGGTAGGGCTTGATGGAAGGGGGTTGATAAGGATGATGAGGTCTGTTGGAACACGAAGGGCTAGATGTGGCCAGTGCCAGCTGTCATCTTCTGGGAGGATAAAGGATTGGCGGCGGCACGTCCTGGGATGTTGAAATTATACTGGTTCTCTGCTAACCAGACAGTCCTGTTTCACTGCAAAATACAGATGCTGAGGTGGGAGGAGACTGTCCCTCTCCTCTCTTTTCAAAAAATATCCAAGTCCCCGGGGATTTCATTGATCTTCCTCATGCAGTGTAGTTGATTCAAGACTCTCAGATCTGTATTCAGAAGTATGAAGGCACAAACTTAATTTTGAAACAGAGCTAGTGAATGATAATGCACTCACCTAGGTGAATGCAAAAGTCTTGACTCAAAAATAGATTATCAGAGCAAAAGACAGCGGTGTTAAGAAAATCCTGGTAAACAGTACATCCATGACTAATAATTACTCTCTGGTTTTGCTGGGGGAAGTGATCATAAATACATTCTACATTGCAAATACCTAGTGTATAGAGGCCAAAGGAGCAACGTCATTAGGACTGTTACTGATCATTATGTCTTAACATTGTTCTGCAGGAGTACTAGTTCAAGACATCTGTATTGAACAGCCTTTAAAAAAAAGAATAAGAAAAGGAAGACATCAGTGGTTGCATCCAAGTTGTATTTAAAAAGATTTGGCATTGGCACAATAAGAAGGAAGGTTGAGTGTACCATAAAAAGCAAAGAGCAGTGAATAAGCCAAGCCCTTGGTCTTTTGAATTAAGGGCTGCAGTCTCCTTAGCAGGGTGGCAGCAAAGCCTGGTGGATCCCAGGTGGGATCAGCAGGAGTGAGGTCCTGAGGTCTGACTGACTAATCCCAGACACAAAGTCAAGGAAGGTATTTCCACTGAATTCCCACTGCTGGGTGGATTTGGCCCTTGTTCTACTTCTACTTTTGATTCGGTAGGAAAATCCGTTTAACCACTCTGCCTGTAAAATTAGTGTATTTCCTGTCACATACAACCTTTAGACAAGCTTTGATGGACTTCCTCATATGTGAGCAAATTTTTAGTCTACGAAGACAGGCTGCACAGCCTTTAATCTCTGATCTTTTGTTATGCAAGCTGTGGTTTCTGTCCTGTTCTCAGTGAGGAGTACAGAAGGAAAACTGTCTGTCTGCCTGCTTTGATCCTTGAAAATGGCAATTTTTGGTCCAAAATAGTTTCCCAGAAAATAAAATATTAAAATTAGGCTTGAAATTAACTTCTCTCTTTCAAAAATAATTAAAAACAAAAGTTTGTGTAAAGTTTAATTACCTTAATTCAGCAACAGCACAGTAAAGCAAGTTACATTTAAGCCACACTAAATGCCGTATTCCTATTTTAATTCCTTTATCATCCTTTAAAAGGGTGCAGCCGAGAGGGAAAACTCTTATAATTTTCCTCAGGAACAATATAAATCTTTATCTGTTAATGTTTTAATGTTTGTCAGTTAATTATAGATCTTTATCCACATAATTTTTATCAATTAAGCATTCCAAATGCAAAAAGTATTAGCACATATTCAAATTACCATGCATTAATATGTAAAATCCCCTAAAAGATTAATATTTAATATTTTCATTTAAAAAAACAAAAAAGCATATTAGCAAACACTATCAATATCATATTTGCTCACATGATGGCATCATGCTGAGATTAAAGCCCCTGATTTCAACAGCCAACAGACTGCCAGCAGCCTTAGAGCTGTCATCCTGGCACTGGAGGCATGTAGGCAGAGGGAAAGTGAGGAGGAGGAAGGGTGAAGAGTGGGGGAAGTATCCATCTATAAGGAAAGAAAATAATGTCACCAGATAAACCAGAAAAGGCTGTGCAAATACACACTTAGCACCAGAGAAAAAAAGTAATGCTCTGCTGCATTCAACCACCATTGGAGGTGTGACTGAGTGGTGAGTAATGACTCAATGAGCTTAAAGAAAAAGGGCAAATCAGTAACAAAAGATATTCCTAAGAGATATTCACACAATTAATGTTTGCCTGCCCAACTAACATGCAGGTGAGAAGGACCAAAAACTGCCTACACCAATACCCGTAATATTTCCTTCAGAAGGCTCTGCAAAGGAGAAAATGCCATCAACAAGTTAGCTTGTAGACTGGTACCTGCTTACAGTTAAAGCGTAGTGATTCTGTGCTCTATAAAAGCATAAAAAAACCCAGATAAAGAACATAGGATCATAATTCAGGATGATTGGACCCAGGAGGTCCCTACCCTACTCTAACCACTTGCTCAAGCACAGCCAGCAATGCAATCAGGTCAGGTTGTTCAGGGCTTTGTTATCTGGTCTTGAAACCCTCTGAATGGCTGAGATAGCACAGCCTCTGCAAGCAAGCTCTTCCACTGCATGGTTGTGCGTGCTCATCCCTCACACTGCATCTTTGATCCTCTACCTGCTTTTTGAGGACAATCTGAAGGGAAATATAAATCTACCATGCAAGCTGATACAGGAGTCATCTCAAGGACGTGGAAGAAGCAGCTCAGTGACATTCACCTGGAGGACTCATGTTGTCTGTGTACTGACACTTAATAATAGCAGTGACTAATTATTTCACTGTTGATCACAGCATAAGCCTCCTGTAAGCCTCAACCATTGAAACTGAGTATCTTAAGAACTAGAGGAAGATGCTACTCCAACTGGTATATTCCTGCCATCTCTGATAGATTTCCAGAACTGTGCTTATTTCAAGTTCTAATTATTCCAAGCAGTCAACTTCTGTGAGTCCTCTTCTAATAGTAGTTCGTTCAGAATTCAACTGATTTTTCTACCACATCAGTTCCTAGGGGTCATAATCGGGACAGATAACCATTCCCCTAGGCACCACACAACTTCCAAGAGTTATTCTCCCTGGAGATCTGTGTGAGCCACACCTTCAATTATTTCAACTAATGCAAATAGCCATGCTAGAGACCATGAAAAAAGGGCCAGGTGCTAAGCAGGTTCATCTTGCTCACTTGCAAAGCCAGCAACACTTTTTTTGATCCAGCAGTGTGACTAATGCAGAGTGTTTTCATTTACCGAGGGAGGACCCATCTGTACTAACACGGGCTAGAAGAATTACAAGCTGCTGGAGTACAATGCACCAATGTAATTAGTTCACTTGTAGCTGGCCCCTTGATTTAACTAATTGCTGCCGGTTATACCCACTGGCCCCAAGCAGTTCCCCCAGAAGGAAGCAGCCACTGAGGCAGATCCCTACCTGCCCCCATGCATCCCAGGTGAGTGGCAGCTTTATGCCCTCCCACTCCTCTGCAGGGATGGGGGAGCAAGCACCACACCCCCTTGGCCCCCACATCCCCTTCCAGCAGAGCTAATCCAGCAGGCATCCTTCCCCCACTCTTTCCCCATCCCTGGGTAGGCTGACAGATCGGGCGCTCTGCCAGCATCCGAGACACAATTATGGTCACACATGCTGGAAGTTGAGAGAAAACGTGTGGGATTTATTCTATTTTTGCGGGAGAAAGAGAGGCAGGAGAGGGACTGGAAGGCTTTTAAGCAGTCAAGGCCTCTGACAAAACAGGACTGGAAGCTATGCACCATATTTCATATAATTCAAGGCTGGGCCACATGCATGTGTTATTAGTTCTCAAAACCATTGTGTATGGCAATTTCTCCATCCCCAGTGAGCTTTTCTGGCTGGGAGGCCAAAGGAATAGTTGGTACTGAGCCAGAGCAGTTTAGGAATTTTTCCTGAAGGAGAAGGGAGAAGTAGGAAGAAGAAAGCAAGAAGGGCTCTTCTTTGCAGGCACAAGAGCATCTGCTAATGTTTCATAAAGTTTCCAGTGTTTCCCCCTCCAAATTCTCTCTTTTGTAGGAACACCTCCCACCTCTTCCCCTCTTTCCAGTTCAAGGACAAGTTAACACTGGAACAAAGTGGTCTGTCTCCTAGCCATGCCTGATGCTCAGCTCCCAGGGCAGCTATCACCCACTGACAGGACCACAGCAGCCAGGGATGCTCTGACAGATTCCTTGGGTCCTCACAAATCAGGAGAAATCCGTTACCACAGCTTTGACAGATGTCTTACACTCATCTCTGGAGCTTAGGAGGGAGGTAAGGGAGGAGGAAAAAGAAGGAGGAGGAGAGCTGAAAGCTTTTCACAGACTATTTAAACAGAGGCTTTTATTTTTTTCTTTTTTTTTTTTTTTTTAAACAGGGTGAGAAATTAAGATGGGGAAAATACTTTAAACCAAAACGTTTATAAATTTATAGCTTCGCTTTAACCACAGCTTTATTTCTCTGTCTGTCTCACACCATGTTTCCATTATTGTCAGGAGAATGAACCGCATGCATGCCAAATCAGGTCATTCACAAATATAGAACGAACGTCTGTCATTACAGATTTACCACTCTAACTATGGCATATCCCTTCTGTCTATAAAAATCCTGATCCATTAGCAGGGCAAGCTCTCTGCGTGTCAGCCCTTTAACACTCTATGCACCTCAACAAACTGGAGATACGGCCTTCCTTTGACAGGCCAGCCTATGCATTCGTTCCAAAACGATAGCAGGACATGTGGGTGATGTCCATCAACTCTACAACAAAGCTAAATTTCTTCATGCAAAAATTCACAGTATGCTGAATCCTGAGTGAGCTCTGCAGAGATTAGGGGTAAGCCCCAAATCCACAGTCACTATCACCCTCTCAACCCAACAGTTGAGCGCTTCCGCTTTACCCATGCAGCTTCAAGATGGACCAGTGTTGTCTAAATATACTCTTGCAAGATGCCCTGCCCTCATGCAGAATTTCAAAATGACCCTAAACCAGCAACATTTGGGGATTCTTTGGGACAAATAATCACCTCAATGCAAAGCCTGATATTCACTGTGAAATGCTGACAGTCTGTCAGGAATCAAGTTCATGCTGGACAAAGGCAAGGAGAGTCTGAGGCCCGGATTTCATAACTTCTTCGGAACTAACCTGCATCTTCCTGAAGTGCCCAAAGACACTTGATGAATAAGGAATGTTTTTCTTATTCATACAAGAAATCTGAAGTGAAGCACATCTTCCAAGATCAAGATTATTGTCCTGATGAATAAACTGGCCCCTCCTCTCTGCTAACAGCAGCTTCTCACAGTGATGCCCTGACTTCTCACAGTATAGAGTATCTGCTTTCCACTTCGGAACTGACAAATGTTCTATCAACAAGTACCCCGATTAGAGAAAAGAAATACTAAACATCAGTAAAAAGAGACAATACATTGCTTTTTCCAGGAAATTGGGTGTGAACACAAATCTGTGTTGTGGAGATAGTGCTGTGCATCATACAATGCAGCTAGTCTGAAATCCAAATTTTAACTTGAAAATCACTATGGATTTATTTGCTGTCATGGAGAGCAATTAGGCTTTCTCCAGTGGACAAAGCACCACTGTTAGATTGTCACAAATGCTAGTATCCACAGTTCAAACAACACAGTGGATAAAGCACCTGTTTAAGGCACCACAGTTAAAGCTTTGCGGATTTGTAGTTTCATTTTAGAGCTTCAAGGGATTTTTCATTTTTAAAAGTAAAAGAAGAAAGCAAAAAGCCTGGGTAAAGAGTGCATTTAGTAATGACAATGAATCTGACAATGTACAAGATTCCCACTAAAGCTAAGCCTCTCTACAAATCACTTATTATCTAATAGGCAGATGTGCAGAATACAGAAGGGGAAGGGGGTGGGCAGAGGACTCAAGAACTTACTTGAGTTTGTTCCATTTCCTGAGGAAATCACAGAAGAACTGACCCTTTAGAGGAGATTAAAAGGGAAGGAACAGTAGCATGGCAACTAAGCAGGGAGGCAAATATTGCACATGGGGACTGCATTACAGAAAAAGGCACAGGGAAGGCAAATAGCTGCGGTGTTGCCTGGGTAGCAATAACATGTATGGCCATGTGTGACAGCCTGAAAAAAAGCCTTTGGGTTTTTTTCACCTCTTTCCTGCCTGTGTACCAGGAATTAATAACACAGTTGCTGTCATGGTTGTCCAGTGGTTCCTCAAGCTCTTCCACCAGCTGATTCACACTGAGTGACAGGTTTCATGACAGACTGTGCTCAGTAGGTCCCCACACAGACAAGGTAACCTCCATGAACATGGACCATGAAACAAGCTTGGCTCCAGATTCAATGTTCAATGCCAGGGAGAGGAGGGGTGGGCAAAAAAGCTGTAGGAATGGGCACCAGTGGGATGTTCTGGCTTTAACAACCTGATGCTTGCCAGAGAAGAAGGGAAACTGAAATACGAATGCTTTGTAGAAATTAAATTGATAAATCTCCTTAAATACAAAAAGATCATATATTAAATCCACCACAGCTGAAGAACTCAGAGGCTGCTTTGCGTTCCTGAGGAGAAAAATACAAAGATAAGGGGAAGGACACAGCCCTCAGCTGCATCTTTGCAAGTCTTGACTTCGTACTTCCATGCCAATGCCACTCTTACATGAAAGGTTTTGGAGACGCATTAAGTTTTAGATTGCTTATCAGTATTTCTGATTAAACAACGAAGTACAGTAAACAATACTAATAAGCTGTTTAAGCCAGCTGCAGTGCTGTTGGGCTTATAAACATAAACAGACAGGCCACTAAACCAACTGGAGGAGATCTTCCACCAAGATAAATGGGTGCTGCCTAAAGCTGATGACAGATGGTTTTAGAGCAGGTCAGGCACATGGTATCTATGTAACATCTTGTGTCATATGGAAAGCAAATTCTCTTTCACACGGTTCTCTCCAGCTGAAGAAAAATATCTTTTTAGATTTTATCACCGCATCATCATCTGATCCTCCAAAGTGACAATGAATTAACATCATTTCCTTCTAATGCACAGTGATAACCTTCCTCACAGGAATAGGTGGTGAAAGTCTTAAGTCTCTTGTTTTATTGGGCACAGACATTCTAATGAACCTCCTAATACATCTGCTTATGAAAAACCCTTTCAGACTAGCATAGTCCCCCACTCTTCACAGGTCCCTCAGTAACATCATGATGAGGCTTCCCCAGAGCCCAAGGCTGTGCAAAAATATGCTGGTGACAGAGAGGGGACAACATTGGAGAACACATCTGCGTATTACTCTCATACCACCTGGCCAGTCTGCCTTGACACTGTCTCTGAAACAACAGGTTCTAGCTCTTGGTGTCTTTGCAGCTTCCCTCAGAGGGTGTCCGGGAAAGCAAAATTTTGTGTTGGGGGCAATGAGATGCATGTTTGGTAGGGACTGAAAAGAAGATCCCTAACTCATATCAGATGCTAATGACGTTCAGCCAGCATTAGCCCAGGTCACTGATGAACTCCCAACCTGAAGAGGAAAGACTCTACCACCGGTTTTCAATCCCTTGAGCTGCTCAATCCCATGATAATGTCACTTCTGAAACAGTGCCAATGGAGCATAAAAGCAGCAGGCAGGACAGGAGGCATCAAATGCTAATAGCCACTCCTTAACAGAAGAAAGAATCTAATCCCTGGCTTTGAAAAGTACTCAGCCCCCGCATGCTAAAAAGAGGTATGCTGGAGAGCTCTACTTCGTGTGTGCCAGAGGACATGGACAGCAGATGTACACATACCTGTAAATATACTTTTTCTGAGTGCATGAGGAAACCTTATGTTCCCAGGCTTTCCGAGGCACAATTAAACCAGACCTTTATTTCAAGGGCATTGCCAAATAAGTGGCTTGTTTGAACTTGACTCAATCAGGAATTGAAAACACGGAAAAGAAAATAGGAGTAAGCAACCGGATGAGGCTCTGCAAGAGAATTCAAGTCTGACAGATTTATGGAAACCTTGTTTCCATATGGATCAGTACTGCTGCCTCTAGAGCTCCAGCAGCAGCGATCAATGAAAACAATGCTAGCTCCGGCGGATGTCTGCATGCTTAAAAAAACCCCACGTATATGTGTTTTTACATAGAGGCTAAGTAAATAGACGTGCAGAACTCGGGTGGCTTCCTTCTTCGTTCGCCACAACAGGCATCCCACCCCAGGGGACACGAGATTCTGCTCTGGTGTACAGCTGCGCTGGTGGGAGGAATCAAAAGAGAGAGCTGATTTACCGAGTTATGAAACGGTGACATACTCTGCATGAAAATGAAAGGAAATATATCCAGGCAGGCAGCGAGAGCAAAGCAATGGGGGGTGGGTGGGAAAAGGCAACGTCATTAGATCTACAGTTATACAGTTACAAAGTCAAATGAATTTACACGGCGGGTGAGAACTCTTGTCCTGCTGGTGTATAAATATCAAACTGGCTGTACCCTGTTACACTTAAACACCTGGTAGTGATTGGAGTAATGAAACACTACTGTCTCCATAAATGCCTCTGTGTGCGTGCGTGCCTACGCTCATGCACGCATACATACTTCTACGAATTATTGATCTTCAGCAAGTAACAGTGATGGGGCTAAATCTGGATGTGGAACAAATTCCGATGACGTCAGTGGAGTAATATCGAGAATAAAGGTGGAAAGTGACATGGTGCTCCTCTCCGTCATCAGGGATCAACTGCAGCCAAAAATGGGCATGGCCTGCGCTCTTCCTTCGTTTGCCCTTTTCTGAATCTAGCATCTGCAAGCTTGAAAGAGGAAGGAAATTTCATTTCTACTGGTTGGACTGCTGAGTAAGAGGGAAAATCTGCAACTGAAGCAGAAGATAGAGTGAAAAAAGAGGGTGGAACAGCTTGATTTCCAAGCAGCATAAGAAATCAAGTTTTAGAAAAATGCTTCATCTTTACAGGGAGAAGCACTTCCTCCTCCTTTATCTAGATCTTTCATCATACCCCCATTCCCCACCCTTGGCAACTGGCCACATCTTATCCTGCATAAAAGGAAGTGCTGTTTCTTCCAAGAACACTTCCTCCTCCTGATTAATTCAACAGTGCATCCACAGCTTTCCCTAGAGTTTTTCCAAAGGAGCAGCTGAGCTAGGCTCAGTGATAACTAGTACATCTCTTGCTCTATATAATTTGGAAGCCGGACATCCACAGTTGATTTAGACAAGCAGGCAAATACGACAGTAAACAAAGCACAAGCAATGATGCACGTAACACAATACATGCATTAAGTAACAAGGCACCAAAGCATACATTTGTTTTGCATAATGCATTCAAATTGTTACAAAATGCAAACCAAACAAACCTGAAAAATTGAAATCAGCATCTCTGTCCAGTGGTGGAGATGTTAAAACCTGTGACCCATCCCTGCCTAGTACTGGCAAGAGAATTTCAGTGGCGGCTAAAGGGGAAGCAAAAGCTGAGTGGGACATACTAAACACAGCGTCTTCTTTCAAGGAAACAGCTGGGGTCTAATGACAACATCAATGCTTAGAGCTAGAGTTGTGGCAGCCAAGCTGGGATCTGCTGATTAGTTAAGTTTTTGATAGGAAGTTTTATACCACCTTGTACAGTGGGTAACAGAGGTCCAACAGTTAGTTTGGGATTTCAGAGGGCCAGGATGAACTTCTTGAGACATGGAGCAACCAGCTCAAGTCCCCCAGGGACCTTTTTGCCCTGAGAAAACTGGGAATAGTTGCATTTGTCTTCCTCAAAAGCATATTGTGACAATGATACAGCACAAATTGGGATATGATTATGGTTATGGGGGCCACATGATAGGAAGGCATAAGAGATAGGCAGGCACCCAATATATCTCTCTAGCTTTTATAAATGGATCCCTGAGGGCAGTGAGCATGAATAACTTATAAACTGTCAATGCATCTGCTCCATGAAGAGAAAATACCATGAGTTTGCCTCACTGTAACCTCCAAAGTCGATACTCAGGTACACATGGATGGTCCAATTTGTAATGAGGAAATTAGCTCATAGGTGCACATATGACAGTGAAAAAGTTAAAGTAAGGGGGGAGGAAAATAGGAATTTCCACCTTTATTTCAAGTGCAAGAACTTAGATTCCCTGTTTTGAACTGCCTTACATAGCACTGAAAGATGCAGCCTTAGGACTGTTTGTCCAGCAAGTTAATCCAGGTAAATGTATGACAGCAACACATGCATATAAACACAGATGCAGACACAGAACTGACAGAAAAGCAGGAAGATAATCCATATTTTTTAAGTATCCAGCTTCCTCTCCTCCACAATTATATTTTTGTATGGTGGTTTTGCATCCATCTCAGTCAAACGTGCAAATGGGGTAGGCCCTAAGGCTCTGAGATAACCTAAGTAGAACAAAAAACATATGAGTGCACATGCAAATGCTATGGTGAGTAGCATATGTTTTAGATACTGCTGTGATCATATGTTGATATGAACTAACACAAACCTCTGGTCTTCATCATAGACTTACTTGCTACACATCGGCAATCTATATAAAAATACAGCATGGTTTGGATCAACATGAAATGCATGTCATTTGCATATGGCAAATATTCAGAGAGGGGAAAGGTTAAAGACAGAACATACATGGAATCACTGCTGAAAAATGGTTTTCCCTTTGCAGCAGCCTCACTTGCCTTCCCCTTGTCTGGCAGCCCACATCAGATTCTGCTACTCATGTAATAATCTTCCAGTTGCTTTTTAAAAAGGTGTATTTACTTATTAATGACTGGCTGTAGGGAGACTGTATTTCTCCCTGAATGCTGGGAATGGAAAAGTTTGGGGCAAATCACAAAGCAGTGCTAAGGGAGGGAGGAAATATAGCTTCATGAAAGCAGCATCATTTCCTCGCACAAGGCTAAATCCCGCCAACCCTACCGTGTGCATGTACTTCAGTGCAGTCACTGGACCTCACTCAAGTCTAGCAAGCAAGACTTGGCTGACAGACAGTTGCTACAAGAAAGATTTTTTCCCTTCTCTGGGTGCTGGAGGATATCAGCAGAATAACCTGAGACTGATTGCAAGCAGAATGTAGATTCCAGATCCAAACAGCTCCAGCCTCTGTAAGGTATCTGAACCTAGCCCCAGATCTTTCACAGTAGTCTGTGCTATAGTACTATAATAATCAGAATTGTTCAAGGAGGTTTGTATGGAGCCCTATTCCACTGGAACATGCAGTTCTCTAAAATCAAAATGCTTTACAAAATCAAGTAATATTTGAAAATTACAGTTAGGAAGAAACACAAGAAAACATGTGAGAGTTTCCAAGGAAGCTGCTTAGATGTCTTTGAGGAGAGTGTTGCCTTCAGAAATGCTGAATTTTCTTTCTGAAGGTTGTCTTGCTCTGCAGAACAACACTAAATCTCACAATCCTTAGTGAAACAGCATATTCATCTTCTAGCCACTTCTAAGAGAAGAATAAATAAAATACCGCAAAGAATGTATTAGTCCCTACTTATATAATATACAAAACTCTTGGAACTCAGGAAAAGATAAATTAAGGTGACACTACTGGAAAAGAATGAAAGATCTTTTACTGCTTTGAAGTTAGTAAGAGGTTAAGCGCATTTTTTTAGCTGAGGTTATGCTACATGAAACCATATTAAAACATTACTTCAAATGCTCATTTTTCATTTAGAAGAGATGGGTGTAGGCCACTTGAAGCAATATTTGGAACAACAGTTTTCCCAAATATTGTGCTCAAATAATTCCAATTGCATTCTACTATTCCCTAGGATTCAACCAGGCCAGCTTGCAGAAAGATATATATATATACATATGTGACAGCACTTTAGACCCTTTAAAAAGTACACACAGAACTCTGAGCCTAAGCTGCAGTGTCTGATTACTATATCCCTGATCACCTCCTCATAACTAATTTGTTACTCAATGAACAGGCAGGGACAGATCCTCAGCTAGAATAAAACAGCACTCTTTTCATGATCTTCAGTCATTTTCGTTTTTTTAGCACCCCAAAATGGCTCTAGTGGAGGAAAAATGCCCATGTATTGCAATTTAAGCTTATCAACAGTAGGGTTTGCTTTTCTTAGTTACCGTTTGCAGACTTTTTAGAAACAGATCTCAGAGCCCCTAGGGGTTGAGAGACCACAGGCTGAAAACCACATTTCAACAGAGCTGCACCAATTCACAGCAGATTAAAACTCCAGGTTTTAAAGCTGGCCAATGGCAATCACATTAAATAGCTGAACAGGAAGCACTGCAGGAGGATTGCACAGCCGGCACATGGTGGGCTGTGCCCAGCTCAGGTTTATGTTGGAAGGGTAGAACACTGTTCCACCCCTCTTCATGCCTGGGGCAATAAAATATTCCTGCAAAACTGAAGCTTTAATTTAAAACAAATTTGGGGTGTAGTCGTTTCTTGGCTCACACTAATATCTACCAGCTCCAACAGAGTTGCAATGAGCGGCCCAATATAGGTAATGATCTCAAGTTTATGGCACTTCTTGCTGTGAAGACAGCCTTTGAAGGCTGCACTGTGCTGAGGCTGCATGAGAGCAACTGAAATGGCAATGGTGTCCAGAGCAAAGCAGGAGACCCTCTCACTGGCCTAAAGCAGCAGAAAAAGCTGCAGAAAAAACAGCAGCTGCACTGTTTCCTGATGAGTTAACAGTCAGAGCCATAGGCAAGAGACCCACACTTTCCTCTGCCCTCTATTTTTCCATGCTCAGCCCCCTCTGGCTGAGATCTAGCGCATCACTTTCAACTTTTTCTTGTTACCAGTTTCAGTGGTTCTCCTCTGTCCTGCTTAAATCTCATGACCAGGTCTAGTTTCACAACATTTGTCTTTGTTTCTGCCCTGCCTTTCATAGTGGCAGTGGGGACAGTGAGGCTGATCATGGGGCTGACTTCCTAATTCCTTGTCCTAACCCTCGCCCTTCCTCCCTTTTGCCTGGCTCCACCCTGGCATTTGGCTGGTTTGGGGCAGCAAAACTCATGTTTGCTCACACTTAACTGCTCTTGGAGGGTACAAGACCAATCTTTAAGGAGGACCTGAATTGTTCAAGGGGAAATATGACTCAGGAAGAAGATAGATCAGGAAAAAAATGACCAGAGAAAGGGAATGTAAGTGTGAAAGGTGAAGCATATTTGCAAAGGAGATTTGGCTGCAAGAAAGGTAAAGGAAAAGCCATTGCTAGAGGCAGTAGAGCAGTAGCTGCTGCAGTAGCACTGACATCTGCCCTATCCTCAGGGGAGAGGTTTGATGGGATGGAAAAGGAGACACCTGGCTAAGGAGAAAGCAGACAGGCAGGAGGGGTGACCTGACAGGGGAAGGAGGGGTCTGTGCATGGAGAGCAACAGAACTAATTAATGGGAAAGAATGGCCAGGGATGAATGGTGCAGAGGTTAGGTTGTGCTTGTGCCACAGCAAATGATACATGAAATGGGGGGGAACAGAAGGCAGAATGTGCAGAAGCATGTAATGGAGGCCAAGCTGCCCCAACACAGCTGTGCTTGTGGGGGAGACCTGCCCTGTAAGGCTTCCCAAAAAGTTGCCAGCCTTTTCAGCCCCGCACAGTGAGGAAGGATTTCCTAGTAACAGCACAAATTCAGGAGACAAATACCTCACCATTATTCTAGCATTTTTCACACCCGAGAGGGTCTTTAGCTGTGGACAGGCAGTGGCATGACTCTAGCTTTTTTATTAATCTTTTATACCATCTGCTCTCCCTTCACCTATCCATCATCTTGCTGCCCGAGTGATGATTACTTCAGAGTGCAAATCACCGAACATCATTCTGGTTGATCAATTATATATGAAGGACAGAGCATGGTGAGTAAGACTGAACCCAGCGACATCAGTTTAAGTCTGGGGATAAGCACGGATGCTCAGATATCCTAGTGCCCTGCGCACTTGAAAGTAGGCAGACTATATTAGATGGAGAGTCTCCAGTGGAGTTAGTCCAGGGTTACACAGGTGTAAGTGAGATCAGAATTGGCCTTCAGTCTGTGGAAAAACTTCACCAGTTTATGAAAAGAAATTTCTTGCATATGGAAAAGAGCCTATCCTTACTTAATCACATGAAAAATAGTAAAAATACGGACAAACCTGCAACACTGGCAGCTTATCTGTACTCTAGTATTATCTCTGATGTATACACCTGCTTTACAATTACTGGTGTTAGTTAATCATTCTATCTGGGGAAAGAAAATCTACTTAATTTTTTTCAGGTTTTTTTCCCCTTACATGCACAAACAAAAATGTGATAGCTGAACTGCAGGCTGAGTGAAGGGGTTTGCTGACAATAGGCACTGAAGACAGGCTTCTTGCCTGGCGCTGATGAATGCCACCTCTTCCTGGCTGTCTGCAGAGAGAGCTGGTGAGAGAAGCTGTAGGCAGCACATGCTGCCTGGAGGTGAATACCTGCAGAGTGTACTCGGAAAGCACCATGGGCCTTTGTCTAGAAGGTGAAGACGTGGTATTCTGCTGCATTTTTATCTGCTTGACATCAGCCAATTGCCAAATGCAGAGGTAAAGGATGGAATTAGAGAAAACATGTTGTTCTTCCATTGGAGAGGGAATTAGAAACAGACTGGACAAGGTTGTTACCATTGCTAATGCCTCTGATTCTGTACCAAGCCACAGGCAACCTTGACAAAGCCTGTTTCTCCCCTTGATTTTTTGAGTTCTCCACATGTTCAGACTAATCTTCATTTTGTGTTAAATACTTTCTTCCCTTTTTGTCTCCTTTGGAAATAATCTACAGAACACAAAACCAATTATGGAAGTTGAACATTATCATAACATTCCCCAGTGACATGAAGTCAAGCACACTCCCCACTGTCACCACCTGCAGCTGACCCCTGAGGATGGTGGAAGGGTTCACCAAGGGCAGGCAACCCATTATACACCACAGGGAGCCAGGCAACAGCATTTTCTGCTGATGGTGCAAGGCCACAGAATGCTTCCACTCTGCTGGGTGCAGGTGGATGGGCTGGTCCCTCTGTCACTATCTGTGCATGGCTGGCTGAGCCAGCTGGTAATTCAGAAGGTTTTCAGAGTCTGTGTTGACTCCATTGTCTTCAGGCAGCATTTACCAGTAGAATGAGTAACACACCTTTATCACCTAACCAACAAAGTACAGCCATGTATTACAGCTGATCATGGACCCTCTGACCTGTTGGAAACCACAGCTTACACCATGTTATAGCACACTCTGTTACCGACACTGGCTAAGAGAGTAACCAAACCTGCCAGCTGGTATGTAAAGTCACATGTCATAAAATATCTAATCAAACCTGACATCCCTTTCAAGGCTCTGGCCAAGTGTGAGAGAGTAATAAGCCTGGAGCAGATGCAGAACTGCACCTCTCTGTGTTGCCCTGTCTATCTCCTGAAGGAAACTATAGACTGTGCAGGTAACAGACTTTTAGGAGAGGCCATCTAACACTGGAGGATAAACTTTAGCAGAGACTAAGAATCAGCATTAAACTTCTCCCTTTTCACTTCTTTGCTTTCTCAAAATTGACTAGTTACAAATAAATATTAACAAAAGGAAAGGAAAGACAAAGATAAAACCTTCCCAGTCCCCCTTTCCTCTCTAATCTAGTCCCCCTTTCCTCTCTAACCCAAAAGCAAATCCCTCCTCCACCCAGGCAGCTCTGCCACTGGGGAAAGGCTGAAAGGAAGAGCACATCATGGCTGTGGCCACATCATTTAATACATTAGTAGAAGTTTGGAAGAACGAAAGCTCTAAGAAGTGCCTAGAAATGCATTCTGGAAGAGAGCAATAGTCACACAGTCGCTGTACATAAGTACAGGGCACTTTTAGGGGCGTGGGGTGGAAAGGAATCTTTAAATTAGGCTGATTATTCAAAATACTATATCTGTCAGAACTTTAGGGAGATACAGAACCAGGGGAAGAAGAAGTCACTGGGCCAACAGGGCTTAGCTCTGCTTCTCCTGAAATCAAAGAAACATTCCTGGATGCCTGCACTCCAGCATTACACTTCCATGAGAAGGAAAAGTGCACATTCGGGGATGCTCTGACAACAGTGGGAGTCCATTTTACATGGCTCCAAGAGAACAAGGGAGACTTTTCCGTGTCTAATCACATGGGAGAGATCTGTTCCTACATCCTGAAATGCTTCAAATAGTAGTTGCTTCTAATGGGATATACACTGGCTACAATTAATGTCTCTTATTGTAACACTTAAGTAAAACCTCCCTCAAAGCTTGACTTGTGCCATTTAGAAGAGAGCTGTGAATAAGAAATAAAAACAAGTAGATGCTTTCTTCTAATTCTGTTAATATGGCTTTCAGTAAAATGTTGAAACTAAAAATATGTGAAAAATATTGATATCGGAATATCAGGCTCATATTTTCTTGAATAATTGGAACCAGCATATCTGAAAATATTCAAAATAAGTGAAGCTCATTTGAAATTTTACAGTAGATGAAGTTCTCCATTTATTTTTGCTTTAAATATCACTCAGATGGTTTTATTTTTCCTAGTGAAGAAAAAAATATGGACTTCATTATTTAAGCTTCTGGTTTCCAAAACTCCCATAAAGAGTCAGCTGCTAAGGACTTGCATTTTCAGCAGTTTGGGACCTTAGCCAAATCACAGGTCACTGACACAAATCTAGTTCTGGACAGAAGGGAATGGTTCAGTGTGAGAAAACATGTTGGTCTTTCATTGAAAAAATGGTTAGAAAAACTATCCCTGAATTGCAAGCACAATTACAGTGTGTTCCAAATGGACATTTTGCTAGTTTTGAGAAACTTCAAGGCAGGGAGGCTTGAACACTCTGTTTGGAGGGAGGGGATGTTAGCAGACATCAAATATTTGCATTGGACATGGACTGCTAGCCCCATTAGGGTGAGCATTCTTTCCTCTACTTGTTTGTAGGGTAGAGTTTCTCAAAGCCTACGCTTTAATAGGAAAAAGGCCCATATCATATCAAGTTACAGGGGCATCAGAGAGAGATGCTAACTATGGGTTTTTCCAGCTTGCTCTTATTGATTGAGAATAGCCCATGGCATCCTAGTACCTTCCTAAAGAAATGAATGTAAACACATCCGTCTTTTTCCAACCCTCTGGGAAGGATGAAGCTTGCCCATGAGACACTTTCTGAGAACAGTGCTGCTGTTAGGGTGCCTGCAAAGAAGAGAGTCTGAGATGTGTTTTATATTAAGCACTTGATCTGGCATGGGTAGAGATCATTTCATTTTGCCTGACTTTGCATCCTGTGGCCATGTCCTGGCTTGTGTAGATACTTCTCCTCCTTGTGTCTTCTCTTCCTTGCTAACAGCTTTATTATTCCACCTCTCAGGTGGTTGGGATCTGGCAGAGTAAGACCGACAAGTGCTGTCTGCTTCCCCCTCACATGGGAGGCAGTCTCAAGAGTACCAGGCACTGCATTAGCAGAGACCTCATCTTTCAGTTCATGTTGTCTAATGCAAGATCAGTGGGGCATAAAGTTTCTATTATCTGTGCTTTAATAATGGATGAACCTCCCCTCCTCCTACTCCAAAAAGCCTTACGATAGCCCTGCTGTAGGCAGATGACACAGCTGGTCCTTTGTTTGGCTACTTCCAGATGGGTATCTGGTGCCACCTGAGCTGAGTGGGTTCAAGGAACATTTTGTTACTTGCGTTTGATTTCAGATACTGGAGGCTTCCCCTTCTGAGCTCAGCTTTATTTAAGGGTGCCTGTTTTGCATTTCTGTAAGCCCTTAGGATGACCAGGGGATAAAAAGTGTGCTCCTGAAGCACTGCATTGTCCACTTCACTACCTCAGTTATCACTTACCTATTGATGAACTATCAAGGATGCCAGGGAGCGTTATTATCCTGGGTGACAAAAGTCGATTCAGTCAACAGGTCCTCAGATTTGGATTTCCAAATCTGGCTCGATTCAAATGTCTTCCTGCCAGATTCCAGAAGGATGAACACTGAAGCTGCTGCTGTGAAGGGCTGGTCACCCTCTGTGACTGCTTTTATGAGGACCAGGACATTCCCTCTTATGACGCAGTTCATTTGGAGGTCCAAGTTGTTAGCATAGATGTTAAGGAAATGCTACAAACAGTTGAGAAATTCATTGTTATTTCATAAAAGTATCACTCTACCAAAGAAAATTATGTGCAAATTTTTAACTTCAGATGAAAAAAAATCAAACTCAAAACAGGCACAGAAGCATAGAGAATTGGAACAGAAGTGTTAAGGTTGGCCTGTGGGTGGGAATGGTGAGGTGGGAAAGCACCAGAAGGAGCGACAGAAGGTTTTGCCAGCACCCCATTCTGCAGGTCATCAAAATCACAGCACATCCATGTGCAGCTTCACAGGAGACCCAGGTAGGGAAAACAAGGGACTGCCTAAAAATAGGGACTGAAGTTAAGAGGCGCTGATGAAGAACAAAGTTGAAGGTTTCAGACACCCAGACACAGATGAAAGGCAGTGAGTAAACCCTAATGATTCAGAGAGGTACGAAAGGATGGAAAGATGAAAGTTTCTATTCACTAATCTCCTGAAGAGCTCAAAAGACTTGTGAATATATAAGTACAGGAGTGTGAGCAAGTAAAATCTGCTTGTTTTATAATAAAAACACCTTTCTCTTCTGTAAAGTCTAACTTCAGGCTTTGATACAATTGCAACTCTGTTTGCCACAGAACAACAGCTAATAGACTTGATGCTAAGGTAAAACTCAAGACAATGCAGTGCATTGGACACCTTTCTGAATGTTTAGGGCTTGTTCAAGTATCTATGCAGTATAACTCCAACCTCCATCACTTACACTTTCTAGGAAAAATACCCCACCATACATGCATAAAGCATACACGGATGTTGCAGACCTCAGCTGCGATAGAAACCCAACAAGATCTCTGTTTCTTGTGCTGACCATTGCTGGTGTTGTATCACCCTCCTGGTTAGCATGAGATGGACAGTTTCATGCAGTGCTTAGAATACCTTCTGCATTCAGATCAAGGTGAAGAGTTCATCATTTGTTCTTGATTATGCTTAATGCAACTGAGCCATAAACTTCATCATTTTCAGACTCCAAATTCACTTCTTTATCTTGAGCCATATGCCACTTAAATAAAAACGCTGTGATTGCTGTCCTAATAGCTGTGGATTTCTAGTTCTTTTCCTGGGGAAGACACAAGAACATTTTCTACTTAACAGTTCATCCCAAAAAACACAAATAAAACTCATTTATTTGGTTCAGAAATGTCAATCAAGGAAAGAATTATAGACCTGTCTTGTTTTCAAATACAATCTGTATGACAGAGAATTAGTCAATAGCCTACCATTCCCAAAGCACATTGCAGAAATCATGTCCAATTTTCTGACTCAGACAAAACAAAAATTGTACACAGTCAATTTTAATAGTGAAATGGCTGTACTTATCTCTTCCAAACAAGATTATATTATCAGAGGAACTCAGGGAAGACAGAAATTGAACTCCTCTCAAGCAAAGCAGGACCAGAAGGGAAATGGCATGTGGCCAGCAGAAGATGTTACAGCCTTAGTCCATCTGCACTCAAGAAAGTGACCTCCTTCCTTAGGATGTTGGACGTGTCCCACAGAGGCTGTCAACAGTAAGGTCTAGACAGAAATCCTCCCTCTTTAATTCCCAGAGCTTCAATTTTCAATTAAGTAAATGTGACAACTATTGGATAAATGGTAAGATGGCTCTAGTATAAAGTGCAAGCTCCAGTTGTTTTCCACCCCATTCCCTTCTGCTGGAGAACCCCACACATCTGTTCAGAGGGAATTAAAAACTTCAGCTATCTGTTACAGTTGAAGGCACAGTGCCTTGTGTTTCTGGCATGTGCTGGTACCTACAATCCACTGCACTGGAAGAGGTCAGACACAGTTTGCATCTCTAGCAGCAGTGATACCACTAAAACAGTAGAAGTACAGAGCCGTTTTAATGGAACAAAAAGAAGCGATAATATGCAAAAAGTATCACCCTTCACTCAAAGAGAAGCAATGGTGCATAGGTAAAGGAACGTTCATGCTGGTTCTCAAAGCAAATAAACTGCAAACACATTTAGGAAAAGTAAAATCTTATTCAGTAGTGCAATTTACTAGGAATTGTATGCACATTTCAATTGCTTTTTCATTTGCATGCATTTACAAGACAGGCCCCTACTCTGCAGCTGGATATCAGTGGCTGAACAAGCCATTTCTCTAGACACCCACTTTGAACAGCTGAGTAGATTCAAATTTTCACTTTGACCAGTAAATGAGGCTAGCAGAAAAATTTTGGAATGACAAACCAGAGCAGGGACCCTTCTTGATTTTATTCTTTTTTTTTTTCTTTTCTTTTTCAGTAGCAAATGACATATTATAAAAAGGCTTGTCTTGTATTTTGTTGCTTTTGCACTATAATGTAAGTTCAAGTGGAAGATGCAGTTATTAAAGAGGTCTACTGAGGAAAATACTTACGGATTGTCTCCCTGTGAAAACATGCCAAGTTAGAAGTTTAATGGAGACATTCTCACAAGTGAGACAAAAGTTAGTGGCATAATCTCTCATAAACCCAAATTTACTTATTTTCCTCTAAGTGAATAAGCAGGTAGGTTAGATCACAATTTTATTTACTACTGCATGATCAAATTAATTTGATCAGATGAATTTCTTGGAATTTCCAATTGCTGAGGTGAGTAGCTCGAGAGAGGATGCCTTCAACACCTGAGCGGGGGGAAGCTCAGCGTCCAGGAGCCCCAACTCAGAGCGGCAAGAGCCAGGAAATGTGACGTTCCAGGGCAGCCTTGATTGCAGTGATCATGAGATGGCTGAATTTGAGATCCTCAGGAGAGTGAGAAGAGTGTGCAGCAAGCTCACTGCCCTGGACTTCAAGAGAGCAGACTTTGGCCTCTTCAGGAACCTCTCAGTAAGGTTCCATGGGATATAGCCCTGGAGGGCAGGGGGGCCCAAGACTGTTGGTTGATATTCAAGGATCACCTGCTGCAAACTCAGAAGCGATACATCCCTGCTAGAAGGAAGTGCTGCAGGAGGGCCAGGAGACCTTCTTGGAAGGATAAGGACCTGCTGAGGAAAATTCGAAGGAAAAGAGGCTTATAAAAGGTGGAAGCAAGGACAGGCAGCCTGGGAAGAATACAGGGATGTTGTCCGGGAAGCTAGGGATCAGGTTAGGAAACCTAAGACCCACTTAGAATTAAACTTGGCTAGGGATGTTAAAGATAACAGGAAGGGATTCTATAGGTACATGGCAAATAAAAGACTACAGACAATGTGGGCCCCTCTGGAAGCTATCAGGAGAACTGGCTACCCTGGATTTGGAGAAGGCTGAGGTTCTTAATGACTTCTTTGCCTCAGTCTTCACCGGAAAATGCTCTGACCACACCACCCAAGTCTTGGAAGGCAGATGCAGGGACTGTGAGAATGAAGACCTTAGGCCCACTGTAGGAGAGGATCTGGTTTGAGAACATCTTAAGAACCCAAACGTACACAAGTCCATGGGACCTGATGAAATCCATCCGCGGGTCCTGAAGGAGCTGGCAAATGAAGTTCCAAAGCCACTGTCCATCATATTTGAAAAATCATGGCAGTCAGGTGAAGTTCCCCATGACTGGAAAAAGGGAAATATAACCCCCATTTTCAAGAAGGGGAAAATGGATGAGCCGGGGAAGTACAGACCGGTCAGCCTCAACTCTGTGCCTGGCAAAACCTTGGATCAGATTCTCCTGAAGGCATGCTGAGGCACATGAAAAACAACAAGGTGCTTGGTGACAGCCAGCATGGCTTCACTAAGAGGAAATCCTGCCTGACCAATCTGGTGGCCTTCCATGATGGGGCTACGGAACTGATGGACAGGGGTAGAGCAGTTGATGTCATCTACCTGGACTTGTGCAAAGTGTTCAACACTGTCCCACACAACATCCTTGTCTCTAAGTTGGAGAGACATCAATTTGATAGGTGGACCACTCGGTGGATAAAGAACTGGCTGGATGGCCACATGCAAAGAGTTGTGCTCAATGGCTCAATGTCCAGCTGGAGACCAGTAACGAGTGGTGTCCCTCAGGGATCAGTGTTGGGACCGGTCTTGCTCAACATTTTTGTCAGTGACATGGACAGTGGGATTGAGTGCACTCTCAGCAAGTTTGCCGATGACACCAAGCTGTGTGGTTCGGTTGATATGTTGGAGGGAAGGAATGCCATCCAGAGGGACCTTGACACGCTTGTGAGGTGGGCTGATGCCAACCTGATGCAGTTTAACCATGCCAAGTGCAAGGTCCTACAGCTGGGTGGGAGCAATCCCAGGCACAGCTACAGGTTGGGCAGAGAAGAGATTCAGAGCAGTCCTGCACAGAAGGACTTGGGGGTGTTGGTTGATGAGAAAATGAACATGAGCTGGCTTCCGTGTGTGCTCGCAGCCCAGAAAGCCAGCCGTATCCTGGGCTACGTCAAAAGCAGCGTGACCAGCAGGACAAGGGAGGTGATCCTGCCCCTCTACTCTGCTCTCAGGAGACCTCACTTGGAGTATTGTGTGCAGTTCTGGTGTCCTCAGCATAAAAAGGACATGGAACTGTTGGAACAAGTGCAGAGGAGGGCCACGAGGATGATCAGGGGACTGGAGCACCTCCCGTATGAAGACAGGCTGAGAAAGTTGGGGCTGTTCAGCCTGGAGAAGAGAAGGCTGCATGGAGACCACATAGCAGCCTTCCAGTATCTGAAGGGGGCCTATAGGGATGCTGGGGAGGGACTCCTCATGAGGGACTGTAGTGATAGGACAAGGGGTAATGGGTTCAAACTTAAACAGGGGAAGTTTAGATTGGATATAAGTAAGAAATTCTTTACTGTAAGGGTGGTGAGGCACTGAACTGAGTTGCCCAGGGAAGCTGTGAATGCTCCATCCCTGGTGGTGTTCAAGGCCAGGTTGGACAGAGCCTTGGGTGGTGTGGTTTAGTGTGAGGTGTCCCTGCCCCTGACAGGGTGTTGGAACTTGATGATCTTCAGGTCCTTTCCAACCCTAACTATTCTATGATTCTGTGATTCTAATTTGTCTGTCTCACAGGAGAGACATCTTGTACTAATGCTGCACAACTAAGTACCTACAAAATTGGCTTAGAAAAATCGATTATTGGAATTCATAAAGTTTGAGCATTTTTACAAGTCAGTGAGTGTCAAAGCCAAATTACTAAGTTGAAAATATTTTGCCCAAGGTGATCACTCAAGTTGCAACTCTTCAGACTTTACCTACATGTTTTGGCACACCAATGGGTTCTGATACAAATAAGTGTAACAATCAGGCTTTTTGTGGTTAAACTTAACTCCAAGAACCCAAATATCATTTTACGTCTGCTGTAGGCTTGGCATGCAGCAACAGCCTACAGCTTGGCCTGCAGTTACAAATCCAGATGTCTTTCCAGTGGAGGGATGTGAGACAACTACCTAAAATTTTTAAAGAGGTGTCTGTCTCATAAGGTAGTGGAAATCCTCTTAAGCAGGAACTGTAGTTAGGTTTTTTTTCCTTAGCAGTCCAAGGAAAGGAGGGAACTTCTTGACGCTCACAGCCTCACTCAATATGGTACAACCCTCTAGAAAGTCTATGGGAGTTATGAGTGTGCAATAATTACATGTCTGTGACTTTATGAAGACAGCAATAGCATTAGTAAAACAGCAAGGCTAATTTGCTATTCAGGGATTTTTTTCCTAAGTCATATTTAATTACTATCCTTGTTTCCTTGCCCACCACCCTTCTCCACCCCCCTTCCTCTCTGAAGTGCTGTGGAATTTCGATGCTAAAGAAGAAGCTGATTATGCTGTGTGCTGGCATCGAGCTGTCCAGGCTACACACAAAAGATCATGAATAGGCAGGCGTGTACTTGCTCTAAATATAGTTCAGACGCTACTTAGGCATTTAGAATCAAAGATCTGCTACTAGCAACAAGTCCTCCAACAGCGTGCGATTTGGCATGCCTGGAGCTGTTAAGTGGATGCAGGCAAAAAACTGCTGAAGTTATGGGGAAAGAATATGAAGGGTGCTAATTGCCATCTGCCAATGCCTCAGAAAAAAAGTCTTTGCGATAGACTTTCAGCATGGGAAAATGTAATAGCAGCAACAAAGTGTTTACAGGAGAATACATCTAACAAAGCAAGAAGCTCTCAGACTTTAAGAGCACCTCACGGCAGAGGAAAATGCTTCTGTGCAATAAATTGAACATTAATGCTTCTGCTCCAGTGTGCATCTGTTACTTTTTATTCTTCAGGACCCACAGTTACAAGGTCCCCTCTCGGAAATAATAATTGGCGAAATCACAACAAATTGTTTTCTACAGCATCTCGTCCTGGCATTTCTTCTTCCACAATTGCATTTTTAGTGGACAATTGGATCTGAATACAGCAAGATGGCTCTATGCCCATCATACACCTCAGTTCTGACAGCCCTGTAACAGACTGGATAGTCTGTACAACTCTCCCTGCATTCATTCAGTGAAATCAGAATATTTTAAGCTGTCTGAAGTATACTCTTGATAATAGTGATTTACCTTTAAATTAGCAGGTAGTGATATTACCCTTTTCATGCAGGAACTGCTGGGCGCCTTACTTTCCTAGTCATTTCTGTATGTGGCTGGGTGTAATGAAAGAGGAGATCAGCTGTAGAAATTTGCCAGACATTTTGCCTCTTAAAAGATTAGAGAATGTCTTGGCTTATTCCACGACAAAATTACCTCAAAAATGGAGAGCTGTCACCTCAGCTTTTGCCCTTGACTCCCAGAAACGTTTGCGTGGATTTTTTCAAATATTACGTATAATTTAGACCTTCAGCTCCAAAAGTACAAGGGGTTTCCCAGGTGGAAACATGCTCATGCTCTTAGTAGCAAGTATGCAATGATTCCCATGATTCTGGGGCTGTCAGATTGAGACATTTGTCAAGTGTGATCCTCTTCTGACTGACATGCTTGGTAGGCATTTGTCAGGATAGCCACCTGACAGATGGCCCACTTCTAACCAGAAGCCACTTGCAGGCAGAAACTTAGGATCCTCAGTCTTTCTGGGAATGGTCATTTGGGAAGTCATACCTACATTGAATTAAAGCATTTCATAGTCATAACTACATGTATTCAAGCACCTCAAGTCCTCATGAGCTCCAGTGCCACCCAGCAAGAAAGCCAGCCACTATCTTTACCTAGGCCATCACAGATCCAACTGGATGCAGCTGTATCCTCCCTGGAGCAGCTGCCCCAGCCCTGACCCCTAAAGCAAGCGAAATGACCCCAAAGTAAGCCCAGATCTGGCCAACCACGAGAGGGAGACAAGCTCACATGCTTGGTCAACAGTAGCCCTTGCTGCCGGGGGAAGATTCAGGATGTCCAGTAGCAAACTTGGATGATAGAAAATTTATGACAAGGTGGAGAAGTGTGCCACAGCAACAGGTCTCACAGCCCGCTTGCTGCCTCAGTCTCCAGCGGTAGCCAAGCCACATGAGAACTTGTCCAAAGGAGATGGAGGACACAAAGACTGTTGCTTTTTTTTTCCTGGACCCAGCTTGGAAGGTATTTTTCTCCATTAAGCCGCAGGACAGGCTGATTACATTGGAATTATCAGGCAAAGCCGGATTTGTTGGTCTTATCTGATGGCCATCCCAGGGTTTTCTGGACTGAAGGGGTGGGACTCATGGGGCAAGAAAGGCAACAAAGGCAGGCTGTTGGGACATTCAAGCACCACAGGGATGAGTGTGGCATAAAGGCTGAGATAGATCAGATTAGATAAAATAGGCCAATCACAGGATGCTGTTGAAAAGAGAGGATTTGAGGCAAGTCTGGGAAAACAGCCTAGGAAAAAACAAGTTCCAGCCCAGCTATCCTCTATCTGCACAGAAAGTATTTTGAGAGAGGGAAGTTGCCTTGCAATTGTTTTAAATGCATGAAGACTGGGCAGGTCACATCTGCAACTTGAGGAAATGTTTTAGACAGATTGAACTGAAGACAAACTAATGTAGGCAAACCTGAAGTCTGACACCCAGATACTTCTCTCCCTTTCTCATCACCAAGCCTTTAATGAATTAGGGAATGGATCCAAATACTATGATTGCTACATGAAATCCATATTTACACCACCTTAAATTCCAGTTTCCCTAGGACGATATAACCAACTCCCAGTATTAATCACCTGGACCCTCAATTTGGGGAATATTTTACACAGGTTCAAACTTTGTGATCTAAGTCAATGTCTCACTATAAGGAAAATTCCATGATTTAAAATGTTTTTACCCATGAAAAACAGAAATATCCAGCCATTGAATTACCATAAAAATATTTTTTCCTCCATACATCAACAAGCTCATTGGATCAACTGTTCTACTCCTGACATTCAATTAAGAAAATGGAGCTTCTTTTAGATCAAGCAGGAAGCAAAGATGTTAATATTTCAGTGAGGTATAGCTGACATTTCATTTGACTTTACAAATTGCTTTTGTAAAGTTGCTTTTCTCCTTTCTTTTTGAGAAGCAAGTAAGTTTTAGGGATGAAGAAAATCAAGCCCCACTTCTGAACAGAATCTCCACAGACTACCACCAGTAACTTCTTAAGGAGGAAAGTAACCAGTATCTGATTACAACATATCTTCCATGCAAATATACAGACCTGATGATAAAGATGAAGGTGATGAGAAGTTGCACCTGGCTATTCCACCATTAGAAGAACTCATGGTTCTAGACATCACTCCAGCTCAGTGGGGCTGAGAGGAAAGACTGGTGGGAGGACAAAACAGCTGTATCTTGCATATGAGAATGGTACCCATAGTTGGAGAAAGCAGCTTATAGTAGGCACTGCAGCAATCCTATGTATTTCTTTAAGTAAAGCTCTTACATTTATTTTTACGATGTGATACAGGGGTTTTCCTAAAGCTGATTCCAACATTAAAGCCTCAGTTCTGGAAGAAGTTGCATTTTTACACCTGGCTTGGCAAGCAGGTATGATTTTTTTTTTAATTGGTTTTATGACACTTAATCAATGCCTTTGTCATCTGCAGATTAAGCTAGGGCAATGTATCGTAAAAGGCTGTTAAATTCAGTCATCTTTCAGAAACATCTTTTAGCACCTGATACTTACATCAGGCCTTGTTTCACACAACGAGTGTGTTGGAGAGTCCTGGTCTGGGGACTCTGTCAGTTTCTGGAGGTTCCTAGGATAAAATGGCTGTCCAGTACATTGACATATAATCTCCTATGTGATTTGGGACATTGCTTCCAAAGAACTTGCCTTCTCAAAACTTCATTTACTGCTGTAGTAGCTGTCACCTCTACTAGTACGTACAAACATGCCAGGAACCTGCATAGCATGGGATGGCCTTATGGAGCTTCTAGGGACCTTGTGGAGCCCCTCTGACACTGGGACATAATTACTTTGTGGTGTGTGTATGGGGAGCAGGATTACTTCAGATGTGTCTGTAGTGCTGGGAGTGTCGCTGCCTTGCAGAGCAGTATTTTCACAGCATGGGTGTGTGCTGTATACATGCAGTGTGGCATGAAAGCATGGAAGAGCAAAGTTTTAAGATGAAAGGCCCCTCAGGACAGTACAGGCAGATGTGTGGGGTGGAGGAAGCCCACCCTGCCACAGCCTGACCCGTACTATCTCTATACACATTGAGGACAGTCCTGGAGCCCTGAACTACATCTGGGCATCTACTGTCTTACAGAGGGTGCCCACACAAGCTTGCTACCTGGTTGTTTTATCAATGTGGGTTCTGGGGATGTTTGCACTTGCAAAACTCTCGTTCAAGGTGAGTTGATTTATTCACTTCTTTTGAAGTTGGTTCCAACTCTAGACCAAAGTGGACTCCTTGACCCAACGAAGAATATCAGTTTTTACAGCAGACTTGTGGTTGGATGGTATGGAGGCAATCTGACTGATTATTTTCAAAATATCTGTGTAATGCAAATTTTCAAGGACCCTCGTTACGCTGAAGGAAGTTACACTGAAAGAGCTAAGGCTGTGCTAGCCCTGGAAAATGATAAATTAAATGACCCAGGTAACTAAAATCCTCACGGCCCAAATAAAATAACGGAGAAGCCAATACAAGATTCAATTAATAAGGACTAACAGGAAAATAATTAAAATTGCCAATAAAGTCTATGAAACAGACCTTGTCTGACTAACCTAGAATACAGTTTCAATGAGACTGTAATTTTGGCTTATAAAAGCGATAGCATTACTGTAATAGAAAACACTGTAGCTTCTGTGAGACTTACACCAAACCAATAAATTCACCAAGAATTTGAAACAATGGAAATTATTACGGTTCATTTGAAATATGAGATAAACATAAATGGTGATAAAAGGACAAAATATTAGAGAGTGGGTTTGCTTCCACTTAGCCCTTGCTGGAATCGTGTCCTTGCTCTATTTGACTTTTTCCAGACAGGCAAGATGACAAAAGATGATGACAAAACTTACTTGAAAAGCTTGCAGATAAGAGGAGGATTTAGGGAAAGTGATGCACAAATGAAGATGACAAGTCACTCAGACAGTACCCCCTTCAAACTGGCAGTTGAATATGATAAAAAATGCGAACACATGTATTCTCTAGATACAGAGAATGGAGACCACATCCTATCTGAATGCTTGTATGTGGGTAACTGTGCAAAGAAGTATTGATGCATACTGGGAAGGTGTTATGGGACAAAACTGCATTCACGGTTGCTGTGATATGAAAAAGTGCCAAACAAGACACTGGCCCCAGTGAGTCTGGCATCATGTATGTGCTCTGCAAGAGCTGAGCCAAGCTTACAAGTTAAATAAGATGAGTGGGTCAGGAACAGGAGGACAGATGGACTTCCTGTCATTGCAGATGGAAAACAGAACCACGGTGCAAAGCCAAAGTGTGGTATGAATGGAGGAAATCAGTGCAGATTTCTTCAACATTGCTGTGCCTGTCCCAGGCTCATGGTTACACTCTGCTGCTGCTGCAGGCTGATGGACAGCCTGCTCTCCTGTCTGGCAAGCAAAGGCTTCCCATCAGTACAAGTTTGTCATTCCTCCCCTTTCTGATGTTGACACTCACTGGTAAAATCACTCAGGTGTCAGGCAGTTGACACTCAGCACTGCCCTCATACAGGAGGCCGCAAAGCACAAATGGGCGCTGCTCCTCCACTGCACCTCAGTGCTCCAAGAGGGCTTTCCACTGTGTTCCTGAGGCTGATCTTATTTATGCCTTGTTACTTTGAATCACACAAACGCACTTGATCTTCTCCCTCCCGCAGCGTGCACTATATGAAACTCCTTAAAGATGTTTCTTAACACAAGTGGCATTTTTAGAACTGCAAGGCACGGGCAGTGTGCGCTCCTCCAGTACATGAGCTGCTTATCAATCATTTAATTGTGATGTCTTGGTCTTCACCCAGATGGTCCCTTTCAGCAGATAGCATTGTCTTTTAAAACTTTAGATAATTATAGCCCTGTAAATGGAGAGTGGAAGATTTGTTGGCTGCAGCCAGCTCATCTTTCTTCTGTAACAGCCTCATTGTCTAGTCATTGCCTTATTCACAATGGGAAGAGATCCATGCAAATGGAGACACCCATTTAAAGATGCTCCTCAGCTGGGTAAATAGATGCTCCTCAGCTGGGTAAATAGTATCAGGAGCCTAGCTGATAGTAAGTCTAGGAAGGACTAAAATCTAACTTTGACTCAGCTGTGTTTTTCTTTCCCCTCCTTCCTTAGGCACATAAAGTAGAAGGGAATGAACATCTATGCAGCTAACATAGCTGATTTAAAACACATTTAAACCCTGTCTACACCAGCCAACAATACCCTGTCAGCACTTTGGGCTGTGTTTTTTTCTTTTTAAACAAAACCAATTAACAAGGTTCCTGAGGGAAATGGGCCCATCGTTTCTCTGTTGTTTCCCTCCATAATGCAGTGGTGAAAATGCAGCTTCACGCAGAACTTGGACATTTTTACCAGCGCTCTGCCTGCTCCTCTCAGATCAGCCGGCGGCTCAGCTCCACCAAGTGGTCCCCACACCCCCCCTTCCAGCTAGCACCCTCCTGGCCTGCCCTTGCTCTGGGTGGCCACTGCAGCTGTACTCTGCCCAGGCAATGCAACTCTCCTGCTCTGGGCACCAGCAGCAGCTCCTTGGAGCCACCTCAGCACAGTCTCAGCCCACATCCTCTGCATCACAGCACATCACAGTGCAGACGGACTGCCTGGCTCTGAAGTTTAAAAATTACCTTTGTCACAAGGGAAGATTAATCTCTGAACAAATTGACGGTAGAAAATAGTAGAGTGCTGACTCGGCGTATGTCTTTTCTTTCAAACACAGAGATAATGCATACAAGTCAAAACAACTGCTATTCAGATCCCATGGTGCCCTCCAGCAAGGGAGGTCTAGCAACCTGGGTGTACCCTGGACACAGAGTGCCTGGATTTGTTTGGGGACATCACAGTTAAAGGGAAGCCTTTAACTTGAATAAAATAGAAGAAGGGGGGGGGGGGGGGGGAAACTATCTTCCTTATTGCACTAAAGAAAATATGAATTCCTGTTTCTTTCAGAGGTTTGACAGCCGGTACAAAAAAAAAAAAAGAAAAAAAAATGATGTGCTGCTTTTTTATTGCTTTGCAAACCAGATTTTCTGATTTCCCATAAGATTCCATGGCTGGATGGAAAACAAGCTGTACCCTGAGAGTCCAAGGGAAGGCAATTTTTCATCATCCTCCACCTTTGCTTACAATTTGTTTAGGAAAACACCTGTCCTTCTCCATGCAATTTTTTAGTTCTTGTTTTGTTTGGAGCATATGCTCTGCTTACAGGCCCTGCTTACCACTTATGTAGAAGGCTTAAAAGGCACAAATTTCTTCCCTCCAATTTAAGCTACTGTGAGAAAAAGTTACTTCATTTAGAAGTTGACTTATTCAATAACTGCAAATAAAACTCTGAGTTTACCACAGTGTTTAATGGGCAATGAAGTACACTCAGAAATGACCTATTAGGGCTGAGATGAGAATGCTAACAATTCTATTAAAATTTCCCTCAGCAGTACCTTCTCAGAAAAGCTACACACACAACGTAGCTGTGGCTTTTAATGCAACAGTTCGGAAGTTCACCAGAAAGGTACCAACTTCACAATGTATGAGTAACTCCTCTGAGTCAGTGTCTTGTCACACAATGCACCATACTAAATTTAGGCAGGAACTGGATTGCAGGCTTGATTTTCAAAGAGTTTCAGAGCAACCTGTTTCTATTCCTTCCCTCACAAGTGACCACTCTGACTATACCTTGCGAGGCTCAGATGAAATGCTGAGAGCAAATCTTGAGGGACTGCTCAAATCCATGGCTTCCTGCATGGCATTTATCTGAGCAGCATCTTCCTGCCTCCCACCAGTGTATTAAGCAACATGACTAATATCAGTAACGTATCTACTCCCATCATCTTTTCCCTGAGGTAGAAGAGCTCACAGGAGAGTGTTTCATTTTGGAGTACGTGTGCATGTGCATGCACTCACACTCAGGCCTGGATATAGCTAACCAACGCTGCTCATGTCAGAGAGAAAACCCAAAGAACAGGGAGCAGACTGTACCTTTAGTTGTGATTTCCCAGCTATGTCAAGGACTTAACGAGAAGTTTTGCACAGAAGAAGCCTGCGTGCCTGTGTATTACTGTTACAGCTTCAGTGGGCTGGCTGCCACGCTTAAGTCTTTGTGATATTGCAACCTTGCTTCTGAACTTCTGGTTCATGCCACATTCCTAAAACTGAAAATAATCACTGTGTTATCTTTTGCAGGGTATTGTTTCACTATTACAGTATCTTTATTACATATGTTATTTATTTCCACCGACAGAGGAAAAAGGAAAGCTAAGATTCCTCCACAATTGTTCCTGATTAAAGTACTTGTTTACATAACATTGGAAAACTGTAACAAAACCAACTAGAAAAAACAAGCTGCTCCAAATGAAAATAGAGCTTTCTCCTTAATCTCAGGAATTACATTAAATTTACTTGATTTAAACAGGCATGTTTAGGAGGAGCAACAGAGTGAATTTTGTTCATGGCACATGTTAAATGAAATGAGCTCCCTGTCAGAGAAAATAAAACCACCAAAGTTTCTCTAAATCCAAAGGGGTTTATTTTTGTAGCCCAGTCAGTTCAAGCAGCAATGAATTTCAACAAACGTAGCATTGACATTACTTGCTACTTAGACTCTGGTAAATTTTGCCCTAATAGCCAATAAATAAAATCCCTGCGTTCGCCTGGTCACTCAGTGCATTCTCAAATGTGATTAAGTTGCCTCAAAACTAATGCTAATATTTTATTAGATTTTGAACAGAATAATGTTAGACTAATAATGTCAGTAATTGAGACTGGTGATCAAGAATACTGGATAGTAGCATGCAATTAAATCACTTTTTAATATACCTGAATTTTATCAATAGTAGCGTGTATTTCATTTAGTCTTACACTGATTGATTTGTATTTCATCTTAAACATGCAAAACAAGCTTTCACTTACTATTGGTTTAAAGTACTTTTGCAGACTGCAAAGTTACAGTCATTTGCTTAAATGCACAGCTCATTTCTCACCCATATTTTGGCTTGTGTTTTATTCATTCTAAAATGATACAGCGCTCACGCTCCATATCTGAAAGCAAACAGAGAGATCCCAAGATACCATCACAGGAAACACCCTGGGAAAAAAAAAAAGAAAACTGGGAGAATTTAGCAAACACTTGCTATTCTCCAGCACTAATGAGGCAGAATCTCCTCCAGATTAATAAGTAACAGTTGACTGTCTGGAAAAGAAGAGGGTAGAGAAAGGTGGGGGCAATACTGCTTTTCTTAGCCAGGCTGAATGGAACAGGCCAACCACCACTTTGCCGAGGTGTGCAAAAACTGAGAGCTCTTACTTTAACCCCTTTGAGGTTGCAGGAGAGTGCTGGTCTGAAGCTCCAGCTCCTCTCATCACCCCCTCAGTTAATCAGACTCCCTCAGTTTGACTTTCAGTTCCACAAATTAAAATGATTAAGGAATTTAAAGGCTTTTTAAAGCCTTTTGCAATGGAGAGATTTGCTAGGCCCAATCAGGCTGACCATTAACAAGGGCAGAGCAGAACATAGAGAACATAGGGTACTGCTCTCATGTGCAGCACATGCAGAGCTCATCATCTGCTAGCTCCTCGCACCCTTGGCCTCAGCTGCCCTCCCCTGACTCACCCTTGCAAACATAGATAAGCAAACTTCAAAAAGTCCAGATTCTGTTTGGGTAAGTGCCCAAAAGTTCAGAAACTGGCTTGGAAACACAGTGAGAATAGGCTGCCTTGGGAGGCGGCCAAACATTCTCCAGTGAGGCTGGGCTATAAACACTTCAAGAATAGCCTCTCCCGTAGTATTTTGGTGGTATTTGTTTCTCATCCTGTCTGGCTGGGAAAGTAAAGTATCACAAGAACAAAAGGACTCGGGTATAAATCTGCAGGCCTGTTTCTCTCTGGTCTTGTGCCCGAGCCCTGGGTAAAGAGCAAGTTGCACTTTCTGCCAGCTTTGCCCACACTGTGTGCTCCACACAGGGGTCAGGCGGCAGCAGCATGGTGTGGGTTCCTTGTTTAAGGACAGTGAGTGCGTATTGCAGCTAAGCCAAATAAAAGCTGCCTGCCACCCAGGATAGGCCTTCCTTCGCTCCTGATAGTGGAGCTAAATCAACAGAAAGCAAAGGCTGCTGAAAATAAAGAGGAAGAGGATAAGTTTTGCCTGGTCAAAATCCGTACGTCAGCTCGCTGCGGGGTTCAGATGCGCATCAGGGCAAGGGCAGGACTTTGCAAGGCAGAGGCCAGGAGAGAGGGAGGGAGACTAACCCTGCTCAGCAGCAGCCAACTATAAATGTGAAACCGCAGCCAGAGACCTTGAACGTTAAGTTAAAGCCTCTTCTTGTTGTATGGAAACAAATACTTCCTCACTTTTAGGAATGGAGATGAGTCACCGTATTCATTCAGCCTGCAGTCGAAACCAGCACTCGTTTCTGAAGTTCGCTCCCAGCTTGATCTAGGGCATCATCAACTCAGAGCATTTACTCTGGTGTGGGCAATGATCTGAAAGAGCATAACTGCATCGCTCCACCTTGGGGCAAGTCATGCCATGGCCCCTGCCCAAGGCACACGTTTACCAAGAGTGGTAGAGTGCGGGGGAGGACACAGCTGTCACCAAGAGTGAGGCCAAGGCAGGACCACAGAGCAAACAGAGCAGATGGAGAAAGCAACAGCCCTGGACAACAAAGCAAACGCTTCCAGGAAGAGGGGAACGTATGAAACCTGTCTGGTGTGTCTCACGCTTGGTTGGCACCTGAGGTTGCTGCACGGTTTCGCAGCAGCACGGGGACTCTGCAAACATCTAGTGAGATGCGAGTGCATGCAGGGAGGATATCGCTACTGAACTGTTCCACTCCAAAATGGGGCATGCCCCTTCTCCCTCCCCCTTCTCCCATTGTGCCAGACCTAGAGCTCCTCTGCCCCTCTCCTCTAAGCCAGTTCAATTTGGCAATCTGGAAGAAAACCCAAATAGCCCAAGAAGTGAGCAGTTTTTTGACAGGTTGAAATCCTGAACCTCATCCCACACTCCAAGTATGCATACATGTTCTGGCCTCTCCACTGGCCCCGTAGGCCTCCCTGCTGGCCTTGCCTGCATGCTGGCTGTGTCTGGAGGGTGCCAGCCAGACCCATGTCCCTTCACCCTCTCTGGGCATCCAGAGCCTGCAGTCAGTGGGGGCTGTGGCCCCCTGAATGTGCTCAAGATGCCAGAGGCTCTTTCAGAGGAAAGGCATCAGATGGGAATATGAGGGCCCTGGACAGCAGGGTTGTCACACTTCCATCAGTGCAACCAGACAGCAAGTTTCACTGATGGAAGCAGGGCATCACTGTCGGCTGCCCTTATTTTCTACTCTCACCAGGAGCATCACCCACTGGGTGATGTGCAAGTGGTTTTGGGCAGCCAGGCCCTGCACCCTCTGTCAGGAGGCCAGGCTGAGGCTCGGGCATATGGGGTGCAAGATGCCTGTCACCTCAGACAGGAGATTCTCCCCTTCAAAACAAGATCCTAATCTTGCCTGCCTCTTCTGAAGTGAGAACTTGAGCCTGTGGACGAGAAGAGCTGGTGATGAGGTTATTTATAGCTGCAGCAGCTTCCGCGACAGCAAATAGTAACAGTGCAATGTGAAACTGAGCCAAGCAAAAGTATTTTTTCATTGAAAAATAGATGACAGCTTGTTTATACTATCGTAGGGGAAAGGACTATGAAAACGAATGGTGGTGGCAGCAGGTTTTCAAAGGGCAATGTCTCAGGTCATGTTGTTAGCCTTTGTTCAGGGTGTCTGCCAGTACTCCGCTGCGGCAGGAGTCCAAACACTTGTCAGCCTCTGAGCAGCGAGCCCATGGTGTGTGTGGTATGGTGATTTGGGTGCCTCAGCATGGCCCTGCTGCCACAAAGAGCACCCTCATGAGGCTGTGGTATGACCAGAGGGTCTCAGCTCTGGTGAGTTCCCACTGCAGGCTTGCCAGCTGCTGCCCTTTCCTGCAGCCCCTAAGGCTATTTGCACAAAGAAGCATCCCTGTTTCAGGTCAGAGATGTTCCCCAACTGCATTTGGAGGCAGGAGGCTGCTGCCAGACCTTGACCAGCCATCTCTGCACCTTTGCTATCTCAAGGTAACATCTACTGTGCCTGCAGAAGTACATCTCTCCCTGCTCTATCAGTTCCCCCCTTAAGCAAGGCTAATTACGCTGGACTGCCTCTGCAGCGCTGGGATGCTTTGAGATCTGTGGTTGCAAGCTCTGCACAGGGAAGCTGCAAGGGTTGTTTCATTACTTATTCATTCCTTGATGTAGCAACTTCTCTCAATTTGAATTTGCAATCCTCGAAGATGGCTCACAGGGCCATCTGATGAGGAACGTAACCGTTAGGAAGACATTACCACCTCGGCACTGCTCCACTTTCCTTCCCTCACGCACATTGAGGCCATGTGAGAGGAAGCGGGGTTGCTCACACACGTTCAGCTGAATCAAGCACGGACATCCCCCACGCCTGCTGCCCACCCAGCAGCGCTCGCCCACCCGGTACCACCTCACTGAGAGAAGAGGCTTTCGCACCTAGAGAAAGGAGGGGGAAGCTGAGCACTTCTCCATAAGAGGAAAAACTATGCGCAGCTTTAACAAATCTCCTGTGATATTCAGCTGATGCAGAGGCGGGGGGTAATCTATTCTTCAACAGAAGCCCCATAGGCTTCCTGTGCTTTGATACGCCTCTGTCAGAACCCTCCCCAAAACTGCGGGAGGACCTACCTGCTTTTTCTCAATGTGGGAAGAACCAGAGTTCCACTGAGATGACCTATTTAAGTTGTGCCCCCACAAAAGGGGAATGCGGGGCTGACCCGACCCCCCCCCCCCCCCCCCCCCCGCCTTGGAGGGGCAGCCCCTGTTGAGACACCACTGGCCCCAGAGGGAGGCAGGAACATTGTCAGGGCTCAGGCTGCAAGGGAAACACAGCTGCATCACTGGAGAGGAGGGGGTTCCTCTTCCTCCTGCTTGAGAGCTGGCCTGTGAAGCGATAGCTCTTTTTCAGTAGCTGTTAAGAGAGTTTACAGAAAGGGGAAACAATGAGGATGAGGAAGCCTTTTCTTTTCCTCCTCCCTCTGGCAGTCATCCTTGTTGCGTGACACACCTTTGAAAATATATTTAGTGTCATACTGCTCTGTAAAGTGAGAAAGCGTTTATTATCCTCACTTAACAGTCAGGAGCAGGAGGAAGCAAAGGATCAGGTTGTGCTCTCTCTTTTTTTGACTACTTTAAGTGACTACTTATTTTGGACATGTCTATTTCTGAGGGCCTGGCTTCAGCCAGCTGTCCTATTATGGTTTTCCCCAAGCAAAATACAGGAAGGGGAAGAGAAAGGATTACACCCAAGGCAGCCAGGAGCATCTATACATGACACATTTACCTGAGGTCTTTCATGGTCACCCACCGTCTGGCCTGCATGAAGGTACCAGACATGGCCAACAGTTCTCCATCATCCTTAAGTCCCCTGGAGCTCTTGTGAGGCTGAGTTGTGCATAAGGATCCACCCAGAAGGATTTGATTTCGGCTGGTGTACGGGAAGGGCAGCATGGCTGCAGGTCTTAGAAGGCACTGCAGCACAGCAGATGCTGAAGTCGGTGGGGAAGATATATGAGACACAGTCTCTTGGTGCTGTACGACAGGCATTCCCAAACTGTGGCTTATGACCTGACAGAGGTTTTAATCAGGGACCTTGCTGGATGCTCTAGAGGCCTAGAGGACAGCATAAGTGAGGATGTCCCCCTTGCTCCTGCATCCAAACTCTCGTGAGAGTAGCTAGGAACACTGTTCTCAAAATCCCTTCTCTTGTTCTCACAGCAAGTAACAGCTGTGACAGCCAGAGGGGAGTTGTGTGTTAAAGATCAAGGGTCCTCCTAAGCCAGTGAGCCTCTCAGACTTGCAGGATTTATGGCATGCTCAGCCCACATCCCTGCCAGTCCCTTTGACTCCCAGTCCAAACTACCAGACACCTACAAGCAGCCAGGTCATCTCCAGTGCTTCAGCTGGAGTCCAAGGGAAGTCTTGAACCTCCGGCTTAGACCCTCTGGGTCATATTGTAAATGCTCCTCCACTTCATTTATGGGAGAAGTGGGAAGGTGATACATGCTGCCTGGAACAGAAAGGGTGAAGGACTGTGAGTTATTCAAAGCCAGCGCACACTGTAAAAGAAGTTTGAAAACCTCCTGAGCACCCCAATTTATTATCCATTACAGTCTCATTCATTCCCACTGGGAAAAGCTCCTATAACATAAAACACTCCTATATTTTGAGGAGGCACAAACAAAACAATAGCTTACCCTGCCCTGAAATTGCTCCTTTTTTCCCTGTAATCTTACGAGCCTTTATTTCTGAAGCCAGATTTGCCCTCAAAGCGATTGTATTTTCAGAGCAGGTGAGATATTGGTTTGAATTATTGACTCACACCTTTATGAAGCACAGAGGATCAGGATTGCTGCTGGAAATTTTGTGAACTGAGCCCTGCTTGCAGCTCTGCCAGAAAAATGCAGCTCAAGTTTCATTATATGTGTTCACAGCCTGATGAGTCATTATGGGCCAGGGATAATATAAAAGTAAAACCACAGAGTGATAAACAGTGGAGTAACATAAGTAACTCTGAAGCAGAAGAAGTGCTATATATCAAGAGTAAGGCCAGTCTAACGAAAGATCCTTAGTAAGGGAAATGACCCGTGAGCTGGCCTATAAGGTCTGCACATCTGTGCTGAGCAGAAGTGCAGGAAGGGCGCAGGATCAGCTCCCAGTTTCTCAATTCCCAGGTTAACCCACATCATCTGCATGTACGAACCACAGAGGGAAACAGGCCAGACAACTCTGCAGCGATCCTTCTGGCTGATATACGAGCTGCAGGAGTAGCCATGCAACGGAGCTGAGTGACAATAGCGTTGTTGGTCTCATTGGAATTGCTGTCATATTTAATATTTATCCCACCTTAAAAAGGAATGGAAAAAAACCAAATCAACAAGCGAAAATTTGCGGATGGGGAAAAAGGAAAGAGAAAAGTCAGAGCTGCTCAATCAAAACGCTTGGGAGATTTCCAAGGGTTTCCCCTCAATTTTTAATACTGGAAACATTTGTTTTACTGTAAAATAATTTGAAACGTGCAATGAAAAGGCATTTCCAACTTAGAGAAAAAATTTTCAACTTAGTTTTGAAATGACACGTGCAGATTAAAAATAAAAAAACAAACAACACACAACTTTTACTTTGTCTGGTGTTTTCCCTATGATAAGTAGAATTCAAATGTGTTTTAGGGATAGACTTCACCATTCCCTATAACCAGACTATTAATTTCCAATGAATTTCCAGTGTTAAATATCTTTTCAGAAGTCTTGAAGCCAGTGCAGTCTTCTATCTCTTTCTTTGCAGCATTTTGCCCTTTCCTGTCTGGCAACATGGGCTAGATGGGTAATGTCCATGGGTCACCTACAGCACTAAAAATGAGCAAGCAGAGCCCCTGTGACTGGCACTGCAGATTGCTGTCAAATCCATAGAGACAGGCCACTATACAGCCTGGGAAATGGCTGCATTTGCAAGGATCGCTGTAGGGAGCAGCTTGTGAACGCAGAGAAGGGAAGAGCTGCCCTTTGCATGAAAGGGAGTGGACTGTCCTGAGCCCAGGGGAGGTCTTGGTGGCTGCAGACAACTGAAGGAGTCTTCCAGAGAGTTTGGAAATGGAGAAACAAGACACCCAGATGTGAGTTTAATACCTAGCCATTTGCATGTTTGTAGGAAACAAGAAAGGCCAGGGAATCCCTTATCCTTAACAAAAGATTGCACTATTCCTGCAGTGAGAGCATAGAGAGACCTGGCCCTGTGGCAGATATTGACTGCAAAAGTCACCTAAAGAGCACAATCCCAGTGGCTCTTTTCCCCCCCAGAACCCCCGCAGGTGCTCCATGTGTTGGATGTCGCCATAATTGTCATTGCACTGGACCACGGGACAAGCACCTCAGTGTGTCACAAGGTGTGGAGAGACCTTTCTGTAGCCCTGGTCTTGAGCTGTTACAATCCAGACTGAAATGTGCGCAACAGTGTTCAACTCAAGCTAAAATAAATCAAAGTCAGCATCATTTTTATCCTGCCTGGCTCATGATAGCAGCAACAAACTAACAAGTACTAACCTCAGAGCTGTGAACATTTTGTTGTTAGCACCTGGGCTGATTTATGAGGAATTAAACAGAATGTTGCTTATGCTGGATGGCCTTGTTGCAGAAACAGGAGATAAAACACATCAGTGTTTATCCAGTCCTGCAGGAAGGGGCTGGGGTGGGAGAGGAGATATTTTTGCATCATGGTCATGTGTAAGGCAAATTTCACATGGATTTTTATGCAGACTCATAAATCAGTCCATGTTCCCTCTGAAAGTTCATGGTCTCTAGCAAACCTCCCAGTGAACTGGGGTTTAGCTTGGAGATTGTAAAGAAATCTGAAACCAAGCAAGTTTGAACTAATTTCATATTTTGCTGTGAACATTTTGCTCAGGTCTAACTAGTTTGTTTAGGAGTTTAGGCAAGTACAACCGTATCCTTCAGGAGAAAAAGAAAACGCTCTGAGAAATCAAATACACCACACAAAAAGGAATTACAAAAAATCTTTACCTAAATCTAAAATATTCTCTGTTCGATGTTCATTGTATTACTTGCAAAGGCTTCAGTTAATGTAAGGATTCAGCTTTCATTTTGACACCTGATTTTTATTCGGTCATGATTTCTTCCCCTCAGGTAAATCAATGTGCTGGCCTTAGTCACAGCATGGCTTGCTTGCTTTTGTTCAGGGAGGCATAATGGTTTCAGACACAGATTAGTCAAGAGTCAGAGGAAAATCTTCTCTTCCCTCATCGCAAAACAAAAAATAAAATTAAAAAATGACCCAATAAGAACAATCAAAATATGTTAGATCTTGCAAATGTATTCCTATGCTTTCCCTGTTTGCCCCTGCCCACCTCACCTTTCTGGTCTTGTAATTACAACGGGAGTGCTCTGAAGCAGGAACTGCTTGAAAGGTTTCACTCCACGGTGCTTAAAACACAAACACAGCCTTTGCCCACATTTGAACTTCCAAGGCGGATCACCATTAGGCTGAAGTCCCAGCGGCATTTAACTGGGCAGGTCCGTAATATCAGTGCTGATGCCCCATCACACCAGAGGTGCAGCCCCACCGTGCTGCCAGCTCCACTGCATACAGGCAGGTTGCTGCCTGCATCCCTGTTGCAGCTGCAGTGTTGTTGGGGAGGTCTGGGGTAAATCTCATGGCCAGAAATTAATGGAGGGCAGGAAGCTACAATGAGTTTGCAGCTCTGGCATGCCCAAAGCTGTGGCCAGTGCTAGCAGGACCATAGCTCTAGCTGCCCGCCTCATCCCTGAACACCTCAGAGCCTCACCACTGAGGAAGCTTGTAAAAAAATGTTGAAAGTGGTATCATAGCTGCAAAATATTTTCATCCTCTAGCAAAGTACAGACTTTTCCATCAACAGCCCAAACACACAGCCGTGGCCCCCTCCCTTGCCCCCAATGTGCGCATCAGCTTCCAGCTCTACAGAATGCTGAGCAGAGAGAATCAGGATGGAGGTACAAGGGCAATGGGTGATGCACATCCTGTGCTCCTTCACCGGCTTGGACTTGCCAGCCCGGGCATGGGGAGACTTTCCTCCCACCCATCCTCCCACCAACACGCCCCTTTGGGTGCCAGCAGAGGATCGGGAGGAAAGCAGCCCTCGGCCCCACTCTCCCGGCATCTTTGCTGAGATGGCGCTTTCGCCTGCTGAGTGCGATGACGGGTGGGTTTCCCCACACCTCCGCAAAAGTTGTTTTTGCAAAAGCTGCTTTTCTTAGCCTGGCATTTAAAAGCAGAAGTTATCAGGGCATAAATCATCCTGCGACTTGTTGGGAAGCCTGTGAGAAGAGATAAAGGCAAGACAGTTTGACAAACCGTTGGGAGAGGAAGGAGGAGGGAGAGGGCAAGGGGGGAGAGTGAAGGAAGAAGCCACAGTGCCGACCCTCCTCAGATTATGTCATAGGTCAGCCAAAAGGATGCAAATAAGGTCGAGAAGCTGTTTCCAAACTTTGAGGCTGGCTATGACTACATGCACCCGCTACAGAGCTGGGCGTAATAAATATCGCACTCACAGAGAGAATTACATCATGTAAAGGGAAAAGCCAGCAGATGAACTCACACAATAAAACCTTGACTTGGTATCTAGCCAAGCCCAAACAGACAAGCCTGTTATTATGGAGTTGACAGAGCTCTGCACGTTGTTGCAGCTTTACCCTTCCATTTCCTGCCACCTCCTTCAGCACAGACACCCCTTTTGCTCTCCCCCTCTGTGCTCCCTCAGCCCTGCCAGAGGCCATCCAGGGAACCCGTAGCCAGCCGCGTGGTGCAAAACAGCAATCCAAACATCTGGCACATTTTACAAACATGCTCCCCTCTTTCCAGCATACTTTCCTCACAGCAGCTCCAGTTTGTTTTTATAATTTTTCTAGAGAATTTATTGACCATTAGTGCCTCTGAGTAATAGACCAAAATTTATAGGCACAGTGGGTTTGATTCCCATTTACATTAAGGCTCTCTCATGTCTGTTGCGAAGCACTGAGAGTTTTGGGGTGGGTCTAAATTACACTTAACACACAAAATGCTTTTTACAGCAAAAGCAGAGTTGAGAGATAAGCCCGTGTCTGGTGTCTCTCCACAGGATTCCCCAATAGCCAATATGGTTTGTGCTGAAGGATATTGTGACAGGGAAACTCATATCCCACCACCCCCAGACTCCCTTTCCAGGGCCTTGGTAAGGATGTGAGGCACAATAGCCCTTCCCACCAGCCCAGCAAGGCTACTGCCAGTGAGTCTTTGCCCAGCCACACCACTGCAGGCACCACAGCCCTCAGCTTGGTTCAGCCTCATCATCTTTCAGTGCTGTGACATGGATTTCTCCAGGGATCTTCTGAATGTGGACGAAATATTAGGATCAGGATGAGCCAAACTGGTCCACTGGGGCCTCTTCTCTCTAATATCTTCATTCTGTCAAAATTATACTTGATCGCGCTTTGTTACTGTTGTTACTAGTTTCTCCTGTTACTGTTGTTACTGTTTCACCTCTGCCTCAGCAATTCCATCTGGTAGGTCATATTCCTCTCTTTGATTGTTTTTTGGATAAAAACATGCTCACTGGGGCCTGCTTGGAATTAGCTTTTCTTTTTATTTCCAGTGGATGCTCAGCTCAACCCCATAGTTTCCCTGACTTAACACAGACGGGGTCAACCCACCTTTTGCCTTCCTGGCACATGGATTCAACTGCTGATTCCCATGTGCTACAATAACCTCATTACATTTTCAACAATCTCCAAGGGAAAGTCATTTACAGGGACTGGAACTGAAAAGTGCAAGTTTCGTATCATCCTCTTGCATGTGCGCTTGTGCAGCTATTAAATCAGCAATGATATGAGAAAAAAAATACTGTCTCGGCTATGTCCTCAGGACATTCTTTGAAGACTGATGATGCACATATGCCTTTAACTGAGTCTGAAATAATTAAAGACCACTCTGCTTTCCCTTCCATTAATTTCATTGAGTATCTGGAAACACTTTTTTATTTAGTTTTATTCCTGCCTTGCAAGAACACCATCCCCAAGAACATTTCCACCTCCCATAATTATAGCAACTTGAACACCTAGGTATAATGAGTGGCTGCAATACTACTGGCTACTGCACAGTTGCCATTTACACCCACTGGTGCTCTGTCATGTTAGGACAGGGTGGAACAAAAAGATTTCCCATCTCTAAAAGACTGCAGAAAGGCCCCTCTTTAAGGTGACATTGCTGGCTTGCTCTGCATAGGATTGCAATATTCTAAAGTCTGGAGGCTTTCCAGGTGTGCACAGGAAAGGCTGCAATGCAAACCCTCTTCCAGCCACAAAGATGACAGTCTGGCTTGAGGAAAGGACTTGGGTATCTAGCCAGTTAACCAACCAATCAAACAGTTGATGGGTGAACTACAGATGCCAGTGCTAGCAGACTTCTAGAGCTCTTAAGAAGGCATAGGAAAACAAAACAGAGCAGGAAGTGTTTTAAAGATGTTTATGGCTACCTAGCTGGGGTGTGACAACCACACATCATGGTGGCAGGCTCCAGGGAGCCAAAATAGTTACCTGTACAGAAGAGGGACTAACAGCTAGTAGGACCAATGCAGCTCTTTGTCTCTCTCTGTGCAAGCTGAGGCCGAACAATGCACTGGCAAAGTGTCCTCCCTCTGATCTCTTCTGCTCCTCACCTTGCATTCTTTCCCTACTTCCTTATTCTTCTCTTCCATGGATATTCCTATAGATGTCACAGGGAAAAAGGACTATTTCTGAACATGGCCACAAAGGCTGGGAAGGAAGGAAGGCTGACCCTTAAACGGAGATGCTGGCTTGGGGAAACAGTAATATATCCCTTCGAACATTTAACACCTATTCTAACTGCAAAATACTACCTCTTCCCCAGACAGGACATCAGGTAAATGTAATTTTTTTTCGAGTAATAAACTGAAAAATAGCAATCCCCAACCCATTTTTTATTTTACCCAACTTCTGTTTTCTTGATTGTACATGTCAATATTTACAAGCTCTACCACTTCTTGGATTATTTATTTTCCCTGGTCTATTTCACTCAGTGAAAAATCTCTCTGGCTTGGGACTTGACAGTTTGTTGCTGATATCCATCTTTATTAACTTCACTGCTGCAGAAAAACAACAACAACATAGTCTTAAAAAAAAAAAAAAAAAAACCAAACAAACTCAGAATCATGCTTAAATATGGTGGGGAAAAAATTCACCAAAAATAGCCAATGGTTGCCAGCATCTATGGATGTCACTGAAAGGCACTTCTCCCCTCACTTCATCAGCAGTCAGTAAATTTACTGACAATAGCAAGAGAGCTGCTGTCACCATACCTGACGGGATGGCAGGGAGGGTTGCTCTTCTTGCCTCCCTGCATCACACTTTTTTCTGCTTAGGGGCAGGACTGAAATGGCTCAGAGCTGCCAGGCTCCCTCTCGTCACCATCAGTGAGCTCTGAAATGCGGGAGCGTGACAGACAGTAACAATTTTTCCAGATCACTTTTAAATTTGGCCTTTGAATGACAATGAACCGTGCACTTTTAAAGCATTCCCTGTAATGTGTAATGCAGGATGATGAAAAAGGTTTCTCCCTCTTTGTAAGATAGACCAGGGCTTAGGCACACCTAAATTTCACAACTCCCTACCATCACCAAAGGGCACTTCAAGGTAATCTGAACTTCTTCCAAGGTGTTTTTAGCACTTCTCAGATGGAACCCATTGCTCTCTAAGCAGAGCTGCCAGAACAGCAGGTTGTGCTGGTGGGTCTCATCCTCTTCAGCACAACATCTGCTGGCTTGGCTCAAGCAGAGGATTTGCCAGAGCTTTGCTGCCTTTGCACCAAAATGAATCAGAGCCCACCCCTGCATTACATCTACCACTCAAAATGTGGGGGCAGAGACATTTTTAATCAAGCTGGATAGACTGAGCCCATCCTTTCACGTTTTCCTTGTCTTGTGTTTTCAGAGTCAGAGCACAAGCAAGACAGTCTGGCATGCATATACCTCTTTAGGCTGGCTCTTTTCATATCTCTGTCCAGAATCTACAGAGTAATCTAAAAATAAACAAAGCCCCTAGCCCTGATAGTTTCAGAGATAACTTTCCCACCTTGAACCACCCACCAGCCATGTAGGGGGATGCAGCTCAGCAGACAGAGAAGTCAGGGGATGTGGTGGGGAGCTAGTTTCAGCCTACAGACACCTGCTGTACAGTCTCAAGACTTGGTAGGTCACACTGCATGGCCTGCCCAAGCCCACAGTGTCACCAAACACTGTGTGTCATGAAAGAGCAGCTCCAAACCATTCAGCTGTCTTGATACAAACAGGGCACAAAGTCTTGTCTAGTAAGAAAGACCACCAGATAGACAGCAAGCCAGGATGTTGTAAAACGCTCACAGAAACAGCATGGTAGCTCTCCTGAAGTTCTCTATCACAGGACAGCCTTAGCATTCTGTGAAAGCAAGCACTCATTTCTATGTATGGGCATGCCTGAGAAAGGGTTTGATTAAACCAGCTGACATTACATTAAGTCTTAGCTTGCTCTTTCATATTTTCTCTTTTCCCACTTGTACCTCTGCTTATTTAAATGTAGCCACATGCCTAAATAGAAAAAGCTTTTCTGTGAGGTCCTATATTATCTCTTCTTAGCATCACGGTCTGTGCTGTGAAGGACAGGAAGCCAAAGGGCCTGGCTTGCACCCCAGCAGCATGGGCTCATGCAGACTGACAGGTCATAGCACAATGGGTATGCTTCCAGTTTGGCAGACTCTCTCTCCAAAGGGGTTTTCAAATTTCTTCTCTAGCCCCCTGTGACAGCCTTGGATTAATTTTTTCTGGAACAGAAGATTTACTGCCATTGAGTCAGTGTGGCTCACTTATCTGCTCTGCATCTTGAACCCAAAGTTCAGGTGCCATTTAGCTTCACCTTCTTTATCAGTTCACTGTGGGAATACCCTGGTGAGACTCGCTGACTGCCCATTGCTTCTTATCTTTCTGACTTTCTCTTTCAGCTGCAGCTATCCTACCAGGGAGCCCTTTCAAAAGGATGACTGTGGCTGCATTGGCTGTAGGAGGTTAACAGTATGGGTAGTGAGATTCACAGCACTCCTGATGCTTCCTCTGAGCATTTCAGGCATGCTAAAGCCAAAATACCGATACAAGAAATTCCAGGTTTTTGAATGAGATCAGCTTGATGCCCAAGGGCCTGACTCTGCTCCAGTGGCTTTAGCTCTGGTTTACAGCCAAAGTTGAGAGAAATCTGTTTTCCAGTTCCTATTTGGATGCAGCTGAAATCTCACCAGAATGGTCCATCCTGGGAGCGGGCGGCGTCTCCACAGCTTGGGACCTGGCTCCAGCCCAGATGGCAGGAGCGCTGTGAGAGGCTGCTTTCACACAGTTCTCATCACTTTGGGCAGAGGTTAGTTCACAGGATTTGGCATCTTCAGACCCAAGCCTAGGTGATTCAACTCAGACTTGTGTTGCCTAAACCTAATTTGGATCTAATTGTAAATGGCTCTGGACAGCCCTGGAGAGCATGGGAGATGTCATACTTTCTTCCTGAGAAAAGCTCCTCCAAATGCTGCATTGTCAGGTAGCCCATATGTTTGTTTATTTGCTGGCTCACTTCCTCAGTCCCTTTCTGATTAATTTTGTGATGGATAGTTACGTCTGGCTTCAGTGACAGGTCCTTCCCACCAGCAGCTTGGGGACACCTGTAAGCTGTTCAGTGGGACGTGTGACTGCAGGAGGGGGAGGAAGGCAACGACCTAAAACTCTTCCCCCTTGGAGGCCACTGAAGACACTGTGGGGCTGCGGAGGAATTTTCCGCTGAGCTGGAAAGTACCCCCGCACTTCAGCGCAGAATCATCTCCGCAGCACACACCACGCAGGGGAAGGACTGGCTTTGAGTCAGAGCTGCGCAGAGCGGAGCAGCTGCTTGCTTTACGTAGCACTGTGCGTGCAAGCGTGAGCCTGCCTGAGGTCAGTGTTACTCACAGCTGTGTGCAGTCATGTCGCTCCCAAAAGCAGGGTGCTCACGGTGGCTGAGGATGCAATGGATTGTGCTAATCTATTATTTTAAATGAAGGGTTTATTTCATGAGCTCAGTGCTTTATTTCCCATCCTTCATGACTCATTAAGTCAGGTGAGACACCTCTATTATTTACTTATACTTTTATATTTCAAGGGCAGATCCTAAATTGATATTTGTATGAGCTGAGCACCTTCTGAGGCCAAGCTCTAGCGTTTATCTGCCTGCTTAGCTAGGGATTTATCGTGCATTCATACCTGTGCTATATGCGTGCCTTCTCAACAGCCAGTTAGAGCAGCAGGTTTTTGACTATTTCCTTCACAGCCAGCATCTAGCTCCTGTGTTCTGTGCTTGTTAATAACTATTAATGCACTAAGGCAAAATAAAATAACTTCTACACATATCAGTTATCATTTCTGTTTGAAAACACAACTGGAAAAGAAAAAAACACAAGAAATTTGTAAAGCTCAGGGAGTGGAAATGTTGCCATTTTGCAAAAGAGACATTGGCCATACATGGAAGACCTGAGAGAGCAGAGAAAACAACTGGAAAACATTCTTTAAAATAATATAAGATGATGACAAATTTATGACAAAAAAAAAGACAAGCTAACTCCCATTTCAACTTCCACATTTCCTTTCCATAAAACCATTTGAAAGAAAAAAAGGGGGTTTCAGAGATGATATCCCCTGCGCCCCCCAAAGCACTTAATCAGAGATTTACAAACCAGTAAATCAAAGAAGACTGTGAAATTCCAGCCAGAGAAGCGAACAGCGAGATTAAGTGGATTAGTCTACTGTACAGGAATCCGAGGAATGCAGCCCGCATGTGCTTTTGTTGTGGATTACTCAGCAGCAACATTATGGTTTTACATCTCCCAGAAACATATGGGCATGTGCACTTGTGCAAACCAACAAGAAATAGCAGTCCCCAACATGCCGCTTTGCTGAACCGGCTGTGCTGATTTCAGCAGATACAGTGCTTTTCCAGTGAGAGGCGGAGAGCATCCGAACATTTTGCTATACCGGTTGAAAAATGAAGCAGCAAACGAGCTACTAGTACCAGAAACAGGCAGACTTATCCATTTAGTTCACAGGCAAAGATACCTTCCTTTAACCATTCATCATCTACCTCTAATGATCCAGCAAAATCACACAGTTCTGCAAAACTTTCAGGAAGTCAGTTCCTGATTGAAACTTAGCATCTCTGATCAATAACAGTTTTGGGGATGTTTTAAATGGGTGCAACATGAATTCACAGACTGCACAGACTGTTGAAAGGGTGTGGGCAGAAACACAGGAAGAATCAGTAAGTGATGGATACATGAACAAACTATTACTAGCCAGAGTTAACAGTTTGTGTTAGCAGTCAGTAATAAATAATTAATACAGCTGTAGGAGATATAAAGCCACTGACATGGTATCTCGCGTTTGGCTCTAAATGGAACTCAAGATAACCTACTTTGAGCAGTAATGTGTTCACAGTATGTGGGAATTAACTGCTCAATGTAATAAGTACTATTGAATTTCCCATCTCTGTACAGATAAAGGGCAACTGCCACTAAAAACCACAGTAATAACAGTAACTGAATGATAAAAAAAAGCAAACAAACCTGCTTTTCATTACATCCTTAAAATGTTATAGGTTAAAATAATCTTAAAAGGACTTAAAAAACAGCAATTAAATCTTTCTATTTCTGTTTTCCAAGACTGCAGCTGAGAAAACGAAAGAGGCCTAAGTGCCATACCGTGCTAGCCTTGCTAATAACTCTCTGTGAAAAATCTCATTAATTCAGTCTGGCTCTTCAGATCAGCCGCTAAGACCTTGTATTGTCAGTCATCCTCTGGCCTTTTCAGGATTTCCACAGCCTAACTAGCAGAGTCTCCATGGAAACCATGCAGTCATGCTTTGCACATCCCTAGAACTTTTTGTTCCTGACAAAGCTTGAAAAATCACATGCAGCACGGAGAGTTTAACACAGTGAACTAAACCCTGACCCACACTTATAAATGATAAACCCCAGCATACCAGCTTTATTATAAATGATTTCCTTACAAGATACTTAGCCAAGCCAGCAAAATGCTGAACCAGACAACACAGGAGGAACGCAGCTCTGGGGAGAGGAAACAAACAAACCAAAGTGAAACACAGAGTTTCAGGCTACTTCTGCCTCCTTCGAAAGCGCTGGAAACGCATAGGTATGGAAACAAGCAGAGAGCAGGAAAAGCGCTTTGAAGTTGCCTTTCCCCAAACATGGCATCCTGCAGCTGTCCGAAGATGAGTCAGCTGTCTCATGATTGTGCATCACAACTGTGCTGATTCGCTTGTCTGGCTGTGTATCCCAACCAACAGAGGCAGTGGGAGCAGAGTCTGCAGTCCTGTGGTACCACCGAGACCCTGCCTGCATCTAGGATAACCCTGGCCAAGCACTGTGCACCCCTCCATCCCCCTGGGAGCAGGCGTTTGGTCAATATAGCAAAACTGGTACCAGATACCATAGTGGCACACTGCCCTCAAAATAAGATTTGCCAGCTTGCAAATGGGAATCAGCAGGCTTAGAGTGTGCACACTTGTCCAGTGGAGAGTAAGAGGCTGGCAACCTACTCAACAGCCTGGCTACCTTCACCCAAGCCTGTATAACCAAAAAGGGCTCTGCTGGGATGACCAGGGGCAGTGGTTACCATTTACTCTGACCCTTCTCATCCCTGCTGATGTATGGAGGGAGTACTCAACTAACAGCATCACTGCCCAATATAAAGTATTGATTATAGCCATCAGGGCAGGGATGAATAGCCAGTAATAAATTTGTACTGATAACAGTCAGTATCTCCCGAAATAAGTCATGGAAATCCCCACCACATGGCCTGTGCCTGGCTGTCACTTGTTCCTTAGCACTGCAAGAGCCCTACTGCATTTCAGCTCTCTCCTCTCAAGCAGTGCTGACAGTCCATGATCGGGGAAGCAGTTGCACAAAGATGCTCTATGGGACCAATGCTCTATGTGACCAATGAATGTCAGAAAGGTCATGTGTGGAGAAGGAGTCACTGCAGGCCAAACTCACTTCACCGCAGTAAGTTCTCAGCGTTGGTACAGATGAGCAACTACCCACCCCACACAGCGTCTGGGTTTGTGAGAAAAGAGGTGACTCATAGCAGAGGGTCATGCTGTAATCTGGGACGACTGCCAGAGGAGGGAGAGAGGCACACTCAGCCTGATCAGTGGTGAGCTCACTCCTTACGTGGGACGGAAGATGCAATCCACCGCAAGAGGATCAGAGAGCCCCGAGTGGGCTGAACCAGTCATCTGGGAGCTGGCAGCCGCGTGCTTCCACCCCTGAGTTGCAAATAATGAGTTTAGGATTAGGAAGTCAGCCTCACATGGGATGGCTCAGGAGGTGTTTGGCACACACAGTCCCTCCCCAATGGGATTCAGGAGGTCAGAGCAGGCTTTGTTTCCATGGGGTTCCCCCAATGCATCACCACAACGGATGGAAAACATTTCTCCACCTTCTCCTCCCCCAGTGAGGAGTGGTGCATAATCAGCAGGAAACCTTGTACCTTTGGGGCCTTTCAGAGGATAACCACAGGTACTGGAGCCAGCACGGTGTGGGATATGAAAGCCTGACAGATTTTGCCTTAGCTGGCCAGGATGCTCTGGGGCTGGCCATGTACAAGCTAGCAGAATTACCTTGACACTGCTGTTCTTCGGCAAATGGCATATGCTGATGATGCTGATGCTCTGTCTCAAAGCCATTCACCATCAATGCCAGCCACCTGCTTCACCCACCACCCAAGCAGCTGCCACTTGGCTGCAGAGCGTACGACCAGGTTAGGTACCTGCACAGTGGAAACCACAGGTCCTCATCCTCAGGTGGACATCCAGCCCCCCTTCCCTTGTGAAGACCTTGCTGTACCCTGCAGACTATTCACAAGGCCAGAAGAAGCAGATGGTATTGGGCTGGAGCAGGAGCCTGAGTGGAATTACAGCCACTGCTTGCAACACCTTCAGTTTATTTGTTTGCACATGAGGACTGAGAGAACCAGACCTCAAGGGACATCCTGGGAGACGATTTTATGTAACAGTCTTGATTCCTGCTTACTGTGCTGTGAAATTGTACATATGTTGGATTAAAATCAATAAAACATCTTATTTCCATCTCTTGCTCTGATCTCTTATTTGCTTCAGCTTTGCCTCTCTTGCATCCAAAACAAGAGCTTCTGGCAGCCCAGGAGATGTGGCAGACTGAAGCACTGCCTCGAAGACCCCAGAAAATATAATTACCTGCTGAATACAGTATGAAATACAGTCCCCACCACAAAAGGGCAGAATTATTGAAATACAACAAGATGACCACATGTACCACTTCAAAACCCAGAAAGGTGTGGAAATGGGTAGAGAGTGGGATTTTTTGCCATAATTGTCAAGGTGAAACAGGTACCCCTGGAGGAGTACTGGTCTCTTACCAGTTGCTTTTGGCTTCTGTTCCTCCGTCTGCTCCAAATGGGAGCTGGCACATCAATGAAGGTGACACCTGAGCTCAGTAAATACCTCCTGACTACATGCTGTGGTGGCCCTGGGTGACCCCAACCCCAGATGGAGCAAGCTCACATAGCTAAAGAGCAGTGACAGTAGTAGGTTTGACACACAGGCTCCTGGGAGAGGATGTTCCCCAGATGAACATCTTTTTTATTTTGCCATTAGCACAGGGCAGAGGGGAGAAAAGCTGCTTACTGGCAATGCCCAGCTGTGCTGGCATAGGACCCAAAGAAGCAGAGGCGGATCAGCCAAGGCTGACAATCCTGCTCTGTACTGCCCTGACTCTTACCAGGCAACTCCTCCATGTGACACTAGGACATTCATCTCTGGCATACCAGGACTGCAAAAGTACCTCCAACACCAAAATAGGGTCCAAGCCCACCTGCCCGGGCCCCAGTACTGCACAATGCGTTCAGACAAACTGAGGTCCTGAACAAAAGATACAGATTGTGATGGGTCAGCAGAGATTCCCACAACTCTGTCAATATCTAGGGATGACAATTCAGCATCCTTATCTGCAGCTCAGTAACTAAGGCACTAGCCAAGGTTCAACTGCTGATTACCAAAAGGACAAGGGAGAGTCTGTGCGCCTGGAACTACTACACAAAATTAGAATCAGCAAAGACTACTCTTCTGCTTTGTTACTGCAACTGCATTTATTTTCCTGAAACTACAGCCGTATGGCTCTGGCTGAAATGTGGTTCTTAGCCTGAGACATGGCTGTAGAGCAATAGTCCTTTACCTTTTGTCAGAGGAAATGAGGCTGAGCATTGCAAGGAGACTCTGGTCCCCCAGAAGAGCTGGTGTGGGATGCTTCCTTGTCAGCAGGGCTAGATCTGCTTTATGAGACAGCATACCACAAAAAAGACAAAAACCCTAGGAAGGAGGCAGAGAAAGCCTGCATATATCCAAGAACTTGCTCACCTAGTCTCAGCTTGCCCTGACCACTGCTTTCATTCCTTCAAGGGACACCTCCCACAAAAAGCCCCTGCTATCATTCTCAGATAACTCATCCACGCTGAAAGTGGATGTCCAGCAGAAAGGATGCTCGACTGCATAATCTTCTTCCAGAAGGCACCTGCCTGCTGTCCTGTGGTGCAGCGGAGCTGCCAGCAGAGTGGAACAGTCCCAGACTCATCACAGATGCTCTCTGCTTCCTTCTGAGACTGTGCTCTGAACAGCCACCAATCCCACTGGTGTCTGGGCTGAGGTATTTGCACAGAAATAACGTGATAGATCACTTCAGGCACTGGCAATCTGAACATGCTGCATAAAGGCCTTTTTCTATGAGGGCTTTTTATTTTCATGCAAGTCCAGTCTGGATTGTGAGAGACAAGGTAAGGGGAAACCGGTCACTTCTCACGTGCTCTCTGACTTGGAGCGTCCTCAGCTCTGCAACATACCAGGTTGTAAAATTCCTAGATATACAAGGCAGAATCCAGGTGGGATGCTCATAGGATTTGCAGTTTTGTGAAAAAGAAACTGTCGCAGGAACTTGAGCTTACTTATAAAAGGAGGAGATGGCAAGTGTGGGGCATCTTTCTTTGAATATATGGAAGAAAAAGGGAGACAAGAATGGACAGGTGAGACAGTCACCTAGCTGAGTGTGGGAGGTCCATAGTGAAGGACAATCAGAGACAAAGACAGCAGAGATTACACAAAGTCCAGATGAAATTAACCTCCTTTAGGATCTTTTCAACAAATTTAAACTATGAACAAGCACAAGCTCTGATTCAGCGTTTTTCTGTTCTAGGGTTCCTGTGGTTTTGATTAGCAAAATCTCAAAGAAACACAGCCTGACACTCCCTGTAGATATGGGCAGGCTATTTGCCATTTCTCTGACTCCACTTTCTCCATCTTGACAACGTTAGTAGCAGATACAATGTCAAGCCTTTCATAAAAACTGCTTATTGGTGAAGCACTTGAAGAGCAATGTATGATGGCCATCTCCTCCATTTCCCCCTGGAACCAATAAGAGTTACAGATTTTTCAAGTTAAAGTTTCACCAGTGGTTGGGTTCTATGAGAGTTAAATATTACCCTAAATTGAACCAGCAGCTAAGCAAACAGATGATAAGCCTTTAGTGAACTCAGGAGTAGTATAGAGAAAAGCCACCCATGTACTTTGTGTACAGGTGTGCAGTGTTTATTCTCTTGCATGAAGTTGTAACTGAACTTTACAGTTAGCTCCACAGTGATTCAATTACCATTAAGACTTTGTCGGGGGTGCATCTTGTCTCCTATTTGGCTAGACAACAGACAAGTAGGTCTACTGAAAACTCACCTTGAGCTGTCTACTTTTTCACTAGTTCTGTTAGCAGCCAAATCTGGATCACTGGACTTAGTTTTACAAAGTCCAGCGATAGTCATTCCTGGCTCTCCTCTATTATGAACAAAGTCTGAAAAACTTCCATTGTTCTAAGAAAAATTCTTTTACTTCAATGCCTTAGACACTTCACAGATATTTTTACTGGAGAGGAATGGAGAAGAGAAACTCTTCACACTGGCTCCAAGGAGCGCTTCTGAGTCTTGCATAACACTTTGAGGCTCAAGCTCTTCTCCTAATGCCTTCTGAACATACAAAGAGTTGAAAGTCCATCACAAGGTGACAGTGGGAGAACTGATCTTCTCTATCCATTTCAGACACTGCTCTCCACCAGCTCTCAGCCTCACCAATATGCATGCATGTTGCACTATGAGGACAAAATTCAGAAGCTGAGAACTGGTTTGCAGCCATCTAAAAATGCCATTAAAAACCAGCTATCCCAAGTCTAAGAAATCTATTTGTTTCTTCTCTGAGGAATGACTGTTGGCCAGACAAAAATACATTTCTGTTGAGTTCCTCTGTAACCATAACATTCATTTGCCTCCTCCTTTGAGTGGCATCAAGCTGGGTATTCAATTAGAAGATGCTGGTATGAACCTGTGTGCCAAGGAGAAGTATGAATCCAAGCTGAAGATTAATGCTGAGCACACACTGAGGAATCTGAGCAGTTTACATTCTATAGCTGGCATGTTGAACTGATGGCTGAAAATTTGGCCTCAATATTCAGGCTCTCACCCCCTGAGAAAATGAAGCACTAAGAAACTTTGAAGACAGGTCTGGTCTTCAGCCAGAAAAGGTGGTCATCATAAAAAGATGGGAGAAACAAGGTAAAACAAACAAAAGAAAAGGGTGGGAATCTTGATAAATCACATATTCTTCTTTGCATTTCACACAGAGCAGGTTTCTTGTGGGTTTCAACACCCAGCTGCTTTCAGGAACGGAGCAGACATGCACGTGCCTGCAAAGCAAAACACAGCTGGAGAGCTAATTTTAGGCCTACCAGTCTTGGCAGTGTCCCTTTAACAAATGAAGAATGTACAGTTTTCATGCATATGTACAAACACCAAATTCTTACAGTTAATTTAGGTGGTTGTTCATGCAATTTGCTCCAGGTGCCACCAGGTGTGCCTGTCACCCTAAAGTCTGTTACTTTTAACCTGGATGGTAAGATTACCTCCTCCTATTCACAATGCAGCTCTTGTGTCTGCAAAATCCAGTAAAAAATCCCTCAGACAACAACTACTCCTCAGCAGAAAGGAAAAGCTGGCTTTCAGAAGTATTTTCTGGTGAAATTGCACTAACATTCATCTTTCATAAGGCTGCTGAGTGATTCAACTTTTTTCTTTAATTAAAGGAAAATTGGTCTTCCTCTTTCCTTCAAAGAAGTAAATGCTAGCATTTAACGAAAGAAATAATGAGCAATATGTTTGCACTTAGGACTGGATTTCAGAAAGAACAAGACTACCAGTTGCAGCCAAGGTTTATAAGGGAAGGCATTATCTTTGTTGCAGAAAGAATTTCCTATTCAGGTTCTGTTTGTACTATAGACGGAAAGACCTGTTTGGTCTTGAGTTAAAACCCAAGAGTGAACAGGATTTAAAACCTTTTAACTGAACCAGCCAACACTGGAGATGCTCCAGAAGATTTATCTTTTGCTCATAATTGGCAAACTAATTTCCATTCAGAAGTGGTCAAATTTTCCAGTGCCTGTAGTGGTTAGTACCAGGATTCAGGAGAGGATGAGACAGACATGAAAACCACCTGGTTTTGCCTATCTCCAATTCGTTTGTACTTCGTGACCCTGTCAATGCTTCCTTTCATTTTCCAGGAGGGGCACTCATTTTGATTTCCATGGCAACCCACTCTGAACTGGTGGCAAAGGGACATGGCCTCTTTTACCAAAGGGCTGGCTCAGAGCACTCTGGCTACAAGCTACCCACACTATTCTCTATCAGAAAATGTCTTGCACATGCAAACCATCCCTCTCACATCACTCAAAGAGAGTTATTCCCAGTCCCCTGCTTATGTATGCCACCAAAACAAAACCCCAGACTTTATTTTCTGTTGCCATTTGCCAGTGTGGGAGACATTCTCTGTTCACAATGGTATGAACAAAAGCAATAGATTCATCAACTAATAGCCAAAACATGGAGCAAGTTCAATGATACACTGACAAGCTGTGATTGAGGACACTAAACATTGCACAGGAAAGATAATACAGTGCCTTTTGTCTGCTCAACACAAATTAAACTAAGAAAGTGACTGGGAAATGATGGATTTCTGCCCTAAGTGATGCATCTGCATTTTGAGGAAATGGGTAAAATCAAAAGCTGGCTGTGCAACTCTGCAGTCTGCTCGACTAGTTCCAGTTCAGGCTTGTTCCAAACATATTTATCAGACAATTCTGTAAACTCTTCTCAGACTGCTAAGTAATAACTTGCATGACACTAAAGGTAATCTCAAATATATCTTTCCTCCCCTTTTTATCTTCCTTAACACCAGAGGCACCCATCCCATCATTTATGTGAGAAACAGATTGGATAATTTATGGAAACAAAAATAGTCTACTGAATTGAAATAAAATGCTTCAATATGTGGCAATAATAATGAATGAAATAAATCTTGTCATCACATAGACACTGAATTTCCAATTTCTAAAACTAGTTGTGGTACATATTAGGAACTGGTATCTATTTTACCCAGCAGGATGCAGAGAAAGGTACTGACAAAACTCAGTAAAGAACAGATTTTTATACTTGGTGGTGATGCTGAAAGAACAGTGAAGAAATAGCTAAGGTTGAAGGGCTTTTTTAATTTTAAAAACTTCTGTTGGCTTGACTGTAGTCATTTTGCTCAAGACTAAAAATCTGTTACATTGTTTGCCTTGACTTCTTTAAAAAAAGTGCTGATCTGAAAATGAAAAGATAAACACTTCTATCTCTAAATATATAAGCAAGAATTATTTAATTTTTAAAATGTTGACATGAAAAATTATAAATTATTATTAGAATTCAGAATTCTTGCTTTCCCTTCCCTGCTCTAGCACTAATGCAGCATGTCAGTTCCTTCTCACAAGCAGACTCACAGTCAGATGGAGACAGCCAAGAGCACTACTCTTATTTCAAACAGATTTGCTCCAAACAGGCATTCTGTTAGAGGGATTGCAAGGTACAGCTTGGTGCCAAACAATGCTGCTCTTACCCAAAAGCAATAACTTAACCTGAGAAGTTTTTCACAAATATGAACAAACCAGACACAGCAGGGTTCTGACCAAATAGTTTCCAGATTTTGCTAATGCTAATGCTTTGATGCCTGAGCTCCATGATTGTGACCTGTGCTTGGCAGAGCAGTATGCACCTGAGGACAACTGCTACAGGGCTGGCATAAGATGACTAAAGGAAAAAAAAAAAGCAAGTGGCTGCTTTAGGCTCCACAAGAATAAACAAGAGTAGGCAAGGGATAAGTAGAATGGAACTATTCCAAAGCTGGACCCTAGTGCTTCCTATGGGAGAGGTATATCAGGCTATCATGTACACCTTACCATGGTCTTACCAGAGAATTTCCTTTAGATCCCAACCAAGCAGCCTAACCACATTTTGGCTCCTTAAGTTTCAACAGATGACATTAAAGGACTCCATATATCCAAAGGAAGCCTCCAAATGTGAGCCAAGCGTAAGCATCCTGCACTGTAAATGGAACCACAGTGCCAGAGGTAAACATCACTCATGTATTCACACAGATGGGTTATTAACTTCAAGAACCTAATTATGTCAATTTAAATGTCAACATTGTTAATGATGTCACTGCCCATTATTTTAACAGAAGCATCCAGCTTCCATGACTTGGGAATCTGGGGTTACACGTCTCTCATTTTGTCTTTGGGCTAGAAGACAGCTGAGACATCTTCAGCTGCCAAAATTTCTAACTTCCACTTCTGACTTTGGCATCACTCCATAATGCATTTTAATTTATTTCTATGTCTATTTGACAGTCCATTGGAAATCATCATTTTAAAGGCAGCATAAAATTAACATCAAATTAGACAACAAGGAAAGCTATACCATTTGTTTTGCTCCCTTCTCCGTTCATTCAATATAAGAAGCCACACAGCTTATTATCTGTTGTAGTAGAGGATACCTGATCCCTGGACCTTGCCGCAGAAGGCACTTTACCACCAGATAAAAGGGAAAATGTTTTTTTAGCTTATAGAAATTCCAGTGAATTCTGGTCACGTCAGTAGGGATTTCTTTCCCAAATCAGTATTTTTTTAATGTGCATAATTTTTCCTTTTCCTGTGTTATGGCTCTACCCTTCTGTTTTTACAACCTGCAGGAAGCATATTTCAAAAATATTTATTAGCTTATTAAATCAAATTACCCTTGCTCCTGCTGGACCAAGTTTTATAGAGTGCCCACAAAAATCAAAGAGGCTGTGCTGCAGTGACAATTTGTAGTGATGGCAGAGAAAACTATCCCTTAATCTTTTTAATTAGCAATTGCAAATACTTCAATTTACTAAATCAGAAACTACTGGCAAGAGATGCTCAAGTTCTGTGGCTCAAGTCTGGAAAGCTACGCGGTCTCAGGGAAGACTGTCCAAAATGAAGAAGTGCATCTGTTGAAAGCTGCTAGGTAAATGATTGGCAATGAAATGGTTAACAATATTGACCTCTAAATATCTGTAACTGTGCTTTAAATTTAAAAATCCATTCAGATAAATGAGAGATTTTCACATTTCTCTTTCTGCCGTTTGTGTGCCTGTGGATTCCGTGAGCCTGGATAAGGAGAAATGCATCTCTTGAGATGCCTACCGCAACATACAATGACAGAGGTCAGCTGCCTCCAACCCCAGCTACCCTCACAGAGTAGCTGAGCTATCACACTGTGGTTTTATTTCACCACTAGTGAAAGCTTTTGTCATATTAGTTCACCCAACATTTAAGCACCCTTTTTGTAGTTCCTGTAAGTCTGAAATACAATAGGATATACTTGCACTGCATTTGATTTTAAAATTAACATTTATATGCTGGAGAAAGCAGAAAAACATGCAGCAAGCCTGCAAAGAGGTCTTAAATCCTCAAGGTGCTGTTCAATTTTTTATATACACTGTTCATGTCTATAAATTTATATACATATGAGCACATGAATATGAAATCAGAGGATTTCCAGGAGTCCAATGCAACAGCAATAAGAAAAGCAAATTTGCTAACACTGCAAATTTCACACTCAAATTCAGAATTCCCAAACTGTCTGGGAGAATGGTTTCTGAATGCTAGACTTTTGGTGAGCTGATCACAAGCAGGGTCATTAGTAGCATAATTAGAATTGATTTAAAAAATTCTTACACTGCACCCACACGGGATTTGGAAGAAATGGGATGCAGGGATATATGTGGCATTTATTTCCAGCATTAAACCAGGAATATCTGGGGAGGTTTCTTCTGCATTTTTGCACTTTCCTACTCTTTAAATTTTGTATTATCGATTTGTGTTGCGTGTTTTTCCTGCAGCCATTCCTTGCTGCTCAACAAACAAAGTTGATTAAATGAAGTGTTTTGTAAACTTTTGGAAACTGAAAATCTGGGCCTTCCAAGAAAGGCTTCCTTCGTTTTAATTTTCCTCATCCTTTCTGTGAATGCATTTCAGTATTTAGCTGTTTTAAAACCCAGTCTTATGTTACATTCTTGATTTGAAATCCAACAGCTTGATAAAGAGCGGAAACAAAGCCTCTCTTTAGGCCTTGCATGAGAAGTAAGGAAAACAAGACATTTCATCCCTGCCTTTACTCAACGTTGCAGCCATAGCGGAATTCAAGATAGCCCTTGCTACACCCCAGATACAGTAATTTAGCATGAAACTTGTGAGTGCGTGAAGAGCAGTTTTAGTCCCACAGGTGGCACCAAAACAAGCCCTCTGTGTGCTGAGGGCACCCTGCCTTGCTCTGCTCTCCCACCAGCTGCCTCATCCTGGCCATGCCGTGCCAGCAGCCAGTGCATCCTGCCAAGCTGGCTGCAGATCCAACCCCTGCAAATCTGGTTAAAGCTGAAACCTGCTTGTCCCAGTGAAAACAATTACAGCAGATCCACTGGGAAAAAATCTTATTCTGCATAAAGCATCAGAGGAGAGAGGGCTAAATCCTTAGGTGGCTGATGCCCAGGCAGCTCGGTGTCTTGGGAAAAGCCTTAGGACACTGGAGCAACAGCAGGCATCCATGGACACCCCTGGGGTAAAGGCCAGAGGGAAGAAAACAACTGCAGGTATTTGGCAGTTATTCATGATGCCTTCCTGCCTTCCTGCCCTTCCCGTGCTTATGAGTGGTTTGCTTGTATGACGGGTGCCTGGGGAACAGGGGAAAGTTTTCTTCGACTCCAAGGGCTGGAAGTTAGGTGAAGCCGGCTCAGGAAGTGAAATTAAAGCTGACACCAGGCAGTCTGGTGTTACAGCCGTCTGCATTCCTATTGATCTGAAGGCTTAGTCTGCATTCTGGCTTTATCAGCCGGTGGCATCATGACTGCCATCTCTTCTCTCTCATCCTTCTAACCTGGAAAACACTTCTGAGGGTGCTGAGAGACAGTTATCAAAGATCCATTGCCTAAGAAAAGAATAACATGCCTCAGAAGAAACAGCTGCTTGGCACCTTTGAAGAAAGTTTCCTGACACTATTTCTATTTAATTAAAAAATAAATAAATAATAATAAAAAAAAGCCAACCTCAATATATACATGATGTTTCACCTTGCAGATCATTTCAGAACTGCTTCTGACAGTGGTGGATTATAATGAGCCTCTTATCAAGACATTGCCAGCTCAAGACAGACAATGTGTGTATGTATACGCGCAGATCCCAGCCTTGTTAACATCAGAGAGTGAAAGGGATGGTGTGTGGGAAGATTTATTGCAGGGAATTATCCATGTATGCAAAACAAAGCAAAACAAGCCTGAACCTTCTGCATGGAGCTTTTTTGCTCCTAATCGGCTCATAAACTGGGAGCACTGACCCAAGGAGAAGGGTTCATGAAAGGGTGATCTGCTCAGATTTTGCTCCATGTAATTATTCGTTTTCTATAGCTGTCACACACAAAAAACCCTATCTCAACAAATAAAATAAAAATCATCCCACCACCGAAAGATCAATAGAATAAAAAACTGATGACATTGCCAAAATGGGCCAAGAAAGAGTTTTCACCTTCTTGCATTGCCATTGTAATTTTAAAGAAGCACAAACACATTTTATATGGGAAGTCAGGATTTAAACAACAGTATCATGTTCAGACAAGACTATAAACTGTCCCTTACATCTTCATAGAGCATATGGAGGCAAAAGGATTCCCCACTGAGGCTATCAAAACTGCCTCATGCATTGCTAAGGTAAAACAGAAGCAGGCTCTTAAAGTTGTGCTCTTATCCAAAGCTTCTTACTAGGGGCTTGAAGCAAAGCTGCAATTAAGCCCAAAATACTAGAACTGCTCTGATCTTGAATATTTAACACTTCAATTCTGGGCCACAGAGCTAGGCTGTGATGCTACTGATGCTGGCATTTTATGGCAGAAGACACAGAACCACAGCTGTCATGCTGTCATTATTCCTAATATTAATTCTTAATGAGGAGAATTACTTATAAATAAAGGTAAAATCCAGATAATTTCTGTGAATCTCACAACTGGCAGGTGGGTTCAGATAACACAGAAAACCAAACAATCTATGGATCAGTGAGGTTTTACCTAGCCAAATGTAAGCTCCTTAGCTCAACTCTAATATTTATGATAGGCTTAATCCAGTAAACAGATAAATTGGTAAAAGCGCGAAAGACCACACAACTGCATGTAGGTAATAAAGACCACACACATACCTCTTTTCAGGCTTCAGGCATTAAGAAAATAAGGATCTGACACAAAAATTTAGACTATTGGACTGAACAAATAAATAGTGGTCATTAGAGTTGAATAATGGACCATGAATCCAAACAAATAGTCAAACTTACCAGGCAAAGGCTTCCACACTTTATTTTAGCATTACTTCAGCATCACTTTCATGCTAACATAATGGGAAAAATCATTGTTCCTTTCCAGTCTGTAAAAGGTTTTGTCATTGATTTCTTTGGGACAGGAATTTGACCCTATGATTTATAGCACACAATTTCTACAGCAGCTCTTCATATACTTATGTGAATCTACTCCACAGTTGAATAAATACAACCTAAGTAGTAATACATAAGAAGCACAACTGAAAAAGACAAGTCCATATTAAATATACAAACTCCAAGAAAAAAAATCTGGTACTAAGCATAATTTGGATCATTGCAGGAGACCCTTGCAAGCATTGGAAAGCTTGGGTTCTTCTTTCCTTTATGTTGGAAATACAGGGCTAAAACTTGCTGACGTGAAAGGGGCTCACTGGCTTTAATAGAAGAAGTTTACTTTGGAAATCAAGATAAAACATTCTTCTGAATTCCATAATGGTTTTAAACCTGTGATCCATTAACTCTGTAGGGTTATGGACAGAAAATTGAGAAAATCAAATCAATTATCAGAGAGCTTAAAATCTCCTGTTCCAAAGTCTGTGCCTATTACAGGGACCTTCTCCAAAGGTAAATAAATGGGGGGAGGTGGGTGAAAGAAGTTGCAAAGCAGAAATAGCTTTAACAGGAAAAACACAGACATGTCTTATGGCTTATTACTCAGGCAGCCATGTCAGATAATTCCAGTAGTAATTTCTGGCCTCATCATTTGCATGTAGTGCAGGCAGTAATATACTAGGACATAAAAAATCCTACTGCTATTGCACTATTCCACATCTCTAATTAAAACTTATCTGCCTAAAGTGCTCTTACATTATTGGATATATGTAAGTGAGCAACTTGATATTTGTATAGAGCTTTGTGCATTCAAAAAGCTTTGCAAACAATAATGAAGTAAGCTTCATAAATACCATGCACAGGAAGCAAAGAAGTCAGAAATCTCACTTTTACAGGTAAGGAAGGAGAAGCAATCACATTGATGCTCATGGCCATGCAGATATTTGTAAAAGGTGACAGAAGCTGCAGATCTGTAATACAGTGTAATTCATATCAGGTGCCCATCCCTCCTCCCAACAGAAAACTGTCACACCATAGCACAACACAATGTATTTTACTCAGGCATGCAAAGGGGAAGAGAAGAGGCATGCTAAAACCCTACAGGATTTAGATGACCGCATGAAACAGCAATAATTATTGTTCAGGATTAGCTCCTGCCCAGTTTCTTATGCCAAATCAAGGTCTGTAATTTTTTAATTAGCTAGTGATTTCTGATAGCTCATCTTTGGGTTCAGCTTAGTCAAAGATAGCGCCAAGCAACTTTATCTTCAGGGCTGGTAGTCATCTCTTTCTCATGTGAACCTCAATCCCTTGAATTCTTAGGGAAGGTGTCCAAAACAGATGCACAGGAACCTTGGTAAGCTTAAAAAGTAGCTTCTTCAATGAAAAACACATTTGAAAACTATCCTTAAGTCACCTGCTAATAGTCAGAGAAACTTCATGAACTGAAAAGGAGAAAATTTACTTGCTTAATGAATTAATATTAACTTTCCCTATCCAAGTACCAATAATTTGCTCTTAGGTAATACCTTCAACGACATCACCAGCTCTCACAACATGATTATGTACTGCAAGATAATTGGGTGTTTTCTCAGGGATTCTATAGACTGTTATCATATTACCCTCTTTTCCTATTGCATTAAATTGCCATTCTGATTCTCCAAAATTGTTGATATCTCCTGAAAGGGCAAGTGGGCCAGAAGCTATGAGTTGGCCTTGCTGCACAGGCCGCTTTATCCTCACAACTGTGGAAGCAACACTATCCTTTGGAAAGAGCATTTAGTAGTCATGCTGCAATAGTGCTGGAAGGGGCCTTAGCAGGTAGGTCTAGGTTATAGCTGGCACTCTACATCCATGTAAAAAAGACATAAATATCTGCTTAGCATGTAAGGGTATGGGGTATGGTTAAATACAACAGAGGAGGAAAATAGGTGGTAGCAACACAATCTTTTGGCTCCTATGGGTACTCGCTTGTACCAGCATATCAGCCACCTAAGCCCAGTTATTTTGCAGGGTATCTGCTGTGCTGGGAAGGAGGAAAGAGGGCTTCAGGGTGAAAGAATGACATAAGGAAGGGCCAGCAGACTGCCAGCTGGTGTTTGGAACTCCTCCTGGCACAAAACCCAAGATGGGGTCTTCACTGAAGGTCTTCATTAAGGAGGAAAATTAATGATAAAAGTGATAAAGCAGGCGTTGCAGGTGAAGCAGCTTGTTCTCAGGCTGCAATGGGAACTAGAAAATAACCCTAGAACCATGCAGAAGGAGTTGGCCTTTGCTGTTTAAAGACAGATGAGGTCAAAGAGCAGAGAAACAGCAGCTCCTCGAGCAGTGCAGAACAAGAGTCTTGCTGAGAAAATTGAGGTTGTTTTGTTTATTCACGTGTACATATGAGGGTACTCAACATGAATTATTGGCACCCAACCCAGAAAAGCAGATCCCCAAAGTAACATTCAACACCATGGGTTTCAGTCCCTTGATACCTCAATGTAACCACCTTTAGTTAAGCAACTTGATGTCATATTAAAATCAAAGAGGTCATTTGCCCTGTCTGAATCCTACAGTACAACTATCCTCAAGCCTTTCTCCAGCATAGCTGGGAAGTCTTTGCTAAATGTCATCTATGTCCAGTTAACATCCATGTATCCTCACACCAACACTGTCCTCTAGCAATTCTTCCTGTTGATGAGCCCTGTATCTTTATAGACAAAAAGTAGCCTTAAATTTTATTTTCTTAGACTGAGCAAGCCCAGCTCTTCTAACATCCTCCTGTGAGTTAAACTCCCTATTTTCCCAATTGTCCAAACAGCCTGTTTCTGCTACAGCCTGAGTTCAACTTTTGCCAGTGAAGATGACCAGAGCTGGACATCCTCCTAAATGGGATCCTAGTAGACTAATATTCTCCTTCTCTTTCTCTCGGCTGAAAACTATCTGTCAGATATGTCTTTGTGCTTTTTGCCCTTTTTTTTACCTCTGGCCACATTGCTTCAGAGGTTCACTGACATTCTGTGATTGACTAATAGGCCAGTCTTGTCTTTCTCCTTCTCTGTCATTTACAATTGATGGATTCCTATTTTAACATAAATTCTTATTAGCCCCTAAGTGATTGCCCATACCGTTACATTCTATCACTCAGCTCCTCAACAATCTCATCTCGTGTTGCTGAAGGATATTCCATTAATCCCTTGCATTAAGGATGCATCCTAAATTTATCATTGATAAAGGAAGAGTACTCTTTCAAGTTATGAGATTTTTATACACACGGTGGGTGGCTTTAAAAAACACAAGAGCAAAGGGGAAGTCACAAGAAAGGTGAAACAGGTCATTTGACTATCCATTTGAAGCCCTGCAAGGTAAGGCTGCCTGCACCTGCTCTCTTTTTTAAGAGTGTTCGGCGACATTGCTTCCTTCTGAAGAAGCTAAGTCCCTTTACCACACTCAGCAAATGATTCTTACATCAGTTCAGAGAGATCATCCTTCTCATATCCCTCATATGTGGAGGACAGAAAGGCAGAGACACGTTAAACGTTTTGGCCAAGCTTTCCTGAACAGCTCTAGGCAAAGGGATGCTAATGTCTGAAGACTTTCTTTTCTCTGGAGAGACCCTTATTCCAAATCTGGCCTGCTGAGAGCTGACCCTCTCCCCCTCTTGCTTCACCCAACCTCTATTCAGTTTTGACTCTCAATTAATCTTGAGGGATACCTGGGCTTGAAAGAGTTGATGAGAAACAAATCGCCAAGTGTCCTTCAGCGTGGTGGGGGAGGAGGACGTGAATATTGTGGCAGATTCAAAGGAACAGCTTGAAAGCAGCTGGAGGGCTTTGAAAAAAAAAAAAAACCCACACCACACACACACAGAGCAGCTGCATAGAGGGTGCCATGCACAATATTAATTATAGGCGTGCTATGGAAGACAATATTCAACATTTCCAGTGCAAAGTGTTCAGGATAGGAGCAGCCAGCGACACCATTTCACACTCCCCTACGCACCTCCACTAGGACTTGATTTAACATTATAAGGTTCCAAGTCTGTCAAGCTGTGACAATTTGTATGAGTGAGATTTTGGATGTCTTACTGAAACACGCATTGCAGAAAAAAAAAAAAAAAACAAACTAAAAACCAGCCTTCACTGAAGCCACAGAGATTTCAAGCTGCCTTGAAAGACGAATAATATAAGTAAGGGAGTGTCCTTAAACCAAATCAAACTTGGCAGGGCTAAGTTTCCTTGTGAAATTAATTTTTAGCATCTTCTCTCCAGCGGCCTGCCTCAGCTGTCTCCCTCTGTGCACAGTTAATGATCTTGTTGAGCAGATAACCAATCTCTGGTTGATTTACAAGGGCTTTTATTGTCTGAACTGTCTATAATTTTTTTAATAGCGTTTCAGTTGATATTGCAGTAAAACAAGGTTCATTTTACATATTTAATGAAAAAGTGAAAACAAGCCAATAAAGACACCAAACGACCAATTTGCCAAACCGTTCCACACAGGCTGCAATGTCTTACATGCCAAATATCTGCAAAGCAAATGCACAGGCTCTCTACACTGAGTCTTAGGCTTAACAAAAAGAAAACCTTAATAACATGTTTAACACCTCTTTCATGTCATGAGTTGCTGATATGCTTTCCCCTTTACTATTCCAAACTACATTAGGAGGATTTGGTCCATCTTTATTTCTTAGCAAACAGCAATATATGCATATCTTAGCAAGGCAGCGTGAAGATTTTAATTGTGCTGTGCTCCAGGAGCCCTACCTGATGGGAGCACAAAGTGTCGATATTTGAGCGAGTCCTCTAACTCAACACAATATACGCCACACCAGGGAAGCAGGCACTGGGAGCTAGATATTTTAAGGTGATTGATTATGCACTGTGCAAACATAAATGAAGCTAGTGCGTAGGGAGTGCACGTATTCTCACTCATGGCTAAGACAGGTTTTCTGCTAGTATGAAGGAAAATACATAGGAGAAAACGCTTAGTTGTTTGTTACAAACTGCAGCGTAACACACCCAAAAAGTGCATTATTAAGAAAATAAAAGGTACGTCTGTTCCTGATTCTTCATCACCCTCCTCTTGGATGGAAGCAGCACCAGAGGTGAAGACAACGTGAGGCACTGCCCCAAGCCTCCATAAGCCCACACCACCAGAGCTGGCACTGGCCCTCCTCAGCAATGACGTGCACCCACAGGGGTGCCAGGGCTCAATGCCTGAGTCCCACCTGGGCTCTAGGCATACCTTTAATATGAGCAACACACTAAACAGCACACACCAAATATACCAGACCCTGGACAAGCATCTAGGACAAGTTTCTCATCCTAAGTGCATAGCCGGGTGGCAGGCTGCTGAAAGCAAGCTGGTAAGACTTTCTAGACAGGGTACAGCCAGTTTTTTCTCCCTGTCACCTCTGCATTTTTTAAGCTGCAGCACACTGTGGTTGCCTTATGGTGATTATTTTCACTGCCAGAAGAGTCTTTTGCATATTAGCAGCCATTAATCCCATTGCATCAGCCAGCTTAATTGGGGTAGGCTGTTCTGATTCCCAACCTCTGTCCTCTGTTCCTTCCCCCCTCTCCCACCCCATGATGTTTAAGAGATGTACCAAATCTATAGTGTTTCTACATCTGAATGGAGCGTATAAAAGCTACTTGGTCAGATCTGGTTAATTGGGGGGACTTGTGGTTTAGCGGTTAAGAACAGGCCTAATCAGGGATAGAGAGGGAAGGAGAAGAGGAAGGAGGGAGGCAGGGGGGGTTCTTTTTTTATGAAAATGCAGACCTCCCTACAGTAATTCCCCTTCAGCTGCTGCCTCACAGATGGACCTTTTAATTGAATTTTCTTACAGGCCTGAGGGAGGGAGTTCATTTCAGGTCAGGTGAGGCAATTGAAGTGAATCTAATAGCTCCAGTTTCTTTTCATTGTAAGCAGAGGGAAGTGTGTTGTTTTGTTTTTTTCTTCTCCCGCCTCAGCTAAAAAGTTTCAATTAAAAATTGAAACACACACATGGTGATTTCCAAGGATTTGTTGTCTTCATTTTGCCACAAGTGGCAGCAAGGTCAGCAATGGGAGAAATCTGAAGCAGTTTGCATCCTGTTCTGGTTTTGTTCCCCTCACAAGGAGGAATGCAGTGTGTGCAACGCTCACAAAAAAAGCACAAAAGCATCCTCTTATCTTTTGTTGGCCAATGTAAGAAACATCTTCCAGGTCTAGAAACCTGTTGTGGGTGAGTTACCAAATAACTCATCCCTGAAGCATTTCTATTAAATACTATGATACTTTTCAGGTACAGGAGTCCTTGCCTTAACAGGCTGGTTTCTAAACTAGTGAAAAATAAAAGGGAGCCATCCCAAGAGAAGCACTCTGGAGCACAGTTTGCTGAGTCTGCATTATATAAGAAAGGCTAGGCTTAAAACTCCAGTGGTATGTATGTAGTTTGTACCACCAAAAAAGTCCTTCCCATGTTGATTTCCCATCTTGCAAAGATATCCAGAGCCAAACAAGCCATGCCAGCAAAAGGACATTTATTTTGTCATAACACGTCTACGTTTGGTTTTTTCCATAGAACAATGCCGCAGAATTGTCTGCCATGCCTTCAGCACATTTGACCATCAAGGGTATGGTATCTTTTATCTCAGGACAGGTACAACTCAGAAGGGAGGCACTGGCAGAGGAGGACCATGGCATAGGTCGACCCTGTCCTCTGGGAACAATGCCACCAGCAGCAGTGGAGTCAGGATAGCTCCCTGGGAGCTTTGCCAGCAAAGCAGGCAGGATTTTCTCAAGAGGCCATCTGGTCACCTATGGCTAGAGCAGACAGAGAGCAGGATGCCACTCCAGGTCATTCACATGAAGGGAAAATGAAACCAAGATCCCCTGCAGCTGCCAGGGCAGAGCCTGGGAGGTCCTGAGTGGTTTGCAAGGAGGGGAGGATGATCATATTGTGGTCAGAGTGGTCTGGTCAAGGAGAATTGTTTTCACTTGGCTGAAAGCCTCTCTCAGCACACCACCAGCACTGACCTCATATATGTTTCATTGGCCAGCATACAAGGCTTTCAGATCCCCATTCCTCCTTAGTCACAGCTGTGTCAGATGGGGGCTTGAAGGGCTGCTGGCCTTTTGAGGTGAAAAGCAGCTTCCCACTGCTGCTCAGACAAACGCAACTTGAGCCAAGTGCAGAGCGTGGGACTGAATAGCTGTCCTGCATCAGGCACCAGCCCAGAAAGTAAGTACAGTTGCTTCTTAGAGGAGACCACACTGCCTGCAGCTGTGTGACTGTTTGGACCATTTCTCCATCCTTCAGTTCAAGTTCAGACCTCTGAGGAGTGACAAACCACCTGCAAAGCCTTGAGGCTCCGCACAGAGCCTCTGAACAAACCTGTTACTACCAGCCTTAAATTCACTGTACAACAGTTTGCACCTTCAATGAAAAACTGAGGGGCTTTGCACACCCAGAAAGTTTGAGAAACATCTCTGTTGTTCTGATGAAAACAACACATCCATGTCTTGTTTTGTTGTTTTAAACCAAATATAAACAGGAAATCCAGAAGTGCTGATTGTTTCTCATGTATGAGAGAGAGTGAAACCAGGCAAGCATCATGACAAACCAAATCATTTTGTGCAGAAAGGGATCTAACATACACAAGGTGGCTAGCATAGCTTCTGTAAAACCCCTCATCTGAAATCTACAAGATAACAGCGCACCTAGAAGAGAGGAAAGGAATGAGAGACTCTGCAGAGTGGATTAGCTAAAAGCTAGTGCAGATGGTTAGAAGTTACCACAAACTTGAATCATGTCACTGATACCAAAAGAGCATGTGGAGATACTTATTCAGATGATTTAGAAGGCCACAACCAACCAACCAAAAAGGTTCACCAGATCACTTCATGGTGTCATCTCATTTCTGTTGAATTGCTCTGGCTACAATGTGTAAGTAAAAATAAATCACATCTTGTGTCAACATATTACTATGTTTCAATATTTCATATTGCAATGACACATCATTTCTAAATGCAACTTTGTTTAATTTAAAATTTTCAACTGTTAAAGCTGCAATGAAATAATTACGAAACTTTTTTGAGGAGGTAAAAGAAAGGGAAGATCTTACTTGGCATAGTTCTTCTTACAATATCAAACACCAAATGCCTATATCTGTATAAACCAAATCACAAATGCCTGTATCTGTGTAAAACTAAGCTAAAGCACAGGCTAAAGAAGCTCCTTTTGTAGTTGGGTCCTTTGTCGTATACCATTCTGGGTGTTGTAAGACAAGTGCACCTAGCATTTGGCTTCCCTGCTGGCGTTCCCAGCATCATCTCATTCACATGCTTCTTTATTTTATGGGCTTTTTTTAAAGACCCAGAAACGCACATAGGAGCAGCTTGGCCAGAGGGGCCTAGGCACAGATTAGATTTGGGGAGAGGGCCCAACAGAAGCCCTGGGACTTCCTTATTACTATTCCCTTTATATTTTTTTTATTCCATTTAGAGGCCCTAAGTGGAAACAAAGGTAGCAAGCCATCGCACCCCTGCTGCCAGGAAAAAGGAGGGGTGGTTCAATCAACCATCAGCACTGTAACAGAAGGGGCAAAAAAAGCGCACATTTAGGACCAGATGCTTCTCCTTTAGATGAAAGGATGATTAAAGCACTTGTGCTGAAAACTGCAGCGATTCCTGTGTTATAAATACAGCAGTGCATGTCTGACCCTGCCCTTTCAAAAGCACAGAGCAGATTCTGTGGCTGCGGCAAGGGTACACAGAGTTGAGAGGGGAGAAAAACAGCAGTGAGTAACATTCAACTAAAAAACCCGCACAGGAAAACGTAAATGCTGCATTTGCTCCTCTGAAGAAATTCGCTTTAGTTTCAGATACCACAGGTGCCCTAAAATTTTTCTAACCAGAAATAGAAGGCACTGACTAAATCCCTGTGTGGGACCAACTATGGGCAACGTGTTTGTATTTGTCTTGAGACACCCACATTTCTGTGCGTAATCAGAAAGATTTCTTTCAAATGTAAGGAAGAATTCAGAAAAAACACTGCCTATTACAAACAATCAGCTGAATGTTACAGGACAGCTGCCTCTACAGTATAAAACAAATGCAGGATGCAGTGTTGGGGAGCTGTAATAGTTCTTGCTATAAGAGCTGTTTTATTTCTGTAGCACCCTTTCAGCACCTATAGCAGCATGCAGAAGGGTTTAACATACTGCACTAGAAAAGCCCAATGGACAAACATAACATACATTCATTCTTCAATAAAACATTATTTTGACATATTAAATTTTTTAACATTATATATCAGAAGGATTCATACTGCCTGGGCAGTTTTAAAAGAAAAGAAGGGGGGGGGGGGGGCATATTGACAATTAAGATAGCATTTCAGTCTTACGTGGAAACAAAATACAAACTCAATTTTCCTTATTATTTCCCCTGTTGTGGAGCATCCACGCCCATAAAACTGTCTGGTACTGATAGAAAGGATTAAGTCTTTAGGTGTGAGACGTTTCACATCTTGCTGGATTCAGAAAACAACTATGATATATAAGTTGTCTCAAGCAAAGGGCAGTTGCAGTGATTTCTCAAAACCAGAAATAGTTCATGAAAGCAAAGCAGAAGGCAAAACTGTTTCCGGTTATTGCAACCCAGCCATAAATGACAGCACATGATGTAACACACACCACACCATTTGGAGACTAATATACCAGTCTGCTCAATCCAGAAACTCTAAATGCTTCTGTCAAATGAATTTCCCATATAACAATCTTCTAGAGATGTAAAGAACTAATTATAGGAAGCACCTCATAACGGAAAACACAAGCTTTAAAATCGCTAATAGATAAAAGGCAGGGAACTAGGAGATTGAATCTTTTGCATCGGGCATTTCTTTCAAAATTTCAGTGTGCAGGGATGAGAAAAATGGGTACAGTTTCCCTTTACATGACAGGAACAGTAATTGAGTAGGATTATATGTCATCCATGAAAATACTATATTTATGCCTCATTGTAATCCATTCATTGGTTTATGGATCCGAAGTCCCATGGGTAGTGTCACAAATCCACATAGTGTCCCTGAATAGTGGATTTTGCATTTGGATCTGTGATGTAGCTGGCGGACACAGAAAATGACATGTAGCCAGACAGCTCCCAGGAGAGAGCACAGCCGGGTATGCTGAATACGGCGGCTGATCCACAGCTTGGGTGAGAAACACAACCTTTGGCTCCCCAGGCTGCCAATGTCAGAGAGGTGCTCTGACCCAGAGACCGTTTTCTCTCTGGTTATCAGAGATTTTACACATCTACCACTTATAAGCATCAAATGTGGCTGTGCTGTGTCTTGTATGTTGTATGAAGCCATTTCTTCTTTTGCCTAAAGATGGAGGAATCCCAAGCCTGATTTTATCTGTTGGACTATCTAAAGCTATCACTATAGCCAAATCTCATAAACCTGAGACCCATCATTATTTCTCTCTTAATACATAAGGAGTAATCCTGAAATAGCCTAGTAACCTGTGCTTCTCCTTCCCTTCTAATGGGAGGGTTAGGGTTACTAACCCTCCCATTAGAAGATTTCCTGTGTGGCTTTGTACAAGATCTATACTTCAACTTCCCCCTGGAAATGGAGGTTTTCTGTTTTTTCCTGGCAACATTTTCCTTACCTAGCCTTTTAGGTTGTACATTTCCTGAGACAAAGACCATTTTTTATTTCATGCCTGTACCAGACTCAGCTAGGCTCCAGTCTCGGGTAAAGCTTTAAGGCGATATCATAACAATGATTAAAAAAAAGTAGCTGACAAGACTTTATAGCCATAGCTTATATAGATTACATATGTCTGCTGGTACAGGGAGGTGCACTTTGGTAAAAAGCTTTCCTCATATATCATTAATTAGGTATTTACAAAGATCTCAGCTGCCAAACCCTTGATGCTTCTCACTCTTTAATGAAGACAGGAGGAGCAGTTAAATAAGTTGTCACATTTCCTGAGACATTCATCTCAAACAAAGATACTGGGAGTTGGTCCATTATTGAAAGTTCAGTAATATAATAAAATTCTCCTTCCAGTGTCTGGCTTGATTGTCAATATAAACACAGTCCTATGCTGCAGTTCCAACTGACTTTGCTTAGCCTACAATTATAATACAAAATGCAGCTATAACTACTGAGCTGTAACTGAACAGATTCAAATGCAGTATCATTCCAAAGTGTTTATGCCCAAAATATACCTTCACATCAAAAACTCACCCCTAGCAAAAATTGTACAGAAATCCTCATATCATACCCAGCAGTATTTCTGCGAACCACCAGTGCTAGGGCAGAAGTACCAAGGATCTACCTACAGTTATCACTGCGGCCAAACTAGCAAGATGCAGCTGCGCAGTTTGCAAGATGAAGCACTTCAATCTTAGACTTTAAGTTAAAAATCACACAGGTCATTTCATACGATAAGTCCTGAAGGTAATATGATCTCAAAGTACATTAAAACTCAAGCAACAATTATTCCAGCTACTTGGGTACCACCATCAAAGAGGCCCTAAGAGCGATTCAAAGTGTAGACTCAACCAGTGTCAGTAGTAAAGCAGGTAACCCTCTCCTGGCTGTTTTGGTTAACCCTTTCGTATATGATCACTGCACATCATATTTGACACCTAAGGTCTTATTGGTAGGACATGCAGAATAAAGCAGACACATCCTCTTTTGAAAGAAGAGCCCACACTGAAAACAGTTCCCAGATTATGAGTGGAAAGACTGATGGGCAAGAAAAAAGGAACCAGAAGTTGAATGATGTCTTAACCTTCAATTTCCCAGTTTATTTGCTTTACCTTTTCTTAAAACAAGGTATTTTAAAATATTTTACTATATAAGTGGATTGACAATCCTGGAACTTGTATTCACAGTATACATATGGCTCTTATTACACCCTTTAATTTCACTTGGGCCACCCAACAGCTGACACATGATCTATTTCAGTCACTACAAAACTGGAAGAATAGAACCTTTCAAAGGAGGTTTCTTACCTCAGCAACAGCTAGTGCTTATGCAGCAGTATCAGTGAAGCAAGGTTCTGATCTCAGAATAGTACTTACTATTCTGAGTAAGTAATACTCTTACTTACGAGGAATATCTCCACACTGCAAGATATCCAGCATATCTGTACAGAGCATCTCCATAAAGGACCAAGCAGAATGATGTGAAGCAAGACCATCTGAGGAGGAAAACCTTTTTGGAAGACACAGAATTTAATTATTAGAATTCTATTGGATGCTAAGCAGATTAATAAAGGATAATGGTCTTTCAGGTACCAACCCACCTTTCATAATTATTGAATCTACTTAGGAAAGCAAGTGGGAGAAATGTTTGGAATCTTATGCAGGCAAAATATATATGTCAGCTGGAGCTGGGGAATTTTCTGTATTGCTTTGACCCTGCTGGCTCTTTGTTAAAACACACAAAAAAACCCAAATACAACAAAAAAACCCCACCAAATGTGCCAGTGTCATTTCATACAGGTTTTATGAAAAGCTATAAGCATGAATGCCTGTGCACCATACAGACTGAAAAAAATGGTCTTTCTGATGTTTCAGGGTCTTGAGAAGGTGTTTAGACATAGGTATGATAATATTTGTCTTAACTGATTTCTACACAGCTATCCTGAACACTGGAAACAAGGGTAGGAGTGGCTCAGGAGTGGGTCCCATCACAGCTTTGCCATCCCCACCCTGGACACCAAATCTTGTAGGTCCTTCCCACAAGGGCCTGGAGGCTTCATTGCCTGTGTAAGTGGGTGTGCCTGGCAAGGAGTCAGCACTGCAAGGGTTAAAAAGTGGACTTTCCACCCTGAAGGCTGAACTGACTCCTTTGAAGCCATTAGTCTATTGTATAAATCCCTCCTAGTTTTGAGGATTACAGAATACATTGTAATGGCTCCATAGGAACCTGGCCCATGGGGTCTCCCTGACTTTAGTTTGTGCATTATGTCCCAAGTGACAAAAATCGAAGCACATTAAATGCTTCATGAATGTGAAATGTCCAGAGTTTTAATCTCGGGAGCTGTGCTGTCCTACAGTTTGTCTTGAATGCACCTAAATCCACAATGCAGATTGATTAGAGAGGAGCTAGCTTCAGCTGACATACTTGTACCGGGCAAATTAAGATAGTTTCAAATTTAGAGTAATATTTGCTCACTGTGTGTTGAGGAGGGGTTTATCTGGCTTTATGGCATCAAAATCCAATAAAGACATGCATAATTTATGCAGGGAAAAAAACCCTCTTCTGTTAAAAGAAAACCATAAAAAAATAGGTTGTTCCAATAAGACACAGCCCCCTCATAGCTGAATGACACCAAATAGCTACAAAACTTCACTGCACTTGCCTCCAGGTGAGAAAGTTATTAATGAAATTTACGAGCAAGGAGAACAAGTTAAAAACTTATCACAGTCCCTTCAAGACTGTCACCTGACGAATCATGTTAGAGCAACTCTGCCCTCTTGGTTAGAGCAAAAAAAAACAGACAAGACATCCTTTCACTCTCTACCCATTAATTTAAGTGATGGAAGTAGAATTTTTGCAGCTTCCACCGCCGTCAACTGTGCCTCACTCTGGTTTATTTTTCATTTTCGTAAGCTTTGTGTCAACTTGGAAATGCCTGACTTCAATAAGCACATTCCGTCTGATTTTCTCCACTGCTCGGCATGCACTGCAGTAGTTACACTTTCCACCAAACATTAAGGTCAAGATTTTTTTACCGAGAGAATTCCCATTCCAGGCAGAGACAGAGACCCAAGTAGCACTTTCTGAAGGATGGAGAAGAAAAGGAATACAACAGGATTGAAATGCTGCTCTTTAATGTTTGAAAGAATTAATAGCAGCTGGAAAATACTGACACTTTCTCAGATACACAAATATATGCTACAGTATTTGACTGTTTGTTTCAGGGGGTGCGTTGCATTTGTTAATCTTTTTAATAGAAGTATTCCTAAAATGATGGTTTTCTAAAATTACTTTATATGCATTTGGTTACTTATCCTTTAGGGAATAATACGTTGCACTCTCGTATGTAGAAGACTTTGCCATTTTGGAAGAAATAATGTTAAATTAAATTCTGTTAAATTACATTTGAAGAAATACTTTACAATGTTAAATTTCACTATTCAGTGTGAGGAACCTGTTATAGTGAAAGGGGTCTCCCCACCATGGCAGGGGGGTTGGAACTAGATGATCTTTAAGGTCCCTTCCAACTAAAACCATTCTAAGATTCCATGGTACCAGGGCTGCTCTTTCCTACTGGTGAACACACTTTTACATTAGACATTTTATCATTTAAAATGAACTTCCTGATCTTTTTCTTTATGGATTTACCGAAGAAAAACAACTATTGCTTTCCAAGACAAACCTTTGCAAAACTGCATGGCAGTAGATACTTTCAGCCAATCTGACATCTTACTACAATAATATCATAACATGACCGTATCCCAGTGGGGATGGGAATGTGCTGAAGCCTCTCTCATCATCATCAGGACTCCCCCTTCTTACCCTGATAATGAGCTTCAGTACACCTAATCTCTTTCTCTCAAAGATGCTATGAAATAGCAACCTTGTGCAAAAAAAGAAGAAAATGATGTCTTTATATTCCCATCTCTCACACACCTGGTGGCACTGGTGCAATGCCAGTGTGGCTGGGCTGTACAAATGGGTAATGGCAGCAGTCTCTTGTCAGGCAGCTGCTGCCCAGTGGCTGAAGCAGAGGCTTTGCAAGTTGTAACTGGGTCTCAGGGCATATATTCCCCATGAAATGATGGAAAAAAGCCCAGGCAAGTGCCCAGAACTGGAAGAAGTGAAGCCATGTTGGTGAGTACCTCACTTGAGCACTCAGGCTTGGCTTTGCTGCTTTCCACACCTCTGCTACCACCTTCACGCGGCATCACTGTACTGGGAGGATTTTCATACTAAAAGCTGTGTGCTGTATTGCTGCGGCTGCTGTGCAATATAGCTATGCTTTCTATTACCTGAAGCAATTCACTCTGGTTATTTCTAGAATGAGGATATGGTCCTTGCTTCAGGATCTTTGTGAGTTTTCCATAAGCACAGGTAAGTGCTGAGGACTGCTTCCTGTGCTGAACAAGTACCACCACACAGCTGACCTACGGCTGCAGAACTAAGGAGTCAAGCAAAGAGCAAGATCACAAGCTTCTCACACTGCAATGATTTCATTATAAACCAGTGCTCCATTTCTCCTCTCCTTACTACAGACAAGTCCATGGTTATTATAGGACACTATTAGTTCCCATTCCCCCCCCACCTTGCTGCAAAATGTTTTTTCCTCCAGGGCTATAGCAGCAGCTGGCACACTATTTCCTTCTGAGGTGCAGCCAAATAATGGCCTTTTGGAGAGGGATCTGTTTCATCTCTCTTCTCCATATGTTCCTTTCAATTGAGGGGTTTAATACACTCATTTTCACAGTAGCTATCTAAGTGTTTTTCCTTTTCTGTGTCTATTACTGAAATGAATAAATGTGCACAAGGCAATGAGGCACAAGAGTCAGGTGGATATACCAGAGCTTTCTCTTGGAAGTGTTTTGCCAGGGGACCTGAGGAGAGTAGGGTTAGCTTGGCCAAAAGTTGATCCACTTGTCTGGGGCACAGGGGGGTTAGTCATGTTTACATGAGACAAGAGAACAGTTTTCCTTCAACAACATACAAGTGCTTTTTCCAAATGGATGCAGCATCCTTGGTCCACATGATAGCACTTGCTACAGTAAAAAACTACTTCATTTGAGGCTATGACTTTTTACCAAGATGGCCATACAGCAAAGCAGAGGTAGGCAAACTTGACAAGCACTAGGTAATGCTGGAAATGTCAAAGCAGCAGCAAATAATAATAAGTGAAGCCTGCAAAAGTGTGCAGCTGTGCCATCAAAGCCCTCCTGTTGTAGCTTGGCCTAGGAGACCTATTACAGCTGAAAGTGCTTCAGTATAACTGCATCTGCACTAAGGGACTTAATTTGTTTAAAATATACATCACTGCATGTGAATTGCTATGTACCTGTACATAAAGCAGAATAACAAAGGAGTAAGCCAGGGAAGAAAGAAACCTGAAAGAAGGGGTGGAGAAGCCGGCATGTGACGGCAAAATGTATGCTGTATCCTCCCCTCGCTTGCCACAAATGTTTTGTTTTCAGCAGCACCCCAGTAACAGTGAACAGTTCGGACAGCCATGGAGCAAATCAGCTCAGGAAAGCCATCTTCTGCTGAACAACGTGATGGAAGTGCATTGCTAGGTGCTTTGCATGGGAATTTGTGAAGGCAAGATGCAGGTGGCAAAGGAGTGTCAGACCTCAGCAAAAGAAAAAGCTAATGACCAGGCAGCAGAACCAAGAAAGCCTGGGATGCAAGAGCTGCCACATGAGAGATCCTCTGGTGTTCAATTGATTCTCTTTTCCGTACATACTATCCGCAACATGGACTCTTTCATTCACTTGGCCACCTATCTATACAAAACCTGTAGAAGCACCAGATCTTGGAGATACCCCCTGTTATGTCAAATTTGGCTGAAATCATTAACTGGGTTCAAAATTTAGACAGATGTATAGTGGCAACATTATTTTCAAAGAAATAAAGGCAGATCAATGCAATGAATTAGGAAAGGGCAGTGAAATGAAGAACAAGTAGCAAGGACACCTGAACTTGATGTGATAAAGGACATAAACTGTGAAGGGATTTGAGGAAGAGATTGGCAAAGGAAGAGCAACAGGTTTCAGAAGATGAAACTCTGCAGTGGTATTTAGTATGGAGGGAATGTGAAAGCTGGGGAAGCTAAAGAGGAAAATGAAGGCATTGATATGAAGGACCCAGACTGTCGTACTTCACAGTCATGTGATCAAAATTAGCAGAGTTAGGCTATACTTCAGGGTAAAAGGAAGGAAGTGTTCACCCATCTGCTCAAACCTGCTGCAGCTGGTTCTGGTGAGACATTAAGGTGCTTACTGCCAAATGCCAGGTGTCCCGTTTTTCCTCTGCATAACCAGGAATCACAGATCTATCTTTTTGGGCAGCATGAACAGACCATCCAAAATAGCATAAGCAGGGGAAAAGCCCCAGCTCATACCCCAGAGAACTTACAGCCTCAAGAGGGTACACATTAACACACTTGTTGAGGCATACTGAGATGTATTTCTTGCACCATTCAGAACCGACTTCACTGCTCAATTTGCACTCCCTGCAGCATGGCTTGCAAAGAGAAAACAAATGGCATACCAGACCACACGGAGAAGCAATATGGTTACCAGCAAAACACTTATTAGCTTAGGAGAAGAAAGACAAACGCTTCTTTTCAGAATTTTAGCCTCTCCTTGCTATCTCCTCCTCACATACATCATTTACCTTGCTTGGACTCTTATTTTACAGCTATCCACACACAAAGTTGTAGTTTATTTAAAGCAGCGTTTTATAGTGAAATCCCACTCCCATTATTTAAAGGCAACTATCCTAATTCTCAAAAGCAAGACACAAAATGCACCTCCAGAACAGGCTCTAACAATACCACAGATCTTTAATTTATCCTCATTGGCTGAGGTCACCTCATCACTCAGAAGAACCATATACAAGTGAAGACAAGGATATGGGAAATATAGCCACCCACACCGGGTAAGAATAAATTCAATTACCTCTGCAGTGCTATTACGTATTTCCCTCCCATAGCTCATGCTTTTCATTTATATTCCCTTAGCTCCCACTGGCTGGGCTTTTAATATTTCTCACACAAAAGGTTCTCCAGACTCTTTTGCTTTCTACACAAGTCTACTCATTCCCTCTGTATCTTGTGCTTCTCATTTTGCCCCGTCTCCTCACTCTCCCTCTCTCTTCCCCTTCTCTTCAGCTGCAGCAGCTCTTTCTGTTTCTCTGGCACAGCATCACAGGGTGGAAGCTGAATAATAAACACACATAACACACTGAATCGCTACTCCATCAGTGTACATGCTGTCTGTACATACGCTGACTACCCATCTATTTCCAGAGATCCCGAAAGAGCTAAGGAGGTTTATGCTATTAATATACTGTGGAAAGAAGGAAAATTCCCATCAGAGGCCTTAAACAACTCCACAGTGCTGCAGCTGACCATCAACCCCTTCCAGCTGCCGCAGCACTTCAAGGGTTTAAGCAATTTTCCAGCTTGCCCAGGTTTTACATGCAAGCAAAAGGCTTTGATTCCCACTTTCTTTGCATGAATTGAGCAGCCTGGAAAGAGCCTTTGCAAACAGCAAGCATAATGCCAAGGAGAGAGAAGAATAACCAAGGAGACAACTCACTGTATTGGCTCCTCCGTTTCTCTGGCAGGACTCCCTGGCTTCGCTCAGAATATGACTGACTTTGTTGCTTTCAACATTTTCTTCCATTTCGAAATATTTTACTCATTAGCAATCCTCCTTATGCTCAGAACAGGAGATAGCAATCAAGTTCTCCTCTTTCTAACTGCTAAATGCCTTGATGCTGGTGCTTGAGAAGCTGCCCTTTCCTCCCTGTTTTTCTGGATTTTTGATGTTCTTGCTTTACCCTCCCTTTCTAGCAAATCTCACCTGCCCTCAGACCTTTGGGTACTGTTTTCCAGGCTGATGATTCATATATATAGCTTCCTGACACTAGGATAACTCTCCATCCCCAGCGCTGTCTCTATATCACACATCTTCCCACCAGTTTTCACTTACCTGCTTCATTCAGCCCTTCCTACTCCACCTTCCTCCAAATTAATTTTTAACTTATTCCTCTTCTCCTACACAAAGTCTGCCCATACCCCAAACCCTGATGCTTCTTCAGTCTCAATATTATCTAAAAGACAGAATTCATCTTGTATCTCTTGTTTGGCCTTCATTTATTCTACCTTGCTTTTAACTGAAGTATCTTTGGGGCTTTTTCACATGTACCGTGATATTTTAGTCCCCTTTAGAACTGCCAGAGCTGTTTCACTGTCATCTCCATTTGAGCCTGTTAAATTCCTTCACCAAACCTCACCGCTCACTCCCCATCTGTAATTCAACCAAACATAAACATCCAATCACTAAATTTAAAGCTTTCTAATTCAAGTTTCTTCTTCTTCTCCTTCCTCCTGGCATCATTCTCCATCAGTTACCAGATAGGCAACCAGTGCAGCTCATTATGCTTTGTAAGGTCCCCTAAAGTGAGAGGTCTCCATACTTAAAATTTTCCAAAGGGCCTGCTTCTGTCCTGCTCCAGTACATCAATTGATGTGGCCCATGTAAACTGTCCCTATTAGGCATATCCTTAGCTCCCTGATGGTGTCTCTCCCATCTCATTGTCTTTCTTGCTAGTTGCTGCATCTAGTGATATAATGAGCATCTGACCCCATAAACACGTTAATACCACCGGAACTTTTTGGCAGACATCACAGTGCTGGTGCACTGCCCACCAAAACAAAGCCTGCAGAATGCAGGGGTGCCTTCTCAAACCTACCACAAGCCATGCAGAAAATCAACCTCTTATCACCATGAAAACTGAGCCTCCAAGAAAAACTACTCTATGGACCTGACTGAGGACAGCAGAATTCCTTTGGATGAGGACTAGCTGCCAGCCCAAGGGAGATAGTCACCATGCAGCAAGAACATCACACTGTGTTGGCAGTAACACTAACAAGCCAAACTTATTTTTCCTCTTCCAAGCAGTTTGCTAGAAGACACAGAAAAGATGTGGAAGAGGTGAGTGTTGGAGTATTCGTGATGTAGACTGGATGTAACTGTGGCAACCAAACCACATGGCAGTCCAAGGACACGCAGCAAGAAGTGAGTCAGGATCTGCCAATCACTTATTGCCTTTTCAGGCAAAAAAAAAAAAAGGCAAAGGAGCCCCCCGCACCCCTGTCTCATGTGAGTGCTCTTGTAAAACAAACCACACAAACAGGATTTGTAGGATCAGGCTGGACTCTTTCCAAAGCACATACTCAGTGCAGAAAGCTGCAAGAAAAAGAATAGGTACTGAGAAGAACATGATAGCTTACTACCCTGAGAAATCAGCAACAGGACTATTTGAGACGGAAAAAAGCCCTGGTTGAGCTATTTAGGATAATTTATTAATAACATTTTCAAAGGATAATAAATAGTCAAACCTATCCTACTGCAACTTAAATAAAACCAGAAACTGCAATCCACATGAAGCTATCAATGAAAACCAATGCACCGCAGTATAACTCACATGCTGACATCTAATTTTAAATATCAGGAAAAGCCCACATTATTGACTAATCACTTCTGAAATGTAGTTCAAAAAAAAGAAAATAGCATTTTTGCTCTATTAGAATACAAAATAAATCTGCTTGAACTTCTGAGATAATTTTATAAATAGGCAACTGAAAAAATAAGGAGCCTTCACATTTTATTAAAGAAAACACTTTTTTTTTTTTTGCTTTTAGGCTGAGAGTTTATTTTTTGATTTTTAACAGCCAACTTTCAATAGAGTATTAGTTTTTATAAACAATATCAAAGCCTTTGTAAACACAATGCTATCAAAGGAAGCAATAATAGACTTTGTCTTATGGTTATGTAAACACTATCATTTTGGGGGTGACACTAAAGCCTGCTGACACCCAGGCAAAGACCTGAAAGGCATTTTAACCAGTGAACTGTTGTTGGATAAGCCCTCTCTTCTCCCCTGGCACAACAATCAGCACGCTGCCCTTCTCCTCTCCCATCTGAATTTGACTCTTCATATGAGAGCAAATTCATGTCCAAGCCCTCAGCAACAGCAGCACAGCCGCTCCAAGATCTACCACCCACTGGCTCAGTGTGAAGGGTAAATCCTCTCCTTACCCAGCTCCACGGCCCGGCTTTTTTCCAGCGCCCCACAGAGGCACCCTGTTCCCCACTGCTGCTCTGATGGCTCTCATAGACACGTGGGCAAGTTGGTTATTTCAATACCCACCCTATCTCTGATGAGGAGGGCAATTAGATTAGTTTACTGCAGGCAAAATCAATAGCAAGCATCTGGGGGGCAGATTAGCCATTGCTAATTAGACCTTTTAGACATTATTCAAATAAAATGTATGAGGTTAATCAACCAAGGTGGAAAAAATCCATAATATTCTAAGTCTGTCCTTGGTTCATCAAACCTTCTCACTTTGGAATTAGAAATAGAGCAAAATTCCTGAAGTAACGGCAAGCTTTACTAGACTGGGATAGACATGGAGAAAGGTTGTATTATTTATTTTCAGGGAGACAGGCGTTTCTTTCTCAGATCAGAGGTATAACACCAATTCCTAGACAGCTAACCCGGCTTGCAAAGTATCTGGGAATTTATTTGAATAAACCTAACAAAACCTAAAGCCAGATATTTTGAGTCTATTCTTAATGAGTTTAATTACAGCTATTTATTTTTAAAAGACATATTCAAACAAATGTAGAATTATGTAACTAACGAGCTATAATTCCACAGCAACATTTTATCAAATTAGCCATTTATTTATATTCATTTAAACAGTGTCTTTAAGAATCTGCTACTGTATTTTGCCCACAATATTCAAAAATGTTTGAATACATACTTCACACATGAATTTCAGGCCATATATAATGTATTACTTTAATATCTTCAGATTAGATTGCAATTAGATTGTATGTTCAAATATGAATAAGACTTTTTCAGGGTACCTTCACTGAGTGCTCATCTATAGAACATTTTACTTAACAGGAATTTCCTCTGTAGACTATTGGAATTCTTATTTCCGGGAAGGGTTATTTCTCCATGTGATGAAATAGATTTTTCACAAAATCATATTCTTTAAGAACAATTCAAAGTACAGCAGGAAGATAAGCACGTCTTCTTTAATATGAACATGAGATGAGCATGTCATCTATTGTACACTTGAAAAATGTCTTCCTGATTCTCAACAATAATCACAAGCTTATAAAGACAGAAAAGTTGTCCATTTTAGATGTTTAAAAATAAATTTAATCTTCTAATAGAGTTATAGAAAGCACAAGTATGTACACACAGTTTAAAGAGGCTTTCTACTGCAGAGATAGTGCAAGGATTTATCTGTTTATATATGGTCGAGGGAAACACAAACCAACAAAACAAAACTCGCAGTAGGACCCAGCTATCCAATGCTGAGATTGCACAATCAGCCTAAATTAGTAAAACAACTCAAATTAATTTTTTCTAAATTACCTGGATTCAAGCACATCCTTACAGTATTTGAACTAAAGCATAGCTCATTTTTAAGTACAACTCCAACTGCTTAAGAGAACCAGGGCTTTGTTAGGGAATAAGCAGAGGGAAAAGAGTGGCAGGAATCCCACTCAGGCTGGTGTGGCTAGTGGATATAGATCTAAGCCTAGGGGCTTACTTTCTGCCCTGTTCAGATTGGCAATACATATGTGAACATACCTTAAATCTTGATATAAAACTGCAAACGCCAAACCCAGTTACCCTTGTGAATATTGGAAAAGTGCTCCAGTAATATGAAGGAACCTTAAATGACCCCAAGCTAACACTGCTGTGTATTGCCTAAGCGTGAAAAAGCAATCAGGCAGGCAACAAATTCCCTAATTCTCTACAATTCTTCGCAGTTTTGGGCAGGCAGAAGTGGATGCCTGCCAGCATGTGGGATGCCTGTCACTGTTAGCCTGAAAAATATAACAAAAACAGGTTTTGGTTAAACTGAAGGTGTTTTTCAGATCAGCCTCCAAGATCACATCGAGGCGTGGAGCAGCCCCCTCTCTCAGAGCACGGGTACAAAGCTGTGCTGGCCGGGAGGATGTCACACCTATGCACAAACCACAAAAACCATGGAGGTTGCTGGAGGTTAGGGTAAGAAACACAGTTTCCCTGTCACATACCACTACTGGTCTTCTAGGCCATCCTCTGCATCTAGATACACGTAATTTTTTCAATAGGATTTAATTTTTACACTATTTTTCCCACTCCCTCTACCTTTCATGCCATCTTTTTAGGGTTTTTTATTAGATTACAGCACATTTTCCAGCTATTTGCAACTGTACTTTTTTTTAATGCCCTTTCTTCTTTACAAAGCAGCAAATACTTTCAAACCTACAAATGCAAATACCAATTTCAGATGGTTGAGCTCCTCTTTGGCATCTCACATGCATCTCATCTCGTAGGGATTTGGCACAGACTGGAGGAAATCTCATGCCAGAGCAGAGTAAGGCCATTAGCATTACACTACTATAAATGGCATCAGCAATGTAATTTTATTAAAAAATACATTTCCATGAAACAGTAATATCTCCAGGAACACACTTTCTGCATAATCCATTTTCGTTTCATATCAGCCCCCTGCAATATTATAGGATAGTAGCGTAGTATGATTGTTAATGATTATTACTCTATTTATGTTCTTTTCTTTGGCTGCATTATACCTAACAGCACAGCTCCTAGAGAATTTTATTTCCAAAGGCTGTGCCCAAGATTAATAAAACCATTGCCTTCTTTAAAAGCTGAACATGAATTCCATACCACTGGGATGCCACCTTGGATAGAGCTCATGGTCTGGGGACATGGGAAACCAATGCTCCTGACACAGTATTTTTAACATGTGTTTGCAGAGACTTTTCACATAGTCAAAACATTTTCTGATCCAAATTAGGATAACATTAAAAATCTTGATAGGATATTTTGGACTGTGTTTGATTCAGGAAAAAAATGTAAATTTGCCTAATTATGAAGGGTTGCACTGGTACTTGCTGTTCATTCAATTGCAAAACCACACTTGTCACATCAATTTCACAATTGTAACTACATTTTTTCTTCTTCCTTTAAAGAAAACTAACCACCACCTCTCTATTACCACTTTCATCCAAAAAGTTCCAGTTGACCAACAGGCACTTTCTGATGGAAATTATTATGCTAAATTGTATCAGTCATATTCTCTATAGGTTTAATATCCATCTTTCCTGAGGATTTACAATTATGCAGAGATAGTACAGTAAAAATGAGACTGCTGAGAAATCCAACCCACATAAATTTACCAACCTCTGTTGTCTTTCCCTCTCATCTCTTGTGAACTTAGCTTCTTACTTTAGGCAGAAGCATCCTGTGAAAACCTTATGTAAACTGGGCTGGGGAGATGGTCTGAAGGGGATTCTCTGAAGATGGCCCCTATTTGGCTGTAGCAGGTGAAAGCTCTCAGGAAATACTGTGCAATAGATGAAGTACAAACCCTTCAAACAAGGAGGTGCTTATGTCTACCAAATGTTTAAAAGTTCAGACTCAGTAGAAATACTTTTATGAGATCATAATTTTTGTCATCCCACTGACCTGTGTCACAAGCTTTAAATTACTCCTTCCCTCTTCCCATTGGAAACAGCCACCTTACCACTTAACTGGCCTCCTCTCTGCTCCACAGGTGCCAACCATATTTTCTCTCAGGAAGTTTATCTGATTAACATTTCTAGTTAATCTCAGAGCAATTTTTCTCAACCTGGATTTCGCTTTGATGTGTGCTCCTTCTCTGCTTTAGACCTTATTAGACTTGCATGTGCCAGAGAACTGCTGCTTCCTCCCAAGAGGACCAAGCTGCCCTGAGGAAAGGTCCTATCTCTTCAACAAACCCTGACTTTCTCCCAGGCTGAACCAACTAGAGAGGTAGCTCAGGTGCAAACGGTTAATATGTCTGCTAAGATTCACCATGTGAAATGGCCTTTTGCAAGGTCTAAGGTACCATAGAGGCTTTCCCAGAGCTTAATTGCTCATTGGCTGATTACAATTGCACGATGGCTGGCCACCACACAGTTGCTAAACGGAGCTGAAAGAGTGTGCTTCTAGGCTTGACTTGGATCATGTAGTTCAGTCAGTTCCCATCATCCCTTTGTCCCTCATATGTCTGACATGTGGATGAAACCTTCCCTATTGTGCCTTCTCTTTTCTGGGAGAACAAAAAGGAGCTGACAATGAAGTGGCTGCTAGCCCATTGCCACAGTCCATATATCCACACAGCTGTCATTACGCAGTCAAAGCAGCCGTGCTAGCAGGACAGAATAAGCAGCCTATGTGAGAGACAACTGGGCTTGGCTAAAAAAGCTATATTATCAACTGTGATACACATTAATATGCTATTAAAGGAAGGAAAAAAAAAATCCCCACATACAACCCCATGACCTTGGGGAACTTTGGTAGCAAAGTGCACACAAAGAGCAGGCTTGGAGAGAGTCCAGTGCAGGTCCTCTGCCTTCAACTATTCTGAGCAGGCATCTAGCCCCTGCTCTAAAAATAAGCAAAGGCAATCATGTCATTACATGTCCCAACACCCAGGTTTTCTATAGAGGAATGCATCGTTTTGCTAAGGTAGTCAGGACTCCTCCTATTGAGCGCTGACATGTCACATCAGTGGATTTCTTGTTTACAGAAGTGGCAGATTGTTAATGTGAAGGCAATTTCCTGCATTACAACAAAATCCCATGATACATTTCAGTTGTTGAAAACCTGGAATGAAACAACAACTCTGTGATATGGAAATGCCACTGAGAGCTAAGTGGTAACTGGAACTAAAGTTTACGAAGTAACTAAGCAAAAAAGAGAAGGAAAAAGTAAAAAACAAATAAGAAGGCAGCTCCCCCTATGAATTAAGGTTCCCTTCTGAACTATTCCTCACTCCCACTGCAGATGGTGAAGAGTATACAGGCCATCGGTTAAAGTAATGAAGAATGGAAATCCAAGGGACAGCTGTTCATGGTTTACAGGGATAGGGTGAAATTTCAGAGAAAGCTCTTCTTCAATTTTTCACATGGCCTTTCAACACATGCAGGTTGTACACCATAATGAGAACAGTAGTGGAGAAATGGAGACAATAAGTGGGACGGAGGTCACCAGGGAAAAAAGAAAATTAAAAAATCCCCAAACAGAAAGCAGTGCTCAGGCGGATCCTGAAGATTTCTGCGTCTGGACGAGCTTTGGCACCGGCACAGCAAGAGGTTGGGCAGGATAATGGGACCTTTCCAGAGCTCTTACTCTCTGGTGTGGACCACTGAGTCTGATCTTGCATCATGCTTCCAGCAGAGAGTGTAGGGCCAAAAAAGGTTAGAAATACACATAAACTAGACACCCAGCTTGTCCAGTCCATTGCTCTGTTCACACCCCTTCCTGTCCCCTACAAAGCAAGCTGTGTTCTCTGTGCCTTCAAGTGACTTCCCATAGAGGTCTCAAAGACTCTTCCCAGTGGTGCCTTACGGGGGTCCTAGCTCCTTGCTCCCCGCACAGTCCTCTCCATGGCAAAGTTAAGGTCCTGGCTTTATCACAGTACATGATCATTCAGCTGTAACTGCTTTCTGACATCATTCGCTTCTCTGTATACTTTCTTGCTCAAGTCCTTTCAGGACAGTGATCACATTGCCAGGCAACTCCACTGCTCCCCTGATAACCTCAGGAATCTTCAGCTGCCATGACCTTCCCTGCCATTTCAAAGTAAATGTCCCATGATCTCTTGGAGATGTTTGCTTCTGCTCTTCAAGTGTGAAACCCTTCTTGTTGGTCACCTGAGGGAGGAGAAGGGGAGTCAAGCAGTGAGTGTGGGCTGGAGGCGTGGGCTCTTAGGAGGCATCACAATCTCCTTCTGACTCCAGTGGGAAGCAAGAAAAATAGAAGCTAGAATTTGACAGAGGGAAGGTGGTCCTTGTGCCCTGCATCTGGGGGGAGGAAGCTTTCATGACTCCCAGGGTAGCTCTCAGGAGTTACTGCTTGTTCTCTGTAGCATTAAGCACAGCCCCTTATCAGGGTTCCCCTTTGGGCTCAGTTATTGCCTGCTGCTCTTGCACCTCCGAGGCACCACTCATGTCCTGATGCTCTCTGGCTTCATTGCCCAGTGCATGCACGGAGAGGGAGAGAGCTCCCCTCTTCCCTTAGCTCCACTTCCCTAGGAGTTCTGGCTTGTGTTTGGAAGGTGTTGATGCTTGTGAGCATCAGCTCTGCAACAGAGTAAAAAAAGCAACCAACCCAAAGCAAAACCCTATAACATAAAATAACATAAAAAATAAGATAAAATATAAGAAACCAAACCAAGATCAAATGGAATCATAGAATAAAATCATATTTCCGCTTGTAAGCTATGTGATTTGTATCCTTGAATGTGGTTTTGGAGTTGAAAAGCCTTGGCATTGCAGGGGAATAACAGTACCATTGTTATTCAGCTCAGCGTGAGTGCAGGAATGGAATGGAAGGGAGAGTCATAGAATGGAGCAGAATGGAAGGTACTACACTAGACTAGACTAGAAACGGAATGGATTATGCTGTGTGATGCCTACAAGTCTGCAGGACAAGTGGTGCCCTAGGTCTAAGGGGTACACCCAGGAGAGCAGCTCTCTGCAGTGCAGGTCCCAGACCCACCCAGGACACAGTGACAGGCTCAGCTACCACATGGCTCAGGCAGAGACTGAATGCCCCAAGTTGAGCTGAGATGTACCCCCTGAGCCCTTGGCAGGAGGTGATGGGGTGGGGGTCTCAGGGGATGCACAGCCACTGAGGTCTTTGAGCACCTCTAGTACCCTGGCAGAAGTAGACCTGCTCTGTTCATAGGCTCTCCTTTAGACACCAATGCTTGGCCTCTTTGGAGACTCAGTGTTAGGCATATGGACCTTCTCTCTGATGCAGGACTGTTCGTCTTAGGCTCTTGTGTCTCAGTATGTTTTCCCAAGGGAAACAACTCAGGCATTTCTAAAAAGGAGTACAAGGAAACAAAACCAAATCCACAGGGAACTGAACAGGTATAGCTCACCTCAAAAAGATTTGTAACCATTTGATTGAGGAGCATGCCCTGCTTCAGACTGCTCTTTCCAGCCTCGCTAGTGCTAGAGATATGGAAATCCAACTCAACTGGGTGAACACAGAAGACTGCCATGCTACCAGAGATATATTCTACTCTGGGGCCTCTGGGATGGTTTAGATTAGACATTAGGAACTAGTCTACTAGACACTGGTCTAGTGGAAGGTGTCCCTACCCATGGCAGGGAATCGGAACTGGATGATCTCTAAGGTCCTTTCCAACCCAAACCAGTCTGTGATTCTATCCCCACTGCCTGTATCTTGAAGTACAAGTCTACCTGCTGCCCTTCCCTAACCGGGGTGAAAGAATTTCCTCCTTACATCTCCTGCATTTCAAGCAGCTCTTCCACAACACAGCTGTCTTACCTTTCTGCTTCTGCCACAACAAAAAGTGTGTTCTCCTCCTTGCTTCTAGCATCTCTTGCCATGATTTTGTTCTATTTTGGGGTTTTTTCCTCATTTTTCTTTACTGACAATATTTATTCTTCATCCAAAAATTATAAGTCAAAGTACATCATGGGAAATAATATCTTCTTGTGATAATCAAGGTAATTCCTCTACAATGGAAAGCCCCCTTCTCTGTTTTCAGAAAGGGTTTTTCCAGGTTCTCAAAGCAGTTAAAAAGTCACCCTCACACCCTCAAAAGGAGGATTCAGATATGTCCTGAGGAGATTAGCATCTCAGCTCCTGTTTCAAGCCTGCTTACCAGGTTAAGTCCATCTTTGGCTGTGAGCTTCATTTTCCACACTCAACCCTTTTCTTCCCCCTTCCTCCCTCAGGACCCTGTCACCCCATTATTTGTCCAGGGTGGTCCCCAGTTATACGACAGTTTTGTAGTTTCAGAAAATGCCTTTTTTTTTTTTTTCTTATTCCAAGCTAGTTAAGGTACACTGAAATAGAAAACTCTTTGTGCAAGAATGTCAGGCTGCCCTCCTCCAACCTCAGCAAAACACATGAGCACTGAGGTGATTTTCTCACCAGCTCTCATCTCTTCCTACAGAGATTTGCTTGCAAACCAAAGGCTGCTTCAGCAGGCTGGAACAGGGACATCATAGGTTTTGTTTGAAGTGTGGAAAACTGAAGTGTGAATTTGATATTTTTTTCTTTCTAACAGTTATTCAATGTGGACTGGGGGTACAAGTACCTATTCGAGGGTGGAGGAAAGGCAGAATGAGTCATTTAGCAGCTTGGATTTCCAATGGGGTCAATGTGATCAAGACAAAGTCTTGAAACACAGGCCAGTTTTCAAGAGCATTTCATAGTCTACCAGACAAGTGACACATTGGTTGGAGCTATGCTAATTTATACCAGCATCAACAATGCTTCTGAGAAGTCTCTCTAGAAGACGGACAGAACTACCATGGTTAGCTGGCAATCACACCACTTGTGCAGTAATGTTGTAATGCAAAGCCTGCCTGTGTTCCCATGTGCAGCTGAGGCAGGCTAATGGTTCACAGCCACTGAAAGAGAGAACTTGCTCCACTTCCCTTCTTCCTCACATTCCTGCAGCATTCATTGGAGACCTCTGTCAGCAGGTTCAGCTCACCAGCCTCGCTGAGGACCATCGCATCCTGGAGGACCATGAACTGAACCAGTTCACAGTGGTGCCTCAGGAGCACCAGAGGTGGTGCAACGTCAGAGGTAGGCGCATACCACCAGGGGATGGAAGTGTAGTAGTGCTGGGAATTACCTATCCACATTATCCTGCCTACTTACACCAAACATCACATCTCAGGACTTCACTCTCTCTGTTAAGCTGGAGGAGGGTCAAATTTTCAGCCACATACTGTGGCAGATATAATTCGACCTTACCTGTAGGTTTTCCCCAGAAGTGGAGTGAAGGGAGAAGAGGAGGACGGATGCATTAATGAAGAAGAAAGCCTTTGATTGGCTCTTAGCATCTCTGACAGCAGGCTTTGCTGCTACCTAGGTTTATTGGTTTTGAATTTGGGGTTGTTGCTGCTGCCATGTTTGGTTTTTATTTGTTAGAGCAGCGCATTAAAAGCACAGAGTTGTACAGATTCAGCAGAGGTCAAACAAATTGTTTGCATTTTTCCTATAAAAGGGGCGTGAGGTAGAGGGAGACAGATGGTAAATTGGCTGCTAGGAAGCAGAGCTTGAACTTTTTCAATCATGTTTCCCTCTTAACTCACAGCTGGCAAAACTCTCGGTTCTGTAGCAGTCTTTCACTGGACAGATCAAATCCAGCAGCACAGAAAACAAAACTCACCAGGAGACACACAGGGTGAGAAATTATTTCTTAATAGAACTACAAAGCCAAGAACAATAACTGGGCAACACTGACATGTATTGTTGGCCTTTATCACAATCTCTTTATAAGCCTGGTTAAAGAACAGAGATGCAGTCGTCCTTTGATGTCTTCGTTCAAAGAACTTTATACCCGCTTCCACCAGTGATAAGCCAGGGAAGGGGGAGAGGAGAGGCTGAAACACAGAGAAAAGGCTTGGCAAATAAATACCTTGTTATACTTCTGTCTTTCTGGAGACACTACTGTAAAAGATACAGCCACAGAAATCACAAGTCGGATGCCACTCAAGCAGAGCAGCTTATGCTTGCAGCAGTCTCTTCAGAGCTGAGAGCTTCTTGGAAACTGGCCTGCAGTTCACCAGTGGGAGATGTAGAGGTGAACAGCCTTGCTTGCGGGCACCAGGATTAGCCTTGCTCAGAGGCTCCCTGGCACTGAGGAGTGCTTGTGCTACACCAGCACACAGCTGGGGCTTCCCAGATCCTCTCTGGTGGTTCCTCAGCTGCCATTGCCCAGCTGTTCCGCAGTGAGCTGTAGGAGAGGTTGCCTGTCCATGAGCACAGCGCTATCACTTTCACAACACTAAATGCAGATATGGAGCAGGAGCAGCTTAAGGTCAGCACCTGAGTTAACCTCTATTTTTTGTTCCACAGTGACAGCAAACTTCTGAACAAAAAGAACACAGCACTGTCCCCACCAGGTTTACAGTGGGACACTGCTCCTTGCTGTGCTTTCTATTTGCTCTGTGCCCCTCCTATGAGACAGCAATTTTTGGCAGAGAGGATGGAGTATATAATGTTTGAAACAGTTAAATCTACCAGAGATCCTCTACCAGAGCCCTAAATCCCATATTCAGAAGCAGCCAAGGACTGGCTGATCTTGAAAATTCTGATCTACAACATGGGCTTGAAAAACAGCAATCACAATACAACACACTGAAAATAATCCCCAATTTGGAGGTTGCTGCTGCTGCAGAATCAAGAGAAATTCCAGCTTGGCTGCTGCTCTTGTTCACACAACACTAGAGCTACACAATAGGGCATTGAGCTAGGTTGAGATCATGGGGACTTTTTAGGTAATGATCAAATTAACTGCCACACTCTGAAGAGTCAAATAATCAGTCTGATCCCAGGTATTACCATTGCTATTTTATTCCAGACACAAAGAGAGCATACAACTGAGCAAAGGTCAGATGTGAAGTGTGTGCCAGACCTAAAAATTGAACCCATATGTCCCAAGTCCTAACCTTTCAGAGTTAGCCCACTCTTCCTCAGGGAGGATGTTGGCCATGAAGACATAGTCATAGTGTGTGAAGATGCTTCACATTTATTGTCACAGCACGGTTGAAATCACATCTGATTTTGAAAACTGTTCACAAATAAGGTCAGCTTTCCCAACAACGTAGTCCAACCAAACAGATGTCACAGTTGCTTAAGTGTTTTCAGCATGTCTAGACACCACATGGTGATTAACACCAGCGGACCATGCTTCCATACGTGCTAGGAAAAGCAGAGCCCAAGATGTGGTAGATGTAGAGTGGAAGGATTTTGGAGAATGCACATGAAGTCAGAGAAAGAATCAAGTGCTTTCTCACGTCCTGCAGTAACTGTCTGAGACTCAGCAGCATCCATTAAGAACACACTTAAGACTCAGATACACACTAACCACAACTCCTTTGTCAGGATCATTGTAACGTGCTGCCAAAACATTATACTCCCTTGATTTCAAACATAACCTGGCAAATGGCAGAAAGACAATGCCCAAGAGTAGCTGCAGTGAGCACTCCAGCTTCTGCAGGCTTTGGAGCATAGTAGTTTGGTAATTGCGTTAAAGCCAAGAACAAGGGTTGTGAGCTAAAGCAGTAAAAGCATGACAGTTCCGAAACCACACGCAAGAAGGGGAAACGGTGGATCCTGGAGGAGCTGACAGAGGCAAACAACAAGCTATCTAGTACTTCTGCCTCAGCAAGCCCTGCTGGGACCCTGCCAGGACCAGTATGGTTTCCCCTCACCCCTCAAAAGCCAGGTGCTTCATGCCAGCACTGACAGATATGGCATCAGTTCTGCTTAACCCACGCTTTCCTGCTCAAACCAGCATCCTGCTCTTGAAAGTCAGTCTCCCTCTTCAGTCAGCTGCGAGTCTCACATGGTCAGACATGTACTGCAGATAGTGTTAGCTTTATGATTAGAGCTGTCTGCTGCGAGACACATTTTAAAATTCATGACCTTTCCCATCAGGGTTCAAAACTGGACTGGCCTGAAGATGAAAGACTGGCTTAGACTCCTGCCATAAGCTGCTTCCCTTCCTTTCTTCCCCCAGTATTTCTCCTTCAGCATTTACTTCCAATTATTTTACAGTCTCTCTTCCATTAACCGTGGTTTTAAAAATTGCTAATGAATTGAGGTAAATTAAAGTTCATCGGTATCTGAACCAAGCATGTGTTTCAGCTTTACAGTCATGCCTGACTATCAAAGGTATCTTCTTTTGTCAGGTAGAAGATGCTCTAGGAAGGCTGCAGCTGGCCAAAAGAGATAGAGATGAGTTTTGAAGGGAGAAAAACAAGAGGGAGAGTGCTTACGTTGGCTGTGAAAGAGGCATTTGCAGAGGGATTGGACATAATACCAGTAAGATGAAGAAGAGAGTGGAGGAGGGGAAGAGGAGAGAAGGAAAAGCAAAACCAGCCACTGCACATGCATTGGCACTTGCACAGTCCTGGAGACCTTGCCAATGGAAATTAAAGAGGAATGTGTTTGCTCCTTACCACAATTAGAAGCAACCAAACAAACAAACAAAAAAAAAAAAAATAAAATCTTCCTCTCAGTGGGATTGTTGTCATGAATTGTATTTTGCCACTCTAACACACTCCCATTGCTGGCTTTTTCTCAAGGAAAATCCATGAGAATACAAATGCATTTTCCTAATTTACACTCTGCAGACCAGGATGTTTCTGCCAGTTCCCAGCAACTGCATGAGCCATGTTTCCTAGTCAGGCTGGCCAGAAGACAACAATTCATTTAGCGAGGCACTTTGGGACTGAAAACAAGACCTTCCGAATGCAAAAAAGGGGATTCTCGCTAAATCTAAACCACGTGGGACCACTCATCACCAACCACCCAGCACGGAGGCGGCTGCATGCAACTGCCAGCCTTTGCAGAGCTAGCCAGGGTGCACGGATCAGCAGCAAGGGTGCCCTGAGCATCGCCCCAGATGCACTGCTACTTGCATACTGCTTCTCCCCTCTGCGGTCACCCTAGCTCTAGGAAAAGCCCCCAGCCACTGATGGGATACCATTTGCCAGCTATCAGCACATGCCTTCGCAGTGTTGCCTGTCCTCTCCCTTCCCCACACACCATCTGCAGGCAGTGCCACACAATAGCCTGGACCCACCCCAGGCACCGTGTCTCCAGCAGACCCCTTCTTGGCTGAAGCATGTGTCTGTGCCTGTCGCTGCTTTCTGAGGCCACAGCCACTGCAGCAGGATGGGAAAGAACTCCAGGGTGGGCAGGGGCATATGGTGGGGCCCTCAGGGTCCTTAAAACAGCCACCACTGAGATGATGCAGCATAGAGCCATGCTTAGCCCATACTACCTGCTAGTGAAGGATGAAGCAGTGGCAGGCATCACTTTCATGGGGTTACCCATTCTGTGAAATGCATTACACATGTCCTATAATCAGCTTCACCCTGGTTTTTGCTGGTGATATGGCACATCTTTAGGGACAGCTTCTGTTACCTTTCTTGAATCTAGCTGTGGTAAAGCACCTGTGGGGATCTCTAGAAGGCCTAGCAAGATGCATGGCCATCCAAGCTCTCCATCAGTGTTGCATAGGGAAGAGCAGAGAAACGCCTCACACTGGCACTGGACCCATGGAAATAGATTAGTAAAGCCATAGTGCTGGCTAAGTAACCTGGAGAGAAACTTCAGTCACCCTCATGAGAACCCAGGCAGCCAAAAAGTGCTTAGTGCCTGACCCTTGCATGCTGCTTAATTGTTTTGAATGCAACAAAGCTTCACATATGTGTCTCTTGGCCTTGGCCACTGGTTTCTGCAGATCCTGACAGACTTGGCAGTGTAACCAGCATTTTCTCAGCTCTGGGACTAATAGTTCTTCTGCCCTCTCATCCTTCAAAACCCAGACTTCATGATTTTCAGCCCTCCAGAGTTGCCAATAAGATATGCCTAGAGGATCAGAAGTGCACGGCTTTCATGAGCAGAGCAAGCCGTTAAGCAACACTCAGCTATTTAATGTGCACAGCCATAAAAGCCTACCTATGATGTCAGAAACTTAGGGGAATGATGGAACATAGGCCTCCAGGAGCACTTAGTCTTTCATGGCTGGCTTTCCTTCCCTGTCTCAAGCTGCAGGCCACAGCTGTTCCTGAGAAGGAACACTCGGCAGGATTGAAAGTGGAGTGGCTCATCCCAGAGAGTGTCTGTGGAGTGTGAGGAGAGAAGAAGGCATCCAAGGGGAAACTGTGCAGCTAAGCTCTTCATCTCTAGGAGTTTCTGCCTTTTCCTCCTCTGAAACAGCATACCTGCTTGTATGATCACATAGATCATGTGAGGACTCCAGTCCTGCCCTGCACCAGCAGGTGCTCACCTGGCATCATCTTTGCTCCTCTTTTCAGCTCAGCTTCCTTCAGCTAGTGCTGAGATCCCTTCCTGCTGCAGTACATACTCATGGCCATGGCTATTATGCTTTGCTCAGAGAAAGCACCTTTTGTTTCAGGCAGAAAATGAAAGTGGTGAATTATCTCTCTACTTTAGAGGAGATAGAGCTCCTTCTTCCTTGCTGGGTATCACAGAGAGGACATTATCAGTCCTTCTTCCCAGTAAAGGCCAGTTCTGCCAGATGTTGCCAGGGTGGCACTAACAACTCATAACCTCAGATAAGATACAACTCAAAAAGGCAGAGACAAAAAGCAAAGACCTGCCTCTACCCAGTTTGGCATGACAAGCAAGGGCTGGCAGCATTGCATATCATTGTGCTGATGCTACACAATGACAGATTGTTTCATGTCAAACCAGGCCAAGTGAAAGCACTTCTTCACCTCAGCTGAGCAAGAGACCCCTTGCCTTTACTCTGTATAATGCAGACTGAACCTATGGACAGGGCAGCGTGTGATGCCACAAGACCCAAGAAACCTGCTCTCCTGGGACGCAGAGCAGCTAAGGGGTGTGGATTCACTTTGCTGAGCAAAGTATAAATTTATCGCCCTTGATGTTTTGTCAGAGGTTCACTGACTGATGAACACCCCTCAGGGGTGGGTTGAGGATGAGGGTTTCCCTTTGTATGCATGTTTTTTTCTATTTAATAAACCATGATTGGAGATAATGACAGTGCTTGGTTTTGCTGTCTTGAGCTTTCTTCAGCATAGTTAGAGGTGGTTAGGCAAGAAAGACCCAAGCTTCCCAGGATGCTCCATAACCCGTGGGAGCAGTGTGCAAAGTTGTGTGTCAAGAGAAGGAAAGTGGGAGCTGCAATATAAGGCACTGCCAGCCTACTTCATCTTCAGTTTCATGCATATGCAAAAGCCAGGCCAAGTTGAGGACATGGCAAATGACAGGGAGTAAGGGGCACACGGTGCCCAGTTACTGGAGATCCTTAAAACTGGCAATAAAACCTTACAATCCCCAAATAAGATGCAACTGAAATAGCTTTCACTGACGTGTGACCCTGATCCTTCAACGTGTGAATGGTAGCAAAGAAACACCCATGGACAAGGCTCTTTCTGTTCCCAAAGCTTCTTTTCAAGTGCCTGTTACTTAAAAAGAGCCTGGCTTCTGGGAACAGTGGGAATCCTCCTCTGTTCCTCAGAGCTTCTTGCAGTCCTTGAAGGCAAAGGAAAAAAAAATAATAAAATTCAGTCCTTAGATGAAGGGAATATCCAATTTCTGTCCTGTAAAACACCTATTCTATAACAGCAAATGTTCTCATTTTGGGACACATCCAGTTTCTGGCACTGCTGTGGCTCAGAATTGTCCTTTATTATTTTTGGCATTCTTATATGTCCACAGGATATGTATTTTGAGTAGAGATAGTTACTAGGTCCATACTGCACTGTCTGGGGGAGGACAACCTGCTTGATATTCCAGGTACTGCTGCTTTCAAAATGTTCTCCATCAAAGACCTGATTAAGCCCAGGACCTATCCAAATGATGCTGTTGCAAAGCATACACAGAAAATCTCTTTTCTTGTAATTTTCAGACAATGCCTTTGGATTGAAGCTTTACATTGATAGTGTGACCCAACAGGGACAGGATTTTTCTTAGGTATCCAGCTAGAGAGAAAGTAACTCTAGGGAGAAACTAGCCCAAACTCCTGGTAGCAAGCCTGCAAAAAACTCAAAGCCAGCAGGCATCCAAGAGGAAAGCAAATGCTGTCATTCCACATCTACTCATGGAAAAGTATGTAAACATCTGACATCAGTGAACTTGCAGCAGAAAAAGAACACAAAAGGATCAAAGATACAAGTGCTAGGGTACGCGAGGTCCAACTAGGAATGCCAAATGCCTGATACAGAATACGATACCAAATCTCTATCAGGACTAATTCTGATATTCAGCTACCCTTGGAACACTCTCTAAGCAAATTTTACCCAACATCATTGAGATACTTGTCTCATACTGCTGAGGTGTTTTCAATCTGATCCTAGATATCCTAGGGGTTAAACCAGGGGTTTTATCTTGGCTGTAAATGTACATGTTATTCTACTGATTAGGGCTGTGGCTTTTGATATTGGAAACTCAGGTGTACAATCGTGCTGCCATACCCTGATTCAGCAGTGATTTGAAAGTGAGACACTGGAAATATGCTAGTCAAAGTGAAAAAAAAAAAAAAAAAAAAAAAGGCAGCTTGAATGTTAAAAACAGTTGAAACACTAACTGGGCAGGCAAAATGCCTGACTTGTATTAGTTGACTGTCGTGGTTTAAGCCTAGTCAGCCACGAAGTCTGCCTCTCACTCCCCCCCCCCCCCCCCCCCCCCATCCTGAAAGAATGGGGAGGAGAATCGAAAGAATGTAACTCCCACATGTTGAGATAAGAGCAGTCCGGTAACTAAGGTATAACACAAACTACTGTTGCTACCACCAATAATAATAATGATAAGGGAAATAACAGGGGAAGAGAATACAACTGCTCACCACCTGCCGACCGATACCCAGCCCGACCGAGCAGTGATCTAACCTGTCTGGGTGACTGCCCCCAGTTTATATAGTGAGCATGACTTGCGGTGGTACAGAATACCTCTTTGGTCAGTTTGGGTCAGGTGTCCTGTCTCTGCTTCCTCCCAGCTTCCCCTCCTCCCTGGAAGAGCATGAGACTCAGAAAGTCCTTGGTCAGAGTAAACATTACTGAGCAGCAACTAAAAATATCAGTGTTATCAGCGCTGTTCACAGGACGAAAGTCAAAAACACAGCACTGCATCAGCTTCTAAGAAGGAGAAAAATGACTGCTACCGCTGAGTCCAGGACATAGACACATACGGGTTCCACCAGCTCACTATTTGCATCCGCTTCTACCCGAGCTGAGCATGGTTCTAAGAATCTGAGGAGTTTTGCAGTGCAAGTAAAAAAGGAGAAGCCACCTGATATCATACCTCCTTAATCCACCTTGCTTTCATGCTGCTATACTAGCAGTATCTTTTAAAAGACAAAAAAAACAAAAAGGAAAAAGCCACAGCAACACTAAATGGAGAACAAAGATAACACTACAGAGAATCTTTCTGCAAGAGAACTCTATTCTCTATTTAACTTTGTGTGGTGTTTTGAAAGGTCAACAACATTTGTATCATTCTCTCCCTTAGAGTTTTTAAAGCTATTTTCATCCCCGCTATTTCTTCCTCATTACATTCAATAAATATTTTTCAGATGGGATACCACCATTTCATTGCTCTTAGATAAAATGGCAAGTTGACTGCAATTACACCTGTTTTCCCCATTACTGTTTCAAATCAAATATGGATATTTGATTTACTAGCACTTGCAGTACAACACACCATCACTGAGGAAACTGTTGAATTTGGTCTGTAGGACACTAAAAGAGACATGAGGCATTGAAGTTCTGAGAACAAAAAGTGTTGACACCCCAGTGCATGCCAAAGCACACTGACCTGACTGCCACAGGGTAAATTTCTTCCTTTCCTGTGCAGATGGGATGCACCAGATGCCTTGTGTATGCCTTGTTCCCTATCACACAAAACTCTACAGGAGCAGAAGCAGCCAAAGCTTCCTGATGCCATTTGGCTGGAAGTCTTTGATCTACACCCAAAAAGACCACTCCTACAGTCCAAAGACCACCCCACTATCCCTGGCTCCTCAGCAGGTAGCGTTTATGCTCTGAAGCCAGCCTGCGTGCCAGTCAACACTAACTGGGAGGTTGGTGCAAACACATCCACTGTGAAGCAAATGAAGGCGAGCATTTACATTTTAGAGCAAAAGACACTGATTCACCAGCTGCTTGTACAGAGCAAGGGTTTGAAAATAAATTGACTATAGAAGGTAGGAAGGAATACAGAACTTTTTTTTGCATCAGATGCAGGTTATGCACCTTGGCACATATGCATTTTTCAGGTCCATGTTTCTTCTTTTAATGGAAACCTTTAAATTTTGTTCATAGACACTCTTCATTTGTGTCCACAGCAAAGGCTGAATTTGGGGAAACCTCGAACACTGCTAGCAATCTCTTTCCAGAGAAAATATAATTGGTGGTTTTTCATGCATTTGTAAGAGATTTCTCTCAGCTTGTGCATTGATCACTCACACAGGCTCATGTCAGTTCCTCCATAATGAACAGCCAAGTGTACCCTGTGCTGAGCAAGAAAAAATGAGTGGCAGAGAAGAGATTGTCTATAGTGTAACCTGCTTCATTTACCATCACCTGAGCTTGCCAGTTTTTTTCCACTCTGCTCTTATCTCCTCTTCCACTCTCTTTGAGTCTATTAACACCCCTAAGAGAAAGAAAAATGTCCAACTGTTCTCTCTTAAATTGGAACACACTTGGTGAAATACATTGTACGTGCAATATTAGATCATTTCCATGACCCTCTCAGAAACAAAACGCATCAAATTCTACTTGCTTTAAAAATTCTGTCCTCTCCTAATTTTATTAGCTACATGTTAGCTTCCAAAGGCCTTAATGAAGACCAGGGTTCCAAACAGTGGCAAACAGCAGCAGGGTACTTGGTCTTAAAAAGTGTACAAGCTCCAGCCTTGTGTAAAAGGGTGCTCCAGCTGCAGCCAGTCTCTTGCATGGCATAAACTACTGCAGCTAGATGAGAACCTTACCACTACAATTGTTTCCATTTTAGAGCCTTTCACATCTATCATGAGGCAAGGATGCTACCCTCTGCTCTGCATTGCTACCCAGTAAGTGGCTGGGAGCATGTGATGAATGTGGAGCAAGTCCAAGGCAGGCAGAAGGAACTGGGGCAGGCAGGAACATGGGGTTGCCCAGTGCCAATGAGCTAGTCTTCAAAAGCCAGAGAGAGCAGAGCCCAGATCTTCCGAGCATCAGTTCAGAGGCATAGTTGGGAAACTCTTGCTCTCAGGACCAGATGGAGGGGTGGTGCTGCGGCAATAGGATTGCAAAGAGAAAGGACTGAAAAGACAAGAAGGAAAAAAAAAAATCTCACTCCTCAGTGCACACGGCCAGAGCACTCATGGTTCCCTGCCTGCATGGTGCCTTGCCTGCACAAGGGCACAGTTGCTGCACGGCTCTTGGCAATTTATGGCTGGTATATGTGCACGAGGTGCTTCGCACCCAGCTGTGCTCTTGAGGAAGCCTGGGCAATGCAGCAGCTTAGCACTAGTGCTGCCCAAACCAGCACTGTGCAAGTCACTTCTATACACAGCTGTTCTGCCCAAGCTGCATATTTCTGCTCCATTTCCTAAGTTTTAGCTTATGTCTGGCAGATAAAACAACATCCATCAATCAAGCTCAGCAAGGCTGTTATCTGCAAGAGCAGTAGGTCTCTCTCCATACTCTCTCCTCCAGCTGCCTTCTCAGCCAAACCAACTAAGCCAAACCATCCCAGAGTTCTTAGAACAGGACCATATGCCCAGCATCTGGAGAAGGCACACAGAGAGCACAGCCTGTGCCTTGCCAGGGCCATGGTAACTGTTGGAGGTTTTCTTCTCCAGCACAGCCTGATCTGGATCCTCATGCAACCCATTAAAATGGGGAGACTGCAGACACTTGTCAGCCCCTGCAAGAGCTCCCAGAAGCCCTAGGACAATGTGATAAATGCTGCTTGAAGGAACATCTCTTCTCACCCTTTCTCATAGAAAGAATCCCCAAGTGATGTATATTCTGAGATGACAGATAACATTGATTGTTGGAAACTCTCCTGAATGTTACACTACTGGGATCTTAATAATATCCATAGTGTCTTGTATAATATACTTAACTTCATCCAAGAAAAAAAAAAAAGGAATACTTAGTGGATCTAGCTACTAAAACATTTCAGAAAAATCATTAAGAGCAGTAAATTATGATGATAGCTAATTTTACAAATGAAGGCCTGAAAATGTCTGCAATTTCATGTTATGTTTGAAAAAGTAGCAGAAAATGGAAAATAAAATGCTCATAAACTTAAAACACAGAAATGGAAGGCTACATAGAGATTAGATTAAAATAGTACAGAGGAGAAAAGCTATATATGCCCAACAGTTTTAGGAGTCACACCTCCTATGAACAGGGCTAGAAAGAAGCTTAGGCAAAGCAAGCAACTGCCTATGGCAATTTTCAAGCCTGAAAAATGAGTAGTAGCTTCACCCATCCTTTGCGCATGCGAGCACCCCAGAGCCAGGGAGGCTGACGATGGGCTGGGGATGGAGAGATAGCAGTGAGACCAGGGAGCCCCCCAGCACGTTCCATCCCTGCCCCAACTATGCCCACCTTTGCCTGCTTTCTCCAGAAGCTCCCCATCCAGGCTCTGTGCCAGCTCCCATCCCTCACCCTTTACATGGAAACATTCAGTGTTGCCTGCACAGCTGAGGAGTTTGAGCAATTAACCATCACTATTTCAGAAATAACATTTGTGGTGTCAGTAAGCCAAAATAAACCATACCTTCCAAACTGATTTACTGTCTTCTGTTTTTTCTAGAGGAAAAAGGCAGAGCCATGCCAATACTACATTACTCAGCACTAAAACTGCTAGTCTGGTCACCATGAGACTTGTGCTTTTCCCATGGATTTTCTGCCTTCTGACTTTTGACTTGGGGAAGACTGTTTAACCTCTATGTTTTAACAAACTGTTTTAATGAACTCACCTTTAAAACAGAAATTGGACTATTCATGCAGAGGGCTTTGCATTGTGGAGATGAAGATAAGCATGGATTAAGTCAGTAACTGTATAAAATTAATTTTTCACTTCAAAATGGAAGAGATGTCAACCTAGAAAGCCTTTTGCAAATGACTATGAATAAATACACGCTCTAAAAGCTCACTGTAAGAGGCAGTTCAGACTTGAGTTGGTGAGAAAGTGACAGTAAGATGATCACCATAAAATGGATGAGGAGAAGTTTGAAGGAGAGGTTTGAAAAAGAAGTGTGATTGGCATGCAGAAGGTGGGCAGATTTTCCAGACACCGAAAGCAGCATGAGAAAGACTTCCAGAGCCAAAAGAAACAAAATAAACGACCTACCAAGCAAAGACAAGCAAAACTGGGAGCTGTATTTCCAGCAAGATAGATGTCATTGCTGCTCCCACAAAATACATGCAAGCACTTTGCAACAGCTGGTCTCAAAATGTCACATTTCATCAAGAATGGTCATTGCCTGCGTGTGGAAGGACCCAACGTGCACATACTTTTATTTTGCATGGGCTCATCATGTTGGTGCAACTAAAAGCTGATGTTTGAAAATTTGGCCCCAAATATCTTCACTGGAAGCAGAATGCAGACAGATTTTTATGAATCTCAATGTGGTTTATTTTTGTGTCACTATCTCTGCTGCATCCAGTAGAAATACCATTACTATGATAAGCTCTGTTGTGTCATGAGCAAAACCAACCCACACAAAAAGAAGGGAGTCTTAATTTTACATTGCAACTAATTTATGTATTAGCAGACTCCATGTCCCATAGTACCTATAGCGCTTAATATCAATATTACAACCGAAGAGGTAGCAGCCCTACCAGTTCTTGAAGTCCCAATCAAATGGGAGTGCTGGCTGGTCAGAAGGCTGGGAAAAAAGCAGATCAGGAAAAGACAAGGAGCAGGTAAACAATATGTTTGCACAAAGAGCTCGCAGATCGTAGCTATAGAGAAACCTGAACAGTATCAGAAAAAAAAGACTGAACTTGGACTTTCTTTGTTGGACAGACCAAGAGATCCCTAATTTCACGAACACCTACCATGCTCTCTCTGCAGGATTTCTGCCTCAGCCACCTTGGAGGCACCAAGCATGAGCCAAGATGGAGCATAAAAGGTGTCTGCTCCTGTTTTGCCTGTTGCAAAAGCAGGGACTGAGATTGGAGAGTGCAGTAGGAGAAAGGAGAACTTGTTAGAACCATTTATTGAGCAATGGCACCCAATGTGGAAGTCAGGGTGTGTATAAAATGCAGACATAAGAATAAGGTGATAAACAGAACATAGACTGGGGAGGAAAAAAAAAAAGGGGGGGAGAGGTGTGTCTAAACCTGTATTCACTTTGACCTTGATCCTGCACTCCTTGCTGCTGCTCCCACTTACAGTGTGACAGCAATGCTATTCCATCTCATGGCTCTACTATGAAAATAAACCCATTAATATTTTTAAAGTATTCAGGATACTGTCATGCTGACTGAGAGCAAAAACCCTCTGAGGAAATTAATAACTCTGTCTTCAGTGCAGTATCTGAATTGGATGTTGGAATTAAGGGATCAGCTCCTCCCTCCCCCATTACAAAATGATGAAGAAAAACTACTGAATAGCTGCTTAGTGAATGAGGACTGTCAAACCCATGGACTGGATGAGGCACCGTCCTGTGAAGCTCATTTGTAATTGCATCCGTAAAGCCTGTACTATAATGTACCTCTTCAAGGCAGCCAAGTTCAAGTTACACTGCAGCTCAGCTCTGGCTATGGTTTCAGGGGGACCTGGCAGGGAGGGCTGTGAGGGTTCGCATGCACTGGATGACCAGCTGTGAAGAAATGCTCCCACCTCCAACACAGCAGGATTTCATTCTCTAGGCTGACCTCTACTGAAAAGTGTATCATCCTTGCATGTTTACAGCTTACACAAGGCAAAACACCTAACACACAAAACACAAGGAGCTCTGGAAAGGACCAGATAAGGAGATGCAAGGGGTTGAGTAGCAGCAGACAACTCCCCTGGCCAGAGGAGAATCCACTGGAAGTAAAGTCAGAGGGAATAACCCTGAGGCACAAGCAGGGAAGATCAGCTTGTGGGGAAGAAGAGCTAAAACAAAGGCAAGGGCAGGCTGTGTGGACCAGTGCTAGGGAAGAAGATGGCAGAAAGGGCAGCCAGCAGCAACCTTAGGAAACTGCACCCTGTGGGAAACAAGGTATGCAATTAAATCACACCTGAAAAGAACTTCTCTTAAAACCCTAAAACTATGACAGAGCAAGACCCTTCCTGTACAGCTTCTTAAAATTGCTTTCAGTAATGTCTCAGCCATGAAACTCTACCAGCTGATGTTAAAACCCTGTGCAGGAAGGCTACAAGCAGAGCTCATCCAGGCAGACACTGAAATTCAGGTGAGACATAGCTAGCAATCTGGCAGAGGCTATCACAAAGCCAAGTCCTTCCTTGGCATTTCTAGGATCGTTGAGCTCTTCTCCAAAGCAATATGGCTTTCCAGCCTTGTCCTGCAGGCAATAGTGCAGGAAGCCCTACCTTGCACTTGGGGTGGGATGCCTAGCCAGTACTCTCCACAAAAGAATTCAAACATCAGAAATAAGCACCCATCATATATAAACCACCACAAGCTGAACCAAAAGAAGCCGCAACCCGAAGCCCAAAAGCAGAAAGCCATTGTTGTTCCAAGGGCTGGGTTTGTTCCCTATTGTGAGCATGGTAAATTTTTATATACAAATCTCCCTTTCAAAAATGCCAGCCCTTTCCTAGGCCTGCACTTTGAGGTGATTGTTGCTATTTGTGAATGACTTGGGAATTAATTAAAGTAAAGCCAACTGGCTTATAAATGGTTGGCATTGTGAACAGCCCCAGAATCATGGGGAGAGCAGTTTATGTGGTCAGAGCCACATTCAGTGCTGTATGTCAAGGGAGAAGATTTATTATCACAGTAGGTCCATTTTCCAGAAGTTTGCAAGGGCTGCTTCATAATGAAGGGGCACTGTTCACAGCACAGGCAGCACCTATTTTTTTTCTGGGGTGTATTATAAACCCCAACAAGAAAAAGGTGGGGGAGGGTTATTTAGCACTTAGGGAATGAAACCCCAGAGTGGGAACAGCATAAATAATATCTTTACCACGGAAAGAAAGAAGAGAGGAAAGAAAAACGGAAACGAGGTGCTTTTTAAAAACTTAAAAAAAAAACAAAACCAAAACCGAAAAAAAACCCCAAAGTTGTAAACTTATTTCTATCATTATGACAAGAGTTGAACTCCCACATTACAGCTAATTAAATTAAATAAGCCTACCAAGCTGGATTATATCCTATAAATATTTTTGGTTTTTTGCCTCCCTCAGAAACCATCTTTGATTTAAAAATATAGCAGAATAATAACAAATAGCTCATAATATGCTTTAGGCATTTAATAATTAGAAGAGGGAGGAAGGAAAAGCATGTGTAGTTTCATATAAAAATAGTCATCTGGGTATTTTTAACTAAAAACCAACCATGAATAAACAGAGGTAAAATAGAGAGCAGCATTGGCCACCAAAAACCTCCCCACTGATCTCCAAGCAAAAGAGTGAGGTCATGCCTCAGCCCATGTCCTTGTTGGCGAGCAAGAGGCTGGAAGGGCTGTGGTCTGGCATAGGGCTGAACGGTGCAGGGAACATCAGCAGGGTGAGCTGCACTCTGTGAGGAGTTGCCAGGTCCCATCTGTACATGTCACAGTGCTAATTAAAGGCCCAGTGGGCACAGATGAAACAGGCATTGTAGTAGGGCATAGCTTTCTATGCCTGTCTCTGCCACTGATGGCTACACAGCCTCAGGCAAATTCCCCAGCCTTTGTGGCCAGGGCAATATCCTTCCTCCATCCTTTCCTGACCTGTCTCTATTTTCTCCAGCTCACTCTATGATTTCTCTTGCAGTCTGCTGCCTGCAATAATTTGGCTATGTGTCCATGGGGTCAGGGACAGCACAAGGAACCTCTGTAGCTGTGATCAGGGTTATCCTCTCTATTCTCTCCCAACAAGGCTGGTGGGGAAGGGGATGGAATTGCTGGGCTTGCCTGAAGCTGACTGACAAAGAGCTCTCCTACATGCAAAATACTCACTGAAGCAAACACAGATGATATCCACGTTACCCCATTTCCCAGTCAGCACAATCTCCTCTCCCACCAGTCTTGCATCCTCCCTGCAATTGGGATGCTGTAAGGCTCCCAGACATTTGTCATGGGGTTTTACCCTGAGATTACTGTGTTACAATGATACATGGATCAAACAGCTCTTGACAACTGTGTACACACAAAGGTATTTTTAAGAAGTACTCTCTGATTTGCCTAGCAAATAATTCACCATTAAAAATACCTATATTTAATTGTCCCAGCTAAACTGTATGTGCATTATGATCTTTCCTGGAAAGCTTTGCTACAGTTGTGCTTTCTTGAAAAGAGAAAAAGAAACTATGATGCTAGCAATAAAAATTATGAGGCTGCATGTTCTCTTGCCTCTTACAGCAAAATTCCTAAAGCTGTTGAATAATCATCCTGTATTTCTACATAGCATGGAAGAAAATGAAAGGTAAAGTGAAAGAAGCCAAAGAAGTCCCACGAGGAAAACTAGAAAATTCATGCTTTTACCAAACCACAAATGAGGAACCAGATAGTGTAATGTATATAAATGAGAGCAGTAGCTCTATTTCATGCTAGTTAGACCATCAGATGTAGAGACCATCATTGCCAAGAACTCCCATGTAGTTAGTTTTAAAAAGAGATCTCATATACGATGAAGTAATTTTCTGAAAAGATGTTTTTAGAATCATTTTTCTAGTGAGTTTCCATAGAAGCCATCCTGTTCTCAGAGCAGCCTGAGAGTTGCGTTAAGACCCTGACACCACCAGATAAAGCTAGGAAATTCAGAAATTAAAGACACTGCTTGTTACCTGGGTCACACTGTGTGCTCAGGCTTGGTTATATTCAAACAGCATCTCTTTCTTTAAATGAGAACTCTGACAAAACCTCTCTACCTCTCTCTGATAATGATAAGAAAATAGAGGGGAAAGAAAAGGCATAAACACTGTAAAACTGAACAGCATGAAGGGCTTATCTCCCTCTTCAGACACTTTGAATTTTGTGGGATTTCCCTCATATTTATAAAAGGATTAAATGCGGCACTTAAAAAACAAAACAAGAAAGTCCTTGCCATGCTGTATTTGTTTTCTTTGAGCTTCGTGACCAAGAAGAAAACCACACGCTGCTGTCAGGAACCAAAATCCTTGTCACAGCAGTGTCTGACCTCTTCCCTGTCTCTCCTGGAGACCTGTGTCAGCATTTTACAGCACAGGTGCACGGATACAGCTTGCGAATGGTCATACAGGAGCTGTGGTATCACAGGGAATTTAAACCAGGCCTCTGAATCCCAAGTGATCTCTGGGTGACCTGTCCCCACAGTGCAGAAGAGGAGGAAAGGGGGAGTAGAGTGACAACCTTCAAAGAACATTGGCTCCTCTGCTGCAAAGTCACCTCATGCTAGAGAAAAGAGTAGAAAACACAGCTTCAGTCTCCTGCTAAGGAGAAAGTCCAACCAGTTGTTCTTATTTAAAGCAAATAAATAATTCAAGAGAAAAAAGGAAAAAGAAAAAAGAAAAGCAAGGAAGAGAGGTTTAACTGGAGTATTATCAGAGATTAAGAGCCTGTTCAGCTGTGCCCTTGCTAACAGGTGTCCCCAGCAGTGAAATGCAATTAATACTGAGAGGATTTCTGGGAACATGGGGATGGATAGGTCAGCAAAACAATCCCACACTAGTGGGTTGTTCATAGCCAGTAGCCCAAAACAATTCTGGTTAAAAATACAAACACATTCAGGTGGCCCTGGGATTGCTGAAAGGTTTTGTAACAAAATTAATAAGCTTTTCACACCATAGTGGCTCTGACATTTCTGTAAAGTCCTGGCAAAGTGCCAGCAAAGGCAAAAATTCCCTTCATAACCACATTACATACTAAGAACCGCTCTTCTCCTGCCTTATCCTCACTCTCCTTCGCCTTCCTGAGCATCCTGGTCTTTACCCTCTCTCATTTTCTTTGATCTCGTTCTCAAGAGAAGAGCATCTGATCCCAGTAATCTCAAAAGAGCAACAACAGTGGGAGGCCCATTAAATCTCGTTTTCAGCTTGTTCTGAGAAATTGAGAGGAGGGAGAGGATGAACAAGAGAATCCTAAGCATGGCAGTTGCTGTAAATAAGAGAAAACAGAGAGCACATCAAAAACCAGAGATGTTGTTGAAGGATCAGTGGTCCCAGGCTAGAGATCATTACAAGAGAAAGAGAGAGACACCAAGAAGAAAATGTTTGCTGTGAAAAGAGCATGAAATAAAATACTGGGAAAAGCCTGTACTAATACAACATTAAGGTTGCAAGTGTGAATGTGCAGAGGCCTCTGAGGGCCATCGTTACACATCCTGTGTAATCACTGTAAAACACTGAAGTTGGACTAAAACTGGAAACCTGAACCTTTTCAATCATATTCAGCTCTGGAGGCTCAGAGACACACCTCCACATCCTGGGCTTGGATGCCCTTAGTCCTGGACGACCCTCAGAAGCAGCACAGAAAACACATTTCCAGTCTATATTCAAATGTGGGCAGATACAAGGGAGTCCTTTAGGTAGATGAGATTTATCTGACAAAGTTTTTTGGAAAACAACTTTGTTGGCCTATCCACCAGTATGGCAGAAAAACATAAGAATCCTGGGGGTGGAGAAGAGGCTGAAGTAAATTAATCCCTATATAATGCAGTATTCACTACGCCTATTTACTACATGTCAGGAAACCAAGACGCTGCTATGAATTCAGTAAACTCTGCTCTTAAAGCAATGATTCAGAGAAAGGGTTTTACAGATCGCAAGAGACCACACAGGTTTCTTCTGATCTTCAAAGTAAGTTTGGAGCTCAAGATGACCTACGCATTTGTGGATGAATGATCCTGGGAGGAACCCAACTCTGTGCGCAGTCTTGGCACAAGTCTGAAAAGCCACATGGCTGGGACTCCATCAGCACTTCCTCTCCTCCCAGGGCAGGGGAGGCAGCTGATGAGGCTCAGCAACTTCTAGTAATTAAAGAAACGGGTGGGACAACATCATACTATCACCCAGGAACTTAGCATGCTGCTTTTTCTGCTGCCCTCACACTCAGATGCTTTCCTTTTCCTCTCCTCCTCCCCCCTGCATCCATCGTGTAAAATTAATTTCCCTTTACTGGAGTTCACAGGCAGGAGGGGAAGTTAAAAATAAATAGCTTACATGTATTCATTTTTACCAGGGAAAAAATCCAATAATTTCAGGCCTTAGTGTATCTAAAATTATGTAATCGTGTCCACTAACAGGGTGGAAATATTTAGCTGGCAAACAGGGGTGCAGGGCAGACATACCACTGGAAGCTTGAAATAGCAAGTGGCAGACACTCAAATAAAATAACCATAGTGAAATGTAAGATTAGAAGGGAAAAGGACACAAACCAGCTATGACTTGACCTTGGTTTTTAGTTTACTCCAGTTGAAACAACTGAGATACTTATAGCCCTAAGCCTCATCATTTAGTGAAGAATTGCCTGTGATGAAAGCATTTGGAGGGGAAACATTTTTACACACATTTGTCTGCTCTAATTTTCCTCCAGCTGCTGCCTTTCCAAATTTGATCTCCAGACAAACAGCATTGAGACAGGTGATTTAATAGACCAAGCTAAATTAAAGTGACTCTGGCAGCCAGTGCACAGAAATTATATCCAGATACCTCAGGTGAGGAGACTGCTTCATGCTGGAGAACACAGAAGGGAGACGAATTCTGGCTCAGGAACCACCTTGGCCACTCCACCTCAGTCAGGGACACCATGAGGACAAGCCACAGCCAGGGCTGCCCTGCCCTGCCTGCATCTTTGCCTTGGGACAGCTTCGGGACAGATTGCCCACTGTCCCAATCCACCTTCCACAGCTGGAGCCCCTGAAAAGGGCTGTATTACTTAAAAGCAGCTTGGGATGCAGTATCACAATCTGCATTTGTCCGTCTCAGGTGAAGCTGCTGCAGAACATGGGGTGGTACTGCATCCCTCCTCCCTGCCCTCTCTGTCTGGTTCTCTCCCCATTCACCTCCTCCTCACCATGGCACCTCAGCACCAGGGCTCATTTCACTTTGCAGAGGTTGTGTCAAGGAGCCCAAAGTACAGAAAACTGATCCTACAAGGGGAAGAAAAGTGTCTTGGCCAGCACAGCCCCCTGAACAAAGGATGCAGCAGGAAAGCTGCACAGCAACAGGTATAAACAGGCACTAAAACTGAGTGAGAAAACAGGCAAATCCCTAACCTGACAGCAAAACCTGCTCCCACTGGAAGCTGCCAGCCTCCTGGTTCCCACTCAAGTGAGCTGACACTGCTATGTTAACACACTGTGCCACAAAAAACCACTGAGGCACTGGGCAGGAGGCAAGGGTCATCCTCCATCACTTCCATAAACCCACTGCTCATGTCTCTCTCCTCATTCCTCCCATCCCTCCAAAGCATCCCTTAGTCTCCAGAAAAACCATCTCCCCACCTCAAAGGCATTTGGGTATAACCAAAGCCATGCTTGCTGGCAAGCAAACAATTCCCTGAGAGAGTCCCTCAGCCCCAGCAACAGCACATTTCTGTTTTGCTGGAAGGTACAAGCCATGCTGTTTATCCCGTGCTTGTGTGGGAGCGTGTTTGCATTCTTAAGAGCAGTGGTGCAAGTCACTTTCCCTGGGTATTATCATAAAAGGCTAGGTTTCCCCCAATTGCTTTTCTGTGCTTCACAAGATTGCCACTTTGGGTTTTGTGCTGGGGCAGCAGGGGTGAGATTAGCTTCCTAAAGAGAATTAAATCCTTAAAAGAGGTAGAGGAGGGCCTGCTGGTGCTATTCAGGGGCAGTGGGAAGATACAGTCTTCTGCAGACAGAGCTTCAGAGCACAGCCCCCCTAACCTTTAGTATTATTCTTTCACTGCCAGGGAATTTAATTGATCAAAGCAACCCAATTCTTGGCACAAGTGCTTGAAACTGCAAATCTGTTCAGACCCTGAGCTTACAGCCAGAAACCCCCTAAAGTTGCTAGCAGGTTTTGCACTCAGCTTCCACAGGGAGCATGTCCCAGCACTGCAGTAAAGAGACAGCGACAGAAAATGCTAAGAAAGAGGGAGGGGAAAGGGCTGATTAGACAAGCTCATATGAATTTGATCTCAAGTGGGCCTGCTTGGCTCAGAAAGCTTGGACAATTGGGATTATCTCAGCCTGTAAGGGGGGAAGACCAAGATGGCAATGGAGCGCTGCTTCTTACTCAAGGCTATTGGACTTTCAGCAGTACCTCTGGCGTGTCAGCATCATGTTGTCAGATTTGTTCTAGCACGTGACAGGGCAAGTCCCTGTCAGGGGTCCAAGGTCAGCCAGAGAGGACGGCCACTTCAGCTTCTCACCTGTTTTGAAGATGCTGCTCACATGCTGTAAGCAACCACCTCAAAACCAGGGGAAGAGGCACAAACCAAACAAATTGCGAAAAGATCCCACTGTGGGGAGGGCACCGAGGAAACAGGTCTGTACGGCAGCACTGCCAGGCAGACAGGCAGTGCCAGGGCAGCATATTCCCTGCGAGGGTTTGATGGGGAGTGCTGGCCACCAAGCAGAGCTTGTTGCCAGTGCAGGCAGATAGCAGCAGCAGCCACTGGTGGCTGGGTTGCTGCCACCAGCCCTTGCCTCTTCCTGCTGGCCCTACGCACCCACAGCTCTGCCGAGACATCCTGACTGGGCCACTTTGATTGCTGCTTGGCTGTTACTGGTATCTATAAAAACCGTCCAAATTACAACTCCCCTTAAAACCCCAAGATAGTTACTAAAACAGCCCAAGATCAAGAGCATGGACCTGGCACAGTCCTAGAAGCAATTGGCAGGGGTAGGCTTTTAAAATTATCTAAATATGGATTTCTAAGAGAGAAAACAGAAGTTAGAAGAGTGTAAACTGTTGTCATAAATATTTGAGTGAGATACAGACTAGAACAAGAGTCTTTTGGTCTGTTAGCTGTAAAGATGCCTTTTACACTTCCAAAATATCCTCTGTCACTCTTTCCCCACCCATTCTCTGCTCCTGTGGCTTTTTCCAGCCTGACTTTACATAAAGTCACTGATATCTGAAAGGAAAGCTGCCTGTGTTTTATGCTCATCCTAATCTGCAAGAAAAACAAATGTAAATCACACCTCACATTTGCAGCACTGTGAAAGAAAACGTTAGATTTAAGACTCTGATACATACAACAGCTGAATCAAAAAGTGTTGTCAGAGTGGTTGCATACCAGACAAATGATTCTTTTTTTGTTTTAAAGGCCTGCTTGGGGAAAAAGAAAGGCTCAAATATGAAACACCATTTCACCTTGACTCAGTATTGTTTTGCATTAAAAAGGAAAAAGCCGCATTGTACAAAGCATGGAGCAAGCTGTGCGAGTAGAGCGCGTATGTTACAGCAACATACGGAGCATCACTATTTATTTATTAGAATTTTGATCTGAGGTGAAACTCAATTTAGTCGATGTCAGCAAGCTTCCTAATGAGGCCTCTTCCTATTTTTTTAATTTTTTATTATGAAAGGGCAGAGCTTTGTGCCTCCTCTAATCAGCTTGACAAAGGACATATAAAAATGCAAAGAGACAAATATTACTGTAATTACCAATGAGAAACACTACAGACAAATGCAGGAAGTAGCTGCAGTTGCAATGGCTAAATATTGCCAGTTACTTGTTCTGCTCTGGAAAGTAAGGGCATTTTGGGAACCGCAAACCACTTCGACCAAAATCTAAAACCAACCCCAAATCTGCAGCTTTTTCCCCAGGCTCAGACACGTTCAGAAAGTACCTCTGACTAAGCATGATCGATTTTTCCATTCTCTGGTTCTGCAAAAACTGATGTGTCCTATTTTAGGAGCTTTGTGCTAGGCCTGCACACGGGCTTTCTTCTTATCTTGTCAATAGGTTAAAACTACCCTTCAGACTCAAGCCCAGAGCACAGATTGCCACAGACTGTCTACAAAAGGCCTTAGAGGTGGCAGCAGCAACATCAAAAGTAGGTGCAAGGGAGGTATCGCTCCTAGCCCAGGAGTTGCTATGCAAATTAAATGATGCAATGTAAGGGTATGTTAATGCCTGCGTTAAGCCTCTGAACATGCCCAGTGTGAACCACTTCCAGAAGCCTAAGCAGATTCATTCTCAGCTGGAGGCTTGTATAATTAATAAAGGCACTGTGCCTTCTCTCCTGACCTAAGTGGCTAGGTACCAAACCATTTATAGTTTTATAGGTTAACACAAACATCCAAAAACATATTGGCAGCCTGTGCAGATCCCAGCACATTAGTGTGATGTGTTCCTAGTACAAAACAATACTTAATAAGTGGCTCACTGCATTCTGCATTAGCTTCAGTTTCTGAGTGGGCTCAACGCATAGCCCCATGTAGTGTATATTATGGCAATGGCATCTCAAAGGAGCAAAGGCACAGATAACTGAAGCAAAGTCCATTTGAAAAAAGAAAAAAAAATAAATAAAGGTAACTGTTCTCTCAGGAGATGAAGGCATTTTGAAAAGGGCACTGCCACTGTCCAGGCATCCTGAAGTGTCCTTCAATGTAACACACTGAAGCAGTTCACATGTGTTAGAGAGAAAGGTGGTTGCTCCTTCCTGTAACAGAGCCCATACGGATTCAGCCCACACCTCCTGTGGCCTCACCAACAACAGTCCTCAATTCACCCACAGGAACAAGCAGCACAGCTCATTCTCAACTCCAGCCATAAACTCAGCTAGCTCATGGATCACTGCTTCTTCACTGTAAGGGAGGGTTTGTAAGAGTAATGATTTAAGAACCCACTGTCCCTTCTTCCAAGCAGAAGTTGCTGCTTCACAAGCAAGACTTTTTCTTCACAGTTGAGTGCAGAGTCAGCCCAGTTTGAAGATGTTCCAGTTGATTTTGCACTGTGATGCATCAGGAAACTGAAATAATTAATCAGCCAATTCTGTACAAAAATCACTGTGGGATGTGCACAATGCCAAATGCTCGCATTTGTGCAGTAGCACATTGGAAAATGGAAATGGTACCTATCTACCATCATAGACTAGTGTACTCAAGTTCCCTAGGCCATATAGTCATAAAGTAAAGGAATGATCTACCACATATGGAGTGCATTAGATCCCTTCATTAACAGAGGGACTAATCAATTTATGGAACTCATGAATCAGGAAAGGTATTACTTATAATGACTATTGGCAAATTATCATATCACAGTGTACTGACCCTGATTCGTCTCCAGTATACACCTACCATTACACAGCCAGTAAAGGGCCCGGCACTGTTTGCTGCCTTTCCACTTTGTTTAACTAGACCGGGTACACCTAACAACAGGGATGAAAAACCACTGCCCAGTCAGCCTCCGGAGTTTCCACTTCGGTAATCATACATATGTATAGACTGTACAGAAGACAGTAAAGCAAAAAATAAAAAGTTAAATGCATGGAAGATCATAAAACTTGGCCTGCAGGTGTAAGTTTTAAATCCACTAAGGGTTATATGCAAGCAGACCCAATGGCTGGGCTCAACTCATAAGAAAGAAAGAGGTACCTTGACAAATTCTAATGCTGATCCAGTCGGCCAGTTAACCCTTGCTCCCATTTTGAGGGTAATGTAATCCAGCACATGAATTGGCACCCAGCTTTAGCCCAACAAGGATCCTAGTGAGGAAGATGATCTGGTTACACACTAAAAAAATAGGGCCTGGCTATTTACACCCAAATAGGCTAAATCAACCAGAGTGGGACACACACAAACACCTCCATGCAAAATTAAAAAAAAAATAAAGATAAAGAAAAAAAGAGAAAAAAGGTATTATTCAAACAACACTCAGCCACAGAGCGCAGTAGGCCACATGTATAAAATGATTCTTTATTAGCAATCCTGTGGCTTTAAACCAGAGGAGACACGGGCTTTGAAATCCTACGGACAGACAATCATTCCCCATTTAATTCTACTAGGCTTTTGCACAGAGGCTTTTTATGGTCTAAACTGGCATTCTTCTCTCTATTCATTAATGCATTCCTGGCCTAAAAACTGTATGACAAGGGAAAGGAAGTGGAAAATTAGGTTACAGTGCAAACAAACATACTGAAAACATTGCACATTTGAAAATAAATTAAGTTATCTATACTTTGCAAAGGTTAACTTCATAGGTTTTATTATTAGAAAATATCAAAACACTGTTCATTTACTGCAGGGCTCTCCTGCCTGCTGCTTTGTTTCTGGGTCATGCAAGTGTCACGAAGGGTCAGCTCCACATTACTTACAAGCCACGCTTGCTTAACAAAGTAATCCACAATCTTTCCAACATTCATCCACTATTAAGCACTCTCACATAGGGCATCGTTGACATCAACGAGGCACTTGTAGGTTCACTGACACAAGGAAGCTCCTGCCAGCTGAATCCTTGGCCCTCTGAACACATGGATAAAGGGCAGGAGACTCCAACCTGCCTTAAATCCACATTTCCTCACTAAAATCAGAGGCATGCTGCTCTAGACCAGGGGGAAGCCCATCCTTGACATTGGTCATACTGCTGTTTAGTGAATTGAGGCTTAATCAGAGGTTATCATTGGTTTTGTTCATTTCTTATAGCTTTTGTCCTCAAAACAACAGCCTCACCAATATAAAGAGTGGCCAAAATTTCAGAATATTAGTGTAGAGCTCTATAAACATCTCTGATCTAAAAGACGAGCGTTTTGGATGTTGGCTATACCCAAATCCAACCTCCAGCTTCACATTGACACCACAGCACCTTACAGTCCAAGCCCTTTTCTCCCTTCCTCTGCTCCAGTTTTTGTGAGAAGGGAGTATGGAATGTTCCAGCCAGATGCCCGTTCAGGAAGGTCAGGAGATGACAAATACCACAACCCACTATGACATGCCCCCACAGGTCAGTCCAAAAATCTTTGTGTCTCCGTTTCCTACATGTTAAAATTGGACACATATATTAGAAGCTGTGCATGCCAAAAAACAAGACTTTGTTGTGATGTGGGGGAAAAGTCCTCATGAAATCAGCAGTCTGTTTTGAGGAGATGCATTAGACACATGACATAATCAGAAAAAAGCCTCAGTGTTTAGAGCTACACAGGGTCTTAATGGGTTTCATCTTTGTGCGCAAGTTATCAGTCCCCTGTCACAATGCTATCACTCCACAGCTCCCTCTTGCTGAAAGCTGCCCACTCTTAACTAGAGCTACAAACACACACATCTTGATCGTCACCATCTTAAATGTACTCTACAGGGTAAACCACAGAAGCCCAGCTGCAATATTTACTTTTCTACAATGAAAGTCCCGCAGGGAAAAAAAAGAAGTGGGAATGGGGAAGGGACCATTTCTTGCTTCTGAGCACTCAATGTAATTACCTTTGTAATGCTGAATTTATGATACCTTATCTTGTGCACAATGAATACTCTATGTGGGTCACCAGATTTGATATGACACTAAAAGAGTGGCTCATAGTTAAGCAAGGCTGAAAAACTGGATGGCCAAGTTTTTGTTCTGTCAAGCACCAACATTTCAGCACCTTGAGGGCATTATTAAACTTGCCAACCCTTTTGCTCCTCTTATTGGTAAGACATTTCCTGGAGAACAGGAAAGGAGGAGGGGAAGAGGCACTAAAACATACTCTCTAAAGACTTGATCATTTGTCTATTTTATGACTCTTATTTCTTCTTGCTTTCTCTGTCCTTTCCAACTGTGCTTCTCCCCCATTTGGATTATGTTGACATCACTCCTTTGTTATCTTCCTAAATTAGCTGTAATGAAGTCCTTTGAGCTACATGTGCATGCCTATTTTTTGTGGTTTTTGCTTCTCTGAACCATCCCTATTAGCTTCCCCTCACACTAGAGCCTCCCTTCCCCCAGCCCACAACACGTTTTCTAATCTGCTTTTCATTTGCTCCTTTTCACCTTTGGTTACCAGTACCCAGTAGCCAGGGCACTTTACAAAATAAATTATGTTATAACTGACTCTCATTGAGAAGTGATAGGCACCCACACGGATAAAGATGGGCATCTAGAGCAGGAACCATCTGAAATTTCAGTGGCCCAGAATACAAGGACAAAGAGGATAATCAAAAGGAGATAGCATGAAAAAAACCCTGAAAGGGTGCTTGTAATTTCCGGCACGTGCAAACAAGTCTAAAGGACACCTGTAGCCATAAAACCACTGGGCTGCAGATCGTGTAGCTGTACTACAGCAGCCTGTCTGGCCACCTGACCATCACTTGACTATATTGGAAGGTGATTTTATGTAGCTCTTTTGTAATCGCAGTATTTCACAGCACTTTACAGAATAATGAGTTAGCATACTACAGCTATTATGCACTTAGCAATAGCGCACAATCTTGCACCTCTAGAATCAATCTTATTGAGAAGCTGATGGTCAGGGCAGGTGGGTTATTCTCTGCCTTTTTGTTTTGATGGATCTTTAGCTTGCCTCTTGCAAGGCAGCATAAAAGCTGGGCTGCGCCTTCAAAGAAAAAGAAAGTGTGTTTTCACCGAGTGTCAGCTTGCTCAAAGTGGGTGACAAAGACTCTATATCCCAAGAACTGCCTCATATTCCCTATTACGATGATGTGAATATTTTGATGATTAGCTATGCCAAATAACACGATTTTCATCATCCTGGATCTAATTGAGAAATTGCCTCAAAATCTACAAAAAGTGGAATGATTCAAGTACAAGATGGAGAGGGCACCATGCTTGTATGGCAGGTCACAGGCACAGCAGCACTTTCCTACATCAACTATGATTTGTTGCATTCTGTAAGCCAGCCTAATGATTATTTATCTATTATTCTCTTATGCATGCATGAATTAAGGTCTATGTGTACTTAAAGGTTACATTACACTGTGTGGCATACCCAATGAGTTTGCAACACTGGACCCATGCATTCTTCTCCACTGTGTGCTTACTGTAAGAGCAAAACACACCACTCTTTCGGATCTCTTTGGGAAGGCTGGTTGGTGGAAAGCCCCTCTTTGACTGCTTCTCTTTCTCAGCAAAGCATCTGACATGCTGTCTTTGGGGATTGTCCCATACTGTTCTCTGGGAATTGGTCTCAGCTTCACAGGTCTCCACAGACTGAGAAATGAGATGAGCCCACTAGTGACTACACATTCTGGGCCATGTCCTGTCCTGGTAAAGCTGACGTCAAAGGCCTGAACAGCCAAAACCTTTGTTTTGGTTGAAAGTCAACTCACAATTGCTAACTCAATGCAGAGCCCACAGCTTCCAGCACAGGGTCATAGTAGGGCACAGAACTTTAATTTTTACCAAAGTTCTTCAATCTGTTTTTTTCTTGCTTAAATGAAAGGCAAAATTAGCACCGGTAGTGTGCTACTTCTGCGTTTACGTTATTTTTTAGTTTTCTGAATGCAGGCTGCATTCAGAACTTTTCTTATCACTCCACTCCACAGTGGCTTTGTAATTCTCCTCGCTGTTTCCCAGGAGAGCCATAAATACCCTTCAAGACCCCAGCAACATTTGTAACAGTGATTATTGGGAGGGGACTGCAACTGCTAAGATTACAATATCCTTTAATTTTGAAACAATAGACACAAGAAAGGCAACACGGTCCAGCAAAATGGAGTTTGAGGGACTTACTCCTTGTGTCTGCCACATTTCCTCTTGCAGTTTGTCTAGCCCATCCTTTTAAATATTAAGCTCAACAGGGCAGATGTCCTACCTCTCCAAAGAGGACATAGCACATGAGGGCCCTGCTATAGAACATCAGGAGCCTTTTGTGTAATACAGTTACAGAGCCACACTTACGGTGTGACAATTTCCCAGCCACACTGACAGCTCACTTTCAAATGATACATAATTCTTCTTATCCACTTTAGATTACCGGCAAGAAAAGTAATTCTCCAGCCTATATGGTTACAGTGAAACTTTCAAAACAAATACAGTGCAGAAAGATGTTGTGACAAGTTACCTGCAAACCTGGAACATAATAGCTCTCAGAGGTCAAACTACTCCATTTACCCAAAAGAAGAGTTAACTCTTACATCTTATAAGAATATCAATGTCACTATTCAATATGTGACACATTTTCTTTGCAGAAATACAAAGACAGTCTATTTATCCATTAGTGCAGGGTGTCACATCAATTACTGGGATAGATGCATCAGGGAAACTCAATTGCTCTCATAGATTTTTTTTCCCAGAGTTCAAGTTGCCTTTGCTCCAACCCCAAAGGAAGAAAGAGCATCTCTTCCCCATTATTTAAAAAAAAACTCAAAAATCCCAGCCAACTTTCGCAACTTCATGGGTGCAAAATCCCTCAGCAGTGTCCCAGCAGGATTTCTGTTCTCTTGCAATTACAGGGCAACCACTTGCCTTCAGTTCATAGGTATGTGGTGTAATTGAAAAATGAAGACTAAAGCATCAAACACCAGTGATACCTAGCCCTTCTCTGTCCGCTCCCATGCATGCATCGGGCATTATCATCACCATTGTAGATGCAGGAAAGCCTTTATGGCTATGGACGCCTTTGTGCAGTAGAAGAGCAGAGCTAGTTACCCATCAGAGAAGATTTGTAAACAGGGTGTGGAATAGCATACAGAAGAAGCAGAAGAGTGACACCAAAGTACACACTAATATGACATTTTCACCTTCCCTTCATGCCCCCACCCTGAATTTATGTGCAGTAAAGCATGCAATGCATCTCTTTTGATGGATGATTGGGTGAGGAGTGTTGAGCTTAAGGGATCTGCAACCCTTGATGCCTGGTTTCACAACTGCAGGTGTAAACTCCTTCCCCCACCCACAGTAGGCAGAGATTTTCATCCAGGTGGCAAAGCAGCACACTCAAAATCTGTGCTGTTCCCACATGCGTCCAGCCATTGCGAAAGCTGATCTCCAGACAGGTCAGGTAGCTTCCCAATTCTCACACGGTACTAGCCTGAGCAAGAAGTGAATACAGAGCAAAGTAAAATGGCTTTCAGGGGCACTGGAGCTGTATTAGATGCTTCTAATCTTGTTAGCCTGGCTTTATGGTTTGGGAAAAATACTGAAACACCCCTGAGGACCAAGGCCTTTGACCAAACCTGCATGTCCCTTATGTCTCTTATGAGTATCCTGGATCCATTTAAAGCCATTATTTATTAGCTTCTGGAGTCACAGCTGAGAGAATACCACAAGCAAGGCTAACACCAGCTTTCCCACGACAGGCAGATGTCAGAAACACTTGAAATCCAGTGAGAAATTTCCATCTCACGAGATTTCTTCGAGACGGGGAGCTCTGCATAACTCACTCAACTTCTCCAAGCACAGCTTAGCTTTCAGGTCCTGACCTTATCTGGAAAAAGGTACCACAAAGGCAAATATGAGATGTAGTGGTTGAGAAGCAGCCAAAACTTTTTGAGACTACAGAAATTCCTTGTTCACTCTGGGTCTGCAGCCCAGGCCTGGTTTACTCTAAGCAGTTCACTAAAGGGAGTTCATATTCTACAGAAATTATTTAAAAGGGTAAAAGACAAGCTGGACTTGTGGATCTTTTCCATCTTACATCCTTGTAGGACCACCACTCTCTGAAGAGTTTATCCATATTTCAAAGGACAAGTTGTGAATCCTGAGCTGATTTCAGACTGTATCATTTCAGTCCCAAGCGTCCTGGCACAGTTAATGAAAACACATCCAACAGCAAAGCAGCTCTGTTGCTAATATATCACCATGTGTATGCAAAGTATGCAAATTACTCACACTGCTATACTATAACCTAGGCACTTGTGTGCCTTACTAATACCAGCATATTTCTTCACATTTTGAAAGTTAGGAAAATGATTCAAAAGGTGCAGTTTCAGTTCACTCTATTGCTCCTCTGCTTGAGGAACTGCTCCTGCTGAATTCCCCAGCCCAGCCCTCTCTGCAGACACCCCAGCTTTCTTTTTGAGGATGAATAAGGATGGAAAACACATCTGAGAAACTGGAATGATGCCATGCTTCTCATCCCACAGCCCAGAGATTCAAGCAAGCTCCCAAAAGTCAGGAACCTGTTTTCAGTTCCCTCCTCTGCCTCAGAGCCTGAATCCCCACTCCCACCTTAGGTGATCCCCACAGCACCCAGTAAAATGGTAGGTATTCAAGGATTCACATTTGCCATGAACCACTGAAAACAGTCCCCCTGTTTCAGCAAGGCAGCTCAACAGGGACAACCAAACAAGGCTTTGCAGAGCCTTGTTACTTGTAATCTCACCTTGTCAAACATTTTCTAAATCTAAACTTAACTTTACCACCCATTTATGAATTATTGACTTCCTAACCAAGTGCTAGCAAAAAACACATTAAATAAACTGAGCAGCAGTACCAAGGCATTTGATAAACTCGGAAGAATACATCAAAGACTACAGTCTCCTGATAATACAAGTTCTAGTTAAAGGCCTCCCTGTGCATTTACGCCTTGATCTGTTGAGGTTATTAAAACACCAAGCACAGCTGTATTTCTAATAAAATAATTAGCTCCTTCAATCTGTTTTGAGTGATGTTTCTCATTTTAGATTCAATTTAAGCTCCATCCCATCCAAAGCAGCATATGATTGCAAATTATCTCTATCACAAATGAAAGTTACAGTGGTATTTAAAAACTAATTATTAATTCAATATTGTAATGGCTTGAGCCTGTAAGGCGCAAAGTTCTTGAAGGCCGTTGTAATTCACAGGCATCAAGGTGTCATACAGCCTCCTACAGAAAGCTGTGAGCTACAACCCATAGGCTGGAGAGTATGGAACTGTGCCTGGGGACAGGTGAGCAGTCGACAGTTTGTGGGTGAGGCTTAAAGGGAGAACAAGCATTGGGAGACATTATTGTGGGGATCTGCTACAGACCGCCTGACCAAGAGGACTTGGTGGATGAAGCACTCTATAGATAAATAGGAACAGCCTCACGCTCTCAGGCCCTTGTCCTCATGGGGGACTTCAACCACCCTGATATCTGTTGGAAGGATGGTACGGCCTGGCACAAGCAATCCAGGAAGTTCCTCAGTTGTGCGGAAGACAGCTTCCTTCTGCAAGTAATAGAGGAGCCAACAAGGAGAGGTGCCATGCTTGACCTTGTCCTCACCAACAGGGAAGGGGTGGTTGGAAATGTGATGCTCCAGGGCACCCTTGGTTGCAGCGATCATGAGATGGTTGAATTTGAGATCCTCAGGACAGTGAGAAGAGTGTGCAGCAAGCTCACTGCCCTGGACTTCAAGAGAGCAGACTTTGGCCTCTTCAGGAACCTGCTCAGTAAGGTTCCATGGGATATAGCCCTAGAGGGCAGGGGGGCCCAAGACTGTTGGTTGATATTCAAGGATCACCTGCTGCAAACTCAGGAGCAATACATCCCAACTAGAAGGAAGTGCTGCAGGAGAGCCAGGAGACCTTCTTGGAAGGATAGGGAGCTGATGAAGAAAATTCGAAGGAAAAAAGAGGCTTATAAAAGGTGGAACAAGGACAGGCGGCCTGGGAAGAATACAGGGATGTTGTCTGGGAAGCTAGGGACCAGGTTAGGAAAGCTAAGGCCCACTTAGAATTAAACTTGGCTAGGGATGTTAAGGATAACAAGCAGGGATTCTATAGGTACACGGCAAATAAAAGACAGACTACAGACAATGTGGGCCCCTCTGGAAGCTATCAGGAGAACTGGCTACCCTGGATTTGGAGAAGGCTGAGGTTCTTAATGACTTCTTTGCCTCAGTCTTCACTGGAAAATGCTCTGACCACACCACCCAAGTCTTGGAAGGCAGATGCAGGGACTGTGAGAATGAAGACCCTAGGCCCACTGTAGGAGAGGATTTAGTTTGAGACCATCTTAAGAACCCAAACGTACACAAGTCCATGGGACCTGATGAAATCCATACATGAGTCCTGAAGGAGCTGGCAAATGAAGTTGCTAAGCCACTGTCCATCATATTTGAAAAATCATGGCAGTCAGGTGAAGTTCCCCATGACTGGAAAAAGGGAAATATAACCCCCATTTTCAAGAAGGGGAAAATGGATGAGCCGGGGAACTACAGACCAGTCAGCCTCACCTCTGTGCCTGGCAAAATCTTGGAGCAGATTCTCCTGAAGGCATGCTGAGGCACATGAAAAACAACAAGGTGCTTGGTGACAGCCAGCATGGCTTCACTAAGGGGAAATCCTGCCTGACCAATCTGGTGGCCTTCCATGATGGGGCTACGGAACTGATGGACAGGGGTAGAGCAGTTGATGTCATCTACCTGGACTTGTGCAAAGCATTCAATACTGGCCCACATGACATCCTTGTCTCTAAATTGGAGAGACATCAATTTGATAGGTAGACCACTCGGTGGATAAAGAACTGGCTGGATGGCTGCACACAAAGAGTTGTGCTCAATGGCTCAATGTCCAGCTGGAGACCAGTAACAAGTGGTGTCCCTCAGGGATTGGTGCTGGGACCAGTCTTGTTCAACATCTTTGTCGGTGACATGGACAGTGGGATTGAGTGCACTCTCAGCAAGCTTGCGATGACACCAAGCTGTGTGGTTCGGTTGATAAGCTGGAGGGAAGGAATGCCATCCAGAGGGACCTTGACACACTTGTGAGGTGGGCTGATGCCAACCTGATGAAGTTTAACCATGCCAAGTGCAAGGTCCTACAGCTGGGTGGGAGCAATCCCAGGCACAGCTCCAGGTTGGGCAGAGAAGAGATTCAGAGCAGCCCTGCGCAGAAGGACTTGGGGGTGTTGGTCAATGAGAAAATGAATATGAGCCGGCAGTGTGCGCTTGCAGCCCACAAAGCCAACCGTATCCTGGGCTGCATTAAAAGGAGAGTGACCAGCAGGTCGAAGGAGGTGATCCTGCCCCTCTACTCTGCTCTCAGGAGACCTCACTTGGAGTATTGTGTGCAGTTCTGGTGTCCTCAACATAAAAAGGACATGGAACTGTTGGAACAAGTCCAAAGGAGGGCCAGGAGGATGATCAGGGGACTGGAGCACCTCCTGTATGAAGATAGGCTGAGAAAGTTGGGGCTGTTCAGCCTGGAGAAGAGAAGGCTGAGTGGAGACCTCATAGCAGCCTTCCAGTATCTGAAGGGGGCCTATAGGGATGCTGGGGAGGGACTCTTCATTAGGGACTGTAGTGATAGGACAAGGGGTAACAGGTTCAAACTTAAACAGGGGAAGTTTAGATTGGATATAAGGAAGAAGTTCTTTACTGTAAGGGTGGTGAGGCACTGGAATGGGTTGCCCCGGGAAGTTGTGAATGCCCCATCACTAGTGGTGTTCAAGGCTGGATTGGACATAGCCTTGGGTGGCATGGTTTAGTGTGAGGTGTCCCTGCCCCTGGCAGGGGGGTTGGAACTAGATGATCTTAAGGACCTTTCCAACCCTAACTATTCTATGATTCCATGATTCTATCCCATTGCAGAAATGTCTCCAGAAAGCCTGTGTTTGAAAGCGTTTGACACTTGCTATAGACAGCAGGCAGCCACCACATAGCACAAGTTTGTGAACTTCTCTACAGCAGGGTTAGCTTAAGTAATAATAATATTTATATTCTAAAGAATATTGTTTAAATACACCTCCCACACAATGAGATTTCCTATTTTTAGAAGGAAAATGCCTTCAAATGCACATTAGAAAGAGCAAGTAGCCAAGATCAGAGCAGAGAGTTCGAAGTCAAAACTCCATTTGCATGATTTTACTGGAGCTGGAGAAGGGAAATTTGATTTATTTTATATTATTTTAAGCCACCTCCAGTTTCTAAGTGTCTTTCACAGAGAAGTCTGCAGAAATACTGAAATCCCAACTGAATTGTGTGAGGTCTGCCACGAGCATCCACTACTGATGGGTATGGACTAAATGACCTAAATGCTGCATACTGAAAGTGAGCGCATCTGTAATATGCACATAACTTTCCCTGACAGAATAGGATCAAATTTAAGATACTCTCCGTCAGGGAGCATCTGATGAGGCTTCCTGCATGCTGCTCCGTCAGTGTGGGTGTGGTACTACCCTCACTCATTGCCCAGCCCATGCAGAACAGGCAGAGCCTAGGGCATCACTACATGGAGGCAGCCCCTGGCTTTCTGTGGCTCCAATATCCCACCTCTGGTGCAGGCATGCCCCATTCCCTCAGGTTAGCATTGAAGCAATGGCTTTGCACTGTGATAGGGGACTGTGGTGCTTCAGGTAAAAGCAAGGAGTAGAGGCGCCTTCTGGTTTGGGTAACCGCACTATTCCCCATCCTCCCTGTAATGGGAAACGCTACTTCTCACCAGTAGAGCTACATCTTGCTTTGGGGCTGTCTCCCAGACCACAGGGACTGGGCTTCATGCTGGGAAGAAGTAAAGGAGCACTTTGGAAATGCTACTAAACCCACTTTCTGAATATGGGATAAGTCACTAATTATTTTACAATAATAGCACCTGATAGTCAAAGATGACTGAGCAGACTACTGAAATTAGAGGGGTTTACTACAGTGATGAAATGCAGGGATATTTAGGATGCTATTGCAGTTCAATGCTGTTTGCTGTTGTTCTCTGACAGAGTTCCTTCCTGGCTTGTAGGGCACCAACCTTCCCTTGTTCCTTGCAGGAATGTGTGGCCATCACTCTTATGTCTGTAATAAAACCCTGAACCCAGGGCATGAAACAAAAAAAACATACTTTTCACATTGACCAGAGCAAGTAAATCGCTACTGTTTGAACACTTTTCACAATTGGCAACTTTTGCACTTTGGCAATTTTATGCTCCAAGTGCAGCAGTAAGTAGTATCTCTCCCTGGACGATATATTGAGAAAGGTAAGGTGATAATTAAAATAGCTGAAACAGAAAAGGTGGCAGGTAATGGCATCAATACAAAGGCACAAATGCCCTGCAGTCAGGATATAACTAAAGAAAGGAAAATAGGCTTTGCAATAGTTATAAGCAGTGAGAGAGATAAAGGCACAAGAAAAGTTAATGTACTTGTACAAAAGCAGAACTGGACTTTCAGAATTTATTAAGATACTGTTTATATATACATACTCCTCTAAATTCACCTTAAAAGTGCTCTATTTCGTAAGCAACCTGCCAAGAATAAAAAGAATATATGTCTATTTCTCTGTATTTACTCTTTACTGCCAGTGTTGCACATAAACAGATCAGAGGAAGGAAGGGGAAAACACACACACGCAAATAAAATGGTTGAACACTGTGCAATCCTGTAAGGGTTTTGGCTTCAAGATTTTTGGTAGCTGCCAAAAAAAAAAAAAAAAAAAAAAAAAAAAAAAAAAAAAAGAAGGCGGCAAAATGTTTTCACTCAAGCAATCAAACAGCACTCACATTCTATTTAAACTCCAGCGATGGACTGCCAGCAACGTTCTGTGCTAATACCAAAGGACAGAAAATACACATAGACCTAAAACCCCACTGGTTAGTGTTTTCTCTTATCTGCCTATTTCTCGCAGGATCCTATGCACCAACAGAGGTTATACTGCTTCTTCTCTTGCTGGATGTACTAAAGTTTTACAGCTTCCTGCACCCATGAAAACGTGCGCTAGCATTCAACCACTTCTCCATTAGTTATCCCAAGTAAGCTTGCACTGGAACCAATTTATTCCAGTCCCTTTTATGCTATTTACCTCCAGACAAGCTGCATGCAGCCATGCTGAGAGCTCTTATTTTTCTTTGCACAACAGGTCAACAAACAGCTTCTCAGTTTGTCAGCAGGTACGGTGCATGTATCATAACCAACGGACTGGACCTGTCACAGGAAAATCCTGAAAAGATCAGTTTTTCTACTATAAAACAGCTCTGTCATATAAAACTATTGCACTGATTATCCAAGAGGCTTGGACCATGACACATGTTCCAGTATTTTACCACTTGCATCTTCTTGTGGTTATTCTTTCTGTATCTCAACAAACATAAATACTAAGGAATGAAAAACACTTTGGGATTCATCCCTCCTGAGTTCATACATGCTTCAAAAATAACACTACAACCCCGTGCGCCACTTCATCAGAAGAAAAACATGCTTCCCTTTTGAAGGTTTCTGCAGAGAACACGTTACCAGAGATATATTGAGGTACGCAGGAAACCTTGCTTCTGTGATGTGAGACTTCAAAACACAGAAATATATTCTATATTCTGAAGCCCTCCTTTTTTGTTGTTGTTTTGTTTTGGGGTGGGTTGTGTTTTGGGGGAGGGCTTTGTTCTTTTCCCACTCCCCTTGCAAAGCTGCTGCAGTTCAGAGCTGTCAGCTTTGTTTCATTCATAGGCCCTGGCCCAGGTCCAGAGGACAGGGCTCTCTGTGATAATGCTGGATACTTTTTTTAGGAGACATTTAAAAGCTCCATCAGGAACACAGTGGTCTGAAAGTTTGCCAAAAATCTGACTGACTTTATAGGCTCTATTAGTGGTCAGCTTACCAGCAGATTCTGTAAGCACTGCCAAGCTGCTCTGGCTGCAGTTAGACGTGCTGTTCTGGCTGCAGCTGATGCAGGCTAATAGGTCTGGATCCCTTCCCCCAGCTCTCCTCTAGCTTGTCACCACCTTCCTGCCAAAATTTACCACCCCCTTATATCTGACAGTGCAGCTTCACATGCAGTCACCCTCTTGGCCAGCTGTGTTCATACAAGCTGGATTGAAAAATATCATGATTAGAAATGCTTTAGCTAACCGAGGTCATATGGCCAGGCATAGGACAGGGGCAACTGTGAGGCAGGCAAGCTGAGGAGCCTGTGAGCTGCAGCGAGCTGCAGGACCAGGCAAGGTCTGAGGACATCAAGGAGCTTGGTGGCGAGTCCCATTTCAGGAAGATCTGAGAAGAGAGGGCTCTTCCCTTGGGATGTTTCCAGCAGCTCCATCCAACAGAGCAAGTCTTTGACCGCCACAAAAGGCCATTGCTCTGCACACTGCCCAACGATAAAATCTTGTTATCTCCAGGCAATTTCGGACACCAGGAAGCTTGCATATGCTGCTATAAATAGCAGTAGCAGATTATCTAAAAGGAATGAAAGGCAGCTAATACTAAACTTGGTGCATGGGTTAGTCTGTAGACAAAACATGTTGCCTGCTTTGTTGCAACTTCTAAGCATAAATGAGATGTTTAAAGAACAAATCTTAACTGACAGTGCATTTGAGTGGGGTTTTCCTTCTTCTCCCCCTCCATACATGTAGAGCTTCTCCACAAATTTCAGTCCTGCTGTTTCCTAAGAAACATATATTTGGGGCAGGAGGAAAGGAAGAGAGGACAGGGGTTGTGTAACACCCCCATCAGCATAGCCCCAGGCAGCATATGTGCCCTTAGGCAAACAGTACAGTCCCCAGACCTGTGTTTCAACTACACACTAGAGTGACTGAAGCCATCCACCGGTCCCCAAGGATATGTATCTACCACCGAATGACCCCTTCTGTCCCTCCTCTCTCTGGACAGACACTTTTACAGAATTGGCTCTCAGTCTTTATTTTAATTAAAACTCACAAAGCAGACAAATGATTCATAATGAAACCTCCCTAACACTAACAAACATCCAACAGACATTGCTTGGACTGGCCATTTATCTCAACTGTTAAATCCTTGAAAGATAAAACCCACCATGCTAGAGAACTGAGATGCAGGCAGCCCTCAAGAGCACCTTTAAAATTCATCTCCTCCCACAGCCTACCACAAGACTACTGTGGGTTTGCTATACTTAAACTAGCCTTTGTATTTCTCTTTCTTTTTCTACACCCAGTGGAAGTTTTCCTCAGGACACCTCCCACTGCCTTCCGCACTACTGAAAAACAGAAACAGAATTAAAATCCAGTAATCTCTTGCCACCATGGCTACTGAGGTAATTCTGAGTGAGGACCTGGGTTCATGAGAGAAGACTCTTGCTTCCCAGCAGCAGGAGTGCTGTCTGCCATCATTGGAAAAGGACAAGGACATTAAACAGCAAATGAAGATGACTGCTGCATGGAGAAGTTCTTTCATTACAAGACCCCCATGGGACCCCACCTTGCAGTGAGGTGCAACCTGTTTCCATGGGACTTCATCTCACAGTAGAGTAGCAACAGGAGGTGCCACTAGGCCAAATGTCCCCCAGGGGTAGAGCACCCTACCAGCCAACTCATTCCCTCTTCCAATTCCAGGGTCAGTAGACTCCCCTGACAGCCTTCCATCCTACAAGACGGCTCAGCTTTGAGAGGACCACCTCTCCCACATAGGCAGATCAGCCAGCCATTAGCCCTTCCACCTTTTCACCAGCAGAAAAAGCACAACAGCTTCCTCGCACACAGGACAAAAGAGGGAGATGTGTGATTTAAGGAGGTGAAACCATGGCAGTACTAAGCACTGTATGTACTAGAAATCTCACAGATTTTGTGGTTCTTGTAGTAGCGATGGTGCCCAGTGTTGGTATGGCATGTATCAGCACATCCAGCTGCGTTATTGACGCACTCAGGAACCAAACCTCTGAGCTATGAACTGCTGCGCTCATCTCAAGATGATTCATTCAGATACTTAAACTTTAAATGTCACTATTGTTAACTCACATCTCAGCAAAACATCCAAGAAAGACTAGGAAGGGGATGGATTAGGAAAGGCTGCATGATTAGCATGAGTCACAGCTCATTTTGGCACCACCAGTGAATAGGCTTGCACCCACCACTTTTTTCTTGCCTTCGAGAAGCTGAACCCCAAGGCCATCTGAGCCCATCTACAAAGGGCCTAGGCTTCAAAGTGAAGCCAGACCAAAGGAGCCAAGCAGAGCTCATGGGTACATTCCAAGCCCACAGAAAAAGAGCTCAAAGGGTCTGAAAATGTTTGCACAAGACAATTTATAAGAGAAACATATGATTTTCCAGCTGTAGCCATCCTCATGTAGGTTTAAGAAACTTGTTCACAGAGCCTACAGTACCAAAGGCTGACTTTCTGTTCCCTTCCTAGTCAGATACTTACTACAGCCTTGTCTTTGCTGAGCAGACTTCTAACTGGGTTTTTCCCAGCGCAGTTACCAAAGTATACGCCCAGCTCCAGTCTTCCTTCACCCAGCTTTGCATCCTAGACTAGAAATGAAGGTACAGGCTCAGTAGCCACAATCCTGAATGAAAGATGAGTCTGCCAAGTTAACAGTGTGCCAAGAATGCATGATTTTGCTGAGGATGCAACACTGCACCTGATGCATTCTGTGGAGTGTAGGTGAAAAACAAGAATGAAATCTCTATGAAATATGATGGGAATAGAGATTTTGTGGCAACAGACAGGGACATTATTGTTGCAGGGCAGAGAATAACTCATACTAGCCAACAGATGAAGGACAGAGCAAGGTGCATGGTTTAGAGAATACGAACAGACGACAGCAACTTAGGCTAACGGCAGGATGTGCAGAAAGGAGCACATGGACAGGAAAACTCCTTCATTCTTTTTCAATTCTAAGACTGTTGTGACCACAACACTATTTTATTTAACACCATAGCCATAATACCAAAGGGACTGAGAACTTGGAAAGCTTAGAAACAGCACAGCACTGCCATTCTCGCATTTTGAAAGTCTTGCCATTACTATAGGGAAACTGTCAGTAAATAAATTGGATATGGTATCACTAGGCATGTCAAAGGATGTAAGAAAATGGGACAGAAGACAAACAAATGCATTAACATGCAAAACTACAGTAAATACTATGATTTTGAATGTAGGTTATCAAGGCTTCCAAGCAAAAAAGAGAGGAGCTTTACAACATCCTTACCATATCTCCATTAGGTGAATGCTACAGCACTCTTGTTGAAAGTGCTGTGCTAATGAAGGCATTGTATTTAAAGACTGTATTGTCATAAGCGCAGAGGCAAATCAGTCTCAACATCATTCCTGATGCTTCGTTATAATTTCATTTGGTTGCCTTTTGTTCAAACTCGAACTTTACAAATAGAAGAGCTCATCTACTTCTCCTGTCCTGCAATAGTGTACGATGTTCCTAGAGAACTACGTAATGCTGGGACTGATCCTGCAGGTCCATAGAGACCTGAATCAGTCTAAATCAGACTTGTGGCATGCCAGCCCTCCTCCTGCCTGTTTCTGCATTCCCCCTTTCTCCTTCACCAGTGCTGGGGTGCAAACACTGCTCCCTGAAGCAGCTCACTCTACAATTATAGGAGCAACAGTTTGGGTCTTAACTCAGAAGTTAGCTGGTCAATACTTCAGTTGTGGTTCCAGAAGAAGGAGGTACTAGGGTGGAGTCAACAGGTCTGAGATCACCCTACAGCCTTCTGTCCCTGGCCTTTGTAGAAAAATCTGAAGAGGTGTCTTCTTTGCCTATACTTTTTTCCCCCCACCCCAAAAGCACTCCATGCTTTTCCTCAGGACCACATTGCCAGTGATTCCCTGTTTTCCCTATGCTTCACTCCTCAATCTCACACTCAAAAAACACAAACATACATCCATCCCACTGGTCTGGAGACCCTTGGACTTCTGACCACCTACTTCAAAACTTCCATCCTGTGCACTGGGCAGTGCCATCTGTCTGACTAATTTGGCCTAGATTAATTACTACTCACCTTTCTCTTCAGTGAGCACTGCTGCCCACCGCTGCCAAGCAGATTTCACCCAGCTCACATTGGAGTATCAAAGATTATGGGTAGGCCTCTTCTTTTTGAAGGATTTAAACCAAACCCTCTTATACATTACCATGATGATTTTGATGCTCAATACGGATTTATTTAGTTGGGGTTTCTGGATAAATAACTCCAAAAAGACGCTTCCCAAAGAAAATACCTCTTTTTTTAATAAATACATAAATCAAAATGTCCATTCAGAAATAGATTCCCCCAAAGCATGCCACTGAAGCATGATGTTCAATATTGCCCTTTCATTTTTGATATGCTGGGAAGAAAGAAAATGGACCAAGAACATTTCAAATTTATTTCCTGCACAGTCATGTAAGCATTGTTGATATCTATTGCAGATGTGCAAGTTATGTTTGGATGCAGGCTCCACTGCCTCACAGCTTTCAGCCATACACAGACTGACAAAGCCAGAGTCAAAATAGCTCTTTTCAATTTCCCACAGCATCAGTGTCATTCACCCTAGCACAGATGATCAGCATTTCCCCGTTTCCCAAGCATCAAAGTGTCTCTTGCAGAGTTGAGCAATCCTTGTGACAAGACAGCTTGGAGAGAGAGGATTTCCCAAAATCCAGCATGAATTTTGGGGGCTGCTCAGTTTCTGTGCACACCTGTCATCAATTCGTTTTTCTTTCTAGGACAGCATAAAGCATCAATGTGACAGAGAGCTGCAGTTATCACTTTGCAAAGGGCTCACTTGTTTTCTGCTGTGCAGAGCATCAACATGAGAGAGCCCTTGAGCAGGTGCAGACCAATGTCTCTTGTAAAGAAGTTACCACCACCCCCCAGCATCTCTAAAGTAAATGCACACAGGAAAGAGCTGCCATGCATTGGTAGTGGGTGGGGAAAAGAGAAGAACATTATTTCCGTGTTGTTAGGTCATATAAAGGCCTTGCTTAGTTTTATCAGCCATGGATGGATTTGGGGTTAGGATCATCAGGATAGGAGGATTTAAGGGGTCCTTTATTTCCAGTGCCCTTCCCCTATTTATGGTGCCTTCCCCCACCCCCAAGTAAATTAAAAGTATTGCTGCAGTATTGCTGACCTCTTTCACGCAGAGCATCAAACCTCCAAAGAGTCCCTTAAAGCCTGGTCCTTTCCCAGCACTGTATCCTATTAGTGCACTGACCCTTTGTGCATCCAACAGAGCTACTAACCAAAAATGGCTTTGGAATCTGAAAGCTGCAGCACAAAGGCAGCCCTTGGGTTTGAATAGGGCAGAGCAGAGAGTCTACTCCTCCTTGGAGCAAGCTCTTCTCTATGGCATGGGGGTTACAGCAGAGCAGGCAAGGGGAGAGTTTGGGCCCTTCAGCAGATAGAATTCACCTACTACAAAGGAAACAAATTGAAGTCTATACTAAGAGTTTCCTAAAACAGAATTCTCACCAGCTGACTTGGGTTGCATAAGCAGCCTCAGATATAATCAATTTCCCGAGCCTAATGCACTGTGGATGAAAAACTGAGGGGGGGGGGAACCCACCAAACAAAAAACAACAGAGAAAAAAAAACCCAAACCTCTGGTCTGAATCTGGATCAGAAAAACAGCAGTCTGGTTGTATAACACAGAAGGGCATCCCATTCAGAATGTAATAAAGACAGCACTTTAAAAATAAAACATCTTTCAGGTATTAGAACTACAAAAGCTTTCTTGAAACATTCCTTAAACTTAGAAGATGGGAGCAGAGCGCCCAGAAGCTCCATCAGGCTAACTTTTAAAGAAGCTGGTGTCAGTTGGTTCAGAAAGCAGCTTCTTCCTACATGTCTCCAAAAGTTTTGAGAAAGAGTGGGACATACTGACATGCAGAGAACAAACAGATGACCTAGATTATCTGGAACAACTTCAAACTACAGTGACTGTTCTGATGAGCACAGCTGGTCTCCAGGAAGAAAAATCCAAGATGAAATGGTATCCTAATGAATTCTCCCCTACACCCCATCACACTCAAGGGCCCAAGATGACTTACTTGCAGTATCACAATAGAAGACTGGTAAGACAGAGGCACTGAGCCACATGGAGTACTCCCACATCCCAAATGCTTTTCTTTCCTTTCTCCCAGTTCCACAAATGAATTCTTTATGCAAGATATTTTCTTTCTCAGTAAGAAACTGGGGGGAAAAAGGTGAAAGAAAGAACTTCTGAAGACTACCATTCTATCACAAACAAGAGACCACGTGAACACAGCTGTTCAACATTTCACTTGAAAGTTTTTGTGGCTAGTTTCATCTGCAATTATGTTTCCTCTTCAGTCCTCACTGACCACACTTGGTTCACAGGTGATTTAGGACTTCTAGTTTCTCTTATTCTTCAATTCGTGCTCTTAAGATAGGAAAGACTTAAAGATTGAATGTCTGCACCTATTACAATACTTCCCATGATCTGTCTTTCGCATTGTATTACCACCTTCCTTCAGCAAGCAAGTTAGGAAGCCCTGCTAAGTCTTCAGACAAGTTAACAGGAGGCTTACAATGGTACATTTGTCACTGCTACTGGAATCAAAACAGAAGTCTGTTTTTCTTCCTTTCTCCACCTTAACACTTACTATTTACGTATTTAACTAACCTACCTATTTAACTGATTGTGCTTTCCTGCAGAAAACAGATTTCAGTGTCTGGTCCCTTCCGTTGGTGTAGCCCAGAGGAATCCTGGCTCACCCATATCCCTTGGCTGCAAGGGAAACATGAGATAAATCCCACAGAGCTAATACTGAAAACACAGCACTTAGAAGGGCACTTCAGGTCCTTCAGGCTTTGAATTTTTTCTGTAAAAGATTTAAAAAATAACTGCAAAAAATATATGATCCTTTAAGATTTAATCAAGTTTGGTAACAGTACCTCATCTTCAAAATAAAAATTAAACGTTAATGCTTTGTGGATATTTGCAGCTATTGCTTGCTCCTGTAGTCACAGAGAAAATGAAACAAAGCTATATACTATGGCCCCAATGTGGTCTATAAAATACACTTCATATTGGGAAGTTAACTGCTTTAAGTGGAGCCAGAAAAGGTACAGATAAAAAAAAGAATATTGAGGATAAGATAGTGAAAATAATTGACTTTTCCCCTCCTTCCAAATATTTCTATTGCCACCAAAGAGCATAAACTTAGGAACAGAGAGAGGGACAGCTAGATACACCACTGAGCCAGATATACCACTACTATCCCAAGCTTATTATCTGCACAGATGAACACACAAAAATCTTTCCATACTGATCACTTGTTTCGCCTAGCAGCAGACCTTCTGCTTTTGCAGGAAAGGCTTATCTTTTTCACAGCTGTACACTCACACAAATCTTCTCTTACAAAGAAGGGCTCTGCTCCCTCAACTGTTGTCTAGTGCTTCAGTTTTCAAAGAGAAAGGGTTTGGACAGTAAGAGGAAGTGACAGATTTTCATTCTCCCTTTCTTTCTGATTTTTAGTGCTGACATTAGTCAGCTGTGCCCATGCAGCATCTAACATTCATATCATTAATAAAATAGTCTGCTAACATCCTTGGAGGCAGAAAAATAAACCCAAAGCACTGATTTCAAGATTCAGCTGGAACAGGCACCCAACATCAACTGCTAAAAATGAAAGATGAAACCCAAGGCCTTTGGCAACATCCCCATATCAGCCTTGCTAGAGAGGCCTCCCACCTGGTTGCATTTGTTACCCGGAACCACAGGACATCCTGCATCTTCACTGTGCTGGGTTCACAGAGCTAGTTCAATGAAATCTGTACAATTTCCATAGATGACTTTGCTTACAGGCCACCAGTGCTGGTCCAATCTTTCCCTACCAGCCTCCACTACTGCAATCACACCTTCAGCAAATACCAGAAACTCACAACTGCACTGAGGTACCTAAAAAGCAATGAATAAATCCAACTTGGAGCATAAAGTTAAGAACTACAGCTAACAAAATCCAGATGTTTCACCCAGGACTAATACGAGTGGAATATAGCTCTCAGGAGCATTTTTTTTCCCCTCTGTCTTCCTACTAGGTACTTAACTAATAGGTTACCTCAGCAAAGTAGAGAGCAAGCCCACCTCAAATTCACCTGCTCCTGAACTCTCTATCTAGCAAATCTCCTGCTGCAGTTCACCCTATTTGCAATTAGGTATTTCCTTCATTGCTAGAAAACAGGTGAACAAATTTTTGTTATCTCAGGGTAAATAACAGGCTTGTGTTACACTGATCTGAACCTACGAAGAAGAAAGGTAAACAGAGGCCTTTGTCAACATCCACATGCCATTGACTCTATCAGAGGTTTTCATTGATTGCAATTGTTAGCCCAGAACCACAGGACTCATTTTGCATCATTTTCAGAACAGTCAGCTCGTTGAGGTCAGCTGCAGACAGGCAGCACTGACCTCAGTGTAAAACTAGAGAGCTGTGTTGTCCCTGTGTCACAGGACAGGTCATATGCACCAGCTACTTCTAAAAAAGTTACATCCTTGCCTTACTTAAAAGCAAAGAGCCTGCCTCAGCACAGTTTCTCCTTTCTAGGCTATGGCAAAATAAAGGAGGAAGAAAAGCACAGGCAGAAGCCCTGACAGAAAAGTACCTCTGTGATGAATGCAACTGAAAAGGCTGAGGCAGTTTTCATCACTATCACAGAGCTGGCTGTGGCAATCAGAAGTGTGCTGTTCAGTCTGTCACACTGCAAGAGGCCTCATCTTTGACCCTCTTCTTGGTAATTATCCCCTCATACAGCTCACATCAAATGAGGCTTATCAGGAGCTCCAGCTGCACTCAGTCACCATCATGGTGTACATATCTTATGACTCCTTCTGAGGACAAGCAGGCAGAACCCAAAAATATCTTCCTCTTCTTATTTACACAACAATCATGAACACTGTAATAAACAAATAAGCTCTGATGAAACTGCTTTATGAAATTACTTCAGATTTAAATATTTTATCTTCCACTGAGAAAGATAAACAGAAGTGCTAGCACTATCTTTGAAACAACAACCGAAAATGATAACTGCTCAATTGTTCCTTTCTAATGTGTGTGTGAATATTGACGATAATCAGAAGCAGGGAAAAAGGATGATTTTCCAGTTTTTTTTCCCCTTCAGTGATTACCAAAAAGTCCCAATAAAACACGTTTAATTCTTGCCCTAGTTGGCACAACCTGTGCTAAGTTCCATTAACCTTAATGAAACTTAGGCAAGCACTTAATTTATCCTTTGATTAAAGTGTTCCCCCAAATCAGAGCGCATAACCAAAGGCAAAATTCAAGCATAAAGGTGGTAAACTGCAACAGAAGGGTGATCCCAAGAGTGAAGGGGTTCAGGTCTTCGGGGATTTGCTGCCTGCTTCGTCAAGGCAGTCAGATCAATGAGTTAAAGTTCTCCAACGGAGACAGCCTGCGCTCCCATTGTATGCTGGAAAGCTTCAACTGCTGTTTTTTTGTTTGTTTCTTTTAACTTTTATTAAGCTTCTATTTCAAGAAAACTGAGACCAATTTGGTCTTAGTTTTTAAGACCAAGATTTTGGTCTATTCTCAGTAGATATCTTGGATCCAGACGACTGAGCATGCATCGCAAAGGTTACTGGTCTTACCTTATAGGCTAAATATCTTGTGATGTTGTTCTGTATGGTCAGATCTGCAGGACTGCAGTGAGCAAGTTGCTGTAAAAGACACGGTCACCCCTGTAGCTGGAGAAACCTCACACTGCACAGACCCAATGGAAATATCACACCACCTTAGAAGGAATATCAACACCTGATTGTTTCCCAAAAGGTGAGCAGTCATTAGAGCCATATGACCTCTAGAAGTAGCAGAGGAACTTGTCAGAAGATCCTTGTTTTAATCTTGGTGGTACTATGAATGACCTGATAAGCCCCTATTAAAAAGCATACCCAAAAAAAAGAAAATCAACCCAAAACCCAAACACTACTGTTTCCCCTGCATGGTAAACTCTAAAATTAAGTGGACTGGCAGGATTTTGTGGAGACTGCATTTACAGCAGCTTTGAGCTTCATGCCAAAGGGCAGTTGTGGAGGACTCCTTTTGGGGAAGCTTGCATGGACATCTGCTACAAGGAGCAGGCCTTAACAGAGGAATCAAGACCCCAAGTCTTAGGATCATACATTTCTACCTAAAGTACTTCCTAAAATCTGAAAGACTCAGAAACTGAGCATTGCATTTGCACATTTATGCGCCAGCATAACATATGCTTGACACGTCTAGAAACATTATGGTGCTGTTTCCATTTCCTGCCAACCACTACAACGCTTTGTTTTCCTTCTTGATTTTAGGTTTTGTGAATTGTTTCAGTGCAGGAAAAGGAGGAATAGAAAAGCACTTTGGTACCTGGGAAAAGAAAGTGTTTAGAGAAAAGAGGCAAAGCATGTGTTCTCAGGATCAGTTGGCAGAGGAGGCAGAAAATACCACAGAGCGTGACACAAACTGAGAAAAGATTTTGTACTTGCTTTTCATTTGTTCTCATAACAGATGCATGCTGGCCTGCTTCAAATACTCCATGAAGTAGCAGCCATTGCATATGCTTCCAGATCCATGTCAGCCTAGCTGAAGGCAAATGCTGTCCTAGCTGAACACAAGTTGAAGCATCAGCATAACAGCTACAACCAGGATGGCTACACATCCTCAAAGTCCCACCACAGCCTGTAAAGTATAGGGGTCCTCTCCTACTCCCTTCAAGGTTAAAATTGCTTTCAGTTGTCTCTGCCATGAGCAGCAAGGCACATTGCAGCATTGATAAACCTGGTATGCAGTTTTAGGAAGAGCTAAATGGAGGATCCACCCTTCAAGCAGGTTCACATTCAGGAAGATAGTCAAACATTTGAAAGATTTGATCCTTATCTAAATTATTCAAACCATCCAAGCACCATACAAGTCTGCACAAATGGACTGACCTCTCTAGAGAAAGCCCTTTTCTCATGAAATTTTGAGTATTTCCAACCCTGGCTTGGCAAGAAGTAACATGATAGCAGACTCCCTTTGGTATTTTGGTATTTCTGATTCCAAACACAGCCAGAGAAACAGAGCAAGAAGATGGATTTCAATACATTATCTGAATTTTTTTAACTTTTTTTTTTCTGATGACAAAACCTCCAATATTTTTGAGCACAGACCCAGTATTCTTGATGTATATGACAGCTCAACTTTGCTACATGCTTTCAAGCATCGCTTCTAGGCGTTGAGGTTTTGCTTGTTTCAAAAATAAATGCATCAACTGGCAAAACAATCTCTTCACTCCTTCCAGAGAGTTAACCCAGTTCAATGGCAGACCACTGCTCGATAGAAAGGTAACCGTAAGACTCTGCTGATGTTTCTGCAACAGGAAGTCCTCTGCCTGCTACACTATCAGCAAGATAGCTCCAGCAAAGGTTGTTGAGAGCTCATGTAGTCTCAAAGGTGAAAGAGGGACTGGCATCTATAAATCTCAAGGCCAGTTTACACAGAGTAATAAAGGGCACAGTCTAGCCTACCAGGGAAGTCAAAACAGCATGGTATTTCCTCCCAAAATTCAACAAAGGCACAACCAAAGCCAGAGATTAACACACTCGTCTTGACTGACTATATGTGGGGAAAGCCTCATTTTGGAGAAGAATAAGAAAGGGTGTATGTTTATATTCAGCAGCTACAGGAACAAAAAAAAAAAAAAAAAAGTTTTATCCAGAGTCTAATTCCTGAAGAGTTCAACAGTGTCAAAAACAGGATAATTGTAAAATAATAGCTCATGGTGTTCTCACACTTTTTTTCCATGCTGCTAAAAGCAATTCACTCAATCAGCAGTTGGCTATCACCAAAATTCCCTCCTTCATCTCTGTATTCCACTTAGGGAGTAGCAGATATAGGGCACTGGGCTCATAACTTTTGTTTTTTTCAAGCAAGAAATTTCTTATAAAAATGGAATAAGCCTCTGGCTTAATGGCCATCAACTGAGCACAATAGCTATGCTGGGAACAAGAGATCTTTAAAAAATTCCCTCTATGACTATAGGGCTGATTCTCTTATATTAAATGATCATGGCGTGATTCCAGATGCAGAAAAGCCAACTCCTTCAGGATGGTTTGTTCTTGATTTTAGCTAATCCTCCCAGACTATTCTGTAATAAACCAATCAGTGAGAGGGCTCCCAGGGTGCAACACCCCACTCCTCAAAACTTGGATTCGCACCCAGTCACGCAAACCAGTCTCGTCCTACATGGAAGCACACATTTGTGCACCCACTGCTAATTTCCAGAAAGCCTTTACCACGGACGTTCTGGGAAAGCTGTTATCTTCCATCTGCAGTTTCTTTTTTCAGCTGGTCTTCATAATCAGTTGGCTTCCCTGTACCCTTGTTGATCACAGTCAATATTTCTATAGCATAATCTATAAGACTGCTATAACCTGGCATGAGTCTGGACATTTTCTACTTTTTCCACAGCCTCTTCAACAAAAGTTGGTCATTCTTCTCAGGATATACCACAGTGACCCAGCCTCAAAATAATTCAGGACCCAACCATCTCATTAAAAACAAACAAAACTACTTAAAAATAGAAAGAAAAAGGAATTAAATTTTGCATTTATTTTGTTTTAAACACATCCAGCACACACATCTGCTAAATTGAGGATGAACAGGTTCAGTTTGGGTTTATACAGCAAAAATAACTTTGCACAGTTTCAAAGACAAGGTTCTGTACAGCAGCCATCCCCTGTGCCCCCTCTCCTCAGGCACCCTGTCAGTAGGGCAGTTTCTCCTTTCTGGAGCATTACTTTGTTTCATTGAAATAACTATAATTCCACTATACGCTCTTGTAGTGTCCATGTACCAGCTACTTCTTCCCTCCTCTCAAACAATTCTGTGACATTACTATGCACAATCAGCATGTTGTGCTCCATCTCGTAGTCACCTCAGAGACCTGAGGTCTCTGAGGATTAAGAAAAGGTGCAAGGTAAATGTTAGATAAGTTATTATTACGATAATTAGGTGTTCATCTACTAACAACTCCTCACCAAAAGCATGAATTTAAAACTGAGTTCTACCAACTTCCTGCTCCAAGCTGCTCATTGCTGGCCAGAGACATCAAGAAATTAGCTGGAGCCTGGGGAAGTGAGAGACAGGGGAGGACCCTTTGACCACATGGCAAACTGAAGCAGAGACAAAAGGGCCCCTTTCAGAACCATCATCCTGGTTTTGAAGATCCCAAGTGTTTCACCTCTCAATCTACCGCTTCATTCTTTAGAAGCCCCAACATCCGAAATGTGTCTAAAACAAAGGGTGGATGGAGTCAAGTCGTTCTTTCACCAACAGCTCCGCATACTGTCAGCATAACATGCCAATGCTGTCAGCATTTTACTTTTCCTTCCCCACTCCCCCCATGGCAACCCACCAAAATGAGAAGCATTTCTGGAAAGCCACTAGGAAAGACCATGCCAATGGAGCAAAAGCCCAAAGTGGAGCACCAGCCAACAGTCCCAGATTACCACCTGACCAAGCTGACATGAATTTCACTTGAGCTAGCTAAATTTACCCATAATTTGCAAACATTCTCAATTCATAAATCAGCAATGATTCAGAAGTGGTTATTGCTGCATTACATCATTTTCTAAGATTAGTATCACAAAGCAGCTGCTGGCTACATCTGTATGTTATGGATACTATCCACAACTAAAGGAAAAATGTTTTCTGCCAGGACCCACCAATTATTAACATGCTGAGAGAGAAAAGGCAAGCTAAAATGAGGACTGATGTACCATTCACCTCTTACGAGTTACACTTCTATCTGCTTAAACCGACAAGTGAAAGGAGCATGGCACACTCTTTGAAGCAGTTAATTTGAATTTCCATCCCCAAACCCATCTTTTCCAATTTAGCACCTGGCTTTATTGTCCGGCCTGTAGCTAGAATTATGATTATTTATCTACTGTAAGTTCAAGGGAAGCAAAAACTGCAGACACTTGAATAACAAGCATACAGCAGATATACAGAAGCCACTGGGTCTTGAAATCTTGTAGGAAGCACTGAAGCAGCTGAGTCTTATGGTATGGCAAGGGAGCAATCAACTAACTTAGCTTGCCCTATCTCCTTTCTCTTACTCTTGGATAATCTGGTTTTCCTATCAACAATTTTAATAGTGTTTGCTGAATAAAACATCCCAGGTTTTCAGGATTTTGCTTTTAACAGTCCTGCTTTGTGCATCTTTTTGAGGTTTAGCTATGTAATCCCCTTTGGCAATTTTTCTATCAGGGGTTCTGGAGACAGCATCAAAATTATGCATATATTTATCGTTACGTACAAAGTTAGCATTATTCAACTGCAAACCTGTAGCCAAGAGAAGAATGGCAACTCCCTAAACCAAACATGATTAAAAAAAAAAAAAGTAATTTCTTTCCATCATACAAGGTCTGGTGCATCTCAGGTTGCCCTTTTCCACCTGGTCCTTCTGCTCTATGTCCCTTGCCTGTGGACTGACACACACAGGCTACTGCTTAATCCTTGTACTCCTGCCCATATGTTTAGGCTGCCTTTAACATCACATAAGAGACTAGCTGGAAGAGACACTCTCCAAGGAAAGCAGAGCCAGAACATCCCCCTTTCTCCACAGCCAAGTGCACCTTGATGCCAGCACATCTGCTCCCCAGCCAAGCCAGAGAGCCTCAAGGTTATTTTGGGACCTGCATTCACTCTAAATGGTGGCACAAAGCACCAGTGGCATGAAACACAGTAAGAACCATATAGCCAAAACCTGCAATTCAGGGACCAGCCAGTACAAGGTTAACTAACCCCCCAAAAAAACAAGAAGGCAGACAAGTTTTCAAGGACATGAGAGCCCATGAGGTACCAGCTCCTGATGTACCGAGTAAAACAAGTGGGCACAAAAGACTCCAATAAGGAGGATTTGGGGGTGATGCCCTGAAGCTCTCCCTCCAATTTTGGCTGTGCCTTTACAAAGGCAAAGCTTCCAGAAAGTAAGCATGGTGTGCAGCGACTTCAGGCTGTCAAAGACCAGCCATGGAGTGCACCTGGGCCACTGGCCTTTGTCCCTCTCCTCGGCAGAGAGGCAGTGGGGTAACTCACTAGCTGCCTTTTCCTTGGGTGAACAAACAAGGTCTGCCTCTCAGAGCTTGGCCAACCTACCATATGGGGCTTGGAAAGGGGAGAGCACCTTGGGATCAGCCAAAGGGCATCTCATGAGAAGAGCAGCCCTCCCTTTGGCTGAGGTGGAACACCCAGGCCTGGCAGCAGCACACTATCTCCTTCTTGCAGCCAGATCGGCTTTTTTATTATTGCTTGTATCAGTTATCTGCCATGGTGGTAGTGAAACTGTGATCAGGTGCAGCTTCCAGGGAGGACCCCATCCCTGGTGGCCACTTGGCCTCTTAACTACACAGGGAGCCATTTATGCCCCATTGCAAGGAGGAGCTGCCTGCCTGGGTATCTATGGCCCATGGGTCAGCAAGCACTGCTTGGCCTCAGTGTTGCAGACACTTTCCCAAGACTCCTAACTCACTCACCTGAGCACAGTGGTATTTAGGGGTAGTAGATAACCAATCTGGTCTCAACTGCCACAAACTAGCCCCCAGCCTCTCTGTACCCAGCAGGTGCAGTCCAAGCCATGTGTGCCTGCAGGATCAGCACCTGGTAACGAAGGGTGAAATACAGCTTCAGAGGTGGGGAAGGAAATGCAGGGAGATATGTCAGAAAGCCATTTCTGACAAACAACATATAACAACCTCTCTTAGTAGGAAAATGAGAACTGCAATAGCTAAAGCTATAAGAGGTTTCTCTGCCTCCTTGAGAGCAGCATAGCATTGCCTGAATTTTGCTCTCTGTTGCATGCCTAGAGAAGTACCCACAGGCTCTAGAACACATAGTCATCTGCAAAGCTACATGGCTTGCTCCTGCAAGAACATACCCCTCCCTCCATACAAACCTTGCTCATTTGTGGTCTTACATTCATCCCAGCAACAACACTACTACTACTAGTATTATTTACCCAATTGTGAAATCAGTAAAGATTGCACTGAGTAAAACCAAGTAATGAAAATCCTGAAACATGAGTACCTTAAACTCTAGGAAAGTTCAACTCTCAGGCCCTTCTGCAGACCTTCACTAGCACATCATGACACACCACCAAGAAAAGTAAATAGAGGAGAAGATACCCAAGGAAAAAAAAGGCCTATTCAAGATCCATCAGCAACAGCCTTTCACATCCCCCAAATTTCCCTGAGGGCTACATCCCCCTGCCAAGATCCTCTCTGCTGTGGGCTGCCAGAGTGCACGGCAGAGGTGTTGCCTGGCCAGGACCCAGCATCTGGATGAGAGCAGGGGTGCACAAGGCTCCAGCCGCAGCTGTCCCTACAGCTCCGCTTCCCTAGGGAAAACTGATTTTCAAGGCAGGTGATATTTTGACAGCATCACTGTATGCAGAAAGCAAGTGTTTTGCACTGCTACTTATGCGGATACTGAAAACATAGGATTGTTCCCACACACATACTAAAAATACTTCAACAAAATTGCTGTAACACTCCTATGAAGCCCACAAAACTAGTAAGCTGCACAAAGCCATGAATTGGGTTGGAACCTGTATAGAACTTTAGTTTACATACATACATTATACTGTTGGAACCATTCTGTACATCAAGATCTGGTCAGACCACAGTAACTATCTGCTGTTGAATAGTCTGCGATTTACATTTACTGATCATGGGAACATAAAAATAAATCTTAAGACTTTACTCAAATGAGCTTTGGCTTCTAGATATTTAAATTTATATGCCAACTTAAATAAAATGTTAATCTAGCATGAATTTATATCTAGTCTATTGTCTGCATGGCTTTTCTGTTCATCACCTGAACAGAATCATAGAATCACAGAATGGTTAGGGTTGGAAAAGACCTTAAGATCATCTTGTTCCAATTCCAGAAATATGACTTTTATTTTTAGGCATACTCCAAAAACACGCAGGCTCCACCACTGTATCTTGGACCATAACATAAATTACAAGTTTCCATTTGTTTTCAGTGGAGAAATCATCCTTTTTTTGCCAGTCTTCACACTCACGTATCAAATGGCTTATAAAAGCATTAACTACTGATGATTGACTAAGAATTATGTGCATCAACTAGTTTCCTAAAATATCCTGTGTTTTTGACACTTCTCATCTCCCTTTGGTTGTCTGTCACAGAGGTGCACTTTTGGGGCGACGAACACTTTTTAATATCCTTACAGAACCAAGACAAACAGAGGCTGAAGGCGGGTGGATTCACTAGGCTCTACTGCAATACTAGCACCTAACACCATAAGCCTCTATCAGTTTTCACTTACAAAAAGTAGGTATGTCACACTAACAAGTATCAATCAGGGTCCTCATCCAAGGAAGCATGGCCAGATTTTCACTTATTTATCAAAACCCCAGCTATTTGATCAAAGAAGTAACTGAAAGAGAAACTTTGAGGAGTGGTGTTAAATAATTCTTACAGAACAAGCAGCCTGTAACAGAAAACCACTTAAACCCCAGAAGGTCTCCTAGTAAGGACTAATACAGCACAGCCACTACACTTGACACAACAGGAAAACAAGCAGACAAAACTACTAAGATGTATCCTGCATCCAGCTCTGATGAACTGTCACAGGGGAGGTCAGGTCATCCTGTAGCCAACAGTGTGCCAATAATTTCTATTAAATTCTGGTAGAAAAACTCAACATCCGGGTGGGGGGGAGTAGGAGAGGGAGGGGAGGAAGTTTCCTTTAGCTATTGTTTCCTCTCCAAAGATCACTTCTTTAGCTAAAAGGATAGGGAAGAGGACAGAAAGAAAGAGACTGGATGAATAATGCTGCATGACTAATAGCCATGGTCTGACCAGACTGAAACAGCTTCAAGTACCCACGACCTTTTGAAGAGCCACAAGTTAGGCACTAACAAAAACGCCTAACACAAACTCTCACACCCCCTTCCTTTTATCAAATGGGCGTTAGGATGAATAAGCTGACAAAAACAACATGCAAGTAATCAGCTGAGTAATTCTTCTAATATTCCACTGTGGGTTGGCTCAGAGTTTGAGGAACACAGCTACGAAGGCTCAGTGCTGACTGTATTCCAGATGACAAATTCTCATTAATCACACAAAAAAACTACATGTTGCTCCACAGATAACACAAATGTTCTCCTGAAGCAGCACTCAAGTCATTAGCAAATAGCTGAGCCCTCCCATATATTTCATTACACAATTTCTCCAAGAGGATGTGAAAGCTCTCACCCAGCTACTCCACACCTCCCACTCCCTGTTATCATCCTATGGGACTTTGCTCAGTGCATGCCATTTAAAGGTCTTTGGTACAAATTCTGTTTTTTTGGGGTGGTACATCAGCTGGGGGGTTGTTTCATGCATCTCTTCTATTGATCAACTCAAATCCATCCCAAGATGCAGCATCATTAGATCAGACTTGGCAAATGCAGACAATCACAATAGTGATGATAATAATAACATCCAACTCTGATACAATATTTTAGTACTTTTTGTCAGTGGATCTTGAAAAAAGGTCACCTACACTTTATAGAGGGCTGCAATATTTTTCTGTGGCTGCTCCGTTCAGACCTTCAGCTGCAAAGAAAGCGCTTAGCGCCATTCATATTGCTGAACCACAGAGACATATTACACTAAAGTAATGCACACCACTCCTGCTTAAAATGAGATGTAGTGATTCTTGTGAATATAATTTTTAAGTCACCAATAGACAAAAATCCATCATATAATTATTGTTGAAAGGAAGGAAATAACTTACAGGACACAGTTTACTTGAGTCTTCTTCAAATCACGGAACATATAGCAATTTGAGTCATTAGTCAAAGGTTTAGTTTAGCATTTAAAATTCTTTATGTTTTGGCTCCAAAATCACTGTTAACACACTGATCTTGATCTATTAATATCTAGATTAAGTGATCAGAATTACATGGAATACTGCTTATGTTCTTCAGCAGACAAGTACACAATTCTGCTTCAAATACTGAAATTCAAAAACATTTCTTGAAAAAGCAAACATCAAAGCAATATGACCTATTCTAAAGAGAAGAAAAAAAATACTACACTGGTTACTTGCAGGCATGTTCTCAAATGGTTGCACGATCAGAAAAAAAAACTGCACACCATGAACTATAACTAGCTAGTGAAGATAGCTCATTCAGTAAAGCTTCACAGAAATTGTTCAAAACTCTCAACTAAATCATCTGCCAGCTGAAAAAATCAAATCACATTTACTTAGATGCCTATGTATTATTTAGCCAGCACTCAAGTTGAGAACATTATCCTACCTTGGGGGAAAAGCAACTTAGACTAAAGCAAGAACTGCAATATGATTGCCACCCACACCTTTGGGGAAAGTATGATAGTGCATCCAAAGTTCACCATAACCACTTGCTTATGTAAGGAGAATCCTAAAACCTGGATGTAACAACCAAAACATAAAGGAAATTCAAATTCAAACATAAGGGAAATTCAAAATTGAGACTATCTCTCTGGAGGGAAGCTTGTTTAAAACTGTGCACAAAACTCAGGATCCTAAAAAAGTGAAAAGGCACTATGCGAATTTCACGCAGCTACAGAACTGATTATAGAACTACAAAGCAGAACTTTGAAGGACAGCCTGACTGGAAAGTATCAGAAGCCAGGACTACTACTGGCTTGGGGAAACCATAAGCAACAGACATACCTAAAATAACATGGTGGCAGAACAGCAAACTGTTGGGAACTTCTCAACTGCACTCATGAACAGGAACAAGAAGCCATGGATGAGAGCAAAAGAGGGATGGGGAAATGAAGAAAGGCTCTGACAATTTCAAAGATGAGAGGTGACAGGAAAGATTTTGAAAAGAGGAGTAAACAGAGTGGAAGTCACAAACAGGAAAGCTGACAGCCAGAAACTGTTTGGATTTTAAATGAGCTCAGTAGACAGAGAAGGGGAAAGATCATTGAACTGTTACCCATGAATGACAAGGATGGAAGTGGAGCACTGTGAGAAAGAAGACATCCAGCATACTTGGCAGCAATAGCTTCAGGAGGGTCTTGAAAAGGGACACAGTGGCAACTGATCCTGCTTAGTCTCTGACATGTATCAAAGAAGAGGGAGATGGGGGTAACTGGAAAAGTTTCCAGTCTAGGAGTAGAGATGAAGAAAGAAGCACCAGAAAATTCAGCAAAGACAAGAGTGGAAAAACCCTTGGGCATGTGCAGAATTGCTGATAGAGTGTTTACTGATACGTGGTGAAAGAATCTCATCATGTCAGCTCGATGAGCTGGGAAAAGCACCTCAAGACTGAAAAAGGGGCAGAAGCAGTGCCTAGAACAAAGACAGGAAAAATGCAAAGGGAGCTCAATGCATTCTTATGAGAGCATTTTTAGTACAGTATGGGGAAGCTGAGCAGGAATGCTACAGCATAATCTATGGGGGATATGGAACCAGGTCCTTTTTTATGATCTGCAAGAGATACATTTCTTCTCTCACCAGCCCAAAGAGCAAGGTCACCTTCTAAATTTAAAATTAAGCTTCTATATATTTGGGGTGAACCTCAGGTATATAAGGGATTAGAGGACCTATGGAGACTCATGCACTGGGGATAAAAACCTTCCTAACTCCACAGGAGAGGTCTCAACAAACACCAGCTAACAAAGCAGTAAGGAAGGCTAGCAATGGCCAGAAGCATATGCAGTGCTCCAGGTGACCCACCAAGCAGTGTTTGCTGAAGTAACACACATTTCTTAGATAACACTTGCCAACAAGTTTCACACCCACTGTTTGTCCCCTCAGAGTAACTTCAAGGTGACCCTCAGAAGACGGGTCTCAAGTAGGTGGGCTGAGATCACTAGTCCCAGTTTCCCCACAGGTACTGTAACACACTTTGCAGAGGAATAGCCAGCAGGAGCCCTTCAGCTGCCATCAGGCCATTAGCTCCAGTGTGGCAACGCCAACACTTGTTTTTCTGAAGTTCTGAAAGGGGGCCTATAGGGATGCTGGGGAGGGACTCTTCATGAGGGACTGTAGTGATAGGACAAGGGGTAATGGGTTCAAACTTAAACAGGGGAAGTTTAGATTGGATATAAGGAAGAAGTTCTTTACTGTAAGGGTGGTGAGGCCCTGGAATGGGTTGCCCAGGGAAGTTGTGAATGCTCCATCGCTGGCGGTGTTCAAGGCTGGATTGGACATAGCCTTGGGTGGCATGGTTTAGTGTGAGGTGTCCCTGCCCCTGGCAGGGGGGTTGGAACTAGATGATCTTAAGGTCCCTTTCCAGCCCTAACTATTCTATGATTCTATGACTCCCCTGCTCTGTAGTGGTGGTGCTGCTGCTGGGCCTGTGCCTATTCAATAGGGGATACTACTGCTACTGGGATTAAAGTAATTCTGAGCCTTGTTTACTTATGGTAGGGCAGGAGGCTTAAAGCACAGTCAGTGAGCCAAGAAGGATAGGGTGAAAGGAAGAAAAGAGCTCTGATAGCTCTAACAAGAGTGCCTAAGTGTTAGCTGCTACATCTGAAAAGTTAGCTCCACCAGGAAGGTACATGTGTACCAAACAAGGTAATGCAAACACAAGCATACTAAAATGCCCAGGATGATGAACCTGAACATGCCACACAAGCTGCACCGAGCTGTTGCAGTTAAAAGCATCTTCTCTCCTAATAAGTCTGCTGACCTCTCACAGCACCCCATGCTCACCACTGGGCAGGAGTCACCTCCATCTTGATCCAGCAGACCCCACTCCTGAGCAGCGTGGAGGGCTTGCTAGACACCGTGACACAGGGTGCTCTGCCCTCCTCTCCACCACACTGAGCAGGGAGAGGGGACAACTTTTTCCTTTATAATAGAGCCTCCCAGCCTCATATGGATGAAGCACCCTGTGAGAGGAGCACTGGAAAATGCAAGGTAGTATTGTATCGTATTAATGTCACCTAATGATAACTGTCAATGATTGTGATGGAATAAATATGGAAAAGGAAATCACTGTAATTGATTGACAGTCTGGAAGCTTCCACATACAATCTAATGAGAGACCTGTGAGAAGCTGCTGCAGTAGAGGCTATTAATGCAAATCATATGCACCATGCCTGCTCTCTGAATTATGCAATGCCATGTGAAAGTCTAATCCGTTCCACCAGGCTTGTCTCTATCTAGAAAGAATATTCCACTGACATGCCGATTAGTATACTAGGAGAGTTTTAAAAGTTCAGTGCTTGAGAGGATGCCATCACAGTGATATTAATTTAGTTGAAAATAAAACAAACAGCTCTGTACAGCCATCAAAATCACTACACAAGTCTATTAGATAAGTTTGTCATGGCTGATGGGAATTTGCAGGAATGCCTTGTGAGACATGGTAAGAATTAACAAATAGATAAGTAGGGTATCACTTTTCTAGGAAACTATTGTTGAGCATTCAGGAATTGAAGACCAGACAAAAGGTTTGATATAGTTCCATTATATTTTGTATGGATTTCCAGAAAGAGCACTGTGATAACAGAAGCAGACGGGAAATTTAGAGGCTGTAGTTGGCATATTTATATCGCAGCAGTGCTAGAGACACACAAGGTATCATACAAATGCATTGGAAAACAGTGTCTGTCCCAAGATTTCTGGGCTAATGCTATTGTATTTTGATATAAATATATTTTTAGAGGCAAATGCCACTTAGGTCAGTGATTGAAATTATTTTGATAGTGTAATTATTGTCTCTGAGGACCACTTGTCCTTTGTGCAAAGCCATAGAACAATTAGCACTACAGTGTCTGCTAAAGGAAAGCACACATCTGGACCACAGGAGACCTCATGCAGTTTCAGATTAAGCTTGGGAAGAAAGCTTGCATAAAGCCTCCTGTGCCTGTGCTGGCTGTTTCTCCCTCATTTCCACCAAAGTAAAAATCACTCAACTTTAAGAAGAAATCAAGAGAAGGCACTACAATGTGCACAGGATTCCTCTCAGCTTTCTAAAACCAGCCATTTTACAAGTCCGAAACCTAAATAATGAAGCTGAACATTAGCCCTGTATCATTCACTCTAGCTAAAATGAACACGTAACGAAACTGTTCTGCCTCAATATAATTTGCGTCAGAGGATCACAGGCAAGCTATGTCTGAAAAGAGGCAGAGAGCTCATGAACCCAGTCATAAAAGTGAAAAAACAAATGTCAAAGAACAGCTTTGTCTCAAGATAACTGTTGCTCTCTTCTCATGCCAACAAAGTCCCAGCCCTGTGAGACACCTTGTCCTTTTATACCTGTCTAGCACCTGCCAGGAGACAGGAAAGCTTCATTCAGGGCAACTGAATAGGCACAGAAAGCCCAGGGCAAAGCCAGGTTTTCCAGGTTGAACCAGTGTTGATGGCACTTGCCTTGCCTCATTTAGGGTAAAGAAAAGCCTGCTTCCCACTCCTCCTGATCATGAGAGTTCCCTCTACTCCTCCTATACGGACAATGGGAGAGACGCCATGCAGTAGACCCTCTCTGGTGATCCGCATTGGATCACTGTTTTCCACTAGTCTGCAAAACACACTAACAATAAATCATTACTTCTGTGCAGGTGCTAAAATTTCACAGAGTTATTACTTGTGTAGTGGCAATACAAAACAGCCCTGTTACAGTCTAGGCTTTATGGCACCTGGATATGCCTAGGGACGGATGCTGACAGCAGATCCAAAGGGATCTTGAAAATAAGTACAAGAAACAAGGTAGGATTTCATATTTGGCAAGTCAACACTGGGAAGCAGAGATCCACATGTCATTGTGACATTACATACTCTTGTAGGGAAAAGATGCTGAAAGCCCCCCTGGATTCAAGCATTGTTACTTTATAAGCATTATTTGCAGTGCCACATCACAGCAGAGCCACACCAGCCATGCAAATACTGCACAAAGAAAAGAAAAAGAAGCCCTTGCCTCAAAAGACTTGCAAGTACATCAACAGCCGCTCAATAGAGGACACTCATTTTCTGAGCTGGATGCAACAACCAGCTCTGTTGAATTACATTTGAACATTACTTTTGCAAGCAGGTGAAAGGCTGCCTTCACCCACACAGGGAGCCCATGGACCAGGAGTCAGGTCTGAGGTGGACACTGGGCACTTGAGATCAGCAGAGCCCTGGGTGCAGGGATGCCTGCTTGGGACCTCAGCCTCAACAGCACGATGGGTAGCTTCACACGCAGCCCCTAAAGGACTGCAAGATAAAATCTTTGCAGGGAAATCTTAAATCTCTTCCCTTGGGATAAACGTGTTTGGAAACCAGTGGTTTCAAATCCCTTTTCAATGATTTCAGAGAAGAAATAAATGTATAGTTGAAGCTCTCAAGAATTCAGTACAACTTCCTGGCAGCTACACAACTCCCAAGGAGACTGCAGGCACCCTGGGACCAAGAGACCCCCAGCTGGGGATGGGAGCACCAACACTTTTTCCTCTTTATTCCCCTTTCCTGAACTGCCCCACCTCAGAGATTGCTTTGGGAAGGAAAGGATTAGGGATGTTTTGATCAGACTTGCCTTGTTAACAGAAAGGATAAACTCCCCATGACATTTGATGTTTCAAATTCACACAACAGAAATTTATTAATATTTCTTGGGGGAGAGAGGGGATAGAATTTGTCTGGGAGGAATGGGGAGGGGTTTTGCAAGAAACAGAAGGCTTCCCTAGCCTTGGAGAAGCTATTTGCCACTCAGGGGCCAACACTTTCAGATTTTTGCAGAGATTGACGTTTTCAACATGTAGAAACACTCTGAGGGAAAAATATTTTGCATGCGTTCAGCATCCAAGATTTCTTTATTTTACTTGCAGAACAGACTGATTCTCTGTGCTCATTTATTGCTTTTGGGCAGGATGGACCAGAAAGGCAAAATTTGGGTCCAGATTTCAATTGCTCCTAAAGTGCTGGCACATGAGGACTCAGACTGTTGTGCGGCTAGTAGCCAGCTGTGAATTAACACTCCTCTGGCACTAGGGCAGACTAAGCTTCTACAGGAAAAACGACCCTATACCTTAAACCACGTGGCATACTGCTCCAGAGAGCCTGGTAATGAAGGAGGATGGTATTAGCATTCCAATCAAAACATCCAGGAGGAGGAAAAGGAGAACTGGTACTTCCAGTGTCAACTCCAATTAGGAGGAAATAGAAGCCACAGATGAGAAATAGGAAGCATCTGTATGTGAAACATACTTAGCTTTGAAGCTGGTGTGGGAATATTGGCTTAGTCCTTACTTTCCCCAAGTGTTATGTCATCTCATGTGTAATGTTGACACTTACAAGGATTACTTATTAAATAATTCCTTTACAAACAACAGGGAATAATTCTGGCCTTTGATAGAGACAGATTATGATCTCAGATGCTACTATAAAGATCTTATATTCATCTTAACAGACTGAGCACATTAAGAATAAGGGAAGAAAACACATGAGTGCAGAAGATGGAAACTAAACCAAAGAACAGGAAAATCAGAAAAAACATGCTGAGCCACAGATTTGAAGTACCTGAGAAAGGGAAATTATTAAGAGATTAAATCAGGCTGCACCAGTCTTCAATTAAGTAAAAATTGTGTTCCATGCCAATCCAAGCAAAAGGCCTTCATTCTCTATTCCCCCAACGCACTTTTTTTCTTTCCTCTTTTTTTTTTTCCTCCCCTATTTTTTCTTTTTTTTTTTCCCCAAAACAGTTCCACATTTTGGGACTGCAAAGGGAAAAAAAAGGGGGGTTAAGAATAGCCTGCAGACATTTAATTAACCTGACACTGCCCTCCAGTCAGGCACAGGCAGCTCCCAATTACCTGCAGGAGCTTTACCCAGGTTGTGGATGAAGCCTGGCGTGATGCAGAGACTCTGAGGCCAGCTCTGTATGGGTGCAATACTGCACGTACACTGCTATCCTGCTCCTCCTAGTCCTGGAGCAGTTCAGCCTGTTTCAAACATCGCAGAGCCTGAGTTAATAAGCTCTGCCAGGCCTTAAGCAGCTCTCTAAGGAGCTGGCCTGGATACTGCTGCTTGCTGCAGAACCATGAGCACAGCACATGGGCACCCATTATCACCTCAGGTTCCAAAGTGCTGCAAGCAAACTGGGGGACCAGAGCAGTGACTTCCCTGGGGTTGCTTGTTCCAGGAGGGCTCATCATTCAGGCACAAGGATGGAGAAGCACAAGCCCATAAAGCTTGGACCCTCTCACCCCATCCAGGGTGCTGTGTCCACCTGCATGTTGCAGCATGCCCAGCAACTTCCCCACCATCTGGGGTGTGCCACAACAAAAATGAAATAGCTACAGATGCTGAGGTGGCCATTACCTGTGCCCCAAGTGCTTTGTGCCACAATCTGTATTATAACTGAGTGCCAAAAATCGTATCTGTGATAATGGAGAGTCTGAATTCAATACTCATATCAGGCCTGAAGCAGAGCTGCATTGCTGTGTCTGGAGAGCCTGGACCCAGTACCACAGTCCAGGCAGGCTCTGTTTTGTGGAGAGGCAGCAAAACTCCATAACATTTTACAGCAAACTTCAATATCTTTCTGCCTGAAGTCCTGAATGGGCCGATGCAAGTGGTCAAATGATGCCCCCCATAATGGTTTCCTTGAATGCAAGGTGCTCTGTACTTGGGGTCACTTTGTCACCAAGCTTTTTTTAAATTAATCCTTTCACTAGGACATTTAGTCAAACTGTCCCCATCTGAGAATCTGAGATGTGGGGGAAATGACTCCTTTAGAAATAAGCTGGATCAAAAAAAGAAAGAGCATTAATTTGATTTGTTTTCTCAAACTGCAAATCCTTGTACATGCTTGAAGCGAATGAGACATTAAAGCTGAGAAAATGCATTGTGGCCCTTCAGCAGTGCTTCCTTCAGAGGAATGAGAATGGGAAAGGCCCTTTTTATACTGTCCCATTGTCCCAGACAGCCACTAGGTGTTCAGCCCTGGAGCTCCAACTAGCAGCACAGTATGGGGTTAGCCAGGGCAATGAACAACAAACAATTCAAAACTTTTCCATAAATGTGAAAAACAAAGAGGCTTTTTATCACTGCACTGAAAAGAGTAAACGAGCAGAGCCTCCATCCCCAGAGCCCACTGCACCAGGGTGATCACAGCGATCAAACTGCTGGTCTGACAGCAGACCTGCAGCAGGCAGCCCTGTTCTTACAGCAAAGAGAAATCACTCAAGAAATCCTTCCCAGTTGCCTGCTACAAAAGGGGAGGGCCTTCTCCCTGAGCCTCAGGATCCTTCCTGCTGGAAGGAGTGTGGTGCCACTTCTCCTGCTACTCATACCATCAAGAGGAATAGCTCCCTCAAACCCTAAGGGCCACAGCAACATGACAAAAACAGAATAAAGTCCACTATTAGCCTCTTCCTGAGCTTTGAGAATCTCATGCTCTTTAACAAATCAAGCTAGAAACACTTTCTTTTTCAAAGCAGCAAGTGGAAAAGCAAAGCAAGAACTTTTTTCCAACCTAGAGAGTGGCACAGGGAAGAGAATAAAGACTGAAATGACTGAAAGCCTGCAGAACATTTCATAAAATAGTTATTTTTCCCCCCAACAATGGTACTCTGTCCCTGACATGAATCAAAAATGTCACAAGGCAGTTTGGTGAGGCCGCATGTGAATGCTGGGTATTGAGCTGTAGCAGCTGCAGGCAGACTTTGTGGTTAACCCTGTGAGACTTTCACTGCTACAGCTGGCTTCAATTCTGTCGCCACATCCAAGTAGCTCCTTCCCACTGCGCTGCTGCTAAACATAATTACAGCCTTATCAGTGCCTGTGTTTGATTCCACCGCAAGCATCATAGGACCAGTTCAATGGCAAAGATGTCAAATTAAGACACATATATACGACATACGAGCCTTCTTTCTTTTAATGTCTTAAGATTATACTTCATATGCTTTAAAAACCTAACAGCACAAAGTGACCTGAACTTAGACCTGTTCTTATTCAGGAAGCATCAGTTCACTTTGCAAAATCTTGAAGAAGAGAATACATCATGTCCGCCTAAGGAACATCTCTCCCTATGCCACTTTGAAGCCTTCTCTCCAATACCAGTACTAAGAGGTCTGTTGCCATTCCTTTACAATCCAAAGCACTAAGACAAGCTACACACTTGCATTTTTACATCCAAGGTATCCAGCTCTACAACAGGACAGTTTCCCTAGAACTTTCAGCATAAATGTTGCTCTCTGCTTCTGCAATACCAACAGCAGAGTGCAACAAGGCAGTAAAGTTAGGTTACTGAAAAGCAAATATTTTACATCTCAAGCATCATGAAAACTTCTGCAGTTCCTCAAGCTGTTGTTGGAAGCCTACAATGTTTTCAGTTTCCTTGCTTTTCCAAGCCTCTTGCAATATGCCTTCCCAGCACAAAAAGAGGTAAGGAAGGCAGAGCTGGAGGAAGAGGAGCTCAGTTTAAGTAACACAGGCATGTGTTTGCATGAAAAGTTTCAGTTTAAAAAAATAATCTTTAAAGAATTACTTTTTAGCAATGCGTAACCAGCTCCAACCACCGTTTCTGTCCCGAGACAGCATTTTAAACAGAGGTCTTGACTAGTATCCTTAAAGAGGTTCAGAACTGCTCTACTGACTCTGAAGTAAACTCCTCATGGAAAAAATATGGGATTGGTTTTAAAGCCTAATCAAAGCAATTTACCCTAGCTCAGTAAGTTGCATGCACTTCTATGCACCAGTACAAGCCCTTGCATACTGATTAGTTTCACTACAGAGGTACAGGCTACCGCAAAGGTACTAGATTGCTGGGGTGACAGGGAGAAAAAGGAAACCTGAAAATCTTGCATTTAATCGGTGGATTTTTACATACACAGGGATTTACTCATTGGGTCAAGCTTTTGGCACATGCATCGGTATAAGCCCACAGCCAGGTTAATTAAGTGGAAAATCTGTTCACTACTACAGAAGTGGTTTCAGACAAAGACTCTATCATCCTCCATCTGTAGTATTGGCAGGAATTTCTCCTGGGGACCCACTTTCTGATTGTGTAAAGTTTTTCTTACAGGACAGGCTTTGCCTTCCATAGAAGGAAGGCTGCAGTCATTTCTGCCACCGCATCATCCTCTCCCAGCAGTATCACCCTCTGACACCTTTCCCTCCATCAGACCCCCTAAAGTACATCCCACTTCCCTGCAAACCATCCCTTCAGCCAATATTGTTTTTCCATCATAGGTATGTGATGGATATTTTTAAGAGCAAGGCACTGGAAGACACATATCAACTAAAAACCAAGGCCCTTCAGATGTAGCCTCTCAAAACACAAAGGCATGTGAACATGCATTAGCAAATTCCAAAGCAATCAAATTTCTTGTGAGCACACACTATGTGTACAAGACAGCAGGGAAGCAAAGAAAGCTCCTACTTCTTCTCCATCATCCCAGCCTTCTCCGCCTGACAGTGTTTTAGCCTGGAGCATACCTAAGGGCTACAGCACAAACTGCCCACAAGGAGAACAGCAACATGAAAAGCTTTATTGCATCATTAGGCCACAATTTCTGCTGATACCCCAAATTCTGTGGGAGAATGTAAGCACCTAGGAAATAGCCTGCCTTTGAAGAGGAGAACTCATGGCTGGATTTATGCCAACTGTTATCCTTTTCCTTTACTTAATCCCTAACTCCATCCCTGAGCCCCATTTTCTTTACATTAAGGAAAAAAATTTAAAGTCCTCCTCCTCCAATTCTAATACAAGCCTGTGACAGCAAGCAGCATTGTTTTATGGCAAAGCATGCCCAATTTTAATCACACAATTAGAAAAATTAATTCAAATATTAGAGCCAGAAAGAGGAAGAACAGGTGGGAAAGGGACTCTGGGCTGCACACAAGTGATGAAAGTGTAACATGTCACCAATGTAAAATGTGGTGATCAGTTCACACCAAAGCCAGCCCATGGTACCCACCACAAGGTTACAGTATGAGGTCTCCAAATAAAATCAAGGAGGCGGGGAATAGGCAAGAGGAAGAAACCCTTGTTTCAGTGACAAGGTGAAGCTCAGGAGGGAGCTCTCCAGCAGGCACCCTGTCTCCCCCAAACCCTCCCCTCTCCATCACATGCCAGGGCATTGAGCCATGCAAAGCTTGGAGCTCAAGCAGTGAGGGCTACCAGAAGATCTGTGGTGGATGTAGGTGGTCCCTTCTCTTTCCCTTCCTGATTTTGGCTTCGTGAACAACGCTTCACCATCCAAGAGAAGGCTTTTGTGCTGCAGGGGCTCCTGCCTTTCACATGAGAGGCAGAGCTGGGAGCCTGACTCTCCACAGTCTGCAAACCTGCAGCACCATGTGCTGATGAGAAGGGTGTTTACCTTTTGCCCTGGCCAGAATTATTACACTTTTAAATGTATCCAGCTGCCTAAGCACTCCTGCCTCCCCTGCTGAAGGCAGGTCTTTCCTCACTGCCTTTACTAGGGGGCAGAGGTGAGTACCACCAGCATCACCCCCAGCACCTCAGGTGCAGCAAAGAAAACATCTGTAATTGCCCAACAGCTTTGCGCCTATTCTTGAAATTATCAGTGCACCTGAAACTGATCAGCCAAGCAAGGGAAGGATCCCAGGAGTGTAAAGCAAATGGGTGACAGCTGAGCACTACTGTCCCATACAGGTATTTGCATCAACCCACGCTACCTCCCAGGGCAGAGTCTGTCATAGTAGTTACTATGCCTCCTTAGTTGGAAGTACACCATACTTATACTGCTATCCTGTCAGCATAATTTACACCTGGACTTGCACCAAAAAGCTGTTGAAATAATTTATCAGCATTTCCCAAGGTCTCCTCTTTCCTTAGGCCCTCACTCAGAGACTTTTGCCTGTGTATAATTTTTCAACATTGATTTCTCATGTGAAATCAATGGGGCAGCTCACACAGGTCAAGGCAAAGCACTCACAGTCCTGAAACTTCAGCTTTGCAACATTGGTGGATGAACACTGTCATTTCAAAAGTGTGCTTTAAACCCACACCCTCCACAAGGACAGGAGACGCATATTGCATTATACAACCAAATTACCTTAATAGTAGTAGATGCAGAAAGATTTAGATATTCTGTACAAAATTCAACAACTTTGTTGTAACAGGTATGCGCTATGCACATTTTTAAAAGACTGTGAAATTGATGTTTCCAAATTTTAAATGTTTGGACAATTACTTAACAGACTGTATGTCAGGTGTGTCTGATTTTCAAATCAGTTTTCTACTGTAACATAATACTTTAAGAGAGCTCAGGTCTTATCACACAAGCTCCTCATAAAAAAATTATCAGAGTTAACAGTACACTGCCCATAACAAAGCTACATTTCTCTGTAGCTTTACTTAAAACAAAAGCAGTAAAGAGAGGGTTACCATATGACAGAGCTGTGTCAAACCGCTGAAAACTTCTACGTCTCAGATTTTACCTAGTTATTTTTAAACAAGATTTTAGTCACCACAACTTTTTAACCCTGTTTGACACTGTAGCTAAGGAACAATGCAGCTTTATTCTAAACTGTTGTGAGATTTCCCATGTCTTGCATGCTGTGACTAAAAACAAGTTATGGGACTCCAAGACAGTCTAAACAAATCATGCTGCAAAAGATTCCTGCTACAAGTTTTGGGGATAATATATTGGCTAATCACATGCAAGGACTACACCTGAGAAGCAAGTTCATCAACACTTATTGAAGGGGAAGAGGAAGAAAAAGAAATTATGCCAACTCACAAATCCACCAGTGCAGCTCAGCAGTATCTGCAGATGCTGATACTGGTAAAGATGCACCTTTGCATCTACTTGGTTCAGTTCTTTCCACATACTTTTGGAGAAAAAGTAGCATGACCCACACTCAGATCTCAGCTTCTACAGGGCATTCCTGCTTGGCTAGCAGCAGACAAACACCAAACAGAGAAATCTTAATGTGAAGAGCCATAACTGTAGGCTTTTGGGGGGGAAAACTCGTGATCTGTTCTGTAGCTGCCAAGTGCCTGGCAAAAATTGTGATTGGTCGCCAAGCCTCCTAGACATCACTGCAAGACACATAAATAGCAATTAAGAAATGCTGAATCCCACTGAAACCAAGTCCTGTTATTGAAACAAAACAACAGAAGAAAAATCAACAAATCCCCATTTCAGTGGCTTTGGGGTTTCACAGGAAATATTTCCCTAAGACTTGCTATATTATTTCTCTTTCGCTTAAACTTACCAAATTCTAGGACAGTATGGCCAAGAAAAATACCTGCATGTAATGAAAGTCAACAAAGAAATGTCCCTTGTTTAAATGAAGCTTGGAAAGGTAGGAGAGGGCAAGTAAACTCTCTGTTTCTTGCTACTTCAGATCAAAGCATACATTTGCTTTCTGCCAGCAGTCACACCTTTTTGGACCGCCTTACACCAGATCTCTGCTCTGTTTTCTAATGCATCGCTCACTTCAGTGACTTGGAAAAAGAACGAGAGAAGGGAAGTTGCAAGGAAAGGCTTATTTCATTGCAGGGCTCCCACCCCACCACCCCAGTTGCATAGAACCCTGGCACAAGCTCTGGCAGTTCAGCCTCAGTCCTGCCCCATAGTTGGTACCTTACCCACCGCTCAGCTTCTTGCAAAAGAGGGACCTCAATAGTTAAGGGGCTCCTGAGGAAACGTAGCTAGCCCTGCAGCTCCAGCGCACCTCACCAGCTTGGAGATCTACACTCAATCATTTTTGTTGCAGTTAACTAATAACTGAATGAGCAACAAAACCAGAGTGAGAGCTCAGATACATTGTCACACCTCTCCTACCTCCTGGCCACTGCTGAGAGATGCTGTTTCTCATTAGGACAAGCACATCCTTCCATCCATCCTCTGCCCTGCATTGCCCTGCACAGGGCTGATTTACAGGAAAAGATGAGCAATGCCCAGCCTGAAATCCTACTGGTACTCAGCTCCAGGCTGTTTGCCCACAGTCTTTCTGAGCCCCTTCCCCAAAGGTCATCATGTTTATGGTGGTGGCCCAACTGCCCAGTGTGCCCCTCTGACAGCCACCACACATTTCCCACTCATTGTCCCACTGCCATTGTCCAGTTTCCCCCTCTGCAGCACTGCCACAACAGCACTTTTCATCCCTGAAATGCACCGCACAAATGGGAAGCACAAGTCAAACAAAAGCTACAGCCACTATGTTTACTGTGGAGAAAGATCAATGAGCTTCACTGAAAGGCCAGGAAGCTGATGTTCTCACTGTAATTTGTTGGTAAAACAGTGAATAACGCTACTGAGGCTGACAAAGGCTCATTTTTTTCTCCTTCTGGTTTTCTTCTTTTAATGAAGAATCCAGTGGAGAGTGTGATCATGTAGTTATCAACAGGTCACAAGATGGGGAACATCAGCAAGTTTATTCAACTCTTTCTTTTGCTCCAAACAGAAGCATCAAAGTGCACAAAAGAAAAATTCACACAAACAAAGAGACAAGCTGTTAGGATTTTGGGGGGGGGGGGGGGGGGGGGGGGGGAACAACCAAACAACAAACAAAAAACCAGGAGCAAAAATCCAAGACCACATTTATACATTCATTCAGCATCTTTCCTGTTCAGGGTGCATAATGGAGCGCCCTGATGGATTGGCAAAGGAAAAGCACAGCCAACCTACAGAAACAGCTAACCTCTCCTTGCATCCCAGCAAGGCCACTGCTGTGACAAGCCAGGCCTTAGGTCCCTATTTGAAGCACCACACCTGATGTTTCCATGATTGGGCCCTTCTTCAGGTGCATTTGGAGCACACTGGGATGCTCTAGTCTAGGCATCATCTACATCTTGGCATTTACTATTGGGCACCACAAAAAGGGAGCTATGATCTTGTGGAAATACCACTGGACTCAAGCCAGCTCATAAAGGAGGAGTGTGTTGCCCCTCCAAGGACATACCCTCCCCTTCTATTACCAAGGGGTGTTCCACAAGGTGAAGCAAGATTTTGCAGCTATTCATGGAAATGTTCTTAAACCTCTGGATATTTTAAAAATGTGACAATATGACAGAAATGCTGCTGCTGGAAAAGGGTCAAATGCATGTATGAACATCATATTCTCCATCACCTTCAAATTATGTGAATCTGTCATGCAGCCTACATGCACACATTTGGCTTGTGCATTAAAAATACACCTGAATATTGAAGTACACCTCACACACTGTGCACACAATATGCATCACATGCATGCTTAGATCTGCGATACTGGTAAGGAATTATAATGCTGTCATACAACTAATGCCAAGTGTTTTGAAAACACAAGAAGTGAAAATCTTTTTGCTCTCCCAGGACTCCTTCGCAATGTCTTACATATAGAATTTCAGGCTCCAAATTCAAAGTGAAGCTTAGCACAGGGGAAATTGCAATTTTTCTTGAAGGCTCAAAGGAAAACTCAGGATTATATGAAAGACATGAGGTTAGTTATTAGCACTGTTGTTCTTCAAAGGAGTATGGAAACTGAGAAGACTGATGTCATGGGAAGGCCAAGCAACTGGTGAAAATGTTTTTAAAGGTTAACCCTTCTACTGCTTCTGAAGAACTGTAGAGACTTGGTAAGATTTCCTTCCTGATTGCTCTGTGCCAGAAGTACAATTCCTTAGACTTATCGCTTCCAGTGAGCCTGTTTTTCTACTTAAAGTTTCTCAGCCCCATTTGATTCATTGATATAAAGCTGGTACCTGCAGCATTGTAAACACAGCAACATATCAGCAAGAGCAGTCCTTCCCAATTAACACATATTGGCTACTGCAAAGCCACCAAGAGCCTTCCAGTCCACACTGACCTGCTAGAGGTCCCATATAGTCAGAGTGGCAGACATGCATGGGTATGGTCACTATTGTTTGTTCCATGCGAGCACCATTTACTCAAGTACTGTCATGAAGCTAAATTAAACCAGAAGCATGTGAGTATTACACTGTTTTGGCCTAACATCAGCATGCTTGAAAAGCAGATGGGGCAAATGCTGGTCTTGCATCTGCCCTCTACCTCATTAGTATCTGATGTTGCCTGAAGCCCGCTAGTCTTGCATGAGATGCACAGGAATGGAGGGATGCAAAGGCAGGTTTGAAGCAACCTTGTCCACATTCAGGTTTGCCCACCTCTGCCTCCTGCATCAGACCTCAGAGGAGCCAGAACAAAGGTAAAAATATGCTGCTTCACCAAGATCTGTGGCATAACTCCATGCACACAGGCAGCCAGAACATGGTCCTCTTTCTGTTCCTTCTTTTAATGAAAATTGACAGGCCAGTGCTTCTATTAAGGCAGCCTGCAGCAGAAATAGAGAACATGTAACTCACTCCAAATAAAACACACACAATCCTTTTACTTAATAAAAGCATTGCTTCTGCTAGTCATTACTTTAAATTTCTGTAAAGTCCTTGGTGTGGTCCTGGCTATACATCACTTCAGTCTTTTTACTGATCACACAAATCAAAACCATCATCTTCCAGGAATCGTTGAGATGCATTTTGTATCTATATACAGATAGTATCAAAAATAGACAACCCTTAGAATCTCTGAACGTGTGTGCTCCTTCCAGAATAATGGTTTACATGACAGCAACAGTTATTACACTTTAACTGTATATCCTGCCTTAATCCAACAGAACTTTCAGCTTTCTTTTGGAGGCAGAACAGTTGAATTGATCTTTTATATAGAGGGACAGATTTAATTTTCCGGCTCCAATTTGGAAAAGAATGCCTATTCAAGACAGCACCTAAGCTTCATGGAAGTCAATAGGACCTAAACACATGCTTACAATTAACCATGTACTTAAGTGGTGGTCTGAACTGGGGTGAATAAATGTGAAGTCAGTAGGTCTGCTTGCATAAGAAAGAATTACCAGTCTGGGAGAGAATTACAGAATTTGGCTATAAGAGGAGGAAGATTAGTAACAAATGTATCATTCCTGAAAGTAATTTACTTAAACCAAAGCCATGGCAGAGCTGTTTAAAGTATGCACTCAGATTAATTTGAAGGACAGACTTAGAACATAATTATCAACCAAGGACAACTGTAAATTTGTAATAATATATCAGAATCATCAACTGACTTTCAAATGAGATCTACAGAACTGAATATCCTGCTCAGATTTAATGAGTTCCAGCTTGTTTCAGGGCTAGATTGGGACTTCACACAGAAAACTGAGTAAGTAGTAGTGCAGGCCAGAGAAGTAATTGTGGCTTCAAAAAAATAAACCAAAGAGCATATGTAGGAGCTCCAAACCCTCCAAATTTTTTTTTGCCATAGCAGCATATGATAAAATATGAGAAGCCATCAACAGAGTTTAAGAGGTTTAAGCTCCCAAGTATCATTGGCTGATAAGAGCCCTGTAGATTGTCAGACATCTCTCTTAGTACTCATAAGATAACAGTGAGGATAAATCCCTGTATTTGCATTATTTAAAGAAACACATTACGATTTCCAAGCAAGTTTATCAAGTACATCTCCTATCCTCCTTCTTCCCAGTCTTGCCCAGTATTACTGACACATGAATGCTGATATATCTACATTTGATGAAGTTTACACACTCCTCTGTTACACAGAAGAGGAAAAAGAATCATCTCCAGATGTCACCCCAGCTCTGTGAGATCAATGAGAAGTTGAACAACTAAGAACACTTGGAACAAAAGACTTAGGCTTGGTTTGTCTTTTTTAAATCAGTGCTCCTACTGTACTTTAAATGCATTACAGTCACGGTTGGCTACAGAAAGTGACCCTCCAAACTGGATCGACAATACTTTTTTCAGTGCTAGAAGCTAAAAAACCAAATCAACTCAATTTGAAGAGTATAGAAGCAACTGCAGCCCTTAGAAGCAATGAAGGGCTTCAGCAGCTCCAGTTGAGCTCACCCCAGGGCAGCTACATCTCCCCGCAACCATGCCAGAAGGCTGCAAGTCCCTGCAGGACCCTGAGGCAGGGGTGGGAGCCATCACCTCCAGACATCTCCCTCTTCTTTACCAGCTCCAAGAGCAGCAGAGACAGCAACCTGGGCATCTGTGCAGGCTTTTTACTTTGCAACAGATAACACTGCTGTCCTTGCACTCACAGAGCATACAACTATGCTAAGGCTTTACAGGTAATAACCCAGCTCCACAGGCTGCAACAGCACTGGAAGTTACTAATTAATTCACCACAGCTGCTCTACCTTCTTCCACAGTGCCTAAATCTGGTGAATGTGTGGGTTGTCAGGCTAAGGAGTGCAGGGCTCTGAGGTATGAGGAGGAACATGCCATTTCCTCAAATTTTCCTCTCCTAAACTCCAGGTACAATTCTTGAAGGAGTCAACACATTAAAAACAAAGTAACCCTTCAGATGCATGCCAAATGCCTATGTACATAAGGCATAGCATGCACAAGAGCAGGGATGGCATAACTGCTGCTGAAGTAATATACATGCTTCAGAGCCCTGGTAGGGCTGCTGCTACATTTAGACATATCCATGCACCTCCGAGTTCCCAGGATAAGCTGCAGCATGGTGGCCTTCCTAGAACCCTCTCAAACACACACAAGAGGCAGGCTCTCTGCCTGAAGACCTTTTCACAGGAAGGGGACTGCCCAGCTGCCAGGACAAGTGCCAACCCCCCAGTTGCTTTAACAGGCTACCCCCAAGAATTTAGATCTTACACATACAGGGTTACAGCTGGTCTCAGAGACACCAGAAAATTGATGCAAGTAACACTTTCGACTTCTAGCAAAAATACATCTGTCTAAACAGCAACAAAATACCAATATCTACTTACCTGCTGCCATTCCTTCAAGACCCTGAGACATTTCTGAAACTAACAACAATCTTCCACAGAATAGAAACCTTTTCCTCCACTACACATATCCAAGCCTTATGTTTGATCACCCAGTAGAAGCCCTACTCTAAACCCCATTTCCTAAATGGAGCCCTTGAAGGGCCTCCTTTAAAATATCACAGCCTCTGTTTCAGCTGACCCACCTGATTAGCATTAATAGGTGATCAAAGTCCCCGCCACATCATCTGTTGCTTAATTACCACCAGCTCAGGCTGGGAAAACAAGTTAGGAGGCCACTTCTTTGCCCAAGCATGCTCTGCCCTAGTATATGATCGTCCAAATGTCATTACCATTACTGTGGACTCTGGGCCAGGTGCAGGAATTTCTTATGCTGCTTGCTGTGGAGTTCAGATCAGCACAGAGGCAAAAGGCAGAGAGAGAAGACAAAGAAGGCCTATGATTAACCCAGGATTTTTAATATGACATGGATACACCCAGTTCATGCTTCCCAGAGCGATTCCCCAGTTGGCCACACCATGTTCTGGACAGACCAGAAGTCTGCTAAGAAGGGTCTCGATACACCCTCCCATTTTAGAAAGTCTTTGCTCTGCTGCAGGTGGACAGAGAGCAGCATAAACCCCTCAGTTTTATAGCTGATCCCCACATCGGTGTCAGGGGCTGGCAGCTTGCTCACTGAGCGCAGAATCGGATGTGGGATGTAGGTGGCAGAGCTGGTCTCTGCCTTATCCCTGCACCACCAGCCTGACCCATGTTCTATGATCAGGACCAGGCAGTCATCACAGAGGAGCATACACTCCACAGCTTCTGGCTGGCTTTGGATGCACCAGATGCAGCTGGTCAGCAGGCTGATCAGCAGTATTTGGCACATGGGCTCCCAAAGCCAAAGAGAAACCACAGTCCAATGCTGGCAATACATCAGTTGTCAGCACTGCAGCGGGAGAGCAAGAGACAGGAATGAATGGAGGCCACTGCGCCACTTAAGTCCGTGCCTGCACACACAATGCCTGCCAGAGGACAGTGATATGGACGAGGAGGCTGGGGCATAAGGGCTTGGGCAGCTTGGCCAAGGACATGAAGTGGCACAGTCAGATACCTGAAGAAGGGCCCAGGATTAGCATGATGGAAGCGATATAAGTTTCCTGTGTTTAAGTGCCCTCTCCCTGTCCCTACATAAAACAGCCCCTGTGGCCATAGCATGCTTTTTCTCAGCTTGTTTTCTCTCATCCTCACTGTAAGACAGGGCCCTGGCTTCCAACATGCAGTAGCTCTGCTCAGCAGGTCCCAAGCCCTGAGTCACCTGCTGCCTTGCAAAACCCTTTGTGCCAGAATGCCACACTCTGCATGTCCCACTGCCGCAGAAGCTGCTGCTGTTAGTGTTATCCCTCACCCAGCGCAAGCAGCAAGCGGCAGTGGGCTCGCAGCAAGCACAAACGAAAACAAAATGGCTGGAGTGGCAGAGCAGGCACCTCTGGGAAGCAGACCCTGTCTTTCATTGGGATGCACAGCCTGGCTACAGCATGGTTTGGAAGCAGCAAAAGACATGCCAGCATCAAAGGGGCACTCAGCAGCCCAGGACAGCTTCTTGCATCCATTATTCTCATTATTCTTTCATTTTTTCCCCTTTATTTCCTTTTCTTTGAGAAACAAACTTCATGACACATTGCACCAAGTACTTTGCTCATCTCATTCACCTCTCAGCCAACAAACCTGTGGTGTTCTGCTGGCACTAAAAAACTGCCTCCCATGAGCCCACATGCATGGCATGTGGCTCCCCACACCCTCTGCAACTTGTCAGAGCAAAACATTGCTCCTCCTTCATCCCAAACACATATACATATACACATACACACACGTATATGCAGAGCAACAGGATATGCTCCTTCTGGCTGTTGGATGCCCTAAGGAGGTGCTGCGGATACCTTCAGAGGACCATCAGTCCAGCAGGCCAGGCAGGAGCCAAGTCACTCCTTATATGATTTGATGTCTCTCAGATCTCCCCTGTCTAAGGTGCCTTCACATCTGCTTAATAGAAATGCATCCCACAAACTGGCCCTCTTTCTGTTATTTCACTGTTATGCACAATAGTCCTATTTTAGTTGTGCTACAGAGCTCTTCTGTGCCCAAAATCTACCTGCAGGTTCTCCTCTAGGTGCACAATAGCAACCTGTTTTACGTGGCAACAGCTAAGGAGGGAGAGTCTGGGGAGGGAGGTTGCTGTCTCCTCTGTAGCATCATTTTGGATGCTGGGGTCCTTCCCTGCAGAGGATGGATGTGGCACTATTGCACGTTGGACTACACAGGGAACATGGATCATCCATTAATGGCAGAGAAGGGAACTACTTGTCATGGGACACTGTGGACAGTGGGGGTTTCATGGGTTCAAAAGGCAACCAGGTAAATTCATAGCAAAGACATGCATGCAGGACTAATGGCTGTGATGACTTTGATCCTTTGATCTTTTGATCCTCAGGCACTCCCTGAGGACACAAATTGCTGGGATCGGATGAAAGCCATGCACAAGTGACATTTTCTGCTTGCCAAGTCCTCCTGCTGCTGTCCATGCTATCCATGCAGAGACTGGACACTGAGCTGGGTGGACCACTGCTCCCAGTGAGGAAGAAGGGAGTGGGCCCAGCATTTTCCCAGTCTGTTCTTGTTCCAGACAGGTGCCTTATCCCCTGGGGTCCCAGGAAGCAGGGGAGATTCACAATCCTGTGAGAGAACCAGTCCTGCCAGCATGAGACAGGGAGAGCATGCCCCTGCACACGTGTTGCTGCTGCACCATGTCACTGGCTCCCCTGGGACAGGCAGGGATGTTGCACTGGGATCCTGCTGCCTGCTGCCAGGAGGATAATGTGGATGTGTAACACTAATGACTGGCCAGGGCAATTTATCAATGCCCTTTTGTGGCAGCTGTGAAGACAAAAGAGACTCAAGGCATTAGATCACGAAATCTAGGGCCTGACCCAAACTTTGAAATAAAGCTTCATCTGAGGGAGAAAGCAAGAGAATGACAGAACCATGCGTGTGCACATGTGTGTGTGATCCAGGCAACCTCTCTTTGTTTCAGTCCACTGCTCTCACAGGGCATCTCACTGCCCTGCAGGATTAGGCACATTTGGGGGCTTCAGGATTCTCACCAGCCATTGGGATGTTTTATGAAGCAGAGTCAGCCAAATCCAAGACACAGCCCAGATCTGCTGGCACAGTACCTCCCCTGCTGACACAGGGGCTGGCAAGCAGAGAGTCTGGAAATGGAAAGGACCATGGAGAATAGACCTGTCAGATAGCTTTCTCTTGAGTCACTGCTGAGCACATTTTACACTGCAGCACTTGGAAAGAGCCCATGTGGCATGTACAGGCTATGCTAGAGATGTATAGCACAGTTTTCTGGCCTGGCAGAAGTCACAGTGCCAATGTTTCGCCATATCTGTATATTTAAGTTTGGCTAGTAATTGACTTGCTTGTCCCACTTCTGAAGGGGATCCTCCGACAAGTCATTTGCAGTAACCCTGGAAGGCAGGAAATGGCATATTCCCACACTGGAGACTGGCCATGACATCACACCAACAACAGATAGGAAACACTCCCCACAGCTGCCCCAGCAGCTCCACCCCACCAGCACACACAGACCAGCCCACGCAGTGCTCATCCGGACAACAAGGAGCCTCCCAGTCGCACACTCACCACAGCCTGGACCAAAGGGACTTGGCTGCATTTCATACAGGTGTGCAACTCCTACACTGTGGAGGAAAGCGAATTGTGGGCTGGATGGCCCAAGAACATCAGCAGCATGAGCAAAGGCTCCCAAGTCCCCAGGGGAAAAGGCACAGAGGTAGCAAGCACCATTTATCATTCAACTTGTGCTGAAAGACGCTGTATCCTCCCTGAGGAGAAGGAGCAGAGGCAGCACAAGGCAAATCAGGGAAGAGGTCTACAAGGGTGATGGAAATAGCCTGAAGAGACTTTCAATTGTGAGGTTATTGCTCTGAATCTGGCCCAGTCGTCACTTATACAACACCTATTTCATGGCCATGAGTTGATCGTTCGGCTTCTTAGGTAGCAGCTGTTCACATCATTAAAAATACCACTGGCAACCCTGGCCATCTTATCAGAGACACTGAGGATTTAATTGGAAAGGACACCATAAATATTCTCCTTCTGTCAGTCTAGATGATCCACCTCAACCAGGCCTAAGGCATATTGTTGGAAAAGCTGCTGCTACCCTGCTCCAGATCCAGTGAGTTTAGTCACCAGAGTGATGAGAGCAATGCATCGGTGATCGGTTTCTGGGAAATATTTGTTTAAATGGTAAAGAATCCCTAGAAAGCAATGAGCAAACAGCTGCTGAACTGCTAGCAGCTTGATTTATCTCACTATTTAGAAAACTGTGCATTTAAGAAAAAAATAGTAGATTAGAGCTGGTATGTGTACACATTGGAAGTGAGGGCTTCCAGCTGCAAATTCTTGCTACAGAGGAGGACACAGCTAGTGCTTTTTGTTATAATTATGCAGGACGGTTTTTCTGCAGCCCCTTTCCTCGCAATACGGGAAAGCTACTCCTCAAGAGAGACTTGCTCTGGCAACGGTGGGAGTTAATATGTTTTTTCACTAGAGATGCGCATGAAGTAAGATTCAGACTATATCGCCGTATCTTCAGTGGTGTCTCTCATTTCTATCTGATGTTTCAGCTCTGGGGCAAGCCTTTGCTTTTGGAAGAGAAACTGAAAATAAACATTTGGGGGGGTAGTTGTGTAAGCAATTTCTAGGGTTCATCTCTCCTCTCCCCCTGTCTACCAGACAGAAATCATCACATTAATCCCTGTGATATTGTAACGGCAAATCACCTCTGAGTCCTGGGAAAGTGTCTAGTAAGGAAGTAGCTAGGATTTTACTTCCGAGAACGAATCTATAGATCATTTTGCATGCTTTATAGCCATAAGTGAGCCTGGACCTAATAGGCACTCAGTGCTTGCAACTGCATAAGTTCACCTGTTAGAATCTGACCATAAATACCACAGCTATACCAGAAATTTTGCTCTACCAGAAGCTGTTCATCTTTACCCAAAATTTCAGAAAAAGTCATCCTGCAGTTCTGTCCTACTTCCATCCAATTTCATTACTTATTTCCTATATAGGTTTATTTCAATTATATATATATTATAATGAAGGATATGTATATAGTCTATCTATATTATACCATGTATATATTTAGTATCCATATTTAACCATGACAAGTGCAAGGTCCTACACCTGGGTCAGAGCAATCCCAGGCACAGCTACAGGTTGGGCAGAGAAGAGATTCAGAGCAGCCCTGAGGAGAAGGACTTGGGGGTGTTGGTCGATGAGAAAATGAATATGAGCTGGCAGTGTGCGCTTGCAGCCCACAAAGCCAACTGTATCCTGGGCTGCGTCAAAAGGAGCGTGACCAGCAGGTCAAGGGAGGTGATCCTGCCCCTCTACTCTGCTCTCAGGAGACCTCACTTGGAGTATTGTGTGCAGTTCTGGTGTCCTCAACATAAAAAGGGCATGGAACTGTTGGAACAAGTCCAGAGGAGGGCCAGGAGGATGATCAGGGGACTGGAGCACCTCCTGTATGAAGATAGGCTGAGAAAGTTGGGACTGTTCAGCCTGGAGAAGAGAGCCTTCCAGTATCTGAAGGGGGCCTATAGGGATGCTGGGGAGGGACTCTTCATGAGGAACTGTAGTGATAGGACAAGGGGTAACAGGTTCAAACTTAAATAGAGGAAGTTTAGACTGGATATGAGGAAGAAATTCTTCACTGTAAGTGTGGTGAGGCACTGGAATGGGTTGCCCAGGGAAGTTGTGAATGCTCCATCCCTGGCGGTGTTCAAGGCTGGGCTGGACAGAGCCTTGGGTGGCATGGTTTAGTGGGAGGTGTCCCTGCCCCTGGCAGGGGGGTTGGAACTAGATGATCTTAAGGTCCTTTCCAACCCTAACTATTCTATGATTCACATACTATATGCAATTGTTGGTTTGCTAGGAAATATATCATATAAATACACTACATTCCTTTGCTGCTTCAGTCGTGAGTACACTGAACTGCAGCTGTAGAAATAAGAGGAATAAAAGTCCATTTTATGATGTGTCATCACTTATTTTTCCCATTTACCCACTAACTCAGAGTGTCAAAAGGCTCTATGGCATTCTCAGCTGTTAGTGTGAATTCACAAGGTTCCTGCTGTATACGCTTGTTCTTGCCTTGAAAGATCAGATATGTAGTGGTCAAGGGTGTGAGCAAGAGGGCTGGGAGTTTTCACTCTACAAAAGTAGCCCATAGTGCTTAGCACTACGTCTGAGCCCAGAGCATGCCTTAGATATCAGTGGAAACAATGCAGGACCAACACATCCATCCTTACTTAGGATGCTCTATCTGCTCGTAGTTTCTCCAGCCACCTAGGCTCCCACACCGGGTCACCCACCTCCTCCACCAGCATCCATCACCCCATGACACCCCCCTGCTCCCCACTTGTACTGGGCTGTAAAGTATCTCCTGGGGCACCAGCACTACCAAAATCCCTTCCCTGCAAGTCCTGAAGTTGGACAGGGACTGGGCAGCAGTGCTCCTATCACACAGCATGGGCAAGCGCCATGCTGGGTGTCACATGCAGACCAGGGCCATGGCAGAAAGCTTCCCTCTCTGCTAAATTTGCACCTGCAGCCTAAGGCGCAACCTGCATCACATGTGTTTATGGTTGTTCTGCACAGCAACAGTGGAAAAGGATGTTTCTGGATATTGCTTCTGACTTAGACAAATCACTTCAGCTACAGAGGCTGTCTTAGGGCTGCATTCGCCTACGTGTGATGTGCACATGGAAACAAGTTGAGCCTAGGTATATGCTTTGAATATGTTCCCATGCCACAGGGACAAGCTCCAAAGGCTTCTTCAGAGACCATTTGTCCCCAACACTGAGTTGAGGCTAGTTATGAACTCTCCGGCCCAATCTTATCAATATGTTCTACCTCAGGGCAATTAATGGGCATGGTGCATCTTAAGGCAAGAAAACAGCAATGAAAAGGCTTTAGTCTTGCTAAAATAAGCCAGGCAAGGCCAATACCATTTCTGTAAAGGAGGAACGCATGCCCTTGTGGTTGATACAAGCCACTGAGACAAGCACTCTTAGGGAAATGACAACTTTGTGACAATTCCTATTTTTCTGGGTTCTTAAGTTTTCTTTTTCTTTCAGTCATATCTTGCCTTTCCATATGAAGAAGTACTGAGCTGAGCAGAGCCCAGCAGTAATTAACACACAGCATCATGCTCTGCTTTTGAGAAGGTGAGGAAATGTGCTGGTTCTTATGCAGAGACCACATTGATGAACCAAGAGTCACACTAATGAAGATAGGAAGGATGATGAACTCAGGCTCAGGAAAGTGAATGAAAGCATCAGGCTGAAACACAGCAGCAATTTTATTCTAGCAGCTACCTTCTGAAACTGAAATTGGGATTAAAAACATGTTTATAATGAATGACATCGCCCCTGCAGCCCAGCAGCATTCATGTGGAAAGCAGATAGCAGGGCAGGATTAGGACTGAGATAAAGAGGTGCAATGGGTGGTGAAGCCCCATAGATCTTGCTCAGGGCACACCCCCTCAAGAAAGGGCAGAGGCATCATGTCCCAGGTGGAGAGCTCTCCCCAAGGCAGCTTATCATCCATAAAACATAAAAAAGAGTAAAAACAAGGGCAGTGATTTGTGCATTCACCTATTCATTCTGGCCAGCAATATCTTAGGGCAGTAACCAGCAATCCTGGCCATAAAATATGAGCAGACCTAGAAGGGAACTTTTTCCCTTTCTGCTTTTTTCTCGGCTGAGCCACCTACTCAGAGAAATCACTTATCCCCGCCCCAGCTCCCCTGCTCCAGCAAGCGACAGAGCTGGCAGTTCTGCAGGTATTAAAGTCCTGATCTTGCTCTCAGCAAAGTCAAAGGCAAAATTCCCATTGTATAAAAGATCACAACTAATTTCCTGCAAGCTCAGTGAAGTTGTTTGAGCCTGCTTCCCAAAACAAGCCAATGCATTTTTAAAACCACAGCTGGGGGTTTACTGCATTATAACATGACCCCTGAGAGGGTAGAAATTGCTGCAAGGTGAGTCCTCCTAGCTATTGTTTCAGGCTGCTGACTCAGGCAGACAGGGCTGCCTTATTTCACATCTGAAAGGACTTTTTTATTTATTTTGGGACCACACAGGCTAGAAATGGCTCAGGGTTGTTGGTTTGTGGGTGGAATGGGGGGCTGGGAGCTTTCCTTCATCAACACAAACTGTGAGGGAACTCAGGGTTTGCAAGAAGCTGCTTTCTGGTGCTCCAGAACATTGGGAGAACAGCAGGGCTCTTGCCAGTGCTCTCTGTGGGTACCAGTGCTGGAAACTGGGGTACCAGGGCTGCGGGTGCAGCTGGCAGAGCACCCCTGGGGCAGCCGGGTGGTGGGAGTGACCTTCTGGAGAAGGTGGGAACAAGATCAGAGGGTGCTGTGCTGGAAAACTCTGGGGACAGCCAAGCTCAGAGGAAGACAGGGCTGGAGTAGGTGTAATGGGGTTCCTGTGAGCTACTAGTAAATGCCAAAGAGGAAGGGAGTTGAGCTGGGATGCTGAGTAAGGACTCCCCTGTCCCACAGAGGGTGAAGGAAGGCCTCTGATGATGCACCCCTGGTCGGCACAGGGATAGAAAACCAGCTGCTGCTGTGGTTAAAACCATGGTGTGCCACTGGCACAGCCTGCTCCATCCTGTCTCCAGCACACAGACCGTGAGCAACTCCTACTGAAGCTGTGACTGGTCATCCTATCCCAGACATGACTGTGAATGTTGCTGAGGAGGCTGTTGTCTGGGTCTGTTTGACCAGTCTGAATTAGTCCTCACTTAAATACATGCAGAAATAAAATGAGCCTATCGCTTTTCTATCAGCAATTTATGGAACATTAGAGTCTGAATTGGCAAAAGTCCCACTTTGCTGAGAGCAAGATCAGGCGCTCGCACAGCACTTCATGTACAATTACTTTTAACTCAGCTCAGTTACCAGTGAACTATAATATCTGTGAGAATTTTTAAATGGATCATTTTGTCAGGTTTTCTCCTTACACTTTGCTCTGCCTTAGACACTTGTCACCAATTTTATTTAATTAGCACCACAATTGTATTAACACTACATTTTTTTAAATTTAATTATGCTTCTGCAGTACCCCAGCTTGTTTCGTGCAATTAGCGCTCGACTTTCATACAAATTAATCTCCCCGGAGAACCGCATCGAAAATAGAGAAAAATAAGAGACCTCATTTAATGGAAATAACAACATCGACTGACTATATATGTATATAGCCCTCACATGTTGCCAAACATGCGATTCGAGGTTTGTGCCTCCCAAACGCATGAAATGATCAATCAGTTTCCTCAGGAGTGAATTCAGTGATTTTATTTTGTCACGGCCTTTCTGTCCTGGACGTAGCACAAAGAGTTAACTCTGTCTTCTGCTCTATCAGGCAATTTAATCTAAAGAGGACAGGAGGAAGACTGGTTCCTGTATCTTATAAACATTTGCTTTATCAGGGAATGCACGAGTGCCTCTAACAGCCCTTTCTCACTTTTAACTGCAGCCACAGAGACTTTGAGGCTGATTTAGGGTATTTAAAGCGACTGACTACTCAGACTCTGTGATGCTTTCTCATTGCTGAGGTTTGTTTAGTGTTTTGACTGCCCTTCACATAAACAGTGATGAACCTGAACCACTAACTCACCAGCTTGCTTATATGGCAAACAGCAAAACACAGCTAATTCCTGTGGAGGAAGAAGCCAAGCAGACTGACTTTTCCCGTTGTCCTTCTTTGTGCCTTGGCATCAGAAGCAAGCAAGAAGCATGGCCCAGGACAGAATGTTTTTCCCTGTTACTTGCTTCCAATTTTTTTTGTACTGTCTTTTATATCAATTTGCCATCACCTGCAGAAATGTCTGTGGAAAGCTTATGTGGGAGCACAGAATGAAGAGGCATGCAGTCAAGTGGCTGGTTGGTATAATTTGTCTGGTATTACAGGTAAGGGACATAGCAGGGTACACAGGGGCAGTCTGCAATGCCAATGTAATTAAATGAAAAGACAGTGACCGTGATGGCATGGTGACCAGCTGGTAGGTCCCATTCAGCACAGTATAAAAGCTACTTCTGAGTTCTATGAAAAAATCAGAGAAACCAGACCGAGGGTGGACACTTGAGACCATCACCAAAACCACCACTAAAACCAGGACTTGGGGCATTTTGCTTGTTTCCCCTAGCTGGGTTCACAGAAGCTGACACCCTTGCTACTGCCCTCAGAGACGATCCAGCAGCAAACCTCTCCAGCCACCCCAAATGTGGCAGGGTGGCAGAGTCATATCATCTTCAGGCACCCCTCTCAGAGACACCGACTCCTGGTGCAACTGCAGCTGCACAGTTTATTGAACGATGAATTGAGAGGCTGCAGAGCAATCCAAGCAGGCTTGGCTAAAAGCCATGTGGAGAAAAAGAGATGGAGGAATTTGTGCCTGAAGTGTGCTCACTCATCTCGGCCCTAAAGCCACAGTGCTTTTCTGCCAGCCTTCAGACAGATGAGTCTGAGGAATCCCATATTGGCTAACTATAAGAGGCTTATCCTGCAGAATGTTGTCTGTGTCACAGAGGAAATAACTGTAGAGAAGGAGAATTTGGGCAGTTCAGATATTATCCCAATCCCTTTTTGTCCTTTGGAATGGTACTAGAAATTTTGCACAAAGATACATTTACCATTTGATCAGAAATACTACAAGAATACGCTTACTGTGATGGCTTCTCCTGCTTGCTCAAACTGTGATGAAGAACAGATACACTGACGAAAAAGGCACAAATGGAATGCTGGCAAAAAAGTGAGGAAGAGTCAATCAGCCACACAGAACTGAAAACAGATCAAAGACAGTATCAGTGAATAACAGGAGTACATCAGGGGTTTTTGGTTTTCTAAAGCTTCTTCTCAACCAGCTGAAAGTGAAATGTGATGTACTGCAACCTTCTGGTATGTCTCAGAGCAAAAGAAAGTCTTGCTTAATATATATCAGCAAAATACAGGCTCAGTATTTCTTTTCATACCTGACTTCTTGAAACTTTACCCTTTAGCCAGTCAAACAGGCCATTTTGAGCATCTGACAACCTTACCCTAGCCAAGTCAAATTAACTATCAAAGAAATAAAAGCCTAGCACTTGCCTGATGTTTTCATGTTCTGGGATAGTTGAACATTAAAACAATACCAGAATGACACCTGGCTTCGTCCCGTTGCCACCAACCTGTATTTTGTTGGTTTGGCATCTTTCAGTTTTAGCTATATAAGACAGAAGGAAATTCGGCATCCCCTAGTTTATATAGTGACAGAGGAGCTTAATAAGGTTGAAATATTCAGATTGTTGTGGAAAAGCAACAAAAAGTTCAGAAAATGTCTTCCCCACCATCCCTAGATACTCTCTGAAGGACACAGGAGCTGCGAACAGCTTGGAAAGAGCAAGCCATGAGCTGCATCAGCACAGTCCTTGTGTGGATGAGTCGTGAGCCCTCCGGCACAGACCTTGTATGGGAGTTGCTTTGTGCTTGCGGTGGAGCCAGAGGGGCTGTTTGCTGCCCACCTTGGGTAGACAAACTGTATTTCTGAGCTGCTCCAGTGGGCTGCAGAAGCAGGACACATCCTCATGTGGGAAATCAAGCTTTACAGCCACTTTTTGCCTTTGCTCTCCTCACAGGCTATGCTAGGTTTGACCTCAAATCGGTCTGCAGCCCTGTCTCTGTGATGGACCATATCTAATACAGGCAGCTTATCCCTCTGTTTTTCAGTCCTCTCCCACCCTGCAGCAGGGTTGCTGCGTGTGTGCTAAAATGGGTTGTGCAGGGGTTTTCCTGCTCCAGGCAAGGTGTAGATAAAGAACATTTTCTGTAGCCATTATGAAATGTTTGCCCCTGCAACAGTGCTATCTTTCTAAAGGTTGCTATCTGGTATGTTTGAGTTCACTAGAGTGGTCCAGTGAAGGACAAAATACCTACATGATACCTCAGGTAGGCTAGAGCCAGCACTCTCAGGCACACTCAGAGGTTCCCTGGGCAGTCACTCTCCATCTTCCCCTATTTACACCCTGAGGGCCATCACTGCCCTCCCTTAGGGTGCCAGGCAACACTCCATCCCTCTTCTCCCCTCACCAAGCCAAGGACATATTATCCCTGCATTTGGGGCAGCTGTGATTCCCAGCCATTCCCATGGGCACCATGAGCACAAAAGGCTGCAGCTAAGTGTCACGGTTTAACTGTAATTATTCCCGGGAGACAATCCATAAGGGCCTTGTCTATCTCGGGCATCTGCCTCAGCTGCAGCCAGCAATAATCTCACCAGTAGCAGAGGTCTTCCAGTGCAAACAGCACAGGCACAGCCACGCCAAAACACCATTCACACCTCCATGGTTCATCCCGTGGGGACAAGCTGTCCGGTGACAGCCTTTTGGCAATCCCTTATCAGGGGCCTGGTGTTATACAGGTGAAGCCGTTAGCATTGCCAGCATCAGTGCCTGTGTAACACAGCCCTTCTTCCCCACTGGCAGTTGTTTGCTCTTCTGATTGCTCAGATGCAAAGCACTGGTGGGCTTCAAATGCAAAGCACATGAGGACTTCAGATGCAAAGGACATGGGGGCTTCTGCCAGCCTCATAGGACCGGCATTCCAAGGCTCAGCCGCACCCTGGGTGATACCTCCAGCTAAAGGGTTTCTCGTTAGCACATTAAAGCACCGCCAGAGGAAAAACTCCTTGTTAGCTCTTCCTGTACAGAGCAGTTAATCACTTCAGCAGCAGACCAAGTTACTTTGGAGATTAATGACACAGTCGTTCAGCTTTGTCCTTTCTATTTGTTAACTAGTTCATTCTGCAAATAATAAATACGGAGGGGAAAGAAAAACAACGATCCTATTCTCCAGAACACCACTGTGAGGAGACAGGATTAGAATGACATCAAGTGGCTTTCAGCGTGACTTTGTGCCGTGTCAGGGTAGACATTCATACAGCAATACAATTATTCAGTCAATCCCACTCCCTGCGAAGTCAATGGATACTGTGCCAGGGACTTCAAAGGAAGAAGGACCATGCCCTCCTGCGCATTTTAGGGCTCTAACAGAGGCGGCTAAAAGCAGTTTTTAAACAAAGTAATCCCATTTATTTATCAGAGAAGCATGCAGAAACACTAGACTTGCTAGCTGCTAAGGGAATTCTCTTCCTTTTTTTCCACTTAATTGTGTTCCTAAGCAGAACAAGAATGAAAACTAAAATCTTTTTTTAATCTCCTGACAAATTGAAATTCCTAAACTGCAAAGCTCAGTTTGAATCAATGAAAAACTTGTTTTCCAGTAACATCAAAACATGGGGGGTTGGTTTGGATATCTGCTTCATGAGAGATTATGCTTTGTCATAGAGCATGCAAAATAAGTATTTGAGTGATGTTGCAGTTAAATGAAACACCAGAACAGTCCCATCTGTCATGGTCTGCAAGGAATATCTGGACCACACTGCAAACTTTTCAGTGGTTTTTAGGGTTTGTTTTGTAAATGAAATCCATAATGTATTAATTTTTTAGTGTCTGATAGAGAAAAACTGATGGTTTTGAGTAATTCTAGCCATCATCTACTAACTCACAGCTTGCATTAAGGGAACATTTATAAAGAGTCAATAAATGACCAACAGATACTACAAACTTGCTACAAACATGCATATTATATATTATAAAAACCCATAAGCATACAAATGTTACAGAAATTGAGAGAAGCTCATTGCCCTCCTGTCCTCTACAGTAACTGATTAACCATATACTAAATAATCAATCCTGTATTAACCATGGGTCCAGCTTATTCTATTGTAAAGCCTACCCTGCATGTAAAGATTGACCATTTATGTGAAAGCTACTTCGCAGCAGCACCCAGGGTGATATTTCAGCTGTGGAGGTCAGCCTCCACAAAGGCTTTGCCTCCGTCCAGGGCAAAGTGCCCCAGGTGAGACACAGAAGGCAGTGCAGGAGGTGTTTATACCCCTGCTCACTTCAGGGTGGGCATGACACTAGAGATGACAAGATGCAAATGGGAACAAGGGGGAGATTTATGCACCTCCAGGTCATGAGGATGGTAGTTCTCATACTGTCCAACTTAATGTACTGTTTAAAGGCTAGAGCAGGGAAAGCAAGTAATCTGTCATGGTGAATTGTATTTTGTATCATTTGTAAAGTCCTGTCAGCAAAACTGTCCCCTATCAGCAGTGCCCTGAGTTAACCCCATCCCATGTGGGTTCCCGTTTTCAAAGCATGGATGCTCTTCACACACATCAGGTGATGAAGCGGCGCTGCCCAGCCGTGCACAGGGTGGCTGTTAGCAATCCTACCCTCTGCTACAGCGGCTGCTGCTCTAGATTCATCTGTGAGATGCAGAGCTCTGATGACAACCTGGGACGCAGAAATTTATGTACTTCTAATACAAACAGCCAGCTCCTCTCAATCCCCTTTTCAGATATTCCTCTCACAAAAATGGAAACAAAAGATGATCGCAAAGCCCAGGAGAGGCCGTTGGGGCTTGGCTGTTCAGAACAGCCATTTCCTACCCAGCGAGAAAATGACATCCAGAGAGGGAGGGAGACAGAGATAACCCACAGCACAATTTACTGCCCCAAAACAGTCTCCTCAACTAAAGGCACAACTGTAATCATTGGTGAGAAAAAGCACTCCCCACTAACACGTGAGTGATTTACAGCACCGCTCCTTTCCCAGCGCAAGGGCTCTCAGCAGTCAGAAATGCCAGGCACGTCAGCTCAGGGCTGCAGCACATGGGACCGCATGCAGGGTGGAGGGGTGTTTCACAGAAAGAGGGGTGGTTTCTCCTCCATTAGCCTGATGCTGTGCAGCTACAACATTTCAAAATGCATCCCTTTAAAACACAACTGCAGGTATGATAACGGCAATGAACAGTGCACTGGAATAGCTTTAGCAGCTGAGATATCCCAGTTAATGTTACTGATTTACAGAAATCTGAAGAAGCTTAATACATTAGCTCCGTTTCCTTGGTTGAGCAAAATCAGCTCTAAATCTTTCTTCCTTAGGAGAGGTAAATGGAAAGTATAGGTGGTATATATTAGAGAAGCTCAGATTTTACCAAAATCAGTTTAAATTAACACTAACATTTTCACCACAAATATTTGCTATCTCTTTTAAAATGGGGCATATATCAATTTAAATTGAACTCTCCTAGAGCTTTGCTTCAGCTATTACAGAATAAACTAGTTAAATAGACTGCTACCTTTTCTAACGATCGCTAACATTATCATTACTTCTAAACTGAACAAGACATGCCAGGCACAGGGTTCGATCTGCTGCTGAAGATGTGAGATGTCTAAAGTCATCTTTCAAATTTAAATACCAAAGGCATAAAGGTGGGTATCTCAAGAAGGGATTACAACACATGCAAAGTTGAAAAAAGAGCTCAGGAAGAATGATCTTTGCTGTGAAGAAACACTCCTACAGTTTTAAAAGGTAGTGGGTAAATTTGGCATCAATGCTCTTGTGTGCAAGGCTATACATTTCAGCAGAGCTGTGATAGCTCATACAGTGTCTGAATTTTGATCTACAAAATGGCCCAGTGCCATCACATTTATTGTATGAAATAGTCTTCTCTTCCCATAGCCTACCTGTTGGCGTCCTTGGAGAAGCTACCTTGTATGTCATCATGTCCCTGCATGTCTTTTCTGGGCCCTAGTGCTATCTCTGGACCTATATAAGCAAACCTGTAAGAGCTGGGTCTGCGGCAGCATAGGTGTTTCCCTGTGCCCCTCTAGCTGCAGTATTCAGACTGCAAGATCCTTGGGCCAGTTCCTGTGTCTCTAAAGCACAAGATAATTCCCAGGAGCTAAAAAACTGTATCCCCTCACCCAAAGGTCATGACTGTATGGATTTGTACATTACAAATCCAAATAAATCTATTATCCCTGAAATACCTCTTTTGCTTGCAAGTGTTTGAAAGCAGCATGTGCATGGGATAAATAATGCCTACATAGGACTTCAACGATAAAACTAATCACCCTATATGCTTCTCATAGGGCACTACCATGAACTGCTAGATTTTTCCATGACACTTCACAGGCAGGTATTGTTACTTTTTGCAAAGTCAACATGGCTCAAGTCAGTAAAAGCAAGCTCACTATTCATAGGATTGCAAGCTTCATTAGGGACTGTAGTGATACGACAAGGGGTAAGAGGTTCAAACTTAAATAGAGGAAGTTTAGATTGAATATAAGGAAGAAATTCTTTACTGTAAGGGCAGTGAAGCACTGGAGTGGGTTGCCCAGGGAAGTTGTGAATGCTCCATCCCTGATGATGCTCAAGGCCAGCTTGGACATAGCCTTGGGCGACATGGTTTAGTGGGAGGTGTCCCTGCCCCTGGCAGGGGGGTTGGAACTAGATGATCTTAAGGACCTTTCCAACCCTAACTGTTCTATTATTCTGTGATTCTAAGCTTCATTTCATCTAACAGGATCACTAACACAGTGAGGAAAAACTTGCACAGAACTAAACAGGAAATAAAAGGCAAGGTGGAGCTCCATTTCTTAATTCTCAGTAGCGCATGTGTAAGTCTCCATACATTCTCCACAAAAGGCCTGCCATATGCCAACTAACCCACACTCTGGCTAATTCTCTAACTTTTATTTTGCTTCAAAATTATTCCCATTTTATTACAGAAAGGGAAACTAAGGTTTGGAAAGACAAAGAAAGGGAAAAAGAGCCTTGTCCAAGCTTCAATATTGCACTGCAAAGAATAGATGGCACATTTCCATTCCTAGCAGACACAACGCTTAGAAAACTTACCTACATGAACTATTTCAGAATTTAAACAACCAGCCATTATTGTTATCATTAGTATGGAAACTATTTTACTATCATAGGTAAGTAACAGCATTAACCCTGAGTGCAACATCAAGAGGCAGCAAGAGAAATTTGCTAAGAGTGTCCAATGAGTTGAGCCACATCTCCATACCAGACCAGAGATTCTGGCCCAGTATTTCCCATTCAGTTCTCTAGATATTCCTGCACAAATACAGTCATGTGTCCTTCACCCTAAAAGTATTTTTCTTCTATTGATTGATTTATCATTCACCTTTCTTCAGGCAAACATCAGGTGGTTGGGTAATTTCCAGTTCCTTTTAGAAACAGGTAATCATCCCTGTCAATAGAGCAGAGGTGGCTCAATAAAAGATGCAACAAAAGGCATTAATTGGGTCCTGAATGAATGAATGGTTTGCTAGATCCTAATAAATCATCTGCTACTTCTGCAAGTATATCATGTGAAAAGCTTCAAAGATGCCTAGAGGGTCAGATTCCCTCATCAGTGACAAAGACCACAGAGAAAACTACTTAGAGTTTAAGGTCTGTGAAGTACAGGAGGAAATGGCAAGCTATGGTCAGCTGTATTCAAAACTTGGAAGAGCTCAGGCACATGCCTGCTGTGTGGGAGCTCCAGGCTGCTTGGGAAGTAAAGGAAGAAGACAACTATACGGGGTGACAAGTCTCCATGAAGACCCTGACTCTCTCCATCATGGGGAAACACCACAAGAATGCAGGAGCCAAATGCCAAAGTGAGTGTGCACTGGCTAGAGGTTAATTGCAGTCATCAGAGTTGAGTGGTTACACGGACATGCTCATTTAAAATTAACGAGGCAGTTATTAGCTTCTATAGCACTTCAGAGAAGAGGCTGCATAAAAGGACAGAAGGTCCTCAAAAGCAAAAGAAACAAATCAAAACATTATTATGCCTTCTGAATGAGATCAGGTAAAGCAGGAAGGAACAAATATCTGACCAGGAACAAGAAACTTCACTGAAGGTCTCAAAGGACTCCAGAAAAAAGTGCTGACCAGAGCCCACTGACATATAAAATACGTGCAAGTCAAGACACCCAGACTGTTCTTTTACAGAACATTTAGTGCTTCTTAGGACCCTCCCAAGAGGAAATTAGAAAAAATAGACAAAAATCTGCTGTTACAGCTCCTTAAAAATTATCCCTCGCACAATGTAAGCTGACTATGGCAGATGGACATCATTGTAAGCACACTGATCTCCCATGTAGCCAGGATAACGAAGGCTTCTTGGTGTTACTCATTGAAGAAACAGTAGTTTCTCTTTTGCTCCTCACCAGTAAATTGAAGCTTGCTGTTAGCAAGATGATGGGTGACTTGCTAGGGGGTTAACCGGTGGGTGTTTCATCCCGCTGTGCTGTGCAGGAGAGTGATGCTCACATGTTTATACAAATGAAAGCTTCACTGCCTTGGACTGCTGCCGACAATGAGAAAGGTATTTCCATGCAACCTTTCAGACTAGCTGTCCTTTAATGTTTTTATTCTGTTCAATTACTTAAATCTAGTCTGTGATTTCATGTTCCTGGAGGTACTGTAAAACTATAAAATAAAAAGACAGGACCTATCTCAAGGAGTTTACAGCTTAAATACAAGTCAAAAAGAGAACAGATAAACAGGCAAAGTAGGGAGCACAGCTGAGATTAACCAGGGATAATATACAGAGGAGGAAGAGGTGGGGATAAAAGACTCAGCCCAGTAAAAGCCATACAAAAGTTGGAGGAAGATAAGAAGGTTCTCCAAAGGACGTGCTGAAGGAGATTAAAGAGGTAGGAGGAGAAGCAGGAAACGATAGCACCATGGAAGCCAAAGCAGAAGAAGTTTTCCAGAGGAGCAGCCCCAACTGCCTCAATGGGGGCACATTTTTCAGTGAAAATTCAGGAGTATCCATTGCTTCAAATCATTGAGGGAAACATGTTATTGGTTTTGGGGTTTGGTTTAGTTTCCCTTTAACAGGGATAGAGCTTGAGAGATTCCCTAGAGCATGCTCTCTTTATAATCCTTTTGGGATTAAATAACTCCAGACACATTTCCCTGAGGGCTGGATCCCCTTTCAGTTTGGCAGGGTGGATAGGCAGCTGCAACCTCTCCCTGCAGAGGGGGAGGATGTTAACTATCTCCCTGCCACAGGTTGCATGGCATACCTGACATCTGGGAACAACCTGGCTTTTACCCTCTATGACACAGAGTGGCAGAGGGGTGCGCTGCCATCTTTTGAGGAGGACAGGGCTCCAGAGGACTTTGGTACATCCAGGCATGTGGCAGGAGAGTGAATGGCTGACCCTGCCTGGTTTCCAAATGCCAAGCTGAACACTGCAGCCTGCAGTCATGCTGCACAACAGAGGGTCAAGGAGAGGAGAGTGGTACTGGCTAAAACAGAAAACTAAAACCTTTGTGTAGGCAAACACTTCCTTCTGTAGTACACATATTCATACATTCAGAACATCTACTATACTTAACCACTGGAAAATTAGGCTTGTTTTCCTAGTATGTGGAAGAGAAAAGAGGAATCTCCTCTCCTGCCCCAATAAGACATTAGAACATAAAGCCGTATCATCTCATCAGATATGGAAGCTTACCAATTTACCCCAAATTGCAAGTGTCCTGTTTGGGATGCTCTGCTGCATGGCACAAGTGAAGTCCATTCCCATGGATTTCACAGTGTAACTTGTTATGGGTCGATGTGTAGGAAGTGACTTGAAACCTGAACTTCCCTGGTTCAGAGATCATCAGAATTGTTTCCTGATTAAAAAAAAAACCCTACTACTTGACTCGGTGAGAAGAGAACCAGAAACCAGCCTAACCCAAGTAAGAACCTCCTCTGTATTTTTTTAGTCTTTTTACTGGCAGCTTTGGTTTACCCCTCCTTTCAAGAAGCTCCATGTTACAGCATGTCCACCTACTTGGTTTCAGTATTAGGTCTGTAGCTGACAATGAACCTGTCCAATATCTGCTAGGAGAAGGCAAACGTGACAAACCTGCAGTGACACATCTCATGTTGCAAGGATGTGATGAGCAGCAGAGCAAGAAATTTCCTATGGAGACAGCAAGACAGAACTGGAAAATGGTCCTTGTGCTTCCTCAAAGTGATAACATGAAGGGAGTAGCTGGTGTAATAATTTACACAAGTCACTAAACTTCATTAGTGAAAGATCAAGTAAACATCATTAGAACCTGACCAGCCCCTGCTCTTCACTGACTTCATTTGGGAAGCTCACAGCACTGAGCAGAAGGCACTTTTTTCTGATGTGACTGGAATGTCCCTACCACAGGCGGGGACACACCTTTCTTCTTGCTTAAGCCAATCTCCCATGCAGTGTGTGTGCAAACACAACTATCGCTGCTTCCCCTTTACTGCTGAGATGGAGGGAAGTATCTGCAAGTTTATAAAAAGATTAAATGCGGGAAATAAAGGTTTCAGTGACACCAGTCGTGCTGCGTGACCTGTTATGTGCGCGTGGCCCAGCAGATCAGTCATTTGCCTGGTGTTCCCCTCAGCATGGAAAATCAGCATGAGCCCCATGCATCTGCAGCTGTGGGGCTGTACTTTTCTCCTGGTCCAGCTGTGCTGGCCAAAAAGGCCATGGCTCCTTCCCAGGGTGGAGGTTTTTAGCAGCACAGATGATTTTTTTTGATGCGCATTTAGGGAGCAGGCACACTGAGCCAAGAGGAGGAGGAAGGATGTGTAGCACAGGGTCATATAGGTGGGCAACACAGCCTCTACAGCACTCAGAGAGGACAGATCCCCACAGCTCATACAATCTGGTTTGATGCTTCAGGATGGGAGTGCTTGAAGACGGCTAGTGCTCAAGGGCACAAAGCTGGTGTGCTGCCTTTCTGCAACAGGGTCCACTTCAGTTCTTTGCGTTGCAGATTCCCTGAAAATAACATGACCTTTATGTAAATGGCAGGTATATCTGTTTATTCTCTGTGGGCACAGAGTAATCTAATTAAATCAGAAGGCTTCCAAAGTGCCATTAAGGCAAATTGGTGAAACATATTAAATTACACTCCCACCATTTTCCTGCGGTTTTGGCCTCTCTGAGGAACGGGAGTTTAGAGCAGATAAACTGATGGAAAGTTCCCCAATCTCCAAGGAACGATGGGAGAATGAGTGGTCTGTTCACATTTTCCCATAAGTATCACAGTAGCAGTCTGTGAGGGAAGGGTTTATTTTAGGAAGAGCTATTTTGAAAGCTAAAGTGTCACATCCTGGCTGGCTCTTTTCATGGTGTTACTATAATCATCCAGTTATGACAAGCTTAATGCAGAAAAAGCAACCTTTTTTTTCCCCTTTCTTTTTTTAGGAAAAAAACAATGTAACTGGCATATTTTTGGACAAAGGCTGTCATTTTCTTTCTTTTTTGGTGTTCTTTTCACTTTTCTCAGTCATCTAACCCTATTTATAAAGCACTAGACATTAGATCTAGGAACTGCCTGTCCTTTTTGTAGAAGTCCATGCTGGCAGCTCTTCCCAGCCTTGAACACTTGGGAGAGTTTTCTGAGTCTAGCACAGCAAGCAGTTCGCTGACTTACACAGGCTTTCCTGAGATCCCCTGCTCTCACTCTCCTGTGGACAAAGGTAGGAAACCATGGATGATGAGAATTCACTATCTCCTCTACCTGAGTTAGAGCTCTTTGACATTAAACCAGTGCATCCAAAGACTGAAATAATCCTGCAGGTACCTGCTGCCACATTAGGAGCAAGCCTACTCTTCTGAGAGTAATACAATTTAGGTGGGCAGCTGTCTTGCTGCTGAGTCTGAACTAAGGAGCCAAGTCTCAGCTTAGCAGGCATGGGAGCTTGGGGATGACCAGGCTGGCTGGTCCTGCTGGTACCACACCCCGGAGCAGTCAGGTCTTAAACCTCCCTCCTCTGCTTTGCTCAGCAGGCTGGACTCCAGCTGAAGGCCAGGGTAGTTCAGAGCAGGACTGAAAGACTGGGTGCTTTCATAAAACAGAATTATTTTCACAGCTGGAGTTGCAGCACAGTAGCTCATTCTGTCTTAAACTGCATTTTCTGTAGACCAGACAAACAAGACAAACACAGACTGCATCTTCCTTTGCAGTTAAGTAGCTCCTGCTTTGAATTCAAAGGGCATAAGTAGGAAATTTATATACTTTCTAATTTGTTTGAGGGAAGATAACTCTCAGAAAACCAAGGAGACTGCTCTCAATTTATGAGAAGCGGACGCTTTTAAACAGTGAATGAGTGAATGTTGAAAGAGTCCTGCCTGTAGAGCTACATGCATTTAATATTCAGAAGACTCACAGGAGATGCTAAAGTGCCCTCAGCTCAGAAAATTAATAAAATATTATCTCATGAGTGAACTTCAAAAGCATTGGCAGTTCCATTAATTTCACTTCAGATAAGCAGCCAAAATATTGCAATATCCTGCTACCCTGATGTGAAACATCCAGCTTTCCTTGGCCAGTAACATTAAGCTAGAAATGTGTGAACGATCTTTATTATTAAATATTTAGCCATTTCATCCGATCTGTTGTGCCTCCCTATGCCTGGATCCAGTAATTCCTGCTTCTAAAAGTGGATCTAGGCCGAGATACTCAGCAGGGCTTCAATGCAACATCAAGTGTCTGAAGACACAGGATTTCAAGGCTATATCTGGCAACCCTTGCAGCTCTGTATTTAAGGGATGACCTGTCCAGATATCTCTCTTTCTGAGGCAGGAAGACCCTATTTGGCTGGTGGGTAAAACGATCAAATCTGCAAGATGTGACAAGAAGACACTGTCTGAAGAGAGGGCATTTTAGAGAAATCCTAGACTTGGGTGGCTTTGTGGTCACCTCAACTCTCATCAAACCATCTGCTCCTGGCTACTTCAGGAGCAGTTTGGACAACCTTGTATCCGGGCTCTCAGTTATTTCTCTCTCCCTGCACAGTTTTGGGGTTTTTAATTCTGTTTTCCTCAGACTCCTCCTGCTATAACAAATTACCGGCTATGCTAGAATGTAAGCTATTGATACAGTCTGAACCTTTTAATTTTGAGCCATCAGGTGGCCTTGGAAGGAGAAAGGAGGCCTCAGGCCAATACACGCCAACATGTAGGGTTCTAAGGTTCACACTTTACAGCCCTGAAACCTGGCCATTGCTGAGGATGCAGGAAGGGGGCCTAACACTGAGATCCCAAATTAACCTGTTGCCTGTGGGAGTCAACATGTTGTCAACTTTCCCTGTTACATCTCCCCTGCTGCAACAGCAACTCACCCGGCCAGAAATGGGACAGGCCATCTCAACAGCATGCCTATGTGAGGCATCACCAGTGAATGATGTTTTGGCATCATGGCAGCACAACCCAGGACTGAGAGATCCTGTGGTCCTCACCTCCACTTCATCACTTCCCAGGTGCCACTTCTCCAGGAACCCCCAGCAAACATAAGGGATAGCTAGCTCTCTTCACTTTATGCTAGAAGAAAAGACAATCTTAAGTAGTGGTTAACAGATAAATTCGCCTGTCCACGACTGGAATTTTCTGGGAAACAGGACAGAGATCCATTTCTTGGCCACCAGTTCCATAAGAGGGAATAACAGTCAAGAGTCAGCATCATCTCAGGGGCGTCTGGTTATCCACATGGCATCAGTTGTCTCTGTTAGCCCAGGTATTCACTTCAGCCCTGCCCAAACTGACACTTCTGTCAGTGTAGTCTACAGAGAGAACAAAATTAAATCCCTGCAGCATTTGATTCTAGTCTCATCCCTGCTGCCAGTCCCTCCATGTGAGGAAGGGAGCCCAGGGGAAGCTTTATTAGTCTGTCGATGAACATAAAATGATAACGCTTGCAGGACTGTCAATCCAGCACAAGTAATGAGTTAAATATATATATATATTTATATTTAATTGCCAATTCATCAGTAATTCCCGACAGATGGAATCCTTGCATTTCAGGTCAACTTGACATCGCCAGCGCTCAAAGGTCCAAGTGAGCATTGCCAAATTTAATGAGCTGCAGTAACAATGTCTCCATATTACTGGACTAATTACTGGCTTCTGAAAAGAAAAGAAAAAAGTAGAGGGGGAGGAAGAAAAAGAAAATCCTCTAAACAGATGAAACTTTAATTAACAGCATTTTGAGACATTACTTGTTATGGAGCAAATGCCACTTCAAAGTGAAAATAGCCTCTAGGTGGATAATAGATCTAATGAAAGGTACAGTAGTCAATATAGTACTGACCTCCTTCATATATACAGCTTAAAACCTTCAGAATAACCAGACCTCATGGCAACAGCCAGCGCATGCCAGTGGTAGTGGTGCAGTCTCCACTTCCATGGAGCACAGACCATTCAGAAGGGTTTGACATGAAGGTAGCCTGCTGCAGGGAAATCTGGTCTGTAGAAGCAAACTACAACATATGGTCACTTCAGCTGGTGGCCAGTGAAGCAAAGGCCTGGCACCTGAGTGGCTTACGTTGAATTTCCAATGCAAGATTTCTACATTAAAATAGAAATGTTTTCATTACAATTAGTGACTACAGTCTTGGACTTCCAGGTTGAAAATACATGTTTCACCGAAGCCAGTGGAAATGTTGCACATTACACTTGTGGAACTAATAATAGAATGTATCCTCACGCAAATGAGGCAAATGCAAGGGTAATTTCTTCAAATTAACTTTTAGCAGCTTCTGTTTCTCTCTCTCTCTCATACACACAAATGCACATTCATTCACTTCTCTAAACAGGCAGGAAGAAAAAATAATTCTAGCCTTCAAACTAGTCAAAATATTTTTCCTGTGAACTGAGGAAGAAAAGGAAGAGGTTTGTTGCTATTTCTATTTTCAAATACTAAACATTGCTTAGATCTGCCATGATGAGGGCCCATGTCAAATTGTCTAGTTCAGGCAACAGTAGGCTTCAAAAAGATTTCCTTATCCTGTGGAGACCATAATGAATCTACTCGTACCTTACCCACTTCACACACTGGTGTAACCACCTTTACAAACCCCACCGATGTGAACTGTGACCACACCAGCCCAGAGTAGGCTGGCAACTTCCTGCAATAAATTCCAATGATTGGGGAAGTGCAAATCATGCCAGTTTGCACTGGGAGAGCTTGGCTGATGTAACAGTATTTGCGTGCACTTAGGTGCATTCCCCAGACAGGACTGAGAGAACAAAATTCAGCACTTACTGACATCCTGTGGGATCTTGCAGGATTCACCCAGCCAAGCACTGCCCTGCAGGCAGGAGGCTGGGATGATAAAACTTGGCATTGTCTGGTTGTGCAGAATGCACGCCTGCTGCAAACTGAGCCTGAATGTTGCTTGGAGGGTGGGAGTAGGGGAGACATCATATTTGTTTAGGCATAAGGACATATCTCAGTTTTCTCCTTGGTTTTCTTCTCACCCCTCTCCCTGTAGGCCCATTATTTCCCATTTCAGAATTAGCATCTTTGCCAATAGAACATAAAGGCAGCAGCTAAGGAAAGCTGCAGCCTCTGCACTTGGAGCGTTTTCTGCCCAAATGACAGGACCTTAATTGAAGCCTTTTGCTTCGGAACAGAACAGCAAGTGCTCTGTGGCAGTAAATGGAAACACAGGGGACTCCTTAAATCTGTGTTTCCCAGGATGCTGCCAAGGCACAAGCCTGGCAGGGTGGGGAATGGTGAGGTCCACATCCCCAGCCCCAGCACAGATCCAGATCCTGCTCAGCAGAGCTCTCCTGCACACCTTCAGTGTTGCCTTAGTAGTACCGCTCAATTTGCCTTAGATAGCTCTAGCCATGCATCACAGCTTCTTATCTTGTTCTTCTGATTGCGTAGGTCTCTATCCTCTCAAAGCAGCCCAGATCAGATCAGCAAAGTTTCTGTGTTTTGGTAAAGACCCAAGACCACACCTACAGCTGGTCTGGTCACAAACCAGGAATTTACTAGTTTAACGTGGAGAGTTCACTTTATCATCACCTCTCCCACCTCCTTCCTCAAACTAAAACACTTCATAAAAAACAGAGGTAGTAGCTAAGAGGCTGATGGCTATGTTTAGCTGGAAAAGGATTTGAGATTTTGAGGGAAAACCCCTGGCTGCAAAGCACCAGGCTGATGCAATTCAAGGAAGAAATAGGTTTCTCCCTATCAGAAGAGGGATCCTGACAATGGTTTGTACGTGGCTGTTCAGTTACTGAGGATCACAGGACCCACAAACAAAGGTGTACATCAGCAGAATATACTGTAGACTGTGTGTCGCAGGGGTTGCCTTTTGATGGTTTTCACACCACTGAGGTGCACTCAACTCATCTCTCTACAATGACCCTCATGGCCATCTCCCTGCATGAGCCTCCAAAATAATCATTGGATAGATTCTAGTATATTTCAGCTATGATTTTCCCCATAACAATCAAAAGATGGCAGCCATCACTTAGCCACGTGTGACTTGGCTCCTGCTGTGTTCCCAAGTCCAGCCCACTCTGCTCACCTAAGCCATTCCAACCTGGGTTTGGCTATGAACTCCAGTTTTTCTTAGTCATCTGCCTTCAGTGGCTTTTGTGAGGCTTCATAGCAGTGCTCTCATGTACATAGGAGCTGGTTACAGCCATTGCAGTTTCTTACAACACCCTCAACCTTACTTTTACCTATGATTTTTAGGACACCCTGACCACCAGAGTGGAAGCCTATAAGGCGCCTGTGGGATCCAAGCAGCTGGCAGGTTTCCAGGCTTGTGGTTGCCCTCTTTTGTTACTGGAAATACCCTAATTAGTTTCTAATGCGCTGCATTAACCTGACAGCCATCTACCTTATCCCACATCTGCTGGCTTCTTCAGGGTTTGTTTTTTTTTTAACACCAACTGCAGACTGCAAACACTTGTCCCATCACGGTGCTCCTTGCTTTGCTAATGGCTGAAGATAGTCTGTGAAGACATTGCATAAGTGGTGGGTTTGGCTGGAGAGCAGGACATGGACTGGTATCTCTTATGGCTGCTCAACCAGGTATATCCACATCAGCAATACCCTTCCCCTGACCAAGAGGTAGGTGGAGGCAGGAGGCCCTGGATGGGGAGAGCTCTGAAGTGTCCTGAGGTCCCTCAAAACACCAACTCAGGACCTTCGCCCCTGAGTCACTTTCTATATAAGGAGAGGAGGTCAAAACTCACCTGAGAGGAGCACTTAGCCAAGAAGGCAGATACGTGTCATTGCAGGCATAAGCACAAGCACTATCAAACAGCCAGGCAGAGTTTAAGCCCTAGGACAATTAAGAGTCCTGTACTATAGATACATCCTAACTTGCAAATTTCTTGTACTCCCTTCACTTGCTGCACACAGACACAAACTTCCCACAGCACAGAACAAGTGACCAGCCTCCTCTGATTCTCACTCTTGATGCTTAAAACCAAAGCAATTTATAAACTACTCTCTCACCAAAGGATGAGAGAGAGAGATCCCCAGTGAAAGGTATTTCTCCCAACCCTCTGGTATCCAAGAGGCACAGCCCTGCAATCTGAGTGTGAGCTTTAGCAGCTGTCTGCAGAATGTCCCCCTGGACCCAGGTTCATGTTTCAAGCATCTCTTGACGCCATGGGTCTGAGACACATGTTTGATTCTTGCCTAGTTAGCTCTTACCCCTGACTTGCAATGAAGAAGGCTGGGGAGAAAGGTGGCTCAAAAAGATGATGTTGACAAAGGAGGTGCCTGCACCTTGATTTACTTCAAGTCCTTGAAAGCCTACTGTTGAATGTAAAAGAGGAATAAATAAATAAGTAAATAAATAAATAAGTAAGTAAGTAAGTAAATAAATAAATAAAAACCCCACAGTAATAAAAAGCAGCTAATGTATCCAATTTTTATGGCCAAAAATAAAGGCACTGGAAGGCAGGCTTTTTAATGGCTATCATTCCTCCTGTGTTATTTGAAGATCCCTTGTAAACGGGAATCCTGGGTCTGTTTTGCCATCTGTTCCCTCCACTCCTGCCTAGGAATCCTGAAAGGGTATTTATTGTATATGCAGGTTCAGTGAGGCCCACTTACTATAAACAAATACTGCATGAAATATGGTGGGGCCAGCTTTTTCTACAGTGCCTGTATTTATGAGGAAACAGTATAAAAACAAATATGTAATCTGGAAATAAACCTGTTACATGAATAAAAAGTCCTACGGAGCAAAACATAATGATTAGCAGAGCCATTCAGTGAAAGACCCTGTTAAGGGAACACATCTGCTGTCATCCACTTTGCATTAGTGCTTTTCCCCCCGATAAAAATCCATCTAAAAGCAGCCATCAGAAAATCATGGGGGAGGGGAGGAAGCAGAAGCAGGAGATGATACAACCTAAAAGCTACAAGACCAACCACAACACTTTTTCTGGTTCTTGAAATGCCTCTTGAGTCCTGCACCCTGCTGTCCACCAGGTATAATCTATGTTATTTACAGCATGTACTAGGTACAGATTACAGTCACTCAGCTGAATGGAGACAAAAAAGTGGGAGAAGAATTATAAAAATAAAAAGAAAGATCAGCAAAGCAGTTGAAGGCCAATAAAGAACTTGAAGTACACATGCATAGAAAATCATATTTTGCTTTTGATCAATTGCACAGAGCCTGAACACGGGTTATATAGAAGAGCAGAGCAAGATAAATCGGCTATGGAAATGCAGCTCAATCATGGCCTCTGATTGCCAGCTTCACTTGTGTGCAGTATCACTATTCAGATGCAGGAAGTACTATTCTAGCTATCTGTTCCTATTAACTCTGTATTTACAGACCTCAAGTAAAATCAAGACCTGCTCCGCACCCACTCCACCCCACCCACACAGGGAGAGCCAGCTACACAAGGGTGACTAATCACCCTTGTTGTCACCCTCTCTCCCCACGATTTACATTTACTCCAAGATGTGCTGGGTATTTCCTATCTCAGTTTCTGCTTTCCACTGTGGGTTGCCTGACCTTCCCCATGGAGCCAGTTATTAATACTCCAGTCTCTACCAACAACACAAAGAAAGTAGGTACAAGCTGATGCAACTCTGGAAAGTGAAGTACCAAACAGTGATGCAACCCCTCTGAGAGCTACGATTACTCCCCCGGAGAATGTGGGACAAGGATGCCCTGCTTGCTTTCAGCTTGAGTCTTGCTTTCACCTTTGCCTGCCAGCACAAAAACTGATAAAACTCATGTCTTCCCAGTCTGCAGCTTTGAAAAGCTCTGGTTTTACCCTCCCACTAACTATTCCCGGGTAAAAGCATTACACAGGCAATGTGCTTTTCCTTTGTCACGCATGTGACTTCACGGTCAAATGGAAGTGCATCGCCTTAGTCGTGTTTTTAGCATTGTTTCTGCTTCTTACCAATCAATCAAAGTAAAGCAATAAAACCTTCACCTTTGTAGCAAGGAAGACAATGCCTGAGCTTCAGCTGGAGAACCGAGTAGTAGACCCTCCCCTTCCCCATCCAAAGCCTGGAGTAAGGCATGATGTCAAATAATTTGAATACTGATTGGCAAAACAGGCACAATAATTTGTTTGAACATGCACTATGATGCTGGTGTACTGTTTGCAAATTATTAACCAGCGTAGACTTGCTGCCTTTGGTGTATGTGAGACGTATATAAAAGCTTAATGGATTTATATCACTACAGTTACTACTACTGCTCACTGACACACTTTAGTATTTTTATTGCTTTTTCATAGCTGACATGATTCTGATGGTATGTAATTAAATATTTTACAAAGATAGGGCCTGATCTGACAACCCTTATGCACATGAATAATCTCATTATGTTCAGTGCATCTACTCATGTACCAAAGCAGGAAAGACTGGGTTCCTATTGCTACAAAAGTTGGGGGTTTTTTTCCATTTCTTTATTCCCCTTTTGGGATTTTGATGGAATTCATGATACTAATAATTTAAAAAAACCCCAAACTTATTCACATTTATTTTATGCACTGAAACCTTCACCTAGGATTTAAAGAAACTACAGGAACACAGTTGTGGCAGTTATGCTTGGCCAGGGATGGAAAGAAGTAAGAGTTTGTGTTTCGTCAGAGGCTGAAAGACATGCTGCTTTTCTGACAGTCTATATCTTAGTGTGGTTTCCTGAGACTGATTAAGAGCTTGAAGGGGAAGTTTTTTCCAAGAATTCATGACTCACTTTAAAAAGTGGTGTGTTACAGGCATGAGGGGGATTGCCCAAATGCTTTTCTTTATATTACCTGCAAATATGTCACACTCATACGCTTCTTTCAAACTGATACGCATGCAAAATGCTCACGCATTACAGTCTTACAGTCTGTGGACATCCTGTTCACCACTGACACAACACATCTACACGGGTATCTCCAGGAGGAGGTGAGCCTAGCCCAAATCTAGATTGGGAGTTGAAGATCTTCATTACAAAGTCTGGTTTGGGGTTGACCTGTTGTAAAACCAGCTTTTCAAGCTTTGATTCCGATCTGAGCCTACAGTAAGACCTGTCCCAGTTCACTCCATTGCTACCCACCCAGAATATCCCAAAACAGTTGGGGAGAAGGGAAAAGGCACAAGCAGATCTTCTGATCTGAATTTTAGATTTAGATTCATTTAAGAGAGACATATTTGAACCACTGCAGCCATAACCAAAGCACAGGCAAAGAGAGAGGGCACCTGGGCCACTGTGAATCCCAGGAAAAGCACCAACCCTAAATAAAAACTTGTCACTTAGCAATGCCTCTGTAGCAGAATGGAAGTATTTTTCTGGTTTCCCCCCCCCACAGGGAATGGAGGGAGGTTCTGAACACAGCCAGCAAGGCTTTCTGGTCATTTTACACACACTCCCTGATTATTTTACTACCTCTTGGACCTCTGAAAAAGCCTTTCTCCCATCTTTGGGCAAAAAGGGAACTAAATATGGGTTTATGGAAACAAACAGGCCTTTTAAATTAAAGTCTACTGAGTTATTAGCTTAGTATGAAAACCAAGATATTGCATAGTTGTACCTAACCTGCAACTGGGAAGCATTAAACCTGATCATAGCACTGCCCAAGCAGGAGGAGGACAGCCGTTTGGCTTTAGGGGAGCTCTGTCAGACTAATAAATTTGAGTGTCACTAAATCATAGGATCACAGAACGGTCAGGGTTGGAAAGGACCTTAAGATCATCTAGTTAATTGTAAGCCATGACATGAGGTGAAGCCTTTTCAGCACACAAAGGGCAGTACCCGGGCAGCGATATAAAGCCCTCTCCCGGTCCTGTTTGCTCAGCAGGGGTCACCCCACAGGCTAATCGCATTACCTTTCAGCTGCTGCACCTTCTGCAGCAATTTACTGTTGCACCATAAAGGGGTGTTTTGAAAACAAGTTCAACCTAAATCTAAATTGAGCTCGGGACAACGATCACAAATTTGTTTTGAGACCCAAAGTGAAAGGAAAGGAACAAAAAAGTCACTTATAAATTAATCTGATCCAGCAATCCTTACCTGCTAGCTGTAGAGTAAGGGAGCACTACCTGGCACCAGCAGCTAAGCCCAGAAAGCGGATCCTTCCTTTGAGATCTACCAGTGTAGCACAGCTGGGCTCTCATCCTCTGTCATCAACTGTTTTTCCAGGATCTGTGTAGAAAAAGCCAAGTCTACCTTCTAGCTTGCCCATCCTTATATTTTGGTCAGTGTGGGCAAACAGAGTGTCAGATCTGCGCGTTCTCTCCCTTCCTCCCCTCCGGATGGAGCACACATACGGGCTTCAAGCCAGCTTCACCTGGCCTGACACACGGTTGCCAAGTCGCCTTGAGGAACAAAATCAAGAGCCCTGAAATGGCAGAAGCAAGCCAATCCCACATGATGCATCAGGGAAAGACAACACGCACCAAGGCCTCTGGAAAACAGACTCTCTCCTGGCTTCCCAGCCATGTGCAAATTTATGAGGTTTGAATGAAATTCAGCTAAAGCACCCAGCCAGCGGCTGCTTATCCCAAACGAACTCAGGCAAGAGTCACCTGATCACGCTCCATGCTGCCTGAGGTTAGCCCTGTCAATATCTGAAATACCTCAAATAACATTAACCCTTCTGTTGGCATCCCAACGCAGGAAGAACTTTCCAAAAAACTTTTAAAACCATGATGAAACCACACAATTCGAGACATTGCAGTGACCCCAGCCCATGAATGTGTTACAGGTCTTCGACAAGTCAAGGGCAGCGCTTAAGAGAAGCGGAAGCAGGTAGTTAAGTGAGACACAAGGTTTTCTTGCTCATATGCACCTATGAACATATGGATTTCTTTACATCTTGACCCCGGAGAACGAGCATAAAACTTGAAAATTGCCGCCTGGTTTCTGCAGTTATTGTTCCATTTAGGGATTAAACAATATATAAACCCACATGTGCATGTTTTCCTATTGCATATAGGCAGCACAGACAATTGCAAAGCAAGGAGATGGGTGTGAGAAAAAGGATTTCTAGTGACCCGGAGTGGGGGGGGGAATGAAAGGATGAGCCTGGGCCTGCCAAACAGCTGGTTAAACTTCAGAGCTGGCTTTGAGGCTGTTCTGAGGTTTATCTACCAATAGCAGAAAAAGCACCTTCTCCCCTGCCTGCTTTTCTTTTTGCACTGCTTCCCCAACACCGACACACCAGGAGGTGCTCCATACTTGCCTCCTCACCTGAGAGAAAAAGAAGCGTGTTTTTAAACACTGTTTTCAGACGGAAGTGCGTGGGTTTGGTCAGATGAGTGCTCAAATGCTTTTAATGTGTTACCACTCTTTCCTTCAGCTGTTACTGGCTACTCCCGTCCCCCTGAGCCCCTACACGCTGCTAACCCATTGCAGTGCAACCTTTGGCGGGGTTGTTGAGCCCATCTCGGCACAGCGCCAACCCACACTGCCTTTGTCTTGGCTGGGGTCCCGACAAGAGACTGCAATGCCTATTAATCATAAACCCTGTTGATTAAATCCATCTACCTATTTCACTCAGCTACAACCAGGGGCAAAGGCTGTCCCACAAACAGCTCCATCCTGTGATCCAGCTGCCTGGCTGTGCATGCAAAGCCAAGGCAAGAACTGGGTCTTCATCTATGCTGAATCTGCTGCTGGTGCTGGGTTTTCCACCTGCATGCCACCAAAGTCTGACATTGCCAAGTGTGAGATTTGTCAGGATTACAGGAGAAACTGAAAAATTCCACCAAGGCCTGGAGGAGACTGTTAAATCCTTCACTGAACGTTCGCAAGGATGAATAAGGAAGGATTGTCTCTGCTCCCATGCTGCGGACTCCATGCTTCATACCCTGTGAAAAGGATATGCTGGGATCTTGACCATAAGTCCAAAGCTGTTTAGAAAATGAAACACAAAGATCCCTCGAACATTTCTTTGTTTCTATTCATAACCACAATTTCATTTGCATTGATGTTTCCTGACCAATTCTCTCCTCAAAATAATTGATGGGGAAAAGATCAAGAGATGTAATTAAAAGAGAAACAAACAGAAAACAAAGGGAAGAGGGTAAATAGGCATGTGACTCCTGGTCAGGGAAGGAAGAGGAGCAGGTGGTGGAACTGATGAGGGAGATTTAATGAACTGCGATTGACTTCGAATAACAAAGAAGGAGGAACCTAATCCTACCATTGGATCTGTACACATATGGACTTACAATAACAAATGGTAATCAATCTATCAGCCTTAAATTAATGATAAGGTGGGCAGGAAAGGACAGAGTTTATTCCCTCCTTTCCCCTCCTCCCATCATCAAAGTAAATCTGTGTGTGCTCATGTGTCTGTTGTCAGAATGAGGGACTGCCAACTCTCCCTTCTCAACTAAAATGGTCACCTTCCCATACCTCACTATGCCACCACAGGCAGGTCTCTTTATAGGCTGCCCAAGGAATTTAGGGTCTTGATTACCCCAGTTCTGCAGTGTATTTCACTTGACAGCAATCAAGGCTCAGCAGCCTCAGAAATACGCTCGTAGGACTCTGCGTGCCAATGCTTCCTGAGTTTTAATCAAATGCATATCACAGATAGTCCTGCGTGACAGAAAGCAGAGCCACCAATCCACAGACCTGCCAAGAATAGCCTCATCTGCAAATCAAGGTTTTTTTCCTCTTTTGCATCATTTTGGCCCTCGCTTGCTCATTCTAGGACAAGCTGCAGAAACAGTCTGGGTTTTATATGTTATCTCCTTGTTTCAAGCTGAAGGCAAGTTCACTAGATTTTCTAAATATATACCCAAGTTTTATGAATCCTCATTAAGTTTTCTAGGGTGAAGTTTCTATTTTAAAGCCCAGATCCTCCAAAGAGAGCTGCACCGGTTGGACGCCTGTTTCCCATACCTTCGGCCAAGCACGGCTGCAAACATGGTTTACTGTGTGGGATTTGCCCTAGTATTTAGGCCTGGCAGGCAGTTTCTCCCAGAGAAAATGCTTCTACCCCAGTGTGTCCAGGGCCAGTAACTCATACTTCTTTCTCCTTGACCAGCAGGCAGAAAATGCATGAGCAATTCATGAAGATCATGTTGACATACATTTAAAAATGAAAACTTGTTACTTAGGGGTAGTATCAGGAGGTAGGTAATTTAATTTTCTGTTTCTGTGATAACCTTCCTATGTGATTTCCCAGCATGATCCATATTTCAGTATACTCCAGTTGTTCCGTAAGAATGCTGCCAGCCAGGTTAGGAGGCGGCAGGGAGGAGGTGTTCAGACATGTGGGGTTGAAGCTATACAGGACTGCATTTTGGGACAGGGGCTGAGCAGGACTGGGTCTGGCAGAGAGGGCATGAGGAGGGCTTCCCAACCAGAGGTGTTTCCACCACAGCTGCAATTTGAACAAAGCATTTGACCATTAAAATAATTCTGCCAGATCTCCTGTATCCTGATGAAAGGGCAGGGCAGGCACAGATGGACAAAGACATGATGTCAAGCCCTGCCATATCAGATCAGGAAAGGGAGAAGAGTGGGGGAAACAGAAATTTGTGAAATAGCCACTGAAGTTAAATTGTTCTCCCTGTTTCTAACTCTGCAAGAGGAGCAAGAAGGACATCACCCAAGCACCACTTAAACGCTGTGTTTCCCCTTTCCCTGCTTGCTCAGGTCCTCTTAACCTGTACATTGACATCCGGGTGTTCCAGCTTCACAGCCGCTGAGGAGTCCTCACCAGGTTGTCAGAGCAGAGAGGAGCATGCCTCGCCCCTGGCTCAGGGCATGCCAGCAAGCCCTTTACCCTGTCAGCATGGACCCCCAGCCTGAGGAGGTGCCCCATTCTGAGCTGTTCCTACCTGGTCATCAAAAGAGAGACTCAGCATGTTGGATGAGAACTGTGGGAATTTGGGATACTGTACGCATATGCCAAGGAAGTACAGTCAAAAGCATGGAAAGCACTAAACCACAACGCTGTGGTATCTGGTCTCCGACTTTGCTCCTCCTGAATTCCGCATCTGAAATAACATCACGCCTGGAGCGTGAATTTGCACCGCATGAGTGTTTTCACTGCGTTTCAGATACCATGTGGGCTAACCAAGAAGTGAGATGGCACATCCTGTCACCTCCTTCAGTGGGGCACACTGCACTGATGGCTGCCTGCTCTCCCACCAGACAAGCAGGGCCCAGCTCCGCAGCCTGCTGTGACCACATCTCATTATGCCTCCACCAAAGAGGGCAGTTACCCCAGCCCACTGAAATGTGACCACAGAGCAAGCCAAGATGTATCATTTATCACTACCAGCTCTTGAGAAGAGAGACATTTCCCAGTGAGAGCACAGTATCACTCACCTGCTCCCACAGAAGCAAACACCAGGTTTTCTGGAGGAGCAGTCAGACACGTATCCACACACACATTAGTAAGTCACCACCCCACAGCCCTCGGCTTCTTTCTGTTGGCAGCTTCAATTTTACTCAGGCTTTTTGCTAAGGGGCTTCTTCTCTTACTTGTTGTTCAACGGGGGCCTGAAGCAAAGCACATCAATGACGAAGGAGGAGGGAGAAGGCTGAAGCAGACCTTGGCAATGCATGATCCCCCTCTCAGTCTTGCAGTTTTGGGACCTCTCCTGTCTTCCTTTTACCTAGGAAAACCTGGCTGCTCGCCACAGCATAATATAACAATGGGGGAAAGAGAGGAAGAAGGTTTAACTTTTATTTATTTTAGTGCAATCATTAGGATTATGTCAGGGGGAAAAAGCATTAATACATAATCTTTTCACTGTGCTATACAACACTGGCTGCTTTTAATTTAGAATTAAATTGAAACACTCACTCAGAGCAGCTTTGAACAGCAGCCAAGGCCTTCTCTTGCACTGTGTGAGCAGCTGGGCAGCCTTTCCATTCTTTTTTTTTGGCCCATGGTGCCCTTTTTGAGGCCAGCACTGAGGGTTGGTCAGTGAAGGTACTCATCACTCTTCCACAAGTGCTAAAGGTCCCATTGGCATGAAGCTGGCACACCGAGCACAGGTGAAGGGGGAAGCCTACAGCAAGTTAAACCTCAGCAAACAGAGCTCCACACCTACAAGTATTTCACAAATTAAAGAGAGAAGGGACATATTAAAAAGTACATCAAAATGCACATTTCTTAAAAATGCTGAATAGCAGTGATTTATTCTTTTCTCAACAGCACACATAATTTTGCACGCTTTGTCGCACATGATGAGGCAAGTTCACACAAGGAGAACGGTGTTTGGAGGTGTAAACAGGACAGACAAGGTTGGGTGGGGTAAAGCCAAATTTAGTTAAGTGAACTGGTCATCCTGTTTTGTTAATGCAACAAGCCTGCTCCAGAGAGTTCTCACCAAGCCGATGAGAAAGGTGCCTTGGTCGCCTGTTCATTTTAATCTGTATAAATACTAGGTTTTGTCAGGCTAAAGAATCCACTGCAGACTCAAGTGTTTTCCTTAATTATTGGTATTCACTGAAAGAAAGAGTAAGTTTAAAGGGGGTAAAAAAAGATTGCCACCTTTTCAGTGCTGCTGTGAAGGGAGCTCTGCTTATCACAACAGGTGCAAAGGCCACTCACAAAAACAGAAGCAGTTCAACACTGAAAGGCTAAGAAATTACTTATTCTCTTTGTCAGCTGCTCCCACAAGCAGGGTAAAGGCTACTTAGAAGGAAAGACATGGGGTACAAAAAAGGGTTAAAGTTTGTCACAGAAAAAAAGAAGAAAGCAAAAAAAGACAAAGCATACACAAGCTCACCAGTTCACAAGAGACCCTGAGAGATATATTGGCCTTAATATATATATATATATATATATGTATTTTTAAAAAGGAAGAGAGAATAAAGAAAGCAGGAAAAAATTACATTCCCACATACAGCAGGAACGAGCAGCACCAGCAGGCTGGGAATGGGGGGGGGGGGAATTTTAAGAGTCTGCCACTCCAGCTGAATGGGGAGGGGAACAATGCTGGCTGAAAGCACAGCATTCCTGCCCCTGCACCCCCACAGAAAGGGGCTGTGCAGGTCTTTCTGATGGCTCCCTCTAATTACGCCTTCTTGTGTATGGCAATTCCTGACCAGCTCGGAGAATGTACCCGTTTCATGTCAGAGGGGTGATTTGTATGCACTTATGGAGACAGCACATTGGGAAAAAAATATAGTTTGAAAAAATAGAAACCTCCTCTGATGAGGAACCCACAGTTTTCAGGGTGCTGTTTCCCCTTGGGTTCTTAGCTGGGTTTTATTTCCTGCACCCTTTCCCTCTTCCGATAAAGGTATCAAAAGTAACCGAAACTAGAATTTTGTCTTATAACACCCTTCCATTAATTGCTAGATCTCTCTTAAGTGCTGCATAAATTTCACCTTCTCTTCACAGAGCTCATGGTGGTTTTACACCTGGTGCATCTTATTTTCTAAAGACGATGGTTCTGTTTATTTTAACCAGGCCTAGAATGATGTGCAAACCAGCCATGCCTGTTAAATGCTGATTGTTCCCAGTACCAGATGGTCAAACCTTCCTCTTTTAAGACAGCTAACTCAAAGCCATGAAAGAAAACATGAAAAAATGAAAATATTCACAATTCACAGCATCAAAAAACACCCTGCGGTGGGGAAAAATATATCTCAATGTTGGTACTGTGAGACAGAAAAAACTCAGAGAAAAGAGAGTGGTTTGTTTCCAGACCCTGGAGGTCCAGCATGCAAAGGAGGGAATTCACTCATCGGGAAGTTTCCACCAGTGGCAAGCTAACAGGAGGAATTCCCTAGCATATGACAGATGTTCATACCTCTGCTACCCAGAAGCAGTAAAAGCCCCCTGTGGTTATTCTGACTGCCCTGCTAAATGAACGCGAGTTAGAGTCCTAATAAAACATACCGATGCAAGTCGCCACTGCTTACACCTGCAGATTCTCCAATACCCACTCCTGACTTCACAATTGACAGCCAAACCCAAAGTACTTCTACTTCATTTTAGCACCATGAACATCTCTTGCCATCCTCATGGTTCTCGTCCTTCCCTGACATTTTCTATTCACAACCGGTCCTAGTTTAATTGGGCCGTGAAAGCCACTGAGGGGGCAGTAAGGCATGCACCTTTTACAAAACCCAACTTGCCTATGGTAGGTTGAACACAGCACAGAGCTGAACTGCTTGTAAAGCTACTCCAGCTTAATTAAGCCTACAATGCGGTTTATGCTTGAGCTAAAATAGGGTTTTGAACTAAGTTAAATTACAAAGATTAGGTACACAGTCATGGCCTCAGTGCAAGTATATAGTGAGAGTCCTATGGTTGTAGGAGTCTTTCTATTCCTGTCATAGTGTTAAGACTCACTCCTGCTCACAGTTACGGCACTACAGGTAAAAAACCTGAGTTCAGCATCTCCTTCCACACGTAAGCATTCACGGAACAGCAGCAGCAGAAATAACTGCATACCTTCATGAAGTATCTCAAAGCACATTGTCATTTAAAAACAAGCCCCCTAATACATGTCAAGTAAATTACAACTACACAAAATATTTGGTAGATAATGCTGTGGAAGATATGCTGCTGTTGTACAAACAACTGAAGACACCCCAGACCTGTCTGCTCTGGTCTGGGGATGTTCTCTATGCTTGCAAAGTCCTGTGGACAGCGGGATTCTAAACTTCATGCTACCTCTAGCCACTGGCACAACATAGATGTTTACTAACAAGGACCACATGCCCCAGTACACACAGCACTCATTCGTCAATGTCGCATACACTGAAAAATATTTTCTGTACTAATTGGCAAGGACGGCTGTTAATCCGCCATAGAATAGCTCCCTTACAAACTCCAGCAAAATCCACTTAGCTTTGAGTCAGGCATACTTCAGAAAGTATTTGTCCTCTTTTCACTGAGATTGAGAGAGACATAGAAAGAGAAAGGGTGAGACAGAAATACTGAAAGTGTAGTAGGGCTTTAGTAAAACTTCAGAAATCACATAAGAACATGAAAGAAGCCACCAGCTCTGCACTAAGGAGAGCAACTTGTAATTAAAACCTTGATACAGCAAGTCATTTGAGTTTAGTTAAATACGTACTTAAAGATAAACGCATTTTGTTCAAACATGTTGAGGAATATGATCCTTAAGAGAGATTAACAAGCTTTTAATAACACTTGTGTTATGAAATGTCATTATAATCAAGCAGTAAATCAATAGTATAGTAGCAATACTGCAGAGCGCAAGGGCTGTATTTTGAGGAAGAAAAGAAAGAGCAACCTCCTCATCTTTCATGACAGTGACACATGTTATATATACCTTCACCATTCACACATTGACATTTTTGGTACCTCTAGTCACCCTTGAGGCCATCTGTCTACATTGTAAGGGGTGTATGAAAAGGGATAGTGATTTTTTTACTTTAATTTACACAACCTTCAAAACAGGTTAAAGGAAGGACTCATCACTGCTGAATGGCTGCCTACACCGGTGTGCTGCCTTATTTTATTTTACAGCTCCCTCCATCTACTCGCCTTGCAGCAGCAGTGGTCAGACCTGGTTTGAGGCTGCTCAGAGCACTCAGGGGGCAGATAAGTCAATGCAAGACCCACTGATGCTCCCCAAGCTTAGAGCTGCAAGGGGCCAGTTGTGTTCATGCCATGGTGCCGAAGCAGGGGATGCCTAGCCAGGGGTGGTGGATGGGGTAAGGTCAGAAATATAGGAGGAGAGATTATCCTAAACTGAAGCTGTCAGAGTGGTGAGTGAGATAACCCATGCATTCCCCTGCCCATCCCAGGCTGAATTAGCACATCTGGGGCCCACATTTACCACTGCTTTGGAGCACCTTTGCCATTAACACTAAAAACACATCCTGGAGGACATAACGACTTGAGATGAAGGAGGTGAGAGGGGAAATAAGACACCTTGCCTCCCCCTCACCTTGTTCCTCCCTCCTCCCACAGAGCTCCAAAACACTTTGCAACTTGAATGCTGTCAATCTCCTTATGGGAGAAATATATTTATAGAAACGCCATCTCTGTGGCTGAACACTTTTATGGTACCAGATGTCAGAAGACATGAAGTTGACAAAATAAAGCATAGTCTGAGGAAAATGGTCAGAATTATCTTCTGCCAGAAGTGAGAATTACAGCTTCTCTAACTTCCATGGAGCAGTGTGAGATTAACTAAGTGAACTTGCTGCTGCCAACTGGGTACAGATATCAATAATTAGGCTGGGTATGCTGTTCAGACAAGAAGACATTTGTCCTTCGCAGGAAAGATATTGCTAGGAAGGGTTAATGCTTTCTCCTTTGAAATACAGCACAGCAGCTGCAGATGACATCAGATTTTCTGCCATACTGTTTTATATCAATGAACACGAAGCATCCAGGCAAGACCAAGGACTGCTTGAGACTGTAATGAAAGTCAGAGATATCAAAATAAATCATATCATTTAGAGATTTCTTGATCATATGGTTGTGTTTAAAAACAGGGATATCTCCATAATATTGGGTTATATGCAGATGGAGCAAAAGCACCAAGGGTTCAGACAATCAACCCACAAGAAACATATGGATCTCGGGTACACACGTGAAACTCGCCTGCTTTCAACTAAAGCCAGCAGCCCAGGAAGATGCCAGGGTTCATAACTGAAGGATCCATATCACTGTATTTTGGCACTATGCAGCAAAGCCAAGGAGAAATGGGTTAATTAAAATTCATATGTCATTTCCATTTCCTCTGCATGTCTACAAGACTGTTTATTCTCACCATCTGAAAGAGATTCTCACCATCTGAAAGAGATACTAATTGCTGCTTTTGGTTGGTGAGAATAAACACTACAAGAGATCAAGTTCCCTAGTGAAGCCTTCTCAGCTTTGCTTTTAAAACCCAATGGAACAGCTTGAAGGGGCTGCTTTTATCTGCACAGCAATTGGCTTAGGATGCAAGCCTAGGGTGAAGTCCATTACCACTTGTCCACCAAAATTTTGCTGACAAACACTAGACCAACGTTTGTTACCTGTTTCTATCAGCCACAGCTCAATGCCATAAGAAGATTTCATCCGTAAATTATGCTTAGGTGCTTTGCTTCAAATACTCCCCTTCCTTCATCACTTGCATCAGCACCGTGGCTGCTGAAATGATCAGGCGCAGATAGAATCCCGAAACAGGACATTGCACACAACCTGGAGAGACACAATGTGGAAACAGCACATATGTTTGCTCATCAGTATTTCAACACTGATACTGAGATGAGGTCTAACAGAGTATGCTCATGGTGTGTATCTTGGAGATTGCTCATCTCCTGCAAGCTTAACGCCTTGTACTAATACAGAGCACACAGTTTAGTGGTTTCTTCCTCCAAACCACAGATCACAGTGACATGTGTGGGTACTGCAGTCAGTACCAGGCCAGAGCTGCACAGTACCCATGACTGGTTTGACTTCAGCATCACTTCATGATGGCTGTAGGTATGTTTTAATTCCTAGATGCTTAGACTTGTAGATCCTGGCAGTGACTGTAATGTGAATGCTTCCCCTGTGCCAACATTGCTGCTTTCCAGGCCTTCAGAGCAACTAGAGTTAAAAACCAGTAATAAGTTTCAGCAGGATCAGCAATGTAGGCTACTTCAACTCTGGGAACACAAGGCGAACAAAACTCTACAGAATCCAAAGCAGGTGAAATCTGCTTACTGTCAGATCCCAGCCCACCTCACAGTGATGCTGCTTCACATGACGTTCATCAAGGCCTGGGGGAATATGGTACACTTGCGATGCAGAATAATATACTCACGGGTTTCATTGATGCCTGGCGGAGGGCTGGTACCTAGCCCCGTGACCCACTGCAGCAAAGAAGTACGACAGGAAAAATCAATGTCTATGGCAAAGTGAGGTGTTGCAGAGTGAAATACACTTCCAGGATGCTTTGACCAACCCAGGAAAGTAATATGTGCGTGCTACTGAACCATCCAGCAGGGAACAGGAGAAAGGCTATATACAACAGTGAAAAAAAGTTAGGTTATATCACTGCACATACTGCTGCCATTTCCCAGCTGAAAACTGTTCACGAGAACCTTTCAGGAGGATGCGGTACTCATAGATCATTGTATTTCATAACTATCTGAAAATGAACACCCATATTACTAAACACCAGTGATGAAAGGGATTGGCCAGCCCTTCAGTAACAGAAGAAAGGCTAGCGAGACAAAAGAAACAGGGCTATGCTACATATGCAGGAGAGCTAGGAAGCTCCAGACAGCATCCCTCATCAGCAGGTCTCAGATCCAGGAAGGATTTTGCCAGGACTGTAGATGAGGCCCATAGTATTTTCAAAAATGGCTGAGCTATGTAGAGCCAAAAATGGCACTACAGAAATGCTGGAAGAAGTGCATTAAAAACAAGCAAACAAACAAACCTGCTTTGAAAATTTGTCTGACACTTGTCTGCGTTTATAAAAATTCCAAAGTTGCTTGTGCAGTGTTTGTTAGCCACTTCAGTTACATGTGTTGTGGATGGAATGGATTTCAACTAAGCATAAAAGAGTTACTGTGGTGTACCTGCAGCCAAAAATTCTAAAAAGAGATTATAAGTAATGAATTTCTAAGAAGAGACAGTCTGAGAATACAGTTAACAGTATTTCTTTTGTCTCTCAACCAGTTATTTACCTGAACACTTTAGATCTCAAGAGACCTGGAGTGATGCAAAAACCCTACCTCTCTTGCAGCATCTGTTTACAAAAGCTGTACTTGCTGCAGAGCCATCACAACAAAACAAATTTGCCTTCAGTGCTAACGTGCTCACCAGAAGTGTCACTAGAGACAAAAGCTAGACCTGGAGTAACAGGCAGCAATCTCCATAAACATATCCAAGTCAACTACTTCAGTAAAATGAAAGCTGTGAAAACCGATGAGAAAACATACAGAAGTTGAAGTAGTATCATCTCTAGGGCATTTCTGGGCAAGTTGAGGTATATGCAGAACTTTTCCCATTTTTTTGGGTACCTACATTACATTAATTCTGCATACAGCCCAAACACTAGACTGGTGCTTTACAACTCATCCCTGTTGTCTTGCATATACCACCTTTCTACTGCTACAAAAATATTAAACTGACTTGATGGGGTGGGGAAATAGTACTTTGAACCCACTTGTGACCTACAAGATGTCAACAGGATTTTTGCCACCAACTTAAGGACAGCAGGAACATGCTTTTACTGAGAAATACAGAGAGACTGTTTGCCATATTTGGACACATGTACCTCTGTTACATTGCCATCATAATCTGCTGCAATTCTCTTGGGTCTACTTCTAATACAAACACATAAACCAGCTCTATCAAATGCAAATACTGACAATTTAAAATAACTAAATATTTTAATATCAGGCTTTGAGGACACCAGTGATTTCTAATCAATGCATGAACCCCCTTGCAAAGTGATAGAGTCTCTGTGAAAACACATCATGTATACTTGAATTTTCCAAAAAAAGTTTTGGCCATGAAATGATGAGCTGTGAATATGTAATATACTATCTCTGCATCTTCACCACAGTGCAACTACCATTATTGGCAGTGCAAGAGTCAGGTACTAAGTACTATCCATCACTTTGAAAATGGCATTCTAATACCAGCCTGACAGCTCCAAGACACAGCTTCCCTGGAGATAATCTAGCCCTTGTACAGATATTTTGAATATCCACTTCTGAAACTTTCTTTTCACCTCAAGGGCAAACTTGTGCTTATTTATTTTTATCTGTAGAGAACCACAGGTATTCACGCCTTCTTTTTTTCTTTTTTTCAAACATAATGCCTTTGTCCCCCAAAAACAATCATACTCAGTGCTATCCCAGTCCACTGACAAGGTGGTGGTCACCTGGAGGTCAAAGGAGAAGTGGCATTTCCAGAGTCCCTTCCTATAAAGTTCCTGATTGATGAGCACAGTTACTTACATGACTGCAAGGCACGCTGCAACAAAACATATTTTCCCCCTTGACCGGTGAAACATCTGGGGTTGCTCCCAGGTGTCTGTAGACACTAGGCCCACACCTATCAGAGCAATATCGTATGCATGGCAAAACTCCAACAAAGAGCACCAGGAGCAAGGTTAAATATCAGTCCGGGAGGTGCAACACCAAATAAAAGGTGAGATCCAGTGGGATGCAGAAGATTACAGGAGCGCAGGATCCTGGGGTACTCCTGTTACACACGCATCCTGAGAGCTCCTCTGTGCTTTTGGTTTTAATTAACATTTGTTAACATATGGAGATATTTACCCAGAAGGAAGGTTGGTGGAGCGGTTAAGAAACAGCCTCTCTCTCCCTTTCCCCCATCCCCTTCCCACTGGGGCACTGGGTCCAGTTCTCCAGCTGGTATAAATCTGTGGTGCTCCACTGATTTACACCAGCTGAGCATCTGGCTTCAAGACATTTCCGATTGTATATAAAAAGAACAGCAATGTGGTGTGCTACTTATAAATCTCTCTCCTGAGCCAAGGCCGTGGTCCTCACTGGTGTCCCTCTTGGCCAATGTGCCCCATCCCATCTCCCATGGCATCAGATGGATGCAGCCAGGCCCACTCCTGGCTTCAGTCATATGGAGATAATAGGTGCAGGATCCTACTTCCCCTTTCCTCTTACAAAATGGAGGTGGGAGAGAGGAGGGAAAATTCCTGCCTGCTCCTTCGCCTGGCTGCTTGGGGAGGATTAGTCAGCCAGTATTTATAAATTGCTCTGAAGGGGTCAAGTACAGGAGCAATTGGTGTCAGCTTCTCAGCATCATATTTAACAGCTGTCCAAGGGTTGCTTTTAATTTCTTTTAATAACAGAGTTATTGACACCCACTGCCCAGCCTTCAGCTTGCAATGGCAGAGCATGGCCCCATGCTGCTGTCCCTTTTTGCAGGAGGCATCATCTGGTCCTTGCACAGGTCCTGGGAAGAGGCAGTGCAGCTCTGGCCATCGCTCTTCACAGTTCCCAACAGAAAGCACCCACTTGCAGCTCAGCCCTGCCCTGCTGCCCCCCACCTCTTGCCCTATCCAGGCACCCTGCTTGCTCAGCTTTCCAGCCACTTACATTAATGTAAGAGGAAAGATATCAGCATTTCTCCATGAGCAAGTGGCAGGAAGGTGGTCCATCTCCTTTGCTTTCCAGCAGACCACGTTTCTGCCTTTCCACCAATGTTTTTCTCAATCTTTCCTTTGGTTTACTGAAGAAAAAGTTATTCCCTTTATAGCAGTAAACAAACTTTCTTCAGAATTGCTTGGCACTCAAGTCCTCAGGCTAGTAAGGCTTTCAAACTGATTTGAATTCCTTTTCTTGCCTGTCTTTTAGGAGGAAAATCTTGAATTTCTATATATATGCTTCATTTATATTTAAAGCTGCTTAAGTTACAAGGATAGTTTTAGTGAGAATCACAATAAAATTTGAAATAGTAGAAATCTTTCTGCATCGTGGACATCATGTTTTGCTGATCCTTCTGCATTCCTGTCACAAACATGACTAAGCCACAATAACATACGAACACCCATATAGCAGTATATGCCACATCTGAAGAAGAAGAAGAAGAGAAATCATCTCAGGTGAGAGCAACAGAAGAACAATTTGCTTGCCTGTGGTGGAAATGTTCAGTCTGGCTGGTGCCAAAGCCAGCTGTGGGGCCAGGAAATGTCCCCTGTTGCAGTGGGTGACAGATCCTGCCATGGGTAAAGCTAGGAAAGGACAAGAACCTGAACCAGCAGCCACTTTATCTTCTCCAAGGCCACCAGAACAACTTTGTACAGGTTTCCTGTGGCCAGAAAGTCAAGGTATTGCCTTCCCTCTGGATCTCACAACACTGGGGCAGCTGCACACTGACAAAGGTGGCATCGCAGTGCTCACCACATCATTGTATGATGCTCAGAGAGGTAACAAGATATTTGGCTTTAAAACACGCAAAGATGCAACCTCAGCCATGCACTTCCTGAGATCCCTGGGAGTTTTGCCACGGGCTTTAACAGCCGGGCAGTCGGGGTCACTGTGTGGTGCTTAAGCAGCCCCTCTGGGATCACAGCCCTAGACTGCAATTAGTGCTGATTTATTCTGGGTGACTACAGATCAACACAGACCAGTACTGGTCTGGCTGCCACAATTCATCCTTGAGATTTACCAGTAAAGGCAGCAATTCTTTTGATCTTCCTAATAAAGAAAATTGGAGAGCATACAATTAGCCTTTTTTTTTTTCTCTCCACTGCCATTTGGATATAATGCGAGGAGTCTGAGGGGGAGCTCTGCTTGGAGCAGACTGCTCCTCCAGTCCTGCTGCCTGTGAAACACTTAAGGATTTAAAGGCTCTCAACTCCACCCCCAAATATGTCAAACGTGTAGGGGAAAAGAGCTTCAAATAAGAGCGAGGACACTGCCTGGGGTAGAAAGGATGGAGTGATAGAGGAACTCACTGTGTCATATGACTGTAAAGGAGCTTGCTTTACATAGCTCAGGCAGTTGGGTCTAGCAGGGATCAAAGGTGTAACCCAAATCACTGGCTATGACCAAGCACACAGCTGGGTGAGAAAAGAGCTCAAATCTGTCTTTCCACATCCTTCGACTAGGAGCTCCTTGTTCACTGTTCCTCAGGTGCAGTTCAGAGGGGGCAATTGCTCTGGACAAATAGAGCAGCAAGTAAGTGGTCAGCAGGACACAAAGAATCAAAAAAGAACCTTTCTTTGGCTGCAAGAAGTGAGAGATACCCAGGACACACACCCTCCTGTACAAAGGGCCCACTGAGGTTGTCATTTATTCATGCTCTCTGCATCATCCTTGTCCTTGGAGACATTTTCTGTGTGTCACTCATTGTTCATTCAATCTTCAGACAAGATGTGATTACGTGGCAATAGTTGGTCTAATGACAGTTGTCCTAGGCTGAAAGGAGTGAACTCACAAGCCCTTTCTGAAGGTGGATAGATGGAAACAGAAGTCACCACCCCAAGCAGTAGGTTAGGCAGCAAGGCTTGAACAGAAGCTAAGCCACAGGAGCGGGGTGGGGGATCCTGCAGCAAACTCCCCACAGATTAGTCCTGTCCTCCCGCCCCTCAGTATGGTCGTGATTATTTAAAAGCAAGGGAATACCGACCATTACATCTGTACAAACACGCCACAGGAAACCAAATTGTAGAGACACCAGCAATCAAGACCAGACTCTTGGTTTGTTTGTTCGGATATCAACATCCAGCAAAGACATCCCCCATCACGGCTCTAATTGGCACAGCAGTAAATGCTCCTGGGGCAATGTGGAAGGTGAATAGGGCAAGGTGGGCAGAGAGCAAACCTGGTCTCTCTGGGATCCCCTACTGTTACAAGAACAACTTATGAACTGTTGTGGAGCAACACATAACTAAATTAGTCTGGGGAAAAGAAGGGTCACATAAACATGTCCCAGTCAGCATCATTCTCTCTGGCATTTTGCTTGATGTTCATCCTGAAGTTCAAGCCAGGAAGCTGCCAGAGAAACCATTGAGCTACAGAGTCTCTCTCCTCCTGAAAACATCAAATAACCAGAATATTACTTGCGACCAGAAATGTGCCTGCTGTTCCTTGTGAGTCTTGCAAAGTGTAAGGCATACTTACTTTTCCCAGCAACAATGATAAAAGGTTTGTTGGTTTGTTTGTCTGCTTGCTTTAATGATTAAACATTTATCCTATAGGGGATTTCTTCTTTGGAGGTTAAAATAATGAGAGAGACCATAATTTTTTTAACAATTCACTTCATCTGGCCCAAATGTTCATGCATTATCTCTGTTCTTGAATCTTGGGTGCCAGTTAAATATCATACCTACTATAAAACAGCCAGTTATAATGCAAGCATTAGCATTTAGCACACATCTACTCAGAAGAAACAAGCCCATGCAAACTATGAATATCTCAACTTCAAAAAATCCAGGAGAGTCTCTTTTAAAAACCTCCAGGAGGAGACTTTCTTTAATGCTGTGAGTGCCTTCAAGTCATTCACAAATTAACAAGCACAGAGTACTAATAAACTGAGTAGCTTAAGATGTGCATGCGGTCTTACTCTCATGGGGGAGGCAGGAGGCAGAACAGTGCTTTTCTGCATTAGAAGACCATACCAAAGAAAACCAAAACCCATAAGGCTGCAGGGAATTCAGCAGCACACTTTTCTCCAGTGGTCTTCCTGCGTCCCAGGCATCCAAAAAATAAGAGGAAAATTCTGTTTGCCTTTTGCCATCTGTACAGAGGAAAATCCATCTCTTGTGCATGCTGTATGTCTCTGTAGTGCATCAAGCGTCAGCACGCATAGGCATGAAATACAGTGATAAGATTAATAATAACAATATGTATTTGTTGCTACAAATGCATTCTTTTGCATCAAGACCTCAAGTAAGTTAATCGCTTGAGTAAATATTTAAGAACATGCTGAAGCCAATAGGATTTAGGTGCTTTCCCTCTCTAGGCCCTCAATACATAAATATGAGCTTCTATTTGATCAGCTCCCAAAATCAAGAGAACAGTAAGTGAATGCAGAACTCACCAGATTTCACCAGATCCCACAGCACTAAAAGCAGGGACGCTCTTTGAAACTAGCAACAGTTTAAAACAGATAAGAAAAACTACTTTTTTTACACAGCAGGTAATGAATTTCTGGAGTCTGTCCCTGCTTTGTCTTCTTTCCTGCCCCTCACGGGGTAAAAACAATACTGCTTGCCCCTTAACCTCTCCCAAAACTCAGCTATCATCATTCCCCAAACTAGGGAATCTCGCACAGCAGAGGGGTATCTGTGCTATTAGAGAGAAGTAGAAATGAGGAATTAGAGAAATGTGAAAAGTTGAGTCACTTTAAGAACTACAAAAGACATCAAAAAATAGATAAAGTAATACTTCTCTCCTGTTTTGGAGGTGGGGGGAGGAACCTAAAAATAACAATAACAACAAACCCTAAAACCAGTTTGCTCTAGTTACGATAATCCAGGCATAACATTTATATGAGAACATAAAATACAGCACACAGCTGTAAGTGAAACAATATGTGTGTTCCTGAATAATGGGAAAATAGCTTGCCAATAAGGATATACTTTGAGCAAATGAAAGATGACCTGGAATTGACTCTAGAGTAACAATTTGATCACTTATAAAAATAGGAGGTAGGGAAAAAGAAAAAGGGAGAGGAAGCAGTGGTTGGGAAGAGCTTATGTTATGTGGTATTTGATGTATTTACTTTGAAAAGTTTGCTTTTGATGAATAATAAAAACAATGCCTTAACAGCTACCTTCATGCCAAAAAATAAGATTGGCTAGGGATTTTACAACTAGTGTGGCTCTACTCACACAGATTCTCCATGTCAGAAGGCCACGTTTAAGCTCAGATGGTGAAACTGGAGCAAAAAAGGTTGAATAAGGAACTCTGAAGGCAAAAGGAGAGGAGAGCATGTGGCACAGCTCCTTGAGAGAGAGCTTACTGGCTCTCTGGCCTGCAAATTGTTTCCATGCCGGTGTGCAGAGCAGCACACTAGTGTGCCTTGGAAGAGACCCAACATCTTACCAGCTAATGCATTTCTGTTTTTTAATATCCAAGGTGAGCTCAGTGTTCATAAAAATACAAGATTACCAGGCTTATTGGCTGAAGCAATCCCCCACCACAGGTTAGACATTCACCCCCTGGGCTCTAGGTCCTCCAGGTATAAGGCAGAGCTGCCAGGTATGAGGCAGGGGGATGAGGGGGGATAACACAACCCCATGCCAAGTTATTTCTGGGAAAGCTTGATCTGTATGCTTGCAAAATATTTGAGAGGAGGGTTGTGATGCAGGGCCCTGGAAAAAGCCATAGGTGAACAGCAGCACATTCCTAAACTATTAATGCCCAGACTACCTCTATCCTTCTTGAGCCTTCATCCCTCACAGTCATCAGCATGAAGGATGTCTCTGTGACTCCCTGGATTCTCATCTTTCTGTTGATGCTGCATGCACTCGTATTTTCTGGAACAGCACTGGTATAAAGCAACAAAAAGAAGGAGAATCAACTTATTTCATACCAGTTTCAAACTTCACTACAGTTAAAAAAACCTTCTGTGGGCTTCTTTCAACCTGTATTTGCATTCTGATTTCAGCCCTGTGAAATAAACACCACTCTCATCCGTTGCCCCTCTTATGCTTTCCTATATGTGTAATGAACCTTTTCTCTTTGCTGTTTCTCTTCTCTTCTGGATTTTTGCCCACCTACTTCTCTCTTTCTGAGACGGTTCTTTATTTTTAAGTATCAGCCTAAAAGTCTTTCTCTCTAATCACTACAGAATGCAATATCGAGGTCAATCGCAATGCATTTCTGCCTAGCTCAAAAGCCGAGGGGTTTCCTTGAAAAACACCCCTTGAAAAAGACAATTCCTTTCATAGTGATGAGGGAGCAAACTTCAGGTCTTGTCCTGATTTCCAGCTAATGTGAACTCACAAGAAAGCTCCCCATGATACACAAAGAAATATTTACTATACGAATTAAGCAACGTTTCCTGCTTTGCAAAAACAAAGTTAATGTTTGAGATAGGATTTTTGTCCAGTGGGTTTCTGACATACGGTGCTTGTTATGGCATCTTGACAGGTTTCTTCTTCACTTTCTCAGCTGGACCTGTTCACAGGAAGTAGGAGGACCAAGATTTATGAACTTAAAGCAGCATTTTGTTGCTTTACATGACTAATTCAAAAGAGGTCAAGCACTGAGAAGCAAAGATGAAGGAGCAAGTATAGAGGCAACATGAAGAAGTGAACCCCATCAATTTTTCCCTTGGAAATAATACAGAGAGGATTGCTTTCCTTGGAGAGCATGAGTTTGTAACAGAAATGTTGCCATCATTACTGGGATGACTAAAATGCAGAGTGCAACTAATTCATCTTTTATACGGCTCTGTGTCCACAGAGAGTAAAGTCCTTAGAAAGCAATAAGCCAGCAGAACATCACAGTTATTAATCTGGTGTATTTTTCTTTTCTCTGAATATATCTATTAGCCATGCATGTGACTGTAAACAAAACCTTTGCCCATGTCCTTTTCTTACGTTCTCCTCCTTTGTTCTTTTATTGGTTTAAGCTGTAACATACGGGGTCAAGAAAATCGTTCCCATTTTTATTACAAGTCTCTATAAATAATAAGTCATACATATGTTAGGAGTAAGAATGAGAAGCAATTATTTGCCAAGGTCTGTCTTTCCTAGCAAACAAAAAGCAGACATCATTTGTGTAGGATTTTTTAATAAAGCGGGTATCATCCTGTGCACTGGGCAGAGAAAGGCCTCATCGGAAGGACAACAAATGAGAAAGAACCTGTTGGCACCTTGGCTTCTGTGAAGCCATATTTCAGAAGGCTTTTCACCAGTCATTACTGGGGTGGGGCGAGAGGGCCTCCAAGTCACATTAATTCTCAAAACACCGATGATCCCCTATCACTCTCCTTGATGTTAGGTTTTTTCATTCTGTTTTATAGGAGGATATAGGATTTCTTTATAGTTATTCCAGAAGTCTACCTGCATTCCCCTTGTAAGAGGGTAGTTGATGAGAAAAACACCTTTTCATTGCAGACCAAAAAGAGTGATCCAACTCAGATTAAGACCTGGATTTTCTTCCCCTGTCCCTGCATACATCAGTACATCTCATAGGGGAGTCCTGGGTACTAACAAGCATTCAGATGATGACTGCCCCCAGGGGAAGCATGCATAGGTCATTGTCTCTCTTCACTAGCATCTCCTTTGCTTTTTCCCCAGCAAGGTAGAAAAGGAACCCCTCGGTTTTATGCACTACTTCGATCTTCAAGGCCTCACCAAGCACTTTTCCTTTCCTGAGTCACCACCTATATAAACCAGATACTTTAATGAGGTTTGCCATTTAGGCTGCGAGCCTCTCTCTTTATTCTGCCCGTCAGCCACCTTGGGGAGATGGGAACCAATAGTAACTGCGAAGTTATGTCAAAGTATATCCTTGCCTTTCTCACAGCAAGTTTCTTTGCTCTGCTATCCACTGCCATGAATCACACTTCCTACATTTCCAAGGACTGCGCAGGTAAGTGAGTTTCTGTACAGAAACACCCAACGTGTTGCTTCAGTGTTGCTCCCTTGCCTCTCTATTTTTTATTTTTTGTTAAATTTTACACCCTTTTACAACACATACATTGTTGCTACATTGTGATAAGCTTTTAATTAGTAAGGAAGAAGCTTTTACAGCTGCGTTTCTGAAAAGGCTCCAATTTATTTCTCACAAAGATCCTTGGGATAAAAAGCAGAGTAACGTTCAGAAGTAAGTTAAATGAAAAATTGAGGCTGCTCAGAGGGAGATGTTAAAGGCTGACTGGCACAAAAGGGTACTTTCTGGCAAACTTCTCGAAGCACTAAAAGAAAAGGGTCAAGAGTCATCTGCTTAAGTAATGATCTCCAAGGAAAAAATATTGGCTGGCCAATCCCATAACTACAATGGACTATTATATGTATGTTCTATAGGCTGAATGCACCAATTATACTCATCCTGTGGGTTCTTGTACATGCTTAACTTGCTATTTCCTTTTATTCAATGTGATAGCACATAAGTTAATGCAAAGGCATACATGAGAGTATTTTATACCTTCTCCCCTCTGTTTTGAGTTTTGAGTATCAGTAGTTTCACTATGAATGATTTAGAGGGAAAAACTTTCGGAACTGAGGGGTGTGGTAGGGCATGTCTTTGTCTGCAAGAGAAGTACTGTCCACTAACCACACTTATGCAGGATGGGAAACAGCTTTGACAATCAATAGAGCATCATAATTTCTCTCCTAACAGGAAATGAGGACTCAGTGCACTACTGCAGTTTTAATTTTAATGCAATTTAAAAGAAAAAAACACCCAGCACCAGATGCTCATCAGAAGACCATTAAATGTTATTACTATATGCTATTTCCCTTAGGAACTCTCATGGTTAAAAATCAACAATAAGTAGCAGCCTATATCCTTTTCTAGTGAATCTCTTCAGCTGCAGTTCAGTTAAGAGGTCTGATAGGTCACAAGACTCATCACAAGTTTGATTATTTCTCAACAGGCAAACTGAGATGAGGATAATTGGCATGCTTTTGCAGACCTTCTCACTGCAAAGCTCCTCATGCTCTCTTTCTTTTAGCCTGATGAAATGTGGCTCAAACACAGCCTCATGTCCTCTGCTTTTTTCACTGTCCTTTCCTAGATACATGTCCTATTCAATTTCTCATGAAGGACTGAGCATTGGCCTATTCACATGCATGTGGCTTCCTGCAGGAAAGCAACAGCACACCACAGCTGATCGGGGGACTCAACCTCCAAGCAGGGCTCCTGTGTGTTGTTCAAAACAGTAAATCCCAGAAAAGCTTTATATTGACTTTAAAATTACTAGGGTTTTTTTAGCTCCACATACTCCAAAAAGGGCAATATGGAGTACCAACACCTCAACTCTGCCTCTGAAGAGACCCTTAAATTCACAAATACAGATCTTCCCAGGCCTTTGAAAGGTTTGGGGGACTTAAGTGGCAATCACGCTTTACCTGTTCACATTTCTTTTCCTCATTATGCAAATAAATAAGAAACATACTGACCCAGGAGTCAGTAGTAACTCTCCTCCCACAATCACAGGGAAATGGAAGGATAATGTACTGCAGGAAAAGGGAACACTGAAATCTCTCTAGACTCAATAAGGAAGTAGCCAGGACTTTCAGCATCCTCCTAAGCATAAAAGCACAGATGGACAAAGACTCCATTCTTAGGAACTGGCAACAACCTGGTATATCCAACTCACAAATGAGATGGAAAGAAGTGGGTTTGATGTTGAAGAAGCATCTGACACTGCTGTCTGTGAGGAGGCTGGTGTTCAAATAGTACCAGCTTCATTTTCACAGCAAATGTCTTTAAGCAGTCAGCTAAGTAACCCCAATACTGCAATGAAAGTGCTGAGAATCTCCCAAGAAATTAAGCCAAACAGCTACAGCACCTCATCCCTAAGGAGTAATTGAACACTTTGATAAGATAATTGATTATCATGCATTGATTAAAGCTGACAAAAGAGCACACACTCTCCAGATGACTTTCAAATTACAAAGCCACAAACTTCAAAGCTTATTTGGATTCACACAACAAAATATATTTCATTATTTACAATGTCAAAAAAAAAAAGTATCCTTCTAAATGAGGCAAAAATTTTAAAACAGTGAATGGTGAAATGGCACAACTGGAAATAAGAAATTAATCAATGCTATCAAATGGCTTCAATCTGTCCTGAGGACTCTATAATGATTTCCAGATGATAACACAAGACTGATTGGATGTCTCTGGCAGCAATTCTTATCAAGGTCTGATTATAACAACTGCAATAGGAAGACAAAAAAAATTGGTTGGTAGAGGGTGGTTAAGAAGGTCTGAAGAAATATGCAAACAGTTGCTCAGTTTGGTTTAAATCTACCTGAAACGGTGGTCGCATGTAAAGGCAGAAACTGCTGTTGGTCATTTCCAGCCATGCTGAGATGCTTTTCATAAATTCAGTCAAATACACACTAAAGAATAATTTTACTTCATGATTAAAGCAAACCAGTGTGTAGCCACTTGCAGTTTCTGCAAACTAGGAAATCATCAGCAAACCATCTTGACTTCCTTCCTGGTTTTAAAAACCTTTTCAAGCTTTCCTTAATTGAATATTATTTCAATTGCCATGATTCTACCTCTAGAGCTGCAAGTGAACCATGTAGTCGTTACTATTTATTTGTATTATTACTCCAGACAGAAATCAGGACCATGCTTTCTTTGACATCATGAAAAACATCACAAAGATAAGACCCTGCTCAAAGAGCTTTATACAAATCTGCGTGACCAGAAGCAACAGGTGGCTACAAGAGGGAAACAGCAGCAGAAAAAATTTACAGAGCTCAAAGGAAAGTAGTGGGCTCAGTACAAAGTTAGGTCCTCAGACTTTTCGCTGCTGCCAAGCTACATTTCTGGGCTGAAACCCGATATTGGAGCATATAGCTCACATCGTCCATATAGCTCACATCGTAGCACTGCTCAGCTATTTCACCTTGTGTTGGAAGAAGCAGCCTCTACAATATGGCTTTGACGCAACCAAGTGAAATCAGGTGTCTAGAGCAAGGCTGGGATTCATTTATATTGGAAAATCAAAACAAAGCTCAAGATACACAAAGTCATACAAAGCAAGTGCAACTGAGAACTTGGAGTTATGCCAGCGCCAAAATCACACTTAATTTTTGACGAAGAGCTACTTTCAGAATGAGCACAGACAGGACCAGTCACAAACCATGTAACACTTGTTGCTTAGCGAAGGTGCAAAATAAACACGTAAGAAGTGCTGTGGGCATAGGCGACTGGATCTGACTCACCAAGCTGTCCTACCGGAATGCAGGCCCCACTCTTTCCTCTAGGGAGAAAGTACAGATATTTTGCAATATGTTTACACCAACTGTGCGAGCTTTAATTTATTCTCACAGTATGCTGCTTCTAAGCTAGGGGATAGGTTAAAAGTTTGTTTTGGAATAGGAGGTGAGACAAGAAGCATTTTGGAAAGGGAAGGCAAAATCCCATTCATCCCACTGACAACAAATACTATCTTGTCTAATAGAAGCTTACTACTGGTCTATTAGGAGCTCACTACTGCTGGTTACATCTCTGCTTCAGACGTTTGGTCTGTGGAGTGCCACTTCTCAGACAAGGACACAACAACCATTACAATGCCCAGTGAGCCAGAGAAGTTTGGCTGTGAGAAGCAGCTTGCTCAAGATTAAAGAGAAGGCTGAAACTCCTGAACACAGGAAGACAATAACGTTTTTAAATACTTCCTACCTTTGCCAAGTACGACTACATGTGCAAGGAAAACACCATAACTTTGTTTAAATGCACATTTCTGGCTTGATGGCTACATCCGCACAAACTTTTATAAAATTACTTTGGATAGTTGTCATTGCAGAGAAAGACACAGAGTCAGTGTCACCACTGTATCAGTATGGGGCAGTCCTGGTAGCTGAAATAGCATGACATGAAGCAGCCATGGGATAACAGAAGCTAGCCACATCAGGTGGTATTCTCCATCAGGACCCAGTTAGCCACTAGTGTGCAGTAATAAGAGGGTGACAACTGGCCCTTCTCAACTATAGAATGAACTTCACTTGTGATGAGAACCTACTTTTAATTAATACTTTCTCCCTTCATTCTTGTTCCAATCATACCTCATACAACCCAGACTGAAATATTAAGCCAGCAAAGATCTGCACATCAACAAAATACCTGTTAGGTAGTCAGTCCATTTATCAGTAAGCACCATACCCCAGACTCAGGGAAAGCATTGGTCCCTTCTCTGATAAAAGAATAAAGATTTACTTTTCACAATTATTGGCAGATTTTGAATCAAAAGCTTCAGGCTTGTTGGAGCAATTAAATGCATGAGTCATGTAATCACTCATTTGGAAAGGTTCCTACTTTGTCTTATTGCTCACCAAGACTGTAAAAGGCACACTACAATCTGTCTCCGGTGTCATGGGACAGATTTGTAACCCAGGCTGGTTACAAGTACACCTGACTTCCTCTTGTGGCATCACCCAGGCTAATACTCTGTCCTTCTCTTCCTCACCTAAAGCGACTGCCAGATTCCCATCAGAGGTCCTGCTCCTGTGCAACCTCCTCTCTAGAAGTCCTTGCAGGACAGTGAAGGAGGCTTCTTGCCTCTCCCACCTTTGCTTTTACAACCCCATCTTACTGTGGGATGATCTATGGAGAAATAAATGCATGGCACTTCCACCCTGCAGGGCCTGGAGAACGGGTTTTGTTGTTGAAAGGAGAGGGGGAACTGCCTCTCTTCTGCCCTGTGTCTCCTTGGGCCGAAAACCCATTATGGTTATGAGGCTTTAAGTGTGTACTGCTACGCAGGCTGAAGACAAATTAATGCAGCTGGATTTGGAAGGACAAAGAGAACTGGTGTTCTACTAAGATCGATGGTCATTGATCTGATGCTAATTATTAGAAATATAATCTTTTAAAATACTAGAATTACATATAATAATTTGATTATTCATTCTAGCTTAGTACTGCTTCCTTGATGCATTTGACTCAAACTTCAAACAAATATTTCTCATTGAACAGTAAGTATATTTGTAGCACACTGAAAGAAAAGCAACTGAATAAAACTGCCACCTCCTTCTACCTTTGTTCAGCTTAGCACTGCACTTTGCATGAGGAGATGCTTTGCATGAGCTTTGGGATTTGGATCCCTAATGTCATCTCATCTAATGTAAACATCTAAAAACCTCTAATCTTTTCTTTAATAAAGCTTCTTACAGATTGTGTCTTGTGAAAGTGAGTCAGCTTCCTGTCTGAAACAAAATTTTAACAGGTCACAGTGCCCATTTTCTGTTCTCTGAAAGTTTCTGATGTTGGTTTCTGTACAAATGGATCCTTAGAATGCCTCTGGCTTCTGTTGTCCTTTCATACAGCTCTATTGCCTCTTTCTTACCCATTTCCTTTGTAACTAGCCCCAACCTTCAGATTTCTTCACTGAAAGACAGTGCATGGAAATGATCCACTTCAGGGCAGTGTGCACAGTGGTATTCACAACCCTCTCATGAGGCAAATTATTATAGTTGCATATAGTGGCTGTCTCAGACAAAACAGCTGGACCTAAATGATCATAATGTTCCCGTTGTCACAAAACCGTTTTTCTTCCCCCTCTCTTAGTTGTGTCCCTCTTTCCACCCAAAACCTCCAAAATTCAAAACGCAAGAATGGGATAGGAAAAGGTGTGAAACCAGCAATAAGGAGGCCCCAATAACTGGACTTGCCCCTATTTTCCATACCCAACACAGCTAAAAGAGGTTCTGCAAGCTTTGCAATGTCTGCTCTAGCTAACAAGGATCTGTGGAAGGTGTTGAGCCCCTGCAGAAGAGAAGCTCATATGATACTTTATTTACCATACTCGTATGATTCTTTACTGTGAGGGTGGTGAGGTGCTGGAAGAGGCTGCCCACGAAAGTTGTGAATGCTTCATCCCTGGCAGTGTTCAAAGCCAGGTTGGACAGGGCCTTGGGCAACATGATCTAGTGGAAGGTGTCCCTGCCCATGGCAGTGGGGTTTGACCTATATGACCTTCAGGTCCTTTCCAACCCTAACAATTCTATGATTCTATGATGGGCATCAACCGATTAGGTAGAGAGGTAGCAATGGTCAAAGCGCCATAGCTGTAACAACCAGGTGAAGTAGACAAGGAGAATAGTGAAAATATCTTTGAAAGTGGTATGTTTTAAGCAGATGAAACTTCTCATAGGGCATAGTGACATACTGTTGGAAGTGGCAGCTCTGCAAAGTTGTAAATTCCAGAAATAAGTGAAAGACAACTCAAACTATACCCCAAAACCTTTTGTTTAAGCTTGAACTGAACCAGCAACCTAAGGATTACTTTCTAGAGACAGCCACTCTACCAGCTAAGCTATCAAACGAAGGTGAAGAAGTGCCAAGAATGAGTCAAGATTGTATCAACAATAGCCTTAGGCTCTAATGGGCTTCCATATGTATAGCTTTTCACAACAGCAAAACAGTATCCAAAAAAAAGGCACAAAGCTAACTCCTGCAAAATTGGATTTTGGTTACAGAACTGCCAGTTTTCTGCCAAATAGTTCGCAGCTCTTGTAAGACTGTTGGTAGTGGTAACATTAAGGTTGGAGTTACTGTCATGACCCATATGAAATCTGTCTACGGCTTGACAAAAAAATTTGCCCACTCTTTGGTGACCTTGCCACATTTCCTAAGCTGAGTTAGGAGAAGAGGGAGAACTCCCTTCCACACAGTTCCCCACAACAGTTCTCCAGCCAAATCCAATAACAAAATAGCAAACAAATCAGCTAGCACTCCCTGACAGCTTCCATAGCAAATGCAGAGCAACAGAGGAAAAGGACAGAAAGGAATAACCACTGAGGTTTTAACTTAAATCCCACTAAGTCCCATGGCGCATGTAAAACCGCTTGTACACAGATGAAGTTGCAGTGTCTGGCATTTCAGCCGGTGGCCTCCCAAACCCCTGGGCCTGGGAGGCTGAACCCTTTGTGAATCATCTGAGCGAGTGCCGCAGCTCACAGCTGCGGCGATTGAAAGCAAACTATACTCTTTTTGAATTACAGTGATTCATGAGCATCTCCAGACAGCAGGGTGGGGCAGAAAGCTGTGAGCAGACACCCTGTTTGCCGAAACCATGACATCCTACGTGCAATAGGAGTGCGTGTAGCAGTGTTACCTCAGCGCCCTACAGCATATCCATCCTTAGCCCATGCTTACCTCCACCTACTTCTTATGACTCAACCCCAAACACCAGGCTGTTTCAGCAAGCATGTAGCCAGGAGGTTGAGGGAAGTGATTATTGCTCCACCTTCAGCACTTAGGAGCTTGCATTGGGAATGCTGTGTCCTGCCTTGGCTCCCTGGTACAAAACTAATGAGGACATACTGGAGGGAGTCCATTGGAGGGTCACCAAGACGGCCAGGGGGCTGAAGCACACAATACAGCAAGGGAAGCTGTGGGAGCTGGGCTTGTTCAGGCTTAAAAAGAGATGGATAAAGGGGGACCATAGTGCAGTGTGCAAGTACTAAATGGGAGAGCATGGGGAAGGCAGGGACAGGATTTGCTTGGAGGAGAACAGTGGAAGGATGGGAGGCACCACCCTTGGAAGGATGGGAAGCTGCCACCAGGGACATTTTGATGAGATATAAGGGGAGAAAAATACCAGGGAAAAAAGAAATTCATCGTTGCAAAGGTGCCTGGATGGTGGAATCTCCACATGTGGAGATGCTCAGAGCTTGATGGACACAGCCCTGTGCAACCTGACCTAACTTTGAAGCCTACCCTGTCTGGAGCAAGAGATTGGACCAGATGATCTCCAAAGGTTTTTTAGCAAACATAAAGTGACCCCCATGTCAGGAAGGTGACTTCACAGAGCAGATGATCTGACAGCAAAACTATCACCAAGTACTTCTGTGTTTGAAAAATACATCTCTTCATCTCATAAAACCCTGCACACACATTTTATTTATTTTCATACTGATTAGGAGACAACTCCATGAGCAAGCTCGCCAACAAAGTTTTCAAGTTGACAAGCCGGTATTCTTTATTGCGGTGCCGGGAGACACGGGGGATAGCTCCTCCTGACGTGCATCACCGCATTGCCACACAGGCCATCCTTACGTAGTCACTTGGGCAAACATACATATTCATGAGGCTACACATGAATTACATCATTTTCTAGAGAGTTTCCCGCATACATACAAAATGTGATGGTGGTCTTTGAGAGTCGTTTACTTCTTCCAACAATCTTCATAACTGCTGGCAGTCTTTGAAGCACCAGGTTAATTAACATTACAGACATAACAATCATCCTGTCCTTCTACTTATCAGGCAGTTTAACTGCTCCCACCCTGGACATCTGCTAGCCTCAGATAATCCCCATCCCAGGTCCTGTTTCCCTATTTTTTTTTCTTACACTTTTTGTACTAAGGTCCTAAGGACCTAAGTCTATCTCAACTACCTTCAAGCACCCCCATTACAATGCCATCAGACTTATGATTACTTAGAACTGATTACATTTCATGCTTTTGTGGCTCCTTGTTTCAATACTAACAGACATCTTAAGTTTCTTCTACTGCTAAAGGCAGCACAGATCTTGATAGAAACTCAATAAAACGTCTCCCTGGTTTTGTTCATGGGACTATAGGAAGGTCAGGAAATACCTGACTTACCTGTAAGGTACTGTTGCAGCTTCTCAAAGGCCTAACCCTGGGACCTCTGATGTGTCATCACCTTCATGTACCCAACAACAACTATCAACTCAGCTGATGCTGTAAAGAAAAACATGGGATTATAGAGAGAAACAGAACTGCTGTGTGTCTGTCAGGGCATTATCTGCACTCTCTGGGGTCAGATGGTCATGGTGGGCCTGAGATCCCCATATGCAAGAAAGTGAAGTTAATCTTGTGCTAGAGAAAGAATGACATAACAGATAACAGGGACCCAAGCTCCTAAATCAGAGCGTATAGTGTAGCCCCAGGGCTCTCATCTTTTCCGGTGAGCAGACGCTACAGCATTTTTAAGGGGCACTTCAGGCTCCTTTCAAGCCAGGTTAAGCCTATTGTAATGAGTCTGCCTTATCTGAGTCACCTTTCACAGACAGACACCTTACAAGTAATTCACTTGTCCCACCCATGCCTTCAAAGACCTCAAAACTGAAAATCACTGCTCTACCCAGTTTAACTCAGCGCTGCCATCCAATACAGCAGTAAGGTACCAAATACAGACTTTAGGGGATATATCCACCATCTCCTTGCTGTCAAAAGTTGTTACTGGTGAAGATAACCCTAAACAACTTGTGCTTTCCTGTAACAAGTCAGTAGCAGTTAAGTCAAGATAAAAATTCAAATGGGATCAGATAAAAAGTGGATGCTGTTACTATCTATGCATGAACAAATGGGATGCAGAACCCACAGTGTTGCCTTGACAATAAAAAGCATTGCAGTTCTCTTTTTGTGGAACTTGCTAGCAGTGATGTATGGGTGATTCATGAGAGATATTCTCCTAAACTACAAATGTACCCCCCAGGGCAGCTTTTCAAAGTAGATGTTCCTAGGAAAAATCAAATTTTTTTTTCTTGATTTTTGAACTTGTTACACTTGGAATGCTTAACAGAATTAAATTTTGGCATGGAGTTCATGAAAGATCTCTGATTATTTTCATTCTTTCAACTGATTAAATGAAGATACCAAGCTTTGAGAGCCATGTGACTGGAGCCCTGAGCTATATAAAGGGAGCAGCTCACCTGTTTCATGTGGTGTAGAATAAGATGAAAGGAAAGGATGTAGCTTGAAAGCATCATGGAGAACAGCCAGAGGTAAGGCTACTAATAGCTGGACTGTATAATTATACTTGGTAATGCTATGTGTTTTGTTAAACTCAGATTAGCATAGGATGGTCTCCAGTGTTTTGTACACTTTACAGGCTGACTTTCTAACATTGCTTTAAATGGTTTAAAGGGTTTTTTTTCCAGCAAAAAGCTTCAAAAAACCTAGTTGACTCTGAGGAACTTGGGGAGATTGTTTTCTTTTAAGGTGGAAATACACACATGCTCTGAATACGAGCATTAGATTAGACTCGCAATAAATCTGGGAAATCTTTGTGCTCACTTTAATTCTACCCTATTTGTGTTACACACCACTGGTTGGCTGCTGTGGTTTCTGCACCAGAAGCTAGTAATGAGCTCAGGATGTCTCAATTTAACAGTCTTGTGTGATACCCCTGCAACAGAGGAGGAGGTTTTCCTAAAGAGGGCTACTCACAGCAACTTGAATGGAGAATCTGAAGCATCAGCAAAACAATCATCTCCCTCTGTCTACCTGTTAAAATTCAAGATAGAAATCTCTTTGGGACAGACTATCTTTGTACTTAAAGGCTGAATAGCAGCTAGCACAACAGGCCCCCAGCCCTGTCTGATGCCCCCAGGCTCTGTTGTGATGTAAATAATATGTACAACTCCTTGGGCCAGCTTCAGAGACAACTTTAATAACATGTCAGTGTGAATGAATGCCAAGGGGCAGGAAGGTGGGAATGCAAGAGGAAAAGAATTAGGAGAGTACAGGAAGGTTTCATATAAAGGAAATCTGATTGCGTCGCTACAGCGTGGGCTGCATTTCAGGGAACATGGAGTTTATAGGCCAGTTATCAGTTTTTGGTGTGCTCAGGGAATCTGTTTAATACTTCTGATGCTGCACCTTTATCAGTAATAGACATCCATGGGAAAGCATCCTTTGGGTATTCAAAACCTAAGCTGCATATGCTTATCCACAGACATACATAGCTTTATTTTGCTACATAACAACCTTACAGGTCTGGAGTGGCTGTTAATGCAAAAATATTTTCTTTGCAGATAGATTATTTCAATTCAGATTTCTTCCTATGTATGGCTAGTCCCATAAAGAATTAAAGCACAAAAACTGAAGACCCATGCCAATGCCCAGACATCAGATTCAACACGAATAATTCTCTTCAAGCAAACGGTTTAGCACCAGCAGCCAGATTATACAAGTGCCTGAGAGCTCACCCCATCAGCAGGCATGGAAAAAAGTAGCTTCCATGTAACTGTCAAACTATTCTTCAACAAGTTAAATATTCAGCTATATTAAGACAAGATACAAACTGCAGTAAGTATCATTAAGGGTTCCACATCTTGCCCTTCTCTGCGTGAAAGACAAGACTAATAGTGTGTGAGATCTTCTGAGATGATGATCGGACCAGAAAGTTTTGATAATTGGGTGGCAATTAACCACAGTTGGGACATGACATTGTTCAGATTAAATGGTCAGGCTCCCAGCTGCTGTAAATCGTAAGTCATCAGAGGGCCTGACCCCCATCTAGTTTACCTTAGTTTCCATCCAACAAGTACAACATTGGACATTTTTTTGTTTAAGCAAAAGCTCAGCTAATCACCCGGAGACTCTCTGCGCCCTGGTCTCATCCAGATGGCAAGGCAAAAGACAGTATTTCTGACTGATACCTTTCACTTTCCAGCCCTGTGTCTTCCCCACCGTGTGGACTTACTGCTTTGTGATAGCTGTTGAAAAGGATGTGGTGTCACTGGAGGCTTTGGTGTCAGCAAAACCCTGCAGCACTTGGGGGAGTGCAGTGGTGCAGAGGACAAAAGTGGCACTCTTTAGGACATGGGACAGCCCACTGGCTCCTGCAACTGCTTTCCTTCAGGAGGCAACCTTTCCACCCAGCCATTTCCCTTTCCTTTATTCATCATATAAGTGACACGGTTTAGTGTGAAGTGTCCCTGCCCATGGTAGGGGGGTTGGAACCAGATGATCTTAAGGTCCTTTCCAACCCTAACTATTCTATGATTCTACCAGGCTGCTCAAACTACAGAAGCCCTAATGAAAATAACTCGCATGTCATATATAACAAGGAAAAGCTCAACCGCTGGCAAAAAAAAAAAAGTGTGAAATTACAGTATCAGTGTGAGAGAGAGATATGAGCCCTCATTGCTCAGGAGAGAATTTGAAAGTGCGTATTTTTTTCCAATCATATGCGGTGTTTAAAGGGCAGCTTTTGGGAGCTGAGAGGAAGACACAGAAGAAAAACTGCACTTACAAGAGGGGTATTTCTGCCCTAAATATTTGGGACCTTTTTCTGATACACCAGCTTTCTTTGCCATGGGGAGATGTGCAAGCACAGCTCTGATGAACAGGTATGGTTCCTAATGTGTTCTGCCCACAGCTAATGCTCTATCAAGCCTTTCTGAAGACAGAACAACAAAGCCTTTAAGAGTGACAGAAACAAAAATAGTAGGGTACAACTTTTTGCCTGGCTTTTCTCTTCATGGAAGAATTAGCAGTCATGGGTAAGGAGATTTGCCTGGTCTGGCTGTGGTAGGGGATACTAGTGTCTCGCACTCATGAGAATCTAATTTATTTTTAAAGAGGGTTTTAGCATAACAATATTACCACACATCTCGCTCAAGCAAAGAATTTTTCCAATCTATATCCAGTGCCAGATAGAGTAGCTATAAAATGAGTTACTGTACCTTAAATTTCTGCCTTGGCTGTAGTGACAGGAAGCTAATTAGACAAACTCTGACCATGCCTTCTGGACCCAAATCCACATTACTTGGACACGTAAGAATTACCAGCTGCGTGAGAGCTTGTGCTTCTGGAGGGAGTTGGACTTAAAGGATGAAATAACAGGTAAAGGAGCAGAGAACGATGGCCACTGTGGGGTCCAAACCAGTAAAGCAGCAGTGTTTAAACTCTTTTCCAGCTAAATTTTAACACCTCACAACGTAGCCAAAATATGTTAGAAGCATGTCTAAGGCATGGATGCTGTGCTCAGACCACATATAAAACTAAGCTCTAAATGCAGTTTGACTTTTCCAGGGTATTCTCAAATTCCAAAGACCAGTGTATGGGAGCCAGCTGCACATGGTAATCCTGATGGAACAGACCACATATTTCATGGCTCACAAAGCTACTGACCTTTTTGGCTCTGGCAAGCTTTGCTGGGCAGTAATAGACCTGGACCTACCAGGGCTCAGCAGGCCAGGGAGCAACAGTTTCAAACCCATGCTTCACTTCAGCCATCAGAAGCAAAAACCTTTGGTCAGGTACGAGTGTTTTCTGATGCCTCTTTTGCAAGTATCTGAGTTGCAGGAAAATTACTCTTGAGAACTATTGTTCTCAAAAAATATATCTATCCCGTTCTCACTTCCTCATCAGAAGGTGGGCTCCAGACTATGCCCAGATAGTAGTATATGGCCCTCTTTTCTGGTATTCCTATCTCCACGTAGTCAGATCCAAACATTTCAGATACCACTAAGTATGTAACAGGGAGAGGGGCAGGGTTAAAATCAAAATTAGTTTCAGGATGAAACATCCTTTCTGAAAGGGATGAGCAAACTTCAAAAGCTAAGAACAAACACCCAAAATAATGGCTTGGTCCCCATCAGCTGCACAGCCCTTCCTTTTTTTCAGGTTAGGCTCAGCCAAAAAAGGGGGCACAATACTCAGAAAGGAGCTGGGCCAAGGGATCTTACTGTCACTATTTTGTGTGTATTATTCGCATTGTCATAAGATACAGATTTCAAATGGGGACTAGTATGCATTGAACTAGACACTGTAACAATAAACATCACAAAGACAATTCCCTGCCCTTGAGAGCTAATCTTTAGCCATTTCTCTGCAGCATCTGGCTAGAGCAGGGAATAAGTAAGTATATTAGGGTGTACTGCATGGATTGCATTTAATCTTATTTCTGTAACCCTTGTCCTTCCTTAACCTACTGCCCCACTTCTGTTTGTTAACCTAACTCACCACCTCAGTCTCAATTTAGTTTGAAAGCTTCTTGAACAAAAGTCTTTGTGTCTTTTCACTTTTTTTTTCATTTTGCACGGTTTTGAGCCACAAAAATTAATATACATTATTGAAAACATGAAACAAATAACTTCCTTTCTTCTCTAAGAAAAAATGGATATGATACATTAAAATGTGCATCAAAGTGTTATGATTTTCTAGTTCTGTAGTGGATCAATGAGCAATACAACTGGTATGACAATACAAATGAAGAAGTCTGGTCTGCATGTATAGACATACCGAGTACTTCTGCAGATGATATGCAGACAAAGGAGATATATCTGCAAAATAGTTCCTACTGGTTAAACACAAAAAAAGCTGATGATGTACTGCACTGTGATTGACAAATTGAATTTGCAGGTCCCCATAAAGGTACAGTAATGTGACAAAATCAGGGCAATACAGCCTCAGCATCTCCAGGACCTGGAATGAAATGCGGGCATTTTCCCATCTCTACAGTCATTCCTTCCAGGCCAGCCTGATGCCTGCAGCATCCTCTTCCCCTGCTTACAGCCACAGCAGCTTCAACTGCATCAAGGGACAATGTCTTGGTACAGGAGGGTATTTGAGCTTTAGCAGTTTCTAACCTTTCCTAGGGAAAAGGGACTACCCAGACAGAAGAGTCCATGAGCCAACAGCTGCAGTAGGGTCCAACAGCTCTGCCACCATCCATCCATCCCAAATCTTACATTTGTGCTCTAGAAAAGGAAGAACAAAAAGGTATTTGTTTAAAAGACTGTATTGAAGAACTATAAACAATACATGATGTTAGTTTAAACAGAATAGCAAGGGTAAAGATAGTGTAATGGTACATTTCATTTCTGTTTCACCTCCAGGCCATGTAGATCTGCCCTATTATCAGCTTAAATATGAACCCTCTCTCTGCAGGTCTGCCAACCCCAAACTGACTCTGACCAAGACAGCAGAGTGTGTGTTAAAGAGTCTCCAAAGAAATGAAAAACTCCCTCAAACATCACTCTGTTCCTTTTCACAAGCGGCAGAGAAAGAGGTGACTAAAGCCTCTGCAAGCAAGCAAAAGCATGCAAACCTTCTGAGTGTGTTGCCTTCCCCAGCCCTCAGCACCACATGCTTGGGGAGGCACAGGGCAGGGGAGCCCCTTCACAGCTAGGCAGTCAAGGCTGAGAGCTATTTGGATTAGATGAGGAATTTCAAGTGGAAACCATCTGAATGTGTGTATGAGCCTGTGTGAAGTTGAACTGTGTTTAAAGAAAACAAATGGCTTCTTATAGTACCTCTGCAAGGTCCAGTTCTAAAGGGGGCATAAGTAAGCCTCCTTTTTCCTGCCATAGCAAATTTAAATGGGATTGTGGGGAGTTTTTTCCTCTCCTGAAAGCGAAGAATCGGGAAAAAAACATGATAGGAACGTTACGAATAAATTGGCAAGATACACTGTAAATAGCTTTGATACTAAATAAAAACAAAATAATCATATTGCAGCCATTTTAAGATTTCAGCTTCCTTCTTCACCCCTGCCACTAAGCAGGCTTCCTCAAAATGTGACAAGAATTCAGAGGGATGCTTGCCAAGTATTTTCTGACCCAAATCCTAGAGGTATCCTCCATCTGCAGCAACAGACAGCTCGCTGTGGTCTGTCATTACGCTCTGTTTGGTTTTCAACACCAGCTACCCTAGTTAATGAAAGAAGATGCAACCACCGAAGACAATGAACAAACATTAGTGGCATTTCTGGGAAGCTTTGAAGAAGACATCTCTAATTTTGAATAGGCCAGAATACAGAACAGTAATGACTTAGGCATGCACATACAAGTGTATTGCTTTAGCAAACTAGGTAAGCTCAGCTATTAGGAAAACAGGCTGTATAAAGCCTGGTGGATAGGACTTAAGGACAAGAGATGAAGAGCAGAGCTACCCATTCAGTTTCTGTCACAGCACCACACCTACCTACTTACTTGGCCTCTATCTGCAGGCAGTAAATCTAATAGCTTGAAAGATCCAGGCAGTCAGAAATATTATCCCGATAGGACTGAGACCCAGCTCCACATCCATAATGTTCTATGTAAATGTTTGCATGCAGCCCTTCACATCTAAGGTTTGTAGAAATGCATGGTATTTTGCCAAATGCCATTCCACTAAAGAGCAGCATATTTTTGTTCTTATAATCTTGCACGGAAATTGATATGGACATATTTTAACAAGGGAAAAGTAAACACGTTTCCCCCTCAGCCAGGTGCTGCAGCATCTCTCTATTGGTGATGACAGTGGCCTGAGATTTTCTCTACTTGTTCCTGACCAAGATTCAGAAACCATCAAAGAAGAAAGTTCCTCTCAGAAAATTAGACCCCACAGTTTGACATAGGCATTAGTCTGGGGTTGTATCTACTTATCCAGACAATACAGGCAGCACTGGCCTCAACAGCAAAGCTCTGATGTTTTGTTCTTCATGAAACCTTCCTATTTTATGTAACAAACTACCATTTATCTACCACGTAAACATGTTGTACTTAAAATGCTTGTCTCTGATAAGCCATTCTCCCCTTTGAGGATCCATTAGGCCCAACATGAATCAAGCCTAAAAAGCTACTTAAAGCTTTTGGTGAATTCTTCGGATTTCCAGCCTCATATTTCAGTTACTGTGATGTTTGCATTAAGATGCTTGTCTGAGTTTTGCCCTGCAGGACTGAGAAAAAGAAAAATGTTCCTTTTGTGTGGAACACAAGTGGTGGGTATTTAGCTATTTCTTGTGTATTATGACAGTACCATCTGGCATTCATCTGCCGGGTACCTCGGGAGAATGTCCCCTTCCTACTTGCCTGTATGATGCCGGCCAAAATGACAGAGTACACCAAAGGTTAACTTCCTGTAATATGGTCTCTTGGTTTATCTGGAGTAAGACAATAGTTCCTTTATATTCCTAACTTTGCATTTCACATGTTCTCCTGCCTGCCTGGAAAACAAGGTCATAAGAAATTCTTATGGGTCAGACACCTCCTAATGCAAAGCCAGAGATAATGCTAGCAAACTTAGTAAAAACAATCTATAAGGCCAGTTGGCAATGCACATAGAGCAGGAAATATGAAATAGAAATTTGCCCAGTTAGATTTGTTCCATTCCACTGAAACGCTTTGTACAATGGAAGTATAAACAAACCACTGCTCTTAGAAGTCATGGTTTACCTGCTGACTCAAAAACTCATGTCTGTAAAACAGCATGAGAGAGGCCAAAGGGACTATCTGCTTGGGTTTCTCTCCTGGTCTCAGCCTAATTTATCTTGTCAGATCCAAGATCCCCATTCATTTCTTGGAAGAGTAATAAAGGAAGTTTGGATTAGCCATGCCCTCCAATTATTTGATAATTTTTATGCAAACAAATAAGAACCTAGCATGGACCAGTTCAGACTGACTACTTCAGCTGCTGAGTAACATCTTAAAGCTATTTTCATTCTAGCCCCTTCCTCAAACGGCAGCTCCTTCACCCCTTTCAGGATATATACTTTAATACTCCTAACCTGCTTCTTGCAAACAGCCTTTTCAAGAGAAACAAGCCAGTCTTGAGCAATTAAGACCTATAGATCTCCCTTCACTTCCTTCAAAGCCATTGTGGAGGTGCAGCTGAAAACCATTAAATTCAATTGAGCCCAAATGGCCCATAAGTCATATGGAAACTTCCTCTGGGCTTTTAACAAAGAGCCTTGCTTTAAGTTCCAAATTACAAACAAATTCAGCCTGTTCAGCTTTCACATAAAATATAAAAATTAAAGAAAACATACAGAGGAAAAGTTGCATCAAATCACAAGGAACAGCATAAGAAAGTACAACCAGTTACTCTTGTTATGAAGTTACATTCTTCAGTTAGAAATGTCATATTAAGTCACGGCAATATTTTCTTTAGTCTGGGCTGGAAGCATGCTTTATTCAGTGCATCACAAAGTAAAACCGCTGGTGTCCACCATTCCATCCTCTCCTCAGACTTTTTCCCACAACAGCTGAAAATAATACATATTTACATATATACACATAATACGATGTGTACGTGTAATGTGTATGTATATATGTATAATTATATCACATATAGCTACCAAACTAATCTCATGTTAATGCATAATAAGTAGATAATAAATATTTCTATACTATATATCCTTAACATTAAATATTGTGTTATTGTGGGTCAAGTTTTTATTAAGTTGACAAATTTATTAATGTGGCTTTACACTGCAACTCTCAATTTGTCAAAGATTAGGGATCAATATATGTACTGCAAGATCATAAGTCTGCTAAACACTGAAAAGATCCAGGCAGATACTGAACTTGAAAATTATACAGTAAAATTGTTCCATAATACATCTTTATTCAGACCCCCCATGGGACTGGCATGCTGTAAAAGCCTTTAAAAAAGCCTCTACTTGCGGGTTAATTTCACCCTAAGGGCTCTGAGAATAACTGGAAGCCCAGATCTTTATGACTTTGTATCAATTAATGTTTTTTACACTCTTTTTAATAAGAACTTGATGAAAAATATCCTGCTCTACTTATTTTATTTGGCACCCAAGTAACAAGTCATTAGAAGTATTTGAATAGTTTTTAAAAGTGCTGTGGATAAAGATAATGGGTCTGAGGGGCAGACACATGCGCAGTCCTGAGGCACATGAAATTGAAACAAAAAGTAGCAGGCATCCTCTGTGGCTAATCAGGACCATGCCGAGCACTGCTCCAAGACATACAGGCTCTGCAGTTGATTCCCACACAGATCCAATGCCTTTGCCATGGTGAGGCAATAGATGCAAGGGGAGCAGGGTACCACGGTCTCCTGGCAGACTTTGCACCACCACCGTAGGTCCATCAGGGCACTGGGACTCAAACCACAGTGACCGAGGCACGGACTTTGCCTCCTTCTCATGCCTCTGTGGCAAATGCAGCAAACCCTTTCAGTTGGCTTTGTACCAAGCCATTGGCAAGGGCACAGTTTAGTTTATTGCAATGAAACAAATAGCTCTGTTTCTCCCATTCTTCTTTCTCCTCTCCCTCCCTCAGCCCTTTCTCTTAACTGTGCATTCTTGCTGTTCTCTCTGTACCAGCCCAGAGCCACTTCAACTCACCAAACAGGCAGAAGAGGAACTCAGCAAAACCAAAACACTTTAACAGAGCTTCATACAACAAGCAAGAAGGATGACAGTGCAAAGGAGATACAACTGTGAAGCCATGAGCAGAACGAAGAGAAGGTGGCCTCAATTATGGCAACAGGGAGCAATCTGCTGGACCCACACGCTATAAGACATGAAGTTTGTTAAATTAGCAAAATGAAAGGACAGCTGAAATTTGTTAGCCTGCATCTAAGAAAAAAAAAGAAAAAGGATGAGATCAGCATAGTGTATTAAGAAGTTGACTATGACCCCACTCCTTTCTCAACATCTCCAGAAATTTGTTGGTATTTAGACCACAGTCCTGAGACATTATAACAGAAACTAAAGAACTTCTAAGACTGTGATTGAGGCCTTGGAATATTAAACAGACAACTAATTTCACAACAACAAATGAAATAACACCTATTGGGAAAGACTGGGGGGCAACCAACCAAAAAACTAGAAAGGAAAAAAACAGATGCTGAAATACCTGTTTGGAAGAAGTATGTTCTCTGGTTTGTTTGGTTGCTTAATTGTCCTGAATTGTAGCCACCACAGGAACATCATTACTCTGAAGAAGCATAGACAGGAAGTCTTGAAATTCAAGTAAGAGGGAGAAGGAGAGGGGAATCACTCTCTCTCTGCTGATTCCCCTTTGCCAAGCAATATCTAATTGAGACTGACTGAGTCTCAATCTCAAGCATGCTGAAATCACCCCTTGTGGTGGATAAAAGCTATCTGCAGACAAATTCATCTCCATAGCTATAATATGGTTACCCTAGGCTTTACAACCCTGAAAAAGGCAAGACTTTAAGTAATAGTAAAGTCCCCCTAAAAACACAAGCCACTATTTTAGCTCTGCAGAAGGAAATCCAGTATAATTCGGTTGATGTAATTAAAGGGGAGAGATGAGAAATCTTGGGGTGAGTCTGCAGCACTGAACACACCAACAGCACCAAATGCAGTGACACCTATAGAGCCAGCATGTCTCTGGCTCTAACCCAATTTCTCTTGCGCCAACCCAAATACAGAAAAACACTGGTACTGGTCACTGTCAGGATGCTTTCGTTTACAAGCTAACTCAGAGAGCTTTTCAAAACACTGTTGTTGTTTCTTTCCTGAGCAAAATCTGTGAATTCTAATTTGAAAGGGGATTTCTAACTGGTTGTGATTCATGCGGATGTATGGACATTTCCCAGGGAGTTTGGAAAGCCTGGAATTTTTTTCCCTCAACTCCCAGGAAATGCAGTTAAAAGTCTCCCACAGGTTGTTACTTCAGCATGGTGGGACGAGAGGTGTGGGACAGTCACACAGCAGCCTCCATCACAGCGCTTGCAAGGGGCAGGACTCCTACAGATGCTACATAATGCTGCTCCCAAAGCCAAGGACTTGTGTGTAAACCATTCCATCTCCAGAACTTGTGTGGAAACCATCTCCCAGTGTAGACATGACCAGCATTAACTTGGACAACAGCACAGGTAATTTCTATTTCTGTATGTTGCTAATTTGTGGAGAAATGGTATAGGACTGGAGGCCAGTGGAACAAAATGGAAGGGGGGTGTGTGTGGAGGAGATGCTCCCTCAAGGAAATGAACATTAGAAAAATTCTTAAGCCAAAAGCACACTGAGGACACCACTATATTTAACCTAAGAATGATCTTGCATTAATCCTGATTTAGCCACTGAGATTTTCAGCTCTGACTGGTTGCTGCAACTAATGCACTGGAAAGCCCTGGGTGAAGCTTTTTCCGTCACCTCCTTCGCACAGGATTCACTTCCAAGAGCTCTTTAAATGTCAGTTCTTGAGCAATGGGTTTCACACAGCAGAGCCAGTTGCCTTGCACAACTTGAAAGGAGACTTTCCGCGTTTTGCTTTCCAGCTACTTTTACTCTTCTATTCACCATGAACGTTGCCTTCAGTGCTAAAGCTAAGAAACTCCACCCTTGCTTGTTATCCTGGCAATATTTGATTCTGACAGCGCATTCAGTATACTTCATGAAATATGCAACCCTGTGTGACTAATGAGGTATTTGCACATAAGGGCCATATACAGAAAATTGCAGGGTAATAATAGTAAAGAAAAACCATGAACTGATCAGGCAGCATGATGCAAAGTGTGTCTTATTAAATGTGTTGTGTTATATCCAGATGATCACTAGAACTCAGCCCTGGCTCCCTCAGTAAAGCTTCACTTTCAAAAACCTACAGGTCTTCTTTTCTATTATTACATGTTAGCTCCCTATTTCTCAAATACTGATGAAAACATCCACCTTTCTACTGCCTCCCTGCTTTCCACTCATCATATAAGGGCAGTACTATTTTGATTTTATGTGTATGATTGCATCTGCTCCAGTGCTAAGCGTCCTATCAGCATATGACCAAATAGCAAAGCTGACATTTTTGCCATGATTATCCACAAAATGTGTTTCCTACCCCTGATTTACAAGAGCTCTATTCATGAGAAATGATTAATAGCTCACTAGCGCTGCCAAAAAGCACATAAATCTAGATATCCTCTATGCTCCTGACATGCTGCTCATCTAGTAGTTATGTTCAGATCTCTCTCTCCCTCTCTCCCGCTTATCTATGTCTGATCCCCAATGGGCACATGCTTGTGCTGATTAGACAATACAGTTGCTGACTGGGACAATCTTAGGTTTATATTACTGATGGCACCCAATTAGAGGTTGCAGAAAGCAGAGTCCTTCCTGGCTTGCACTAGACAAGCATGATTAAGTGTTAAATGCCTTCTAAATTAACAGGCAGCATCACCCATGTGTCTGTTATAAGTTATCAGGGTAAGAAACCAGCTTCATTGCCAAGTTTTTGTTGCTCACAGTTAGTCTCCCAGGCTGTAGACTAATAGAGCTGAGAAGAGGGCAAGCTGCATAGAAGCATAAACCTGACTCAGCTGATGCTTAACTTATTCAACAAGGATTCATACACTTGGCATTAAACATGCCTTTAAGTGCCCCAGTCAGATGTGACAGACTGAAACAAGAGCTATCTGAACCAGGGCCCATGATATTCTCCATCCCCTCACCACACCAGCCCCCTAATAAAAGCTATTTCACACTTCTCGAGCACCCTTCTTCTGAAGATCCTAGAGTGTTTTGCAATTATTAAAGAACAGATCATACCATGCCTACCCGTTTTTTCCATAATTTCAATGGGGCTGCTAGCACAGCAAGACACACAAAACCAAGTAGCTTGTTGTGCCTAGTACATAGAATCACAGAATCATAGAATAGTTAGGTTGGAAAGAACCTTAAGATCATCTAGTTCCAACCCCCCTGCCATGGGCAGGGACACCTCCCACTAAACCATGTCACCCAAGGTTCTGTCCAACCCGGCCTTGATCACTGCCAGTGATAGAGCATTCACAACTTCCCTGGGCAACCCATTCCAGTGCCTCACCACCCTTACACTAAAGAATTTCTTCATCATATCCAATCTAATCTTCCCCTGTTTAAGGTTTAACCCGTTACCCCTTGTCCTCTCACTACAGTCCCTAATGAAGAGTCCCTCCCCAGCATCCCTATAAGCCCCCTTCAGATATTGGAAGGATGCTATGAGGTCTCCACGCAGCCTTCTCTTCTCCAGGCTCAACAGCCCCAACTTTCTCATCCTGTCTTCATACGGGAGGTGCTCCAGTCCCCTGATCATCCTCCTGGCCCTCCTCTGGACTTGTTCCAACAGTTCCATGTCCTTTTTATGTTGAGGACACCAGAACTGCACACAATACTCCAAGTGAGGTCTCACAAGAGCAGAGTAGAGGGGCAGGATCACCTCCCTCGACCTGCTGGTCATGCTGCTTTTGATGCAGCCCAGGATACAGTTGGCTTTGTGGGCTGCAAGTGCACACTGCCGGCTCATGTTCATTTTCTCATTGACCAACACCCCCAAGTCCTTCTCTGCAGGGCTGCTCTGAATCTCTTCTCTGCCCAACCTGTAGCTGTGCCTGGGATTGCTCAGACCCAGGTGGAGGACCGTACACTTGTCATGGTTGAACTGCATCAGGTTGGCATCAGCCCACCTCACAAGCATGTCAAGGTCCCTCTGGATGGCATTCCTTCCCTCCAGCGTATCAACCGAACCACACAGCTTGGTGTCATCAGCAAACTTGCTGAGGGCGCACTCAATCCCACTGTCCATATCACCGACAAAGATGTTGAACAAGACTGGTCCCAACACCGATCCCTGAGGGACACCACTCACTACTGGTCTCCAGCTGGACATTGAGCCATTGAGCACAGCTCTTTGCGTGTGGCCATCCAGCCAGTTCTTTATCCACTGAGTGGTCCACCTATCAAATTGTTGTCTCTCCAATTTAGAGACAAGGATGTCGTGTGGGACAGTGTCGAACGCATTGCATAAGTCCAGGTAGATGACATCAACTGCTCTACCCCTGTCCACGTGAAAGAAATATCAAGGTTGCAGTGCTTTCCCTACGTGTATTCATTATGACACAAGCCTTTAATTGTAAAAGCATGTTCTACTTTACAAATAACACAGGGTACAACATGCCTTTTCCTTGCTGACTTTGATGGAGACCAGTTACAGCTTGCAACAGTTTCTCATTCCTGTATTCATGTTGTTCACTGTTGTTACAATATGGTGCATTTAAGATACTACCGTCAGACCTCAGAATCATGCACAGCTCCCACTGACTTCTCTGGAAACTACAACTATTACCCCAGTTGTAATTAAAAAAAATAATTATTATTAATAAAATAGTTATGAGAGCACTGTTTTTTCTAAGTGTGTTTTGGTAATATCTTGGCACTCATGTTCTGCTCATTTTCTTTCCTTCTTAACTTCCTCATGATTAATTACTGGTCCAAGCTTACAAGCAATATCAAGCTTTGAGTGCACCCACCCAGAATTTTGCCAGATCATGCATTTTCAACACATCCTGACTGCAGCTGAGTTACTGGGCTTTGTTACTGCACAAGCTACTTCTCAAGTAAATACCTGGAAAGAACTGCACCAATGTGAAGGGATATCTTGCCTGCTTGGACAGTGTTTAGAAGGGTAAATGCTGGCCCTTTCACTACACACCTTATCTTCAAGCTGTCTGGTACTTTTGCTAAGTAGCAGATAGGCTTCCTTTAAAGCAGTGCTCAACTGTTTTCGTAAAGAGTCAAGAGTGACCTATATAATTCTCATTTCTGTGCCAAGGATAAGGAAGTTATTAGTATTACTTCTCTGGCCATTGTATCACAAACTCTTTTTGAAGCAGAATATTTCATTATGGTATCTTGACACAACCTGATGTCCAGATACGCATCCTGCACAGCTGTATGTGCAGCACTAGCCATGGGCTACTCCCTGAGAAAGAAGAAGCTGATGATACGAACAGGTGTTCATTGCGGTTGTATATTTTGTGGAATGCTGTTTGCAAAGTATATAATCACACAAAGTAAAAAATCAAATAATAACATCCACTTTCATTGATCAGCATGCCCAAGCCTCCCTGGCCAGTGAGTCATAAGCCCCAAAGGGCCTGGACTCTCCACTTACTCCTAAGCCATGCTTGCAACTTCTTACCTGACTTACTTCTGCTGCATTTGGAACCAGCCCTTCACACTGCACAGCCTAATTCTTCTCAGCCTTTGCTTTGCTTGATTACTGCCTTCCTACAAGCAACTAAAAACATGTTTAAATATTCCTGTCATTTAGCCCAAAGGAAAGCTGTTTAGCACATTTAACATCTTTACCCAGACCAAAAACTTTCTACTGATATAAGAACCATCTGATGGCAGCCACCAACACCTTCCTGTACGAAAAAATGTATTTCTAAAAGAACAGCGGCATGCAAAGTAAATAGAGAACTCTTCCATCAAAAACCCCACAACATGCTGCCCCAAATGCAAAAGGAGATTTTTTTAAAAACAGTAAGTTACAAATAATGAATGATATTTTTCACTCTCATATCTGTGATGCGTGCAAAAGAGCAGTTAGGATGAGATGTTTATTTTATCATCTTCTAAATGGCAGAATCAAGGCAAATGGAAACTACAATGAACCCCCTATCTACTGGATATCTACCCACCTCTCCACTTTCCAGTTAATACAAAACCTTTCTTTTCCTTCACAGCTGTGCTGAATACCCTAGAATTGGATAGATCACAAAAAGATTCACCCCAGAAAAACTTTCCATGTCTTTTTACCAATCTATATCTTTTTTTGGCCATTTCACTGGGTGCATAATACATCAGTTTCTCTGATGTAACACCCCTTAGGGGTGCATGTAGGAAACATTATCTATGGGGGTTGGCTACACTATCTAATTAGAGATCTCCTGACAGCTCTTCTTCACTAAATTTTATAATTACATGACTCCAAGCATCAGCAATCCTCATTCAGCAGTTCCATGGGAGCTTTCTTGGTAGATACTGTTTATTGTGTCTCTTTTACTTTCATTCTTATTTCACCATCTGCAGTACCCTTTTTTTCACAAGACATGTTCCTTATTGCTTTGAAGATTCATACTGAAAGAAGTGCAGACAAGAATAAATTATATTTGGGGTATTCATTACACCTATAACCTCAAAGGTAGGAGGAAAAGAGACAGAAGTTTAAAATAACTTTAATTCCTCTTATCCACAAAAACATACTGTCAAATTACATAATTCTGTTCTGAAGATAGATTATTTATCTACAAGGGTTCTTCTGCCTGTCTCCTTTTGTATTATAAAATGCTCATATTCAAGGTTCAAGCTATTTCAAGGAGTTTTCAACGCTGGTTTATTCTATGGCTAACAAATGCATGATTTAACCAAGAAGTAGTGAGTGTAGGAATCAACACTTAACTTGACCTTATCCCTCTTCAGCAGGTGCTCTACTTTCACAGACACAGATATGGCTAAAACAACTGTTACAGGAAAAAAAGGGAAAAGAAAAAAAAAAAGAAGGAAATTCTTTTCATGGGTCATTTGCCCTTACTTTCCAAACTTGGTTCCTATTTATTTGTGAAAATAAATACAAAACAGCATTTGAATTCCAATTAGTGACATAAAGAACCATGATACACTGAAGTTTCATATGGTACTCTGCACGTTCTGCATGCTGTTTTAGTAATTCTTAAATCAAAAGAGCAGTCTGTCTATCAGTATTTCATGATGCCCTTTTGCCAGCAAAAAAATTAATGGATACCACCAGCACCTAGCAATATTCGAAATGCAGGAAGCAACTTTGTTTACCACTGCTCCTTTTTCAAGAGCACGTGTTTAAACCTCAAACACTTAATGAGACCGCTGTATACTCCCATCTGCTTGGCATATCAAAATGATACCAAATAAATTGTGACATGCTTTGGGACAATTTTCTCATTAAATGTTTTACACAGCCTGATGAAAAAAAAAAAAAAATAAAACCAAAAATCCGAGTAACATAAAAGTTTTCCCTAAGCTAAGACAGCCTTACATGACCTAAGCTCCATTTTCTTTACTTAAATAAACGAACAAACTGAAAAACCCAATCTTGAGTTTTCTAAATAAATGAATCCTAATTAAATAAGGAAAGTAAAAGTTGTGTGGTTCTGGCATCAGCAGAATCAAAGCACATTCCATTACTTAGTTAATACGAGCAATTTTGCTAAACAAACTACACCGTTGTTCTGTAAATTTTGGAAGTTAGGCTTTGGACAGATGTTCCCTGCTGGATGCAGACATGCCAGGGAAAGGTTAGAGTCCCAGCTGTTGATCATCACTTCTTCACAGAGGTTACTGCTCCCTCACATTTGTCGGCAGAGCTTGCTTACAGAAACACTCCCAAAGCCACTTGAAGTTAAAGTGAGTGGCATTACTATTTAGACAGTTTAAGCTAACTAGCACATCTGCTGAAAGAGGTCATGCCTGTCTGTACTTTTAAACTTCCACTGTTCACAAGACTGTAAGTTTTCACAACTTCTTGTCAGGGCAGAAGCTTTTTTCACCTTTTTGTGTAACACTAAATCCCAAATGCCACACTTGAATATTTAGCCTTAAATGCCTTCTAATTAAACACTGACAACTGTGTTAAGTGTGCTAGTGAACTACAGTCTGTTTCAGCTCTTCCTGATTAGCTTTCAAATCCCTTTTACATCAAGATTGTGGTCTTAGAAACAACAATCAAAATCTGTTATTTCACTGTGCAAGGGCATCCTGCAGACCTGTGTCACTTATGTAAGGATACAACATGCACAAAATGCAGCTCTGGTGTAGTGATGTTGGGAGGCACCAAGCTACAGGCAGAATATAGTACTTCAGACATGCTGCAATACTTTAGACAAGCTCCTCACCTTTTTCTGCTCTTTTCCCACTTACAAAATAGTGAAATTTCTGCTGAGTTCTTTGAAATCTGAGTGCAAAGTGCTATGTGCTTGTGTATGATAATTGTTATCAAGAATATAGATCCACTATTCCTTAGCAGCCTAAAAAAACCCAAAACAAAACAAAACAAACCCCCTCCATCATGCAAATGTTTTATCAACATAATTAGTATTAGTTATTAGTATTAGTTATTAGTGAATGGTTATGACTTTAGAGTAATGCAAGGTTTATTTTCTCACTCTTTTATAAGTAACATGTATCTATGACTAAATTCCAATATATCTATGACTAAATTCCAGTATATCTCCAATTAAGGGATGCACTGAATTTACAACTGGTTTTCGAGGGATTTTTTCTGTTGTTTTTTTTTTTTTTTTTTCCTGGTAGGATACTGATTAAGCTGCCTAAAATGTCATTCACAGCAGGCGATTTATGTGATGAAGTTTCTATCCATGTGAAATTGCTATGTCTAATACCTTTTTCCTCTCTAAGGAAAAATATTATTTTGCAGACAAAATAGGAAGTTATCCAAGGGTCTAAGAAAAGAATTTGCTGTTTCTTTACCTCAGAGTAGAATTACTTTATATTCACGCCTTTGTCTACCTCTTCCAGTGCTTCAGCTACACATAATGCCAAGTAGCAAATTATACGCCAAAAATCATATTAAAAGAACATTACAGGTACAAAGTCAATCACTCAAAACTTCCAACCTTCCAAGATCTCCCAGACAATTGCATTTCAGGCTCCTTGGCATACACAGTGCATGCAGGACTATGGATGACATGACTATTTTTTCCTGAAGCCATTTCCTCATTCAGCAGACAGACCAAATGCTAATTATTACACACATGAACGTTCAACTTTTAATTTTATTTTTATTCTGACTGCTCACCACATCTTATTTACTGATGTGTACTCAAGTCTTGCTAACAAGAGAGGATTATGAATGTCTGATTATGAATATGATTAAGAATGACTTTTCTGTCATGCCATCCTTGCACTACTTGAGTGCTTCACCAGCAAGAAATCACTGATGGGACTCTGTGAATGGGATGAGCTTCCCCTCATTTCCACAGGTAAAAAGATGATATAATGTTAATCTGGAAAATAGTAGTTATTAAATAGCTTCACTTAAATCTCCACAATTAATTTACTTTTCACCACATCCTTTCTACGTTTTAACAGTACTTGAGTCCTTCTTGGATGTACACTAGGACATTTGTAAAGCCTGGACTCTGACAACACTGCAACACATGGCTTCTACCTTCCACTTATTGAATTCTTTCTCCAAATCGTTGGAGCATCTCAACAAAATGGATAGACACATTTATTTTTAAGACAAGAGAAAAAGCAGCACATTTCTCTTAAACTTGTTCTCAGGAGGGAAAGAAAAAAAAAAGATGCAATTTTTTCTGAAGGTTTAGATATTCAGTCAGATGCAGTCTCCCAGTCTGTACATTTTTAGTCCAAATAACATACATTTGACAAATTTATAAGCAATGGAAAACAGGGTCTTGTGATGAAAAGTGTCAGGCAAGCTTAGCTATAGGTGGCATTCACAGCCTTGCCTATAATTAATATCTCCTATGAGGAGTCTGCTGGTAATCCAGATGAGGCAGGCAGCGCAATGACTCTCTGCATACCTGCACAAAAGAGCAGGGCTGCATTAAGAGGTCTCATTCATTCCTCTGATGATCTGAAACAAACAGGCATCAAATGATTTATACCATGCAATCAGTGTTCACAACCTCAGCAGAGTACCTGAATACAGCACAGAAGCAAAAATGAGCAACTAAACCCCCTTCTTGACATTCCTACATACAAACCAGTAAATCAGTGAATTATTACCTCATAACGAAGCCAGAAAGGAAAACTTCACTTGCAAACTAACCACTTCTAGCTAGCTCAGAAGAAATATGTGACTTAGACACAGCCAGTTTTTACCCTGGTAAGTCATGGCGAGGTCTTTCTCGATACGGCCAACAGTAATTACCAGACAAGTCTTCTCATGGTTGACACTATTCCATAATGGAAAAGGCCTTGTCCCTAATAAACTTGGCTCTATGTCATTGTAAATAGCACCTTAAAATGTGACTGACATCTGTATTCCCCTTTGTCTTACTCTGCTAATGTTTCTACAGCCAGCATTTCTCCAAAGTGTTTTTTATCTGTGTCTATGGACTACATGAGTAAATCATTGCTCTATCACAGCTCATTTACTCAACATACTACAACATATTGTAGTCTCATAAAGGGCTAAGAAATCCTTGATGATTTGAAACTTCATAGTATACTACTGCACTTAGCAGAACCACTAAATAATAGTAAAATAAAATCTGTCATTAACTGAATAATTGTTTTATTTCCCCCCATGGAAGTGGAAGGAAACATATAAATAGTTCATGTCTTTTTGTGGAGATGAAGACCAACACATTCAACTAGCTAAGGAGTGGTTTTCCGCTTTTTAAAACCAGAAAAATATTTTTAATCACTTATTTATGTTTTCAAGATTGTCTTGACATCTGTTCTTAAAAAGCACAATGAAAGGCATACTTTTGACTACAAACACTGCTAAAATATGGTAACGCTCTGTTTTTCCCTGCTGCAGAACTGCCAAGTAATAAGGATTTGCATGACTAAGCTTCTATTGTGCTGACACATGCAAAACTGAGGAACAATCATTCTTTCTTGTTTGACAACGCTTAGAAAGGAAACACTCCTTTTTCTCTCCTGTAGGATATGCTGGGCCTTGGGCATGATGAACAGTATCATTCAACCAAATCAATTTTTAAATGGATGCTTAAATGCTGAGTTCTCTTAAGCAGAGACACTTGCACAGTGACCTTATTATGTGAGCTAGAGGTCACTAGGGATTTGACTAACACTTGCAAACATACCATGTTTCATTTGCCATGTCTCTACAAAGAAACCACCACACCATTTGGAATCCACGTTTTGGAACACAGGCAAAGGTCTAAATAAGCTTTCTGAAGCACCTTTGCAAACTCCCAAAACTGTGATCAATATATTGGACTAAAACAATATCCAGCTGAAGGATAAAAATGTTTATAAAATATTTTCAAACTTAGGTGCTTAAGTTTTATTTTCACACCAGTAGCTACCACTGGCAAACTTTCCTCTGGGAATAGTATCTGTAGGTCCAATTGACTTGAAGTGACGGGCAGGTACGCAGCTGCCCATAAGAGTATGAATTATCAGCCTAATTTTAGGCACAAATTTTAAAATGCTGCCCTCTTTCAGAATGAAATTTCTTCTTATTTACTCAGTATCTTCCATGGTACTGCACAATGTACCACAACTTAGAGTTCAACATAGATCACAACAAAATGTAAATAAAATGTAATTCTGGCCTAAGGTACTCGGGTGTAATGAGGCACCGTTTCCTTTCCAGACACCTAATCCATAGCACAACTTACAACACACATCTACATGAATGGCCATAAACTTATATGTGTCTCAAATCTACCGAGAGCATCTAAATGCCACATACAAACTAAGACATATATTTATAATATCTAAAAAAGTGTATTTTTAAAGATAAAACTGTCAGTTGCAAAGTATTTGGAAAGTGGCTAACAAAACATTACTTCATCTCTTATTATAACCTCGTGTAATCTCCCAGATAGGGTGAAGAGCCTGTAGAAGTCCATGAGAAAGAAGCATATGATGCCCACATTCGTAAAGATGCAGAAAGAGAGCTAGCATCCAACACACATCAATCTCATCCTCTTGCAAGGAATTAAATGGACTTCGGCTGGTGAGCCCAGCTTGGTGGGCAATGTCCAATGTTGACAAAAGGATACTGAAAGTTACTGGGATTGCAGTTAAAGCATAGTGGTGGAAGGGAGAGGCCACTGCTGCATAGCCTGAATGCATTGTTGGTGCCATTGCACCTTTGACATCTCATTGCTGTGTTCTGGATAAACTTTCATTAATGGTAATCACTGGCAGCCATTTTCAGCTTGGGTTTGTACATAATGAGGCTTAAATGATTGTGCTATCTGCCTCTTTCTATTTGTTTACCTCTTTCCACTCCCTCCCTCTCCCCTAACTTCCCTCTCAGAAAACTTTCTGAGTTGCTGGCCAACCCAAATTAGGGATTGCTCTGAGGGAAAAGCAGGCAGAGCTCAGCTGCCACTGTTGGCAGCACCAATTGCCCAGCTAGTACTGGGCATGCACAGTGCTGATCTAGACAACCTGCACACTGCTCTTTTCAGAACAGCATGCCATAAAAGAAATGGAGAAAGGTCAACCTCGTGCACTGTGAAGGGGAAGTGACAAAGGACACCAAGCCAACGTAAAAAAGGTTTTATTAGTCCCACTGCTCACAGATTGACTTCTTTCCATGCTGATTCTCCCTATATGGTCTGTTTGCATTTAGTACGTACCCACCAATAGCAGTAGTACAGTCAGAGCAGCATTAGGGAAAATGCCCTGATGAAAAGACAGATTTGCTTTCCTAGTGACCTACCAGTGGTCACCTGGAACAACCAAAAGACAGAGATGATATGAGAAAAAGATTACAAATTTAATAATTCCAGTGTAAGGAAGTAAGCCTCAGCGCAAATCTTTCCTAACTATGCACGTACATACAAAACGAGGATAGTTTTCTGCTTACTGTTTTTCCAGCTTTTCAGCAACTCACCAAGTATTATCTTCATGACAAAAATAATAATATCTCTTAAAACTTATCAGTAGCTAGCAAGTGTCCTGAAGAAGGTACACATTTCCTTCCTTTCTCTCTGTTCCCTTCCAGGATCACTTTCCTCAAGCAGTAAGCCCTTTGTACTAGGATTTAGGCTGAGAAACCCACACGCACAATCGTAAGAAAATCAGATAAATAAGAATGGAATTAACCCATGAATTAATTATTTGATAACACTGTCTTCCAGATTAATGTCTCCTTTGGATTATCTGATGAATGCTACAGTTAACTAACTTTCTTTTGATCCTCCTACTGGGAAATATACGAAAGATTAGATGGCGGGGGTGGAAAGAAAATTATGCTCAAGAAGATGACAGTATCTTATATATGCTAGGAAGGTTAAACTCAAGTAGTTCCTTCTCAAGACTCCTACTACCAAGTAGAGATGCCAGTGTGAAGCTGTTCAGCCAGTTTCAAATTGGTACATGTTCTCATGCTCTTGCGACACCTGGCATATGGTGAATGCATTGAAACTTGTAAAAAACCAGTGATTCATTGTTAATTATTCAGAAAAGAGACAGAAATTCATGGTAACCCTGTATTTCTGGAAAAATACATCTACACCTCAGTTTTTACCTCTTTTATGAGACAGAAACTGCAGGCGAGGTTGAGAACAGCATCTGCATCCTAGTCTGTTTAACAAAATTTTGGGGAGTGTCACTTAAATCCACCGTTAATCCATGCAGTATTATATATGGTGGGCTGTGGAGGTTCAAGAAGTGTCCCCACAGTCAGGAAGATCTTCTGGCATGATCGGTGTGCCTTTATGACCCTTTCAATGGCAGGGTCAGCCTTACACAAGCAGCTTTATCCACGGGCTGAACTGGATCTCCCCTTTTGCATTGCAATGGCTGAATGCTGATCTCCTGGTTTGACTTAGTTACTTTTCATAAAGCGCTCACAGTGGGCTGATGCCAACCTGATGAAGTTTAACCATGACAAGTGTAAGGTCCTACACCTGGGTCTGAGCAATCCCAGGCACAGCTACAGGTTGGGCAGAGAAGAGATTCAGAGCAGCCCTGCAGAGAAGGACTTGGGGGTGTTGGTCAATAAAAAAATGAACATGAGCCGGCCGTGTGCGCTTGCAGCCCACAAAGCCAACTGTATCCTGGGCTGCATCAAAAGCAGCATGACCAGCAGGTCGAGGGAGGTGATCCTGCCCCTCTACTCTGCTCTCAGGAGACCTCACTTGGAGTACTGAGTACAGTTCTGGTGTCCTCAACATAAAAAGGATATGGAACTGTTGGAACAAGTCCAGAGGAGGGCCAGGAGGATGATCAGGGGACTGGAGCACCTCCCGTATGAAGATAGGCTGAGAAAGTTGGGGCTGTTGAGCCTGGAGAAGAGAAGGCTGCGTGGAGACCTCATAGCATCCTCACAGTATCTGAAGGGGGCCTATAGGGATGCTGGGGAGGGACTCTTCATTAGGGACTGTAGTGATAGGACAAGGGGTAATGGGTTAAACCTTAAACAGGGGAAGATTAGATTGGATATGATGAAGAAATTCTTTAGTGTAAGGGTGGTGAGGCCCTGGAATGGGTTGCCCAGGGAAGTTGTGAATGCTCCATCACTGGCAGTGATCAAGGCCGGGTTGGACATAGCCTTGGGTGACATGGTTTAGTGGGAGGTGTCCATGCCCATGGCAGTGGGGTTGGAACTAGATGATCTCAAGGTTCTTTCCAACCCTAACTATCCTATGATTCTATGACCTCATGTACACCTATTCCAGAAAAGTACTGATTTGCATAAGGAACATTATAAGTAACTTTTTTTATTAAAAACTTGCCATTTCACTCTCACACTTGTGACCTTCCATAGTTAACTCTCAGGGCCTGAATTCCACACCTTGATTTCTCCGACACGTTATTCTACCATTTAAAAAAATGCAAGTTAATTACTTGTCTTCTCTAAAATGACTTCAGTTCTGCTCCAGGCTGAGCAGGAGAGATCTTCAGGTTTAGCAGTCCCTGCCACTTTCTTCCTGTCTCATCAACTGGGCTTAGCACCATAAGTCAGGAAATCAACAATACAAGTCAGACAAAGTGAGGCTGACCCTATGGAAGAAGACACAAAAGGGGTAGGCACAGCACACAGAGGATAGGTGGATTGAGAAGGAGCTTGATCCAGTCTTTGATGACTTGGGAGACACTTGGGAGGGAGTATGTGAGTGGGCAGTATGGGGAGACAACTGAGGAAATGAAAGCATGCCTAGCTGTGTAACAGGAGGGCAAAGTAAAAGGATGAGCTGAAATGCCAGTTCTTGGAGCACTGAAGCAGAGAACCTGCTCTGTGCTAACCCTTGAGTGACACAGGCTGGGCCTCCAGGCTCGCGGCTATCCCTCTGTCCTGCATGAGCATAGCATTTCTGCACGAAGTCATCAATGCATGGAAGGATCACAATGGAGCATCAAACACTTGCAATGGAGCAGCTGCTGCGCTGCCCTTGGGAGTGAGTGCAATAGCACCAGGGACTCTCCTCATCAGACACTACTTCTGCATCAGGTTAAAAATAACTCCTAAGAGACTGCACATCCACACATAGCAGGTACAAAATGCAGAGCTAATAATTAAAAAGTCTTGGATCAAGATGGGTAAGCCCTCAGGAATTCTGGGGAAGCTGTGGATTTGAAACTGTACTTCACTGAGCCCAGGCTCAGTTCTACTGTAAATCAGAACTGAGGAAACATCACCAACAGATAAACATCATAAATCCTGTTGCTTAGCTTCTCTTTTCATTGCAGCACATTGCATGTGGCACCAAAGACACTGAAAAATGCACCCCCAAAAAATTATTAATCTTTAAAATTGTACTTCTCATCCGAGTTCATCTATTACATTAATAACACCATCAATATACCAGAAGACAGAGCTTTCTCTAAGTAAATGAGATCAAAGCTTGTTTTCAACAAAGTAAAACACACATGATACCTGAGGTATCATATATGGGCAAGCTATAAACTAAACAAGGTCAGCAAAAGTGCTAGCAACCAGGACTAAATTCACCTTCTACATGCAAAGCGCTGCCTGTATTTTTTTGTATTTCGTTAATACTGCAAAACACTGAGGTTATTGTTTAAACATATCTTCCAAAGAATACAGAACAGTTGGAAAATCAAGAGAGAGATTACATGATAGGGAAGAAGTTCACATTTAGATCAGTTAGTCACCCTGCACCTCCTGGTTCTCTGGAAAATGTAAAAAGCAGGCAAGAGAGTTACATCGGGTAAGACGGCAAGGAACGCATAAGGCTGGGTTTGTTCAGAAGTGCTTCCACAAAAGAAATAGCCACAGAGCTCTCCAGTCCAACCTCACATCTGCTTCCAATTTTATAGTCTTCTGTGTCTTTGATGAAAATCCAATTTTTCCCAAAAGGAATTGCAGCACAGTTGAGTAAAGAAAGGTCTATTGATAAATCTAATGCATCTTTTACAGAGTGTGATGCTTTAGGGGTTTGGCAGTGGGGGGAGAATGGGTTTGTCTCATAATATTGTACTGCATCTCTAAAGCTCCCTTTACATATCACCACTTCATAACCTAAGAAGTGGTCTGTTTAGAGCAACACTGAACTAGAGGCTTCAAGCTAGCTCAGCTTGTTTTTGTCAGAGTCCCTAGGCACCTTAAACACTCACCTCTACCTAATCAGACAGTCTGAGATTCTTGGGTTTTGCACGTTTTTAAGCAACTTGAGATAGTACACATCCAAAAACACTTGACAGCAGTGTGTCCTTTTGACATCCTCTCCAAAGAAAGCAGTAAACAAAGAATAACACTTCAATAATAAACAATGCTTATTTTACAGTGTTTCTTTCATAGTTGCCCAAGAAAATTCTTTATCCTACAATAAGCACTGTTCAGACAGTTCTTAGGGAAATGCTAGCCCTACCTATGGGCTAATTCTTGTTCCAGCTACTTATATTATATTCTGGCCCTTTCAAAGTTAAGAGAAATCAACAGGGACAAGACACACTGCTCTTCTTTCAAGGCGCACAAAAACTTTGGGGTCTTGTCTGTCACCAGCCCACTATTTTCTGCTCTGCAGCCTTGTTGTCAGAAACAGTCCCCAGGCTACACAGGACACATAGCTTTTCAGGGGGACATGAAAGGTACTATAAATTGCCATCCAACACAAAATCTGACTAGTATAAGGATGCAAAATTCCACTGAAGTCGGGGGCCTGTGCTCATTAAAGTCAAGGCTTCATTTCACCCATTAAAAAGTGAACTGTCAGCTAAGCTATGCTTGTGAACTCTTGTGGGATTTCCTGCCTTCTTAAGTTACCCATTTCCAGTTTACCTACAAGCCCAGCCTGAACACATGAATTTAAAATAAAATGCACTTCTAGAGACACAGAATAGACTCTCCATATTACATGCTGCTTCCACCATCAAAAACAAAACAGAAAACCAAAACAAACCCAGAAATATTGTGGCTTTAGTGTAAAAGCACACCCATCCTCCTAAGCAGCCTGCGTGGAGGAAAGGCAGAGGACTCTGAGACAGGAAGGTCAGGTCAACTATAGGACAAAAGCCTTAGTGCTTATCTTGCCTTCTTTGCAATGTAAATCTACACGGATTGTACAAGTTAACCTGCTATTTACAAGGGATAAAAAAAATAATTAAATTAACCAAACAACCCAGTAACTTCTTCCTTTCCTGCAGCCAAGACAAAGCCATGAACAATGCGATACTAGTGCTCATTTACTTTACATAAATTCTTATTTGAGCACCTGTGTGGGGGTCTGTGGAAGCATTTGGACTGGATAATCCACTGAATGATCTTTAATCAGACAGTAATATTAGGTGCTAATAGCTCTGATAAAGGGGCTGTTTAACCCAACTCTTAACACAAAGGCCTGCCTGCCACGACTATTTCAACAATGCATTTGCCATTCATTAATTAAAACTAATTCCTTGTAGGCCACAGAAAGTAGAGTAAACCCACATGGAAAATGTCTAGGTTCTACCACGACAAATCACATGAAAGAAAAAAAAATTGAAATTATCCTAAGGCAATTAAATTTGTCTCAGAAAATATACTGTCTTGGAAATTCTCAAATTGTAAATTCACAGCTAAAAAGGCCGCTAATAGAGTCTTCTGAATGTATAACTATATATCTGTAGCTCTGTTCTGTGACTTCATACTAGTCATTGAGATGACAGTTATTTACACATCATTTAGATGATTGTCCCAGACTAGAGTGGTTTAAGTGAACCAGCACAGTTAAGTCTCCTAGATAGGTTATCAGGATTTCATCTTTTTCTCTATCTCTAGAGAGCTTAAATAAATTATGTATATATACATATTTATCAGGCTATAAAGGGGTATGTTCTTAACAGCCTGCATACAGCTTTCAGGCATGAAACTTGTAACTGGAAAGCTGGAAAGTCTTAGTTAAGATCATACTCACAAATGATGGCTTACTCTTTAGATGTGTTCAGTTTTCAGAAAAGTGTTTTGCTTTCCAAACGTCCTAGTATACTAAAAGAAATACCTGAAAAAGACACAATTAAATTTGGCACTTTGGTATTCAAATTAATCCCGAAGGATATGATGACTAAGAAGTAAAACACATCCAGGTTTACTCCCCACTTAATTTCCTTCTGGAATATGTGAATGCATAGACAATCAGCTAGCAAAATGTGAAATTATTAACAATGTGAATGAAGGCCCAAAAGCTGCACTCAGATGTGACAGCATGGACCCTTCTCCCGAAACCTATAAGAGCCAGAGCCTGGGAGGACAAAAGAATGTTATGAAAGAGCTTACTCCAGAAATCTGTGCAGTGCTCAGACACTCCTCTGATAAAATGAGAGCAGTGGACATAAGCTTCAAAGACTGACATGTTAAAGTTTTCTAGCCAGAAGGTCAGTGCCAGTTATTTATATCTGTCTTCAGGGTAAAGAAGATTAAAAGCCATCTGGAGACAGTCCTGGGCAAGCTACTCTAGGTCACTCTGCTCCAACAGGTGATTTAGACAAAGATGACTGTTAGAGATCACGTCCAATCTCAATCTCCCAACTGTGAAAATAAAAAAGAACAAAAAAATCTACAAGGTGATATTCCAACTATAACGTCTACTCACTTCACTGGGAAGTTAAGACAGGAAGTATGTATGTAACTTCTGTTGAAGATAATGCAGCAATATTTCATGAGCTCCATTAACTTTCATCACGTTAAAACTGACTCTAAGTAGTTAAGAATGTGAGAAATCTTTCCTATACAGGACTTTTTTCAAACCTTTAGCATTATCTTAATGCAGTTTCGTTAAGTGAATTATTTATTAACTTCTTAGTCTCATTGATCAGCATAGGAAACTACCACCAAAGCAGTCAACTGGACTTCTGACTGCAAATAAACAGCAAGCATTTAAAGGGATATGCTTCCTTTGATGCACATAGGAAGCTCCTATTCAACAATAATGGGAAGTATACAAGGAATTATCTTGTAAAAATCATGCAAAATAAAGACAACTTTTTACTACACTTGTTCATGTGTTGGTTTTGGTCTTCATTTTTAACCTGATTTACATGAAAGTTAGCCTGACCTCTGGTTAAGCTTTCTCACAGAATATAATCTGTTCTCTAAGTACCAACACCAAGTTCTTCACTATATAGGCTTCTGTAGGTTCTTTGAAAATGCATTTATTCTGGAACCATGAATCAGTTCAAACAAACTGAGTAACTGTTATAGGACTTAAAAATAACCTTTATTCTCAAATAAAGCATCCATATAGGAGACTGTTTTGTAAAGTAGTTTGTCCCATAATAGCTGTGCCAGTTAGTCTTCCCATTTAGGTATGTCCCAAGCTTAGCTGTGAAGAATTTTAAACTCCCACTAGCACAATGCCAGGCTTTATTATTTTATGAAGACTTACAAGCCAATCACTTCTTGGTTCTTAGTGAATTCACAGCCCGACTGTCAGTGGACTGCAAATATAGAATTATGTTAGGCAGGCCATTGATTGAGCTATTTTATTCTTAGGGAGGCAAATTAATTTCATCCGGGATTTTTTTTTTTCTTCCCCAAAGAAAAATGCATTGAAGGCACTGGCACTGAGAATTAACAGAATCTTAGTATTTGTCAATAAGGTCATGCAAGCGTTGATGCCTTCTGGAAGCAAACTTCTGTTAGAAATGCTGTTGTCATTCATTAAAAAGAAATAGCATCTTAGAAGCCTAAAAAGCATCCCAATTTTCCAAAGCATTTTCATTCAAGACTAATCAAATCACCTTGCACTTGATACCAATGCAATGCTCGCAAATTGTGACTATAACAATGTGACCACAATCATCTATCGTTAATTCAGACAGAAACATTTCAAATAGCAAAGCACAAACAACTGCTACTCACCATGGCAGAAAGTCTTAGACACAGGGTATTTCATTCACAATTATCTGAATTATGGCATTTAAACCAGTGGCCATTTTCTTTGTCATTTTATCCTTACACTTGATCAACATTCCAGATCATGTTTACATTCTTTATGGAGCTCACCAATAGCTAGATTGAAGATGCAAAATAAAAATCAACTTAATGTGACAAGAGTGGCTTTGTGTTTAGGCTTTGCACTCAGTCATTTATTTACTCCCTGTATATAAAACTTTGTCTTTTAGAACAAGAAACTCTGCTTGTCTACATCTTTCTCTGGTATCTACCTCCTCATTTTCCAAAATGGTTGTTATTGCATGTACTGCCATCCACACATAGGCATTGGCATCAGCAAAACTTATCACAGATGAACTTTTTCCAGAAATACACCCTTTCTACTAACCCGCTCAATGAAGGGGTGCAAGGTTGTTCAGGTCAGTGAAGATGCAGGCACAAAAAAGAAAAGTACTTGGCCTAAGAGAGCATTCACATACTCTTGGGATCACCAACGAACTGCCCCTCACTTTAGACTAACACAAGCCATTTTTCCTTCCTCTGTGGCACAGAGCTGCCTGCTGTATAAGATCATCTGGAGAATTTTATTGAACTTTGGCTAGTGATGAAACTTAGGCCCTAACCTTCCCTGATGCCTTCCTGTAACACATTATGATTATGCTATTGACCCTAAGCTTTCTAAAGAGTTCTCTGCAAGGTTTTGGCCATTGTATAGGAAGTCTCTACAGTGGAAATATACGTGGCAGATTTTCCCTGTACCCTTCTGGAATAAACATCGTATTTACGGCCAACAACAGCTTGCAGATCTTAAACTGAAGGACCCTGACTTTTTTTCAATCATCTCGCCTCTGTCAGTATAAATATCTTCTGGGGATATCAACCAAACCTCTTTGTTTTAATGGCGTATTTCCACATTGTGATGGAGGTGGATGAACTCTTCTTGGGCAACTGGAAGTTACCTTGTTTCGAAAGAATCACATTTGCTTTTATATGACAAAGAAATGGCAGTGTTTTATAGCAGTGAATCCTCATTTTGATCTTTCAGGGATTATTGACCTGGTAGAAATTTCTAGATGCATTGACAGTAAAGAAAGAAAGCAGAGACCATAATGTGGGAAGATGGGAACACACTGCAGAATTCCTGTAGTCTGTTTGAACTGGTTAGCAAAAAGGCCTGCTAACACTGCTCATCAAAAAGGAGGTGCTTTGTAACATGAGCCTCTGCACCTTTCCCAGAACCACGACTTGACTTCCAGATTACAAATATAAGCTGTTAAGGAAAAATAAAAGCAGCTTATTTGTAAGTCTGATCAAAAGTGACGGGCATTTCTCTTATAAACATTCTCTATATTCTTGTGCATACCATAATAGGGAGTTACACCCCACAAATAGATTAGAAGCAGGGAAAAAGGTATACATCTTTTCAGAATCAGGTATAATAATGAAAAGAGAGAGAAGGAAAGTCTTCTGGAATATACTTGGATATTATTTTATTTATTAAAAGAAGTTTGGTTAGAATTGCTGCATGACATGTCCATTTACCATCCAATTCTCAACTTTTACTCATCAAAAACATACAGAGAGGTCTAGTGGATTAGCAATTCGTGCCTTGCAAAGCAATTTTGACTGGTCAGCCTACGGTCCTGTTTCTCGATTCTGTAACCATAAGCACTGATATCAATTTTCTAACAGAATGATTTCCCATCAAAATGCTCAAGCCAAAGACTAAGGTTTTTAAAGTAAGTGCCTTAACTTGTGAGGGTGGTGAGGCACTGAAAAAGGTTGCTCAGTGCTGGAAGATGCTGCCCAAGGAAGTGAGAACATACTCTTTAACTTTATTTCTTCATGTTGTGAAAGGGAACATTTCCAGCCCTGCCAATTCAAGTGTTTTGGGTTCCTGGGCTTTTATCCCTCTGGCTAAGGGAGTCCCAAAGGCTCAGCAGGAGACAAATGCAAGGTGCTCATGGCCAAGCACGCTGCCATTGAGTTAACAACTCTCAGGTGACAAATGAATTCCTTATCTTAAGTCAGCCTTTCCTATGCCTTTTCTTTGGGAGGGTTGACCCTAGGGATGGGGATGTCTTCTTTTCCAGCAGGCCTCAATCGAGTTAAATCAACATATTTGTAGAATTATCATACAAAACCTAGGGCAACATAAAGTGTTCCCACACTTCAGTAGACGATTCTGCTTTCTGCAGTCAAAAAATCAGATCCCTACAGTACAAATTATAGACGTGGTGAGCTCATGATGTAAGCACACCCATGTGCCTGGGAACTACCAGTGAAATAGCAAAGACAGAAAACTACTTAACATCTCAGAGGTAATCAAGCTGTAGTTTACAGTTTACTGCATGCTTTGGCTATGATTTTAATAATTTTGATCCATCTGTGCCCTTTGATTTCTAAGATAATGATTTTCATAGCTCCCTATACAAATATATGCGCAAATGTGTGCAACTGGTATTACAAACACACTGAAGTTGTGTTGAAAGCCGTCAGAGTGTTGTGCAAGAGTATATTATGAAAGCCATTGTTTTCTTTTTCACATCCTAGGAAAGAAAAATATACATACATAAATAGGTAAGCATTGTGAAATCTAAGCACAATTCGCCTGCTCTCTATCATTCTTCATTAGTTGTTTCAATGACAGGTAAACTAGCAGATCCACAATAGATCTTGAAAAAAAAAAGTCTAATATAAATATTTAACATAACAATTATATCTGTGGTAATTCAGGCTTTTGATTTTGATTCTGAAGGTCTTAGTCATTTCATACTGCAGGATGTTTCTGCCAAAGTGTGTATCCTAACTGTGGCAGTAATTCTGAAATTTTTATTACTTTGTTAAAGAAAATAAGTCTATTTCTAGCCTAATTTTCTATCCCCACTGATGACAGTGGATACCGGCTCAAAAATACACCAATGAAAATGACATCACTTATTTTATCAAAATACAAATACCAATCAAATGCGTGGATAGTTTACACATAAATGTAGTTATCCCCAAATCAGGATGATTTTTATTTTAGCATTTTTCTATCTGAGACCATGGCTTTTTGTCAGACTCTGCAAGATCAGTGGTTTTGCCCTGCCTCTCCCTTTTCCTTTACTGTGTAACTGCCTTATACAAACTGATACTTGTATGCCAGCAGGTAATATATTTATGGAGTAGTCACACAGACCTGACAAGTACTGTAGTGTATTTCTTTTGAAAATCGCCCAAGGTGGGGTTATTTCATCTGCTTTGACAAATTGTATATGTACTATCCACATTATGCTGTCACATCTACCTTAGGTTCATCAGTATCTTATTACCGATGCTGTTGTTTTCAAATCTAAATACAGTATGGGGAAAGCAAGCAAGCAAACACACAAACCTATCTGAGCAATAATGTTAAAAACAAAGCCTGAAACAATGACATTGTGCAATAGCCTTGACTGCTTTTTAATTTTTTTTTTTATAGCTGTGTTCTAATTCTTCAGAGAACACAGAGGGGAGCTTTGAGAAGGTGCTAATAGACCATGAATTTGCAGCAGTGTAGTTCACAGCTAAACACACTCCCACTTCAAGCTCGGGCAGGAAAAAAAAAATGAGGACACCACAGAAGTGAATTAAAAATCATGCAAACAGTCCCACCAACAACCAGGGCAGTAGCAGCTTATAAGATCAGCTTCATTTGGCAGGCTGCCCATCATGACATGACCTAAGAGGGCCAGGGCAGGAGCATATCTGATGGCTTGCAAAAAGGGTATGGGGAGGGCTGCCAGGGGGAGGGATGGAAGCAAAGGAAACATAGTGTAAGCCTATGTTGAATTAACTTGTTTTACAGAACACTGACGGGAAACTTTCAGGTCTTTTATATGCGTTTGAAGAGTTCTATATTTTAGATGGTAGACAAATACTCTCTGGGTCAGCCACATTGCAGGGAGAGATTACTATCACAAAGCCCCTCCTCCTGCCTGGGGGTACTGTCCCCACAAATCTCTCAGAGATGTTCATGTGTTATTCTTCAAATGAGACCGTGGTTCCATGACAGTCTAATCCGATCTAAGTTGGGGCTGCTGCAGTCCTTCCACCCCCAGCTGCTGCCTTTTCCTGGGCCAGCAAGGATGCTTGCCTGGTCCCACACTGAACTGGCTCAGAAAAGACATAACCAACTTGAAAAAATCATAACACTTCCCTGCCAGTTCAGCTTCCTGTGGAATGAAACGAGCACCAGCGCTGGTGTAAGAGATGGGGTGGGGACGTACATGATGCAAAACCAGGCTGCAACAGCTCTGGTTTGGATCAGCTTAAACCGTTTTGGAACCGCACTCAAGGCTGGGCTAGCCAACGCCTGCTATTTAAACTGCTTGTGCTGATCTAGCTCTTTCTGACTGGCTCAGGTTCGGGAGTGGTGTTAAAAAGAGCTTCCTCATCACATCAGAAGTGGTGGGCAGCCTCCCCTTGCTATCAGTAGCCCTTTCCTCAGGCACACCTCCTTGCAGGGTTTTGTGGAAACAGCATTATGTGATCTGTGAGAGTTTTTTTTTTTGTGGCAAGACAGGCATTGATGAGCAGGCCTCAGTTGTTGAGATGGGGGAAGCTCCCTCTCAGTGGCAAAGCCAACCTCCCAGGTGTCCCACAACAGCCAGGGCGCTCTGGTGAACTACCAAGATCCAAGCCCAGTGTGACAAATGATTTGAACCTAAAGAGATGCCAAGAAAAGATGGAAAGGTAAGGGACACATCAAAGTCTATCTGGACTGGAAACCAAAATAATTTCTCCCCCTTTCTGAAGTTTACCAGGTTTTTAATCAGATCCTGAGTAGTAAGGCAGTGAGCACAGTGGTTTGGTACTTGCTGACTTGTTTGCATACATCACCATATCATATGTATGCATACTAGCACAAAGATGGGGAGGAACACAAAATATCAAACAGCAAACATGTAGTTAAAACAGTTTTACTACCTCCAAAGGTCACCTGCTTATTCCCAGTAGTAGCTGTGGAATAGTTTAGAGCCAAAACTCTGGAGGGCAAAATCAAGGATACCCAAATTAGCCACTAGAGAAGGAGATATACCTTGTATCTTTACTTGAAAGGCGGGTTTAATTGCAAGCTCTTCGAGTCTTCCCTCATCACTTTCATTTGACAAGTATTTAGTTCTGCTGGGCCCATACATCTGTGAAGAGTACATTCTGCAAAGCATCGTGATGACAGACACATTAGGAACTGGAAAAGGTCAGACAATAGAGCTGTGAGCACTATATAAAGCAAGCAAGAGAGAAAAAAAGTCATAGTTCAAGGAATGAGGAAAAGCTGGATTCATTGGGAAAAGCACCGGAGCTTCTGAAGAAACAAAGGGAGAAACCAGTTAAGTTAGAAGAAAACCCTGAAGCCACCTTTTAGATGCCAGACTTGGTACTAGGAGGCAAGTCTACACCCACAAGTTCCCAGCCTGTGACATTTCACAGCAGCACATCTGAATGGTTGAGTGAGATGGCATGGGAAAGGAGCGAGAGTAACATTGCCCAAATTTCAAATTATGTGAGAAAGGGAAAATATCTTAATGCCCTGAAAAAACTGTTGTGTTTGCTGGTGGCAGGGAGCAAATCAAAAACATTTATACCGGGAAGTGAAGAACGGAGAAGAGAGAAAGATGTAGTCAGGGGTTAGTTTGGTAGAACAAAAAGTCTAACCTATATGCTTTCAGAATTGCTTACTGGATTGAAGACACGAGAACTAAAATTACTTTTTTTTTCTTTCTTTCTTTTTAAATAAGTAAAACTGTTAGACTTACTGGCAAGCAGCCAGTTGTTTATTGGCAATTGCTTTATTTTCAGATGCCAATTTATTCCCTAAATGTCTTTGGGTTGAGACCACTGCCCTGTTCAGGGGGTAATCCATTGGCCAGCACAGAACTGCCCCCTAGGTGAACTTCATTTGTAACATAATGGAGATTTGCATGCTCTTGTCTTAACAGGAATGCTCCAAACTGGTTTAACACTCAAGCCATGAATGTTATCTGCTGTCTATCCCCCCTCTCAAAAAAAATGTGGATGAGTTCTGCTTTTTCAGATTCTCAAGAGAAATACAAAGATCTTCTCTGCCAGTTGCAGATGTGTTCTATTTTTTCCCCTACATCAGAGCTTCTGAATCATCCTTAATAATAAGCAAAGGCTATTCATACCAAACGGGGAAGTGCTCACACACTATGATGATAAAGCATTTCATCCATTAAAAAAAAAAAAGAAAAAAAAGCACTACCCACAGAACTGCAACATCACATCATCTGCGCTTTGCTGAATGTTCACAGAACAGCACTGGAAGTTACTGAAGTGTCAGATAGTGATTTCATCATGTGTCAGGCCTCCCACTAATAAATGATTCATCTTTCTCAGTACTGACACCTCAAAGAATTAAGGAAGAGAAGAAAGAAATTCATAAACTTTAAAGTGAGAAGTACTCTACTGATATTACACTTCCCAAGTAAACAGAAGCTTATGCACACACTAAGAAATGTGTTTAGAATTTAACCTTTCATTTATTTGAAGTGTACTTCTAAGTTTTAAAAGTGAATCAATTACAGAAAAAAGGTATCATGAAATTCCATGTGTATCACCACAATACACAGAGGTAAACTGCTCAATTTGCAAATAGGAGATTTCACACACACACCCTCCCCCAGCTTTGTGAACTGAAACTTGAACTGGGAGGAAATCTCTGGTTTACATAGCAGTGATTAAGCGTATGTTGGTGACAATAAGCCTGTCCCAACTTCTGAGTACTGATTACATCTGTAAAAACAAATCTAGCTCTTCTTGAAGGAGATGGGCGATTTACAATTGTCTCTAATGGAAATAGGACTGGAAGGAAATTTGCCATTTTAATCGGAATTTACATAATCGTTCCTGGATGCTTTGTAGAGCCAGAACATCTTCCATTGATGACAATGGCTCTACTGGATGAACGGGACTAGCTAGCAATCCAAGCTTACTTCTCCCACAAGGCATGAACTTAAACACAAATCCAACCCAGGTAATGTACTTAGCCAGATACTGCCACTTTCTCTTGGTTTGCTAGGACACAGGAGTTTGTTTAGTCACCAAGTTTCTAGTTAATTTTCTTCTATTTCAACAAAATGAAGTAGAGATACAGATATGTCAAATTCCCACATTCTTCATAAAGAATAAATAGCTAGGAGAAGAAAGAGATTCTGAAAGTGACCCAACTAAAAAGCAAACCCTGTAACATAAATTTAAACCTCATGAAACATTAAGGACTCCACATGGGAGAGAGACCTAACAAATGACCACACTGTAGGAAAAAAGAGACAACTGCAATTCACTGTGAAACCATGAGACACTGCTCCGTGGAAAACCAGGCTTTGCTGGTTCTGCCACTAAGAGAGCTCCTTTGGCTGTAGGTGTGGTTTGATGGTTTTCCTCATCAAAATAGCATCTATTATAAACAAAACACTTCAGTCAGCATCTCAAAGCAGGAGGAGCATATGGTTACAGAATTTATCCCACTTGATTCCTCTCCTGGAGCAGAGAAAAGAATTAGATGAAGATGCTAAAGTTTGGACTTGGACTCAGAGACCCATTCTCAGCAGAATTAGGCTGGCAGGAAAACTGTCAGGGACAGAAGAAAGCCACAAGCCCCTGATGTCTCATGCCCTAAGCAGGTACTTCTTCTGCTCACTCTGAGTATGTATACCAGACATGCCAACATGATGAACAGAATACTTAAAAACAGTAATACACAAAAGCAAATTATTCTTTGTTGTTCCCCTGTCTCTTGTTCTGGTAGAATTAATTTGGGCATCCTGGGTAAAGATGATGTCCAGTTTCTTCATCAGCTTGATTTAGCATGACCTCTTCACTGTCAGCTGGGGAATGTGAAAGACAGCAATGAACATCTGTACGTAGGAAAAATTACATGGCTGTGGGGCAGGATGCCTGAATGATCGAAAAAAGAATAATTAAAGACTTAAAACACTTTACCATGAAATCGCCTTCTCTCCCTTCCCCCAACCCCCATGGTAAATCAGGTAGAAAAGTGTGATAATATTAAGGCTTAATCCAATTTAAATAAATCATTTTCTTGTAAATGTTAAAACAATCATTACATGCATCATTTACCTCCTCCTTTTCCCATAGTCTTAAATTATGCTCCATTATATTCAGATGGAAAAAAAAAAAAAAGCAGAAATGTTTCTTCAACATTTGAAATTTTGGGTTTGATCATATTCAGAGGTAAAAGTCACTAAAGAAACCTAGGGAAAAAAAGAAATCTTAGAAAGCATTACGGGATTTTGTGAAGCAAACTTAATTAAGAATTTTTTTTGCTAGGTTACCAACAATGTTTTATTACAAGCTTAAGGTATAAGATTATTATAGCTCTCTGTCGTGCTTGGAAGCAAAGAAAGAACACAAGCAAAGAACAATCTTGTTATTACAATTAATTACAAATGTACAAATAAGTGATATATCAGACCCTGTCTACACTGCATAGTCATGAATTTATAACCATTTCACTATACAGTTATTAAAAAGCATGCTTTGCATCTACAGTAGCTTGATACCACATCACAGTCATGAGTAGTTATGTTTATTCAAGCACAGCTACCACCAGCCAGAACTGCACGTATGTGTCAGTGCATTTTAGCAAAATCTGCATCAAGTAAGCAGTAATGCAGGTCTCTTCAGCTAGCATTTCTTTTGAGTGGATATACTGGAAGCAAGACAGGAGAAGGCAAGCCAGAAACACATGGACAGCAAAGGGCAGGCAGCAGTCTTCAGCCACTGGCCATGCTGGGTCAGTTGATGCAGAGACAATCACCCAACACTGAACTGCTTAGCAATCCATTCTGTTTATTCATGCATCCTTACTGTCCCAAAACACCAAAACCCTTTTGCCACAGAAGAGGTGAGGAATCCTCTCCCAACCAACATACATGCCTGAGGGAGAAACACCCAAGCCCTGGGCACTGCAAAGTCCCTGGCTGCTGGTGGGCCTCCCAGCTGGTGAGGACCCCCACTTGCGGTCTGAGGACTGCCAGTGGAAGAGCCCTGCAAGAACGTTTCTGCAGCATAGCAACCTTCAGCAGGCAGGACAAAGAGCAACAGGACACTGATGAATTTTCCCAAGTAGAGAAGTACATCTTAAGTCCTCTCCTCAGAAATCTCAGTTCATCTGGCTGTGTTATTGGATCACAGTGAGGTGCCAAGGCTGGATCTCCAGTGAGGGTGTAATACAGACAGCTACAGAAGAACAAAAAGTTCAAAAGGTGTCTACTTCAAGTCACAAACCAAACAGAAATCCCTGCTATGGCTACAAGGACACTGGCACGTTTGTCCCCATAGACACAGATCTAACTACACAATGCTCTTGTACCACTGATCTCACAGGCAGGATTTAAAAATCACCACTCTGCTCTTCTCTCCCCAGGCCAGTAAAGGATATTTTGTTTTAACCTCACGCCTTCAGTTCATGCTTCTCCCTAGGAACATTTGTTTCATTCAGCTTTCCAAAGCCAGTCCTAGCCATAAGACTGGGTAACACCAGTCTCGCTGAGAAGTGTTTGAACAAAACAAAACCACTGCAGCTCTGAGCATGTAACTTGCCAGACAGTTTTACTGGTTATAGAGGGAATTCCAGTCTTTGACTCACTGGTAAGTTAAGTGTGTTCCCACGCCATTTTCTCATCCACACAATTCTCTCATCCTGAACTGCTTGCTAAGAAAGACTGAGATTATTTGTGTTACACTCCATGTAGAGAAACTATAACATACAAATGTATAATTATATAGTAATGAGATGCTCCAGTTCCAAAAGCCATGAATTTGAAACAAAATTATCTTGGTTTTAAAATCCACCTTCCCTGGTTCACAAGATGAGCCATCTCATGGCCTAGATAGGCAAGATGACACATTACAGTTTATGTTATGATTACATAAATTACCAAGCACATACTCAACAGAAAGGGCTACTAGGGCTGTTGCCCACACTTTTCACGACAGCTGCAAGCACAGAATCATAGAGTAGTTAGGCATCACGTTCTCCTCCTAACCGATGTGAGAATGGTGTAAGAACTCAATATGACATGTGTATTTTAAATTTCCAGGCAACACTGGCAGTTTGAAAACTTTTTTAATCAGTGAAGCAGCTGACTGGGTACACATATGCTGCAGAGCTGGCTAAACCGCCTTGGGTACTAAAAGGCAGACTTGGCTTTCTGCAGTAACTTACCATTGCAGTAAAGTAATCTAAGGGCAAACAACCATACTTTTCAGTGGGATAAATGAGTACATGTAAACACCTCTACTTCATCAGTTAGACTGCCAGAAATACTCAAATTGGCTTGTCTAAAGCTAGTTTTGGTGCCCCTGCAACTGGCAACACAGACCTAACCTTTCTGTCTTTTTCAAACTTCACAAGCAGAGCAACTCCCATCTCACCATCCCACCTGTGGAGAAGGAGGGAGCCATCACTACAGCAAACATGGCAGAGCTCAACTGGAAGAGAGAAGAGAGGAGATACTGGGATGCTGCCCACGGGCCTGCAGAGCTGTGTGTGCACTTCTGATCCTGGGGAAGCAATAACCTGACCAGTGTTCTACCCTTCTCTCTTGGCAATACACATGCTTAAAAAAACCCCATGTTTCCATTGTGACCAGATATTCATTTTAATAAACAAACTTTAATAAACAATTAAAAAAAATACCCCAAACAGATCCTCTCACACAGCACTCCCCACAAGCCAATTACAGAGAACCACACTCATGGGCCAGCAAGCAAGGTCTTCCCAGGCCAGGCACCAAGCAGGAACGAAGCCTGCTGCAGCTGCTGGGCAGGAAGGGCTGGGCCCACTGGGGCTTTGAAATGAAACAAACAACTTGTTTGGCAGATGGCTATTTCTTCATGTACTGGTCAGCAGAAGGCATCATGGAAGTTGTCTGGCCGGTGACTTCAGCAAGCCTGCTGCATGTCAGTGAAGAAGGCAAACCTTAGGATGTACCCAAATCTCTAAGAATTATAATGACATGCCTAACACTTGATCAGGCCATCCTTTCTCTGTTGATGCTCTTGTTGATATTTTAAACCTAATTCAGCTTTTGCCACGACTCACTCATGGCCAATATCCTTAATCTACAGACACTCAAGGATGATAATTCACTTTTATTATCCATGTTTCCTGAGCTTGCATTTTATAAAGTATAAGCACACTCAAGAAAGCATGATTCCTAAAACAGACAGGCATGTACATTTCCACCTTCTCTTCAGGAAAGCAGTTCAAAAATATAGGTCCTACAGGTCCTTGTAACACTTAAAATTGCTAAACTAAACCTCTTGATAGCAGCAGGCAGTATCTTCAGAAACAGATGGGGTTTTATCTTAGCCTCTCACACCAAGCTACAACATACCATCAACTGTGTTCATATAAGCACTGCAGTTACAGAAGACATAGCATGAACCAGAGCACAGATTCCAGCTCACATCAGCAGAAGTCTTTGAAACTGCTCATCCAAAGCCAGCATATATTACGAATTCAATAAAAACAACTGAGACCACCACTGGAGTTATTATAACTGGCTACCACAAACAAGAAGTAAACATACTCAAATTTGGGCCAACAAAAGCTATTACTAAGAATAAGCAAGTTGTTCTCACACTTCATTTCCTACACTGTGCTCTCGGCTTAATGATTTCAGGGTCTTGACTCTGTGTGGTGCTGGGGTACCTCAAAAACTGGTCAAAACCCAAAAGGAACTGATAGAATCCAGAACCCTACAGGATCACACCTTTTCTATGATGTAATTAAACACTGAATTGGCTGATAACCTTCCTTAAAAATACAACAACAATCTGCTGTTTCTGTGCTTTCAGTAGGAGCCCCCACTATGTGCCTGTTACTTGATTATTTATAAACATGGTCTTTTATTAAAAACACAGCCTCTGCTATGCTCAAAACTAATTCTACTTGGCTGTAACACAGATGAGGTTTCAAATGTGTGAAATATATGGCCAGTTACGAGACAAAATGATGGCTAAACTTTGACAAGTAAATTGGACACCAACAGTGCTGACCCTGCCAGCACTGGAGCAGAGCTCAAGGCCTGATTCACCACTTTTCCACACTAGTCATGGGCTGGAACCAGCTCTGGGCAACTCAGCTGGCTTTTTTTTCCAACAGGAAAACTGAGTGTGTCCTGCGCTTGAGAGGAGTATCATTACTGCGTATCATGATGGGGTCCAGCATGCTATACCTTATCTCAGAGCCAAGTGTGCTCTCTCTCTTTGCAAATTATGCCACCTCAAATAAAACATTCTTATTCCTTTCCTAGAAAGGTCTTGATGCTGCTTGCTGCTAAGGCAAATGGCCCCAGAAGAGAAGTGCTGCGAAGACTGCTGATGTGCAGACAGGAAAGGCAGACATGCAAATGACAGGTTTGTGGGGTGGCACTGGCTGAACTGGGAGTGTCTAGAGCCTCCAGTCCACCCTGGACCACAGAAACCTGTGCTGCCCCTTCCCTTGCTCCCCCAGAAAATCACCAGACTCAACTGTTACAGAGAAGCTAGCCCATGCCCCTTTCCAGCTACCTATTCCCTGCTCCTTTCCCCAGTTCTCCTTTCTCACAACCTACCTAGGTCTCTGCACTCCATCCTATCCTCCACTCTACCCTCTCTATTCTCCCCCCATTTTCCAAGCCACTTGCCAACAATGAAATGCTGTCAAGGCAATCATCTTTTCCACCCCTGTTCCAGCACTGCCTCATGCCTCTTTTGACCATGCTGGGCTCCCATGGGTGCCATGTCCTGGCTACACATACACACGCTGGGGCATATTGCGCCAGTTTGTGCAGGCCTGCAATTGCATAAAGCAAAGGGCAGAGGTGGCCATGAAGAGATCATCTTCCCCTTGCCCATCTAGCCAACATCATCCTCGGATCGCAACCTAGACTGTCCTGCTCCCATGAGCCAGATCTTCCTCATAGCTCAAAGTAAGCGTTATACTCTTCATAAGGCTGGGAAGAGGAATTGGAGAAAGAAACACAATCTTTCAAATGGGCACAGAGAAGGAAGACGAGAAGGAAGAAAAGCTGGATGGAGTATTTCTCTCCACCCCATCTTCATCTACTAAGGCTCTCCTGTTCCTCTATTCCATGCAGAGCTCTTATGCCACTGTAAAAGCATCTTCAATTTAATGAACTGGGTAAAATTACTAATTTAACTCAAATAATTCACATTTATGCAAAATAACAGCGTGTGCAGCAACTTGCACTGACACAAAAACCCAGAAGTTCATATCAATTTGATCACTTTTGTTCAAGCTTGTGTGCTTTTGAGGATTTTGTTCAAGCTCGTGTGCCTCAAGTGTTACTACTGTCCTATAGCCCTATTTCTCAACAGATGCAGGGCAACTAAGCAAACTGCAGTAAATGCTGAACAATGTGGCAAGGACAAGCACCCTTACACTGCCAGCTGTAAAAAGCAGTGAAATAAAATGCAAAGAAAAGAAAAGCTGACACAGTACTAAATTCAGCAGAGAAAAGGCAGACAAAGAGCCAGATGAAGAGATACTGCTTTTTCCGCAGTGCTCACACCAAGAACATCATGACTGTCCACAAGTACTGTTTTCACCGGTTCTGTGAGATGAAGGAATATCAGCCCCATTTTACAGGCAGTCAGAAATGAAGATCTAAAGTGTCGCAAAGTGTCTAAACACCAATTCTTGTTAGTACTAAGCACTGCAAGTTCTTTGAGTGTTCATAGGATACAACTTCTAGCAGCCTTTGGTGCAGATGAACATGTGTAGTCCTATGAGAACACATAAAATTAGGAAAACAATATAAGAGCTACAACAGGAACACTTTAGCAAACACAGACATATTTATTTCCCCATCTTCTCTTCTACATTTTCAAGTGGGAGAACAAAGCATCCTGCACACCAGAAGATCTGGATCAAAGAGCTATGATGGTCATAAGTCACAACTCATCACTCACCTGACAACTGCAGCTGTTTATGTACGAATTAGTAGTGCTGACCTGGCCACTATTAAAAGATTGATGTAAATGGCTTATCCAGCATCACACTCCTTGGCAGAGAATCAACTTCTCCAAAGCAACACTCAGCTGCCTTAACAATGAGATTATGTCTTCCCTTCTTGCATTCACAGGAACACAGAAGGGTAAGAGTTCAACAGACAACACTCTCCTTCAGCATGCACTCTAATTCATCCCCAGTGCAGACTCATTTAATACACAATAAAACCCAATCATCCTACAGAGAGGAGGGAAAGGTATGGATCTATTTTAAGATTATTACAAAGCAATACACAGATGTATGGATGAAATTAAGATTGCACAAGCATTTCCTAATTCTGGCATTTTGTAACTTTTGAGTGCTTAACTTAGCCACTTTGATATCCTTTCACTCTGATCATCTGTGCAGTGTCTGTCTGCATGTGTATGTAAGGCTGCCTCTGAGGATCCGGGAGATGGTAGGCACCATGTCTCAATTACCTAGAGGACTTTAAATCACATGCATAAATGTGTGTTGCATGAACCCAGTCTTTTTGTGCATGTGATACACAATCCACTGCACATGTAGAGCTTAACTGCATGATGGAAGCTGCCTGTCGGGAAATCTTTAGGCCTAGATGCAGAGACACCTACTTGCATGTACTCGAGCTTATTGTGTTGCATGGTCATTATGTTTGTATTTTATATATATATACAATTAACAGACACATGTACATTTATGCATGTATTTAACAAGTAAAAAAAATTATTAGGAAGTGGCCAAACTGACTGCCACCAACTGGCTACTCATATCTCCATTTCCTCAAGGGAACAAATAAAAGGAAGTTCTACTTCCCTCTTCCACAAGGGATTAATTCACAGCAGTAGCTGTTTTTCTGTTAGATATGTATTGCAATGCTATATTTAATATTCTACTCCAATATTACAGTAAAATGCTCTGGGATTTTCAAGACCAATGCAAAACAGTATGGCAGAACATGAATACAGGAAAGATAGGATATAAAATGTGACAGAAAGAGGAGGGAAACTCAGACGAGATGATGTGAAAACCAGAATATCGGGTCTGGACACCAATTCAAGTCAGTGGCAAGAGGCCTCTCTCTTGATAGTCTCCATATCCTTCATACCTGCTACAAGAAAGAGCTGGCTGCCTGTGGTCAAGTTCTGTCTTCTCAAACACGAAACAGTGTGCTATACATCCATGGTGTCGTCATTTGTGGCACAAAAGCTACTTTGTAGAAACATGTCTAGATTTTACAAACCTGGAGGTCCACTTTTATAGTCTCTTTACCTCCTAATGGCTTTCAGGAAGCCATTCAAACCTCAACAAAATGCAAATTCCCGGTGTATGACTGCATCTTCACAGATCACCAGCCTGATTCCAGGGCTAGAAGCAAGTTCTCTATCACGCAGCACTAAGCTATCCAACCCTCTTCCACCTTCATCCTTCTCAGTGTACAAAACATTTTGCTTTTATCAACACAAGGGATTAGATCTCAGAATTCAAAGTTGCATCCCTTTCAGACGCAGAAAACCTCTTACACACTAAAGAACTTAATCTTGTCTTTTCTGATGCAGGCGTAGTTCAGGTAAATACGACACAGTTGAGGAAAAGTTATCCAGAAGTTAGTTTTATGAATTGGTAAGCAGCCATCTGTCCACAGACAATCACAGCCTGCCCCCAAGACAAGGCTCCTTTATGGCTGAACTTGTCTGGCATCATGTCCTTTGTTTGCTGGCTGCTGAATTATGGCTCACGAATTCACCTCATGTTCTTTCTGCCTTCCCCATACTGCTTGTACCTATTGTTTTATCTGTTTGACCAAAAAGAAAAAACAACAAAAATCTGAAATGGTTGTGCTTTGGTTTTCAGTAGATCCTCATTCTCTTTATGAACTAAATATTCTTTTTATTTATTTGTTTTGACCAGCAACCAAACCAGGACCTTCCCCATCAGCTTACTAAAAATCTTGCCCAGAACTCTTGAGGACAGCAACCATTTTGTATATACATCTGCCTTCCAAGTATGAAAGTGTCAAAAGCAGTAGTCCCTGATTAAAAAAAGAAGGGCAATCATACATGAGTACAATCATACATATGATGAATGTTCTTTCCTACAACTTCAAAAGAGATTTTATCTTCATCAAGATGTGAAGTAGGCAAATATTATGGAAGCACTAGTAGCTGGAGAGGTATCACCAAAGAGAGGTATCACCAAGGTTCCTTCCTCTCACTTTTCACGGGAATCATGTACTAGAAGATTATCTTACTTGTACTAGAAGATTATCTTACGTGTCCATATTTCACTTCTTGCTCAGAGGTAACTGCATCTAGGACATATAGTATACAGAGGTCCAAATGCAGAATGCATAAAATGTGCTATTCCCATGCAAAGAAATTATCAACAGTATCATGATCTCTCTCTTGCCCCCCTGCTCCCCCCCAAACCCAAACAACAAAAAAGTCAACACAACGCCTTTTGAACAATAGTATCATATGTCAGACCACTGAGTCTGTTCTGGCTTTAGCGAGTTGTTGGAAAGGTTGACTCTTAACAGGGATAAAAACTAACTGTAGAACACATAAATCCAATCTTGGGGCTCCTTTATAAATCAGTGTAATTCCTCATAAAAGGATTACATAAAATGAAGAGATGAACGAGATGCAAATAAGGAAACTCTACTATACTGCAGTCTGTCACTTCTCAAACATTTTCAAGGCACAATATAGGTGGAAGTGGCAAGAATGAAACTATCAAATTAGAAAAAAAAAAGTGAAAGAACATAATGGCAAACACTGACATCAGTAGTAGTTAACCTGTGATACTAACTGCTATTGTATCAGCATTTGATTAATTCTGTAAATCAGTTCAGCTTTAGTATTTAAAAGGTCAGGCTCCAAAATGCACGCAAGCTAGAACTGAAAGGCAAGATCCACCGCAGACACGTGACACTCAGCACATGTATAATACGATGCTCTGTATAACAGGACACAAATGTAAATAGTCACAGATCTGTGGAAAAAGTTTCTGCCACCCAGCCTTGAGAAGAAAATTCATTAGTTTGCACTGACAGTAAGCTCTTGTTCAACACATGGCACAAAAGCCAGTAGCAAAGAGAGCAACACCAAGCCTTAAGAATACTCAGGAAGTAATTTCCAAGGCAAGTGGAAGGGGGATAGTTGGTTTCACTACCTTATTTGAGAAAAGCCAGGTAGATTTGCTAGAAGAACCTTTTGTGTAATTGTTGACTAAGAAGTACACGAATGACTACCTTTGTCTCTTCTGGCTTTCCAAAGTGTCTCCTGGAAAGAAAGTGTCAGACTCATCCTTACTGACCAAAGAGAACCAGAGACAAAAGCATTTTCTTCCAAGTACACCCTAGACCTTCAAGTAACGTAAACACCTTAATAAAATTAAGTGCAAAAAGTTAAACAGCCCTCAGAGAAATGTGTGTATTTCCAATTTAAAGGAACAAAAGTTTCCCTTCAGACTCACACTTGGAAAAAAATAGATATTTTCCTACAAGAGACCTAAAGAAAAGGCTTCAAATGCTTGATCACAGGCAGTATTAGCATAAAAGCTTGATGTTGGATGAAGCCAAGCACACTTTTTTTTTCCCTTCAACAAGATTAGGAAAAAAGCTCTAAAATAATTAGTAGTAACCATAAAGAAGTGAAGGGAAAACTAAGAAATTATGACATAACTTGTTTTTTCTTTCCATTTATCATCTTAAACATTATTTGCATCCTATTTCTAAGGTAAAGGAAGAGCACTACGCTTACTTATCTACGCAAGTGAGGAAGCCTCATGGTTAAGAGAGAAGGCTAGGAACGAGTGAGTGAGGTTCTGAGGAGTCCTGGGTCTCCTGCTCTCCTAACTTTGAGCACAGCACCCCAACAGCTTTACACAAAAGTTTTTGTGCCCACAGAGTGGAAGTAAAACTCTCCAGAAGGGTGTGAACATATAAACTTCATCCGGAAAACAGTATAAATTCCCTACAGCATTATATAAACATAGGCATTAGCATAAAGTATGTCACCTCATAGTTTGTGAATTATACAGAAAAGTGCAAATAGCCACTAATACCTCACCAGGGAGATCATTAATTACTTTTTCTCTCTGTCCCTGGAAGAGATTAAATCCACCATTAAAGAACTGTTGTATTTTCTCTAAAGGTGTACCCTCCACTTTGCACCCGGTCTCCTACTTTTTTGGTGGGTTTTGGTTGGGTTTTTGTTTGCTTGCTTGTTTGTTTGTTTGTTTTTTTTAATGAGGGCACGGCATATCGAGGGTAGATTTAAATTAGATACTGTAAGTTCTTCATTGCGAGGGTGGTGAGGCCCTGGCACAGGCTGCCCAGAGAAGCTGTGGCTGCCCCATCCCTGGCAGTGTTCATGGCCAGGTTGGATGAGGCTTGGAGCAATCTGGTCTAGTAGAAGGTGTCCCTGCCCACGGCAGGGGGATTGGAACTAGGTTATATCTTTAAGGTCCCTTCCAACCCAGACCATTCTTTGATTCTATGAATTGGCCTTCAGGGTTTTGCACTGACACCTTTCCAAGTGCCAGAGGCGCTCAGCTGGTTCAAGGGATACCGCACTGGAGACGACGACGAGGAAGAGAGAGCACGAGTGCCCAGCCCAGACCCAGCCTTCCTCAGCGCCTCCAGCTCTCAGGGAGGAAGCCCGCTGCTCTTGGAGAGCTGCCGGGCTCCCCGCGGCGTGCCCTAGCTCCAGCGGAGCCGGGGATTTAAAAGCATCCTTTCACACAAACACGCTATTCTCCGGCGCGCCGGACCACCAGCCCGACCCGCCGCCGCCCCACGGCCTGGGTCCCGCGGGGCAGCCCAGCGCGGCGGCAAAGGCGTTCTGGAGGGAAGAGGCGCGACCTCAGGGCACCTTTGAGACACACCGAACGAGCCTCACAGCCCGGCTCGGCAGCCTGTCCTGAGCTGACACCGCCGCCCGGCAGGTCCCTCGGCGGCGCGGCCCACAGACACCAAGTTTCGTGCCGCCACTTCCCACGGCAGCCCAGACACATTAATCCCCTCTCTCTCCCGGCAGCCTCCCGCGGCGCCTGCCTGCCTCCCCACTCCCTGTCAGCGATTCCCAGTAAACTTCCCCCTCCTCTCTCCTCCACCCTGCCGAGCCACGCTATTCCCCCCCCCAGGCTGTGGCGGCCGCCACCTCTGGACCGGCACCCCGCAGCGCCCAGCGGCCCCTCACAAACCACATCCCCACCCCCCCTGCGGTGCTCGGTGGTAGAGGCGGCAGGAGGGGTGACACAAGCATGGGGGGAAAACCATCAGAGAAAGGGGCGGGGGGGGGGTGGAGGGGGGAAGGAAAAGACGAGCGTCGCGAAGGGGGTTCCTCGCGCAGCAACCAATCGGCGGCGGGCACGAGCGGGCACGCGCGGCACGCCGGGAGATGTAGTTCCCCGCCGTCGCCATTTTGTGGCGAGGGGACTACAACTTTCCTGCGAGCCAGGACGATCCCCGGGCCCTGCGCGGAGCCCCGCAAGCGAGGCCAGGTGCTGCCAGCGCGGCGGGCTCCGGTGCGTGCCCGGGCCGGGGGAGGCGCGGCGGGAGCGGGGTTGGAGCGTGAGGGGGGAGCCCTTGTCAGCTGGGAGGAGAGAGGCTGTTGCGGGGCGGGGAGACGAGAGGAGGGGAGGGGGGCAGGGCAGGGCGGCCGAGCGTGCTGCGCGGTGAGGGACCGTCGCCAAACTCCGCTCTTGGGTTGTGACGCAGAGCGAGCGGAGACCTTGGCTGCCCGGTGGCCGCGCTTAAATGCCAAACAACAGAAGAGGTGGGAGGAGGGGTGGGGGGGAGAGGGGGAGAGCGTGTGACGCCTGACCCGCACCGAGCATGTAGCGAGGCCTGTTGCGTGCGCTGCACGCAGCGGGGGCCGGGCGTTGCGGCTGCTGTCCCGGTTGGGAGTTAAGGGCAGGCCCTTAAGCGGTGTATGTATGTGTATGTGTGCGTGCGCCCGTGTGTGTGTATATATATATACATACACACACGCGCGCGCACACACACGCAGACATATATATTAAAGAAAGAAAAAAAAAAAAAAGAAAAAAAAAAAAAAAAAGGAGCCAGGTCCATTTAAAGTTGCTGCCGGAGAGCTGTTCTCATTGGTTAGGGGGGAGCTGGAGGAGCGGAGACACACACGGTGCGCGCAGCCCTCGCTGCTGCCGGAGTCGCCGGAGCCGCCACTGCCGGAGCTGCCACTGCCGGAGCTGGAGTTGTCTCTGCCGCTTTCCCTGCTGCCGCTGCTGCAGCAGCACAAACGTGACTTCCAACGTCTCCAGTATTTATCTTCTCCTCTTGGCCCCTCTCCTTCTTCTCCAAGATGTAACTACAGCTCTGACACTAAGGACCTGCAGATCGCTTAGGTGGCTGGAAAGAGAAAAAGGGGATACCGAGGGCGTCGTGTTTTTTTTGTGTTTAGGGGGAAATTTTCCATTATGATGTTTCACTAAAGTGATTTTTTTTTTGTCTCCTTCGCATTCGTCTTTTTTCTCTCTTTTTTTTTTTTTCGTCCCCCATTCCTCGGATTTATTGCTAGGAGAATCACATTGTGAGGAAAGAAAGTCGGATTACAAGATACCACTACAAACAACCCCCTCCCCCCAGGATTTTTTCGGTATTTTTAATTTTTTTTTTTTTAATTATCGTCGCGGCTTTAATTCATGAAGCAATTGTCCCCTTTTGCAATCAGAATCTGGATACCAGAATGAGCAAAGAAAGACCCAAGAGGAATATAATTCAAAAGAAATACGTAAGTGCCTGTAACATTTATCGTTTGACTCTCAGTTTTAGGAAATGGCAGTGAATGTCAAGTTTATCGCTAATCCTGCAGCTACAAGGTTTTCGGAACCAGTGTGATACTGGATTTCTGGGGTTTGTTTTCTGTGGTGTGGTGCGGGAGTTTCGGAGGCCCCTTTTTAACGGGGAAACCTTCTATCCAGCTGGGTTATGAAAACCCAGATTTCTGCAGCGATTCCTCCAGTGGATAAATGTATTGACCTCAAATGACACAATCATAATCTAGTTTTAGATGAAAGGCGGGGGGGCTGCCTCGATAATGTCACGAAACTGCGTTATTTTTTTCAGGTGGTTTTATTAATATCGCGCTTTTGCATGCCATAGGTGTGTATAGATGTATATTGTTTTTAGTGAGCTGCCTGTGTGTATCCCCGCCTGGTGAAGCGGCGGCGGCGGTTGTTAGAAGCCCTTTAAGTTGAAACCGAGTGTCTGGTTATGGCGAGCTGGCTTCTCGCACTACCACATCCCCTTTCCTGCGGCGGATCGCCTGCTGCTTGCTCTATCTCCTGTCGTGCGATAGGAAGCGAACCGCCCGGGGATCGCCCGGTCCTCGGGTTTGACTTGAAGAATGGCGAAAAAATGGCTCGGTGCAGTTTTAGGGTAATTCATTAGGGTAGCTCGGGAGATTGGGGCTGATGCCGCGTCAGCCCGGGCAGCGTTTCTGCCTGTTTCTTTATTCAACCGCTTAACCGAGCCCTTGTAATTGTCTGATCCTTTAAACGTATAAATGCGGGGGGATAGTTGGATTTTTGTTCGTGCTCCAGTTACGTTTTGATTGGCGTAGGGGAGTTTTTTTTCTTTACGTTTGGAAAAACTGAGGGGATTAGCCAAATATGCAGCAGAGCGAATAATGGGTTTGATCTGCACGTTAAAAAAAAAAGTCTTTTTTTTTTTTGGGGGGGGGGGGAGGGGGGTATATTTAAATCTTGTCTTTGGGGTGTATTGGATGAGAGGCTTCTAAAAGTTGGGAGTTGCTTTCGCGCCTGTCGCTCGTGGCGATCCTTCGCAGCCCCGGGTGTCTCCTGGCAAGGGAGGGTGACCTTCGGGACACTTTCTTTCTCGCTATTCCATTGATTAGGTAAAAACTGCAGTTGGCTCCAGCTGACTGCCGTTATCGGCTGCCCGCGACGTTGAAACGCAGCTCCGGGGGGTGGAGGGGGGCTGCGCGCTGTTTCGGAGCTGTCCCCCCCGCATCTTCTTTCCTCCCCCCCCGAAATTTCCGAATTAAAATACATCCGCATTGCAGAGGAACGGGGAACCCGGGGCCGGCGAGTTTAAAGTATTGCATCGAAACGGGAACCGCGGGTGGAAAGTCTGGCGAAACACGCGAGGTGTCCACGTTTCCCAGGCAGGCAGACAAAAGCGGGGGGGGGGGGGGGGGGAGGAGAGGAAACCGTCGTGTTAGTAATTACGGAGGGGGGGGTGAGGAGGAGTGGGGGGCGATCGCCGCGAACCGCTGCTCCCGCGGTCGCCCCGGGCCCACAGGGGCGAACAAAGCGGCGCCGGGGCTGCGCACACCTCCCACCCGGCCCCGCGCCTCGGGGGGACGATCGGAGGGATGGGGCCGGCGCTGCGGGGGGGCGGGCAACACGTCGTGTGCTCTCCGGCTGCAACTTCGCGGCGGCGAGTGTTTTTAATCCTCCTCCCCCTTCCTTTCTTCCCCCTCTCCCGTTCCCATGTGTATTTCTGCCGGGGGGCGCGGGCGGCAGCAACAGGTTGCCGGGGCTGTGACGGGAGCCCGCGGGCCGCCGGCCACGCCGCCGCCCGGCCAGGTTCGCCCTGCTCCCGTGACGTCACAAAGGGAAGGGCCTGCGCGCCGTGGAATCTTCGTCGCCTCGGCGCTCCGGCCCCCCCCGCCGCCCCTGGCGTGACGTCAAAGCCGAGGCGGGCCGGCGGGGCGGGAGTAGGCCCCGGGGCAGCGCTCGGCGGCGCGGCGCGGCGCGGGGGGGGGGGGGGTGGTGGGTGTGATAGGAGGGGGCGGCCCAGTCCCGGGCCAGGTGAGCAGGTGCGGGGCTGCCAGGCCCTGCCGGTTTCGGGGCTGGGAGGTTGGTCCACCGCCTCCCCGTGCGTAGGGAAGGGCCCGTCACGTCGCCCCGCGGGAGGGGGCGGAGGCGTGAGGAAGCAGGGTGGCGACACGCGTGGCACGTTTCCTCCCGCCCGTGACCTTCGGGCGCTGCGGCAGCCTGGCGGAACATGCCGGGACGCGGCTTCCGCCGTCGCCGCCGCCTTATTCTTGCTGGTGCCAACCGGGCCTTTTGTTCGCCTGCGCGGCTGCAGGTGTGTTCGCCCACCCCCGGGTGGGGCCGGGGGCAGCTTATCCCGGGTCGGGGGCACTTAACACAATCCTCTTCCGTTGTGTCAGGCTCTGGCTCTCCGATGCCAACTGCGTCCCAGGGGCAGGTCTGAGCCCCAAGCACCCAGGTACTGCCGCAGGTGACCCGGGAGGGGCGGTGCAGAAGGTTGGCTGTGGCTGAGGAGGCCTGGCCTCCTCATCTCACTGGCCCTTGTTGCGGCCTCACCGCCCCACTGCCGGCCCGCAGCGAAACAGCAGTCCGCCCAGTGCTGGGCCGTGCTGCCTCCCGGCCCTTGAGGTGAGGGCTGCGCCGGGGGTGATGACCTGCCGTGAGGAGCGGGAGTCCGGCCGAGTGCCCCCAGGTGCGCAGGCACCGAGCGGTGGTGCCTCAGTGCCCCGCTCCTCTTATCTCTACGGGCTGTTGTATCTGGAGCAGAGCCTGTTCAGGCTGCTGCTTTTCGGCGTTTGTGGAATGAATTCTGAAAACAAAAAGATGGTGAGAACAATGGAGTAAAGGCTGTACGTTGAGGGGCTTGGCTCCCCACTCCGTAAGTGGTCGCAATTAAAAGTTCTCTTAAACTTTGAGAGCGTTATCTTTTGCGACTGATAACCCAGGAATGAGGAAATCCGTGTATGCATCTTTTTTATGCGCTTTAAAAACGCTATCACTATGGCTGACTCATACAAATCTTTCTTCTCACTTTACCCTCCTCCTTCTCAAACATCTTTACATATCAAATATTGCCTTTTGGCTCAAGCCTCAGAAAAGTGACAGCTTTGTAAAGCATCAGCCGAGAAGCCAGACTGCATTCAGTATGCGCTTGGAATTAATAGTTCCTAAATGAAAAGCTTTGAAGTCTTAGGCATAAATTCACAGGTGCATTTTTCTGCCCGTTTTTGTGATGCCGAATAGCAAATACTCAGTTCTTGCTGGCTTAGGTCTCAGAGTGTCAGACCTGGATTAGTATCTTAAAGTACCTGCACAGTTCTGCCGTGGTAGCAGATGGCAAAATATAATGGAGTACTGTCACCCCGTGTGGCTTGTTTCCTTGTCCTTGCAGAAGTAAAAGTGCTGTAGTCTGCCATGAGGTGACACGCTTCACCTACGGACGGCCTGGTAAACCTCTCAGATGGAGGCCTGTCCAGGATTAGTGTGCTGCAGACATCCGAGGAAAGTTCCTGTGAGTGCTGTGACCTTTGAAACAATCGTCTTTACTTGGGCGTGCTTGAAGTGGGCTTGGGGAGTTTTGTTGGGGGATGGTGACCAGACAGCGCCGCCTTCTCCTGAGTAAGGGATGTTTGTGTATGGACCTGGCCCTGGGCACTTCAGGGCTTCAGCTGGACCCTCCTGCCTTGCTTTTTTTGCCCGTGGAAGTTTCGTCTTACCTCCCACAGCCTCACAACTGCCAGTGTGCTTTAAGTTTGACCACTTCCTACAATAAAGAATGTAAATACGCCAGTGGCAGCAGAGGTAGTATTCAGAGTACATTGCATCTTATTTCAGATAACTTGGAGACTTTTTGTGCTGGGTCTTTTTCAGGCTCTTGGTAACAATGCCAGCAGTATAGCATGCTCAATTCTTACTTGTTTTTTCTTTTCTGCATGTTTAACTTCAGCTAACGGTGTAAGTATGCTAGCTGCACTTGAGATCTGAGTTTGGGTTCCTCTTAACCTCCTCCTGGTCTCTTGAGACTACAGCATTATGTTGTGATCGTAGAATAGCACTTAACTAGAAACTAGTAATTAAATCCTTGTTTTAAAAAAGGGAATATTTGCTATTTGCTATCAACAGATGCTTTGCCCTGAGATACTAATAGACTCCTGCTCTCTCTGATGAGACTTCAAGCCAGGAGTCTGTGTAAGATGCTGTCCAGAGTGAATTATAAGGAACTGAGGCCCCTGTGAAGTTTCTGATGTTCATTAAGCACTTTCACCTTCTCTTATGAGGCCTACTAAGCCGGTATTAAAAATACATTACCCTTTCATTTTCTGTAGATGTAGATTCTGTAGACAGCTAATGTTATGCATATGCTAAAGTGTGGTTCTTACAAAATCAGCTGATTTTGTAAGGGAGTAGCATTGCCTCCATTTTATTGTTTGATGAAACAGAAAGAAGTCTAAATTAGGTGCCTGAAGCTACATACTGTAACAGTGGCAGAGATGGAACTAATCTGTATTTCTGCAGCCTTGTCCAATATTCTGTCCTGTAGCTTACAAGGTCTTGCCACGAGGCATGGCATCTGCTGTACAAGCACTACTTCACACAGTGCAAACTTTCTTCAAGATTTCCCCCCTCCTCAGTAAGGGTCTGGACTGTTATACACTGTGAACAGTGTATTTTAAACATAATTTGATAAAAGAGGCATTTCAGTAGAGATACTTAATTCTTTTGGAGTGATGATCCTACACTGCAGCTGATAGAGACCAGTTGATACTGTGATGACTCAGCTGTGGGAGTATTACATAAAGTAGGTCAATTTTTGTATCTCATAGTCGGAAGCTAAAGAGACTAGATATAAAATTTAGGATTTGTTTATACACATTACTGATATTTCCTGGTTTGAACGTAACTGCAAGTTCTTGAGGAGGAGGGAAATGTGTTTTTTTGGGGGGTTGATTCTGAGTTGTTTTTATATTGTCTAGTGACTGAATTCAGTCAACGTGAACTTGGGGAAGGAGGGAAAACACCCATCAGCTGCTTTCATTTCTGAAGTTTCTAGTTTGCAGCACTCCAGTGAAAGGGAATCTTAAAGGTAATTTTGAAGTAGGGAGAGGAAAAGCAGAGGAGTGTTTATGATTTTTTTTTTATTACAGGCATCCAGCTTTTGTGTGATAGCAGATGTGGAATTTGCAGAGGAATACATGCGTTGCTACAAAATCCAAATTTGCGTTTAAAACGTCCCCCCACTAGTCCTTTGCATGGCTTTCTTCCCAACTATAAATGTAAACCAGGTGTAAATGATGCATTGTTCGCCTTAGCGGGCAGACAGTCTGAAAACAATAGTGCTGATGGATTTGACTGCGTCTATGTTAAGATTAAGGGGACATTGACTTTCAAATCTAATAATGCAAATTTCAGTGTAGCCAAACCCTGGCTGTTTCCTGACACTGATGGCCCTAAATGTCCCTGTGCTTCAGGCCAAAACTTCTGTTGACTGGTTTTATGATTAGCAGTTAACCTTCAATACAAAGGCCCTTAACCTGTTGTTACAACTTCAGAGAAATGGGTAAAACATACCTGGAGTTTAATGTCCAAGGGAATGATGGGGTATAGTTCCCGTATACTTTTTATACTTACTACCATTTTTTATTTTAAGCATTTTTTAAGTGGTAGGAAGCTACCAGTTAACTTAAAAGCTGCAGATCGCCTGTAAAATTAGGGTCTAGTATGTGAGGAGTGCTTGGCGCTGAAATTCAGATACAGGAAATAATATGCTTGCCAAAATGTATTTGGTGTTCTCTTAGATCTTTGATGAGTTGGTTGTTTTGCTGGCTCACTACTACTGGGAATATTGGATGTTATCCTTCTTGGGTTTTAACGAGCAAGTTTTATTTGGGAACTCTGGGTTTTTATTTGTATAAAGGTAGGTTTATTTTAGTCACAAAAAACATTTTCTCAATGAATCAGTAGGGTTTAAAATCATTTGCTGTTTCACTTGCTCGGGTTTCACACTTTCCCTTGTAATGACATCCTGTTCTGATGTTGTTCCTTCAGTGATCCGGCAGAGGCCTGGTATTTCCAGTGGTGGGCTGTGGGAAAGGAATAAACCCTTTCATTATAGTAGAGAGGGCTTGTTTGAAAATATACTAGTGCTCTACCCCTCCACATGTGCTTTCTTTTTGTCCATTGCTTCCTTATGCAGTTGAAGGTTTTGAAGCTGTAATATGCTGCTGTTCAACTTGCCCTGCAAGTGTGGACATGATCTCTAGCAAACCTGAGCAGTGGCTGAGAGCATTGCCACACTGAAGACTGTGTCTTGAGGCTCTCAGTTAGAGATTGTGGCTCCCTGGCCTGCAAGCAGATAGGTGGTGTGAGTGTACCCCATCTGATCTTGTGCAAGGTTGGTCAGCTTAATTTATACTGCTGCAGAAAGCTGTGCGGAATGACCAGCTTGGCTGAGCATGGAGGCAAGTTAAAAACACTCAGGTGGAAATTACCATTCCACCAGTTTCACATAGGAAAAAGTGGCACGTGAAACGGCTTCAGAGTTTCTGCAGCAAATGTCTCATCTTGGACTGATGTGTCATAAACCATATCCCTATTTTTATTGGGGGGAGCAAAACTTCCTTTTATCAGGCATAAAAATAGGGTTGTTGTCTTCAAAACTGCATGGAAAAGGAAATGAGAAACCTATACTAAAGTCTTCTCACACTTTGTGCATTTAGGCCTGTGGAGCAAGAATAGTTTCTGATCAGGTTTGATTTGGTTTAGTGCCTGTAGGATCACTTACAGTTGCAGTTGGACATTTTGACACTGCTAAAATCTGTTCAGCAAAAATGTGACAGTGCCCCCAGAAGAGTTTATAACTGCATCACTTGAGGGGCATGGCTTAATCCTTTCTAAATGTCTCACTTCTGTAATGTGTAATCTGCTTGGTCTATGCTACTTGGGTTCTTGTGGCCTTTTCTACCAGGTTCTTCCCTTGATTTGCTCTGCAAAAAGACAGCTTTGGATCTGTGGCTGTTACTGTACTGGTTTTCCATCCTAAGGGCCAGAAGAAACGCAAATAAATAATAAGAGTCACATTGAGAAACTGTGGCCTGCTGCTGCGCTCCAGGAGGACTTGTGGTATTTGCATCCCTGCGCTATGCTTTCAGTTCTTTGAGCTTGCCTTGCTGGTCTGACGTCTTTTGAATGACATGATGGTTGCAGGAGATTAGCGTGTTTTGGCATACACGTGCTATGATGACTGGCTAAGGATATTTATGAAGTCCAAAAGTAAACCATGGGAGCTCATTCTGACATAATCTACTAATCTTAGTTTTGCACTTTGATACTGTGTTGTCTGAGCCAAGTTGGGATAACTGTATATTGCGAGTAATTAATTTTTAGCTTTGCTTGCAGATTAGTGTTGAAGCAATGCATGCTTTTAAATTAAGAACGATGGGAGTGAATTTGGAGAAATCATTATCTCTTTTAACAATATGCATATGGAAATCAGCTCTGTGCCTATTTTTAAAACAGATTTATGTGAGTGGGTAGAGATGCGTGTTCTCCAATATTTCTGGGCAACGTCGTGTACTGGCATTTAGACATGATGGCTTTTTCCTTCACTGCCCACAAGAACGGGATGGTCTTCTCTCCCCTTTCCCTAGTTTGTATGTTAGGGAAAAGACTTTTCTCTTCGAGGATTATGCTTTATTCTCTTCCAGATAAAAAAATCTGCTACTGCTTTGGGTAAACTTCACTCTTGTACTAGGCATCTTGCTAAACATGTTGTGGTCTGGGGAGTCCAATCAAGAGAGTAAGCTTTTGAGGCTCCTCGGTGACAGGAACTCAGTTTCCCCTGGGCCCTACAACTCAATTTAAACAGCTAATAAAAATTTTTCAGCTACGTTCGGTAGTGGCCTGCATTTTTAAGAAACGCAAAGAGGAGCTTGCAGATGTAAAGCATGTGGGTCAAGTCAGTTGTAATGTACAAATATTTTTTGAGGTTCTTAAAGAGGACAGAAACCATGAGTCTTGGACAAGAGTCTGTCCACTGTCTCACTCTTTGAGATGCTTATCATTATTTTTATTAGTTGTGTATTCAGCATAGAGTTTTCAGTGCTGTTCTTAAACTGGGAGTCTTCATGCCTTGGAAGTACATAATCTAGAAATGGCATTTAGACTTTCAAGTTGCTGCAGGCTACCACTATATGTTTATAGTTTTTTTCCTTTTTTATAAAGTACCCATTAAGCTGACTTAGAGAAGGAATATATTTCCTTTTTTATTTCATGGATATTACCTTCAGGCAGCTGTCCCACAGAATTCTTTAGGGTACATCGAAGTTGTAAGCCAAATCTCTCAGCTGCAGTGTGCATGCTAAAAACCCTATAATACAAATTTCCAACCCTGCGCATATGCCAGATCAATTAACTTCTTAACTAAAGCTGAAAAAAAATAAAACTTCTTCTGTTTTGGTTTCAGCCCCACAAAATTTGGTTCAGACCTTTGAGTTTGCAAAACTCAAAGCCAAGCAAAAAAGTTTACTGTTATTGTTTGTAAAGCTGACTGATAACGAAGCTGGTGGTGTATGCAGTTCCTTATTGGGTGATGTTCCAAATGACCAGCCTTAATGTGAGTGTTTTTCACAGAAAGATGGCATAGATGGGCGCCCAAGATGTTGTTTTCTGATTGATAGTCACTTTTTCCCCCCTTTTTGAAGCGTAGTGATAATGACGAAAATTCTCACGGCCTATTGCCATCGTGCCGACTGGCTTTCGGAGACCAGGGAACGTCCCTTTCAGTTTTGGATATAAAGCAGAAGTTAATGTTCTGGAATAGTATTTCCTCTAATCATTTATTAAAAGCTGTACTACCCCCACGTAAGATTGTAAGAACGTATTCTTTCTGCTGTTGAGGCCTTTAGCTTAAGTTTGAAAAGCTTTTACCAATGTTAGTTTTTTTTGTTCTAGTTATTCAACATATAATGAGGGCACAGTAATACCACTTTGTAAGACAAGAAGCTTTGAGTTACTTAAAAGCTGGAGTTACAGCGTGTTACAGTAACTGCAACTTGTGAATTATTTATAACTTGATAGAAATAATGATTGTCCTAATGGCAAATAATTTTGAAGCTGGCTTTTCTTTTTTTCAAGTCTGTCTGTGACGACTTGAATGAATAAAACCTAAGAAAGAAAGAAGTAGCCTTAGAGAGAAGCTGTCCTGTCCTGTTATACTGTCCCCTTCTTCCTATCTGTGGTGGAAATGTCCTGTGTGTAGCTTTGCATTTTGCGTTTGATAACAGTGTTGTGAATGTGAGACCGGTTAGTTGCCTAATTCCATGGGTCTTTTTGATTTTTAAGCCTGAACTGCACTGAAAGAGGTGGTTTAGCCTTCCTCTGGCTGCCTGTTTCCCTTCTGCTCTGCCAGCCAACATGTGTACCAGGTGATAACTCCCACAGCTGACTGGGAACAGTTCAGGTTAAAACTGAACTGACAGAATGCTGTTGATTTTTACTGTGGATTTGTTTGATGTTGCAGTTTGTGATGTAGCTGTAAAAGTACTTGGTCTGGGGAAAGTACTGCAGGGACACAAAATGAAGTGGCAAGGGCGGGGCAGGATTGCTTCTGTTAGCAATTGTGGGAGCTTAAATGGGCTGTGAAATTATGACTAAATGGGAGTCTAGATATATGTTTTATTTCCTGGCAAGCAAAATTAGCTGTCCTTGTCTGTTCTAAGGATTGTTCGGGCATGGATTTCGCTTTACTGTCCTGCTGGAAGCATGGTGAATGTTAAATAAGGTTGAAACGAAGTTATGCCACGCTGGTGAAAATGAAGCTAAAGGTGTCTCTGCCTGTAGTCATGGCAATGCCATAATAATTTCCAAAGTGCTAAAATATGTTAGAAGAGGATTAAAAATGTACTGCTGTTCTTACATGTTATGCTTGCTTAGATAAGATTTGAACAACTTCAAACTTAAAGAAATGAAAAAGGGAAGAATATAAAATAAAGATAGCTGTGCTACTGGAAGCTGAGTTCCACTGCTAAATGTGGTACAAGTACTTTTTTAAATTCAACAGCCAGATGTATCCACCCCACAACTGAAGAATTCTGTTCTTCTATTCTTCACTGTGGAAGTGAAGCCAGTGTACCATTCTACTTTCTACAGCAAGAACCTGCTTAGAGTAGGAAGTTCCTCCAGACATTTCCCTTAGCTTCATTTGGCTTCATTATGTGCTGCTGAAGAATAAAGTTCAGATATTCTCCTGTTAAAACGCCTCATGTCTATTGAATGTGCAAGCGAACTGAAGGGCTGATGTATTTGATGTATTTTTGCCCCAGGTTCCCAAGTAGTGTGAGAAGGCTAAACCGTGTCAAATTAAGAAGCCACAAAGAAGGAGGTTTTCTTTAATTTTAGGAACATGAGGATGTGGCATCACATGCCTTTTTCTCACCACTGGAGCCAGCAGTGGTGACCCCACTCATCTTTCCTTCATGGTACAGTGCTTTGGCCACATCAGTACAACTAAAGACCTGCATACAAAATAGATCATTGTCAACCAGGCTGAAAAAGTAGTTACGCCAATGTTCTCCTTTCTTCCCCTACCTCTCCTCATCTTTAAATGGTCTGTTTTCAGGGTAAGACTGCAAAGACTTTTTAGTGGCACAGTTTAGGGAATTGGTGGGGCACAAGAACCTCTTTGGGTTTGCTGCGGATTAAAAAGACGTGTGGAACTGCACCCTCAGTTTCAATCCAGCAAGGCGCTGTAGCACGTGCCTCTCTCGAATGTATGAATACTCTTACTGACTTCAGTTGAAGTGCTTGGAGCTTGTGAGTTAAGCACATGCCGAAGTGCTTTTCAGGGCTTGAGATTTTGTCATTCCTATGTAAGAGTGTGTGCAAGTATTTGCAGGCAGGAATGTTTGTTAGTTTTCTAAGAGGGTGATAGCCATTTAATGGTTTTAGTGGCTTTACTAGATGTAGGCCTGCCTGAGGTTTTGTTTGTTTGTTGTTTGTATTTTTTTTCTGAGGAAATAAGCTCTTACAAAGCTGCTGCCATCTCTTTGCAGGAAATCAAAATGAACTATTGCCACAGTAGTATTTTATTTTCCTGAAGGCCAGAGGGGGAGGTGAGAAAGGCCTTCTGCAGTTCCTTTAGGGGCAGGTCCATAGGAAATACTTTGAAAAGGGAGGGGGATTGCAGTGTTGCTGCTTGTCTCAAGCTTGCATGCAGAATTTGAGTGTTAGCTGTAGAAAATGCTGGCTGTGTACTTACATTACGAAAGACTCAGCAAACAGTTAATGTGCAAGTACTGTGGAGGAAAAGTAGAATGTGGTCCTGCTTATCCTTTTTTACAGTCTTTTTGTGAACTTTTGGGAAATTGAATTGTGCTGATGTGAGCATTCAGGAATAGCCCATTTCATAATTCACATGCATTAAAGGCTTTTATTTATAAGACGTTAATATTCACATTCTTTCAGTCAAGAGCAGCATTATGTGACATGACTGACCAGTCATAAAAAATAGTGCATGGCTTCCATTATTGAAAGGATCTCAGTGGTCTGCTTTTGAGTATGACCTTCCAAAATAAGTAAAGGTGGTCGGATTTCTTCCAGGCTGGGTGGCAGACAAGATATAATGATTTCTGGGCCCTGTTGCTTTGGAGAGCAGGAATACAATTTACATCATAAATATGTTGAGGAAAGTAGGGTCCCTCAAGTCTTCTGGGTAAGACAATTTCTTTATATCATACTTAGCATTTCATTATAATACTACTTGAGCTGGCTCCTGTGAAAGCTGGTGATGTATCATGCAAAAGGAAGTGTGTTCAGGGTGTAGCTAATCATGTTTTTTCCCCGCACAAGCATATTTTCTCATATTCTTGTTGATTCTTCTTCCTTTTGTGGTGTCATTTGATGCCCATTACTCTTGCAGTCAGGGATTCAGTGAAATTAATTCCCTGTGGGCATTTGGGAAATTATTGGTTCACTAATTTGGGTGGAGGAGAGTGAAGCGATAAAACTATTATTTACCTTTTTTTTTCCTTCACTAACTTGTCTCAGATCCTGCCAGGGCTGAGTCTGTCATTTTTTTCCTTCCCTTACAGACAGACCATCTCTGAATGCATTATAACCCCTGGTCTGCTCATGCCCAATGGCTGGTCATGCCATTCCTGATAGGCTCTGCCTTCTGACCCAAATGGGACCAGAAGCAGTGTTCCTGCATGCATACCTCTCCATATGTATCCTGCTTTGCCCTCTGGAATGGTGTTGAGTTGACCACAGGGATTCCCTGGCAAAGTGGTCAGAAGCTTTTCAGCTTTTTGGAATATTTATTTTCTGGATATGCCTTTGCTCTCTTTTCTTTCTGTCCTTTTTGTGTCCCTGTTCACCTTGCATAACCGTGAGTAGGTATGTAGTACAGACTGAAGGACTGCCTGGTTACGAGCTCTGCAGAATCGCTCTCCTTGACACCAACTCTTTTCAGAGGTGCTTCAGAGTGTTGTCATTTTATTGCTTCACTCTATAAACATGAGTGCAGCTGCATCTGGAGCTTTGTCAGGGAAGTGGGAGTGTGCTCATCTCTGGAGAGCTAACCTGCCCTGCAGCACAGGTTGTGAAACCGAGGTTAGTATAATGTGAGAAAAATGGCCAGGATATGTATCCATGGTTGGATTCATGCTCATCTGGAGGACAGCTTGCCCAGAGTTTCTGGTTAGGTCCTACCACTGTCCCTGTCTTTAGTCATACTGGCAATGTTTTTGCTGCTTTTACTTTTGTGTTCTTCAGCATTGTGTTCATGCCTTCAGAAGATCAGCTACAGCTTGGCTGACAGGCCTAATAGTTTAGGAGGGAAGTGCTTCTTCATCTTTTACAATGGAAGAATATATATGAGCAGCCTGTACTGTTGTCTTTGGAAGAAGACTTTGAAGATGTCTGTTCAGGCATGCTTTTGAAGGTGTTCTGAAATTTGCTTTCAGCTATCTTCTATGGATGATTTATCACCATTCTTCTGTTCCCATGGAACAGTAGATCACATCTGGGCTGAAAGGTTATCCTTTTCCCTTAAAAGGCTTCATACTTTTGCACTGCTTCTTTCTTTATTCCATGCTCTCCAAATGTCCAGGTATTTTATCTTTTCCCACCAGAGAAGACCCAGTATTTTAATCTGGAACCCCTATTTTACAAAGCTGAAACAACAAAGTATAGCACTTCAGCTTCGAAAACTCATTTCCCCTTGTAAGAATGCCGTTGCGATAGTTCCAGCTGGTTTCTAAATTTCCAATCCACTGACTTTCTCAGTGAGTAGATAACCTTTTTCAATAAAAGCAAGGATCTGCAGTTGATCTGAGGGAGTTAATACGTAGTTTAATTTCATCACGCATTAGTAATGTTAAGTCCATGCATAAACTAGTCTAGTTAAGGAGAAGAACAAAATAATAGGTGATCTCTTGAGGCAGCCCTTTGAAACAAAAGGTAATATCTTATAAATTTTTAAGCACCTAAGAAATAAGATTGAATAGCTGGCATTATTTGAGATAAGACTGTAAGAACAATTCTAAGACTGCCTGACCTACTCCTCAGCTTGGAAATTAGGACAATGTCTAGTAAGGGAAATCTTGGTTATAGCGTTGTAACAGACTGGTTATCAGGGCTCCTAATCCTGTCATAGATAAGAGAACATAAAACTGTCAAAACCAGGGGTTTAAATCTGCATCTCCCATGGCTTTTTTTTTTTTTCCCCTCTTTTTTTTCTTTTGGTTGGTTGTTCATGCAGTCCCTCGAGAGAAACCAAGACAATTTACACAATGACAAAACCATTAGGTTCTTGAAGGTGCAAGTGTCTGCTCTCAGGAATTAGCTGATCTCAGGGTTACCTATCACAAAACTTTAGTTGTCATCTTACATCTACGTTTCATATTTGGTTCATGCCACAGCATGAGAAAATTCTCTGGAGCAAAATGTAATGCTTCTTTTCGTGGTATTTTCCAGCGCCTGGCTTGTCTAATGCCTATCTGAGTAAACTTTCTCAGCTCTGCTGTGTTGGCACAGTCTGTAATCTCACTGTTCTTTCTGTAAAAGATTCATGTGTCTGGATTTTCCTGGACTAGGTTGAAGAGCTATTTCATTGTCACTTCTGGAAAGTACTTCTTCCCATGTTTTCTCAGCACAGTGAGTCTCCTTGTTACTGTCAGGTTGACTTTCTGGGGTGGAGGACCAACACAAATAGTACTAGGGCTTAATAAACAACTTATCTTTGGATAACCGTTGCTGTTGTGATAAAAATGATACAGGGTTGGTTGCTCATTGATTTATGCTTTTTGGCCATCTTCCAGGATGAGACTGTAACTTCATTACACAAGAGTTTCAGAGCAGTACAGAGTTGTCCATTTATTTTCTTCAACTGTTATTGAGCTGACAGCTTGCCTTTGGAGGGTCATATATTCAAAAGCTGCCAATTGGATCTTATTTCGTTTTAGCCAAATGTGTCACAGTCTGAAGTGCGATTTTTCTCTAATGACCCTCTTTTTTTTTCCCCCCTCTTAAGTTTTCATACCTTCTGCTCTCTCTCCCTTCCTCTTCCCCTCGCTTCCTCCTGCTGAAAATAAAAAGGCCTGGGAACAGAGGCAATGCCACAAATAAAAGGAATTAGGTGTTTTGTTGTTGCTGCCTGTAATTTTGGTTTCTGTTAATAAGACTTTAGTTTCTCTGGCTGGATCAGTTCTGCATTGTGGAGAAACACATGGTTTTAAAAAATGGTAAATGGAAGATACTTTTTATCTTTCTATTTCTGCTAACCATACTCCTACCTCTAAGCTGCTTATTTCCAAATTGCTCCTTGTGACTTTGTTTTCCACTTCCTGCTTCATCAGTGCTCTCCACTGGTCTTTTGGTACCTTTACTTGGGAAGTCATCATTTGGAAGCCTGTGAGAAGTCCTCATCAGGAAGTCTGTGTACTTGGCTGAGTAATCCTCTAGAAGAAGGAGAAATGGGGAAGACAAACCATGTACAATATCTGCCTGTGTACTACTTGAAATCTGAAAGTATATTTCTTTCTGCTGTGGTGCCTAGAAAAATGGTGTCCTCATGTTGAAAAGTTGAGGGCATTTGTGTCAGTAGGATCGCCACCTTGTGTTTTACACAGCTTAGCTGCTTTTTTTTTTTTGTCTCTGTGCATTCCTGGAAAAATACATAGTTTTGTGGTTTGGTTTTAAAGAAATATTCTTAATAATGAATCAAAATGAGCTTAATAGCCTATTTTATAATGTAGCTAACTTTATTTGGATTTCTTGGCCTTTTTAAAAAATATGCTGTTAAGTGCAATAGAAGAATAGACTTTCAATTCTGTCTATGTATTCTGTCTTTGAAAACTGTTTTTCAATTAATTGTTTTCAAATTACTTTTCCCAAGTAATTCCTGACACATTTTCAGTACATGTTTATGTATGTAAAGTGGAAAAATAATATAACCAATACCTGACTAAATATTACCATTTAATGCATGAAGCTGCTTGTTTTAGTCCCAAAAGAAACTCTTAGCAGTGGTATTAGATGAAAGCATGTATACATCCATTTCTTCTGAGTCTGTCTCAAATTCCTTCTGATCTCAGGATCAGTAATTTTGATAGTTATTTTATCTGTTTATGCATGAATTTTATATAAGTTTTTAATATGTTTTCTAACTTTAATGTGGATTATTTCTTAATTTTGCCTTGTTTCCTACTTAAACAATATTCTGTAATTACCTGATTCACTGTGCTTGTGTGTAAATGAAACGATGAAATCTGTTGTCAATTAGCAATCAATGTGGTATCCATATTTTTAAATGTTATAAATTGCCTATTAGAGCTAATTTTCCAGGGCATCTCTATCTCTGTTCTTAATGTAATGCAGAATATTTTACAATAATGCCTAGGTTAACAATGATAGTCTTGCTGTATTGTGCAAAAAAGGCTTCTGTGCAGACCCAGCTGGGTTTCAGGCTTAATTCATTGCTCTATGGTGGGATCACCACAGCTGCTGTGGGGCCTTTACAAATGCAAAAAAGCTGTCAGTGTTTGTTTCATCAGATGCATAAGTGATGAGGCCAAGTTGAGGAATCCATTCCAGCGCGTGGTGTGCATGCTGGAGGCATTATTGTTTACAGAATTAGTGTCTTAATGCTTTAAAATACATGGTGCGTGTTTTGCCTTAGAGCAAAATATTTTTGGAGTAAGGTGCTTTAAGGATCCTCTTCAATTTAGTCCCCTTTTCTAACAGTGTTTGCTCTGACTCATGTAAATGTGCACCTGAATTACTGTGCTGTACTTGCCACGGTCGCAAGTAATTCTGGTCTGTCTTGTGCATTTTTTTTTGCTAGTGCTTTGATTATCGTAAACAGTCACAATTAAATAATTGTACAGCTTCAATGCAGATTTCTCCCCCCCAGCTGTCAACTGTGGGAGTTGCACTAACAGTCTCCTACGGTCACCAGAAGTCAGAGTACTTCTTTTGGCTGTCAAGGCTTGAAGGAGGTTCCTTTCAGCCAATTAGAGAGTAACGATGATTGGTTTCAGAAGGTGCTGCTTAAGAATGCAAAGCATGCTTCCATGGTGGGGTCGAGTGCACAGTTCCTCTACCAGTTCTCCTTTCCTTTGCTTGAGGCTCCAGGAATGTAACATGGAGTAGGGCTTCTGCGTACATGATGCCAGACTGGCTTTTGGGGGGTAGAAGGCGGGGGGTTTCAGGTCTTAAATTGTTTTTCTGTGGGAGAGCTCATGTGATCTTCCAGTCTTTGTTGCAGTCTGTTGGCTGCGTGCATGATGTTTCATTAGGGCACGCCACCCTTCCCCGTATGGTGTAACTCCACCGATAATAGGCATTGCAGGAATTTTAACTAATGCGCTGTTTAAGCCCCTGTCGATACGATTTTATTAAATGTGCTTGCAGCGTGGAATTTTGCTAATGCTGTAGAGTGATCTGTTATGCAAATTGAATGTAAGAATCGGCTAGTGGGGATTTGTTGTCTGCATATTTGAGACCTGTGTTTTCTATTTGGACATGGACTGAACGAAATGATGTCGACGGCGTAGGCTGCTGCTGTAATGTTCAGGCAGCCTCCGCTTTCCTGGCTGGGGGAGCAGTATTGTCACTGGAGGGTCCAAGTTTGGTTTGCAGGGGAGCATGCGTGTCTGGAAGCATGCCTGCTGCCAGTACATGCTGGGCAAGTGTGGGGTGAGTGTAGGATATCTTAAGCACAGTTGTACACAAACTAGATTATGAGATTTATTCTGGTTGATCATCAGGGCTGGGTAAAGCTGTGTTTTTGCTTAAGCTCTTCTGCCATAGTGCAGGCAGATTCCTATGCTGTAGCAAAGGATGTTTAGCTCAGTGCACACCTGGTAGTATCCACGTTTGTTGGCTAAACTGTTACCCTGTGTCTAAAGCAGTGCTTCTCCAGGTGTGATGTGTGTGACAAGGACACCTTCGACTGCCAGGGGAAGTGGGAAGGCAGGGACTTTGGATTCGTTTCCAGATTTGCTGCTTCACTGAGGCACATGAGCCATATAATCTGGCAGATGAGTGAAGGAGTTGCCTCCTCCCCGCGCTTGTTGCTGCTCTCGTGGCCTTGATTATCTCCAGCCTCAGGCTTAGAAGACGACCAGCCTCCTCTTCTTGTGCCGTTCCAGGGAGCCAGTTGCTTGCAGCACTCTGCCAGCGCTTTGTAGCTAGAAAAACAGCGGCAGACGAAAGAAATCCCCACCTGGCAGCCGGTGCTGTCTGTCCCTCTCTTTCCCGAACCTTATTTACAGTTGCTGTAAGCACTACCATTTATTTCCCTTGGAGTCTCTGTTGCGATTTTATTATTCGTTGTTTGCTGCGGGGCTGGCACTGGTGTGGGAGGGCTGCTTCAGGGGTGCTGAGTGCGGTGTAGCAGCAGCAGTAAGCAGTTCGGCAGGGCCTGGACGAGCTGTGCCATCAGCGTTGGGTCTATAAATTTGGAGAAGAAATACTGTGGGCTTTAAACTGCAGCTGATGAAGCTGTGGCATAGCGTTTTCTCTTGACAGCGATGGAAATGGGTTGAATGATTTTGGGGAAGGTGATTTTAAAGAGAAATCAAAACCTCCTTGGCAAAGGGTCTGTCCATTTTTTAATGTTGAGGCCCTGCTTGAACTCATGGTGCAGTATGCATCCAGCCTTTGCATGGGTGGATGTGAGCTGTTTGGGCAGATCATGGGGTGTTTGCATTTTCGGGATGCAGTACAGTCAGAAGCCATTTCTGATGCCTGCGCAGGCTAGGCTAAGGTGGGAAGCTGTTGAGCTGGGAAGCTGCTGTTTTCGGTGCGCATACACTGTGGTGGATGGGCTGCTAGCTAATCCCCGGCAGTGGAAACATGCTTTCGTGAGACACTGGAAGCCCTCTCCGATAGAAAATGGGTGCCAGAGCGCCTGGAGGTGAGGTTTGTGCCCATGATGTGTCTGTTCCCAGCACTCAGGCTGCTCCCAGAAAGTAGAACAAGAACTAGGCTTCTGTGCTGCAGGAGACCCTAATAATAGGCCAGATTCTGTCCTGAATGCCACAAATGCTCCCTGAGGGGATGGGGGCAGGCAGGCTGCTCCGAGGTCTCCCTCAGCTTAATTTTTCCTCTGGCTCTCTTCTCTTCTGTGGATTAGGTAGCAGAAACAAAGAAATGGCTATTAAAACCAAAAAGTGGAAAGACCAGAACAGGGATGTGTCGTTTTACGCTTCTCCCAGGGCAGGCTGATTTAGCTGCTTGTCCAGGGAGCGGCTGCTGCTGCATCCCTGCCCACTGCAGCATCCTTGCTTCTGCTGCGAGCCCCAGTTGACCCTTGAGTTTGAGTTTAGAGCTCGAGCAGCTTCATGGGAATATTTTAAAAATTGAACCGAATTATCTACAGTATAATTTATTTAACCGCCCCCCCATGCACTGTTGTATAACCAGGCTTTAGAAGAACTCAATTTTTGAGCCAAATCAGCTTTGTGGTTTCCTGTTGCCCTTTGGGTTGCTGGTAGTGTGCCAAATCATGTTGGTAAAGAAAATGCTTCAGTAGTTACATACAGCCTTGGATACATTTAGCTGTCCTGCAGTAGTAATGTTTTAGGCATAATAAGCATTTTTACAGTTTTTTTAAATGAAGATTTCTCCCCCTACTCTGATATATTAAGCCACTAATGACAAAGTAAAGGAAATTGGGATGCCAGCTTTATATTTAGATTTGTAAATGCACTGGCTTTGGAAACAGTCTTGTCAAGTGCGGATGTTTGCTGTGCCAGTGTTGGGAATGTATTTCGCGATCAGAGGCTGTGTTAAACAGTTGTCCCCTTGCTGGTGAATTGGCTCTTGATGGAGATTCAGAACAGCTTATTTTAATTAGGCTTTGTTTGAAAACATGGCTCAATCTATTAATTGAGATAGGTGCTACTTCCCCGTGGACTTCTCGAAGTGTTAATGCAGAATTGCTGGATATTTGTTTTTTAAGCATACTACTACTTCTGCCCTATTTGTGTGAGAAAGACAGTTGCCTAGCAAGAACTTTCTATTTTATATTACGAAATGAAAAAAGCTTCAAGAAGCATATGGCTAAAAATAGTATTTCAACATGCTCTACTGGGAGGTTGGATTTTGGATGAAGAACGTGGAGGTAATGTGGTGTCACTAACGAAGCAGCAAGGCTCTGGAGGCCACAAATTGGCCTTGGGAAAGCGGTAGTGAGCACTGAAAACACTTATGCATGCTCTCTGAGGTAATACACAGTTTTTTGCTTGATACTGAGCATCACTGGTGTGCTCACCTCTTCCTGTGGCAAATTTAACGTAGGAAAGAGCTATTTTCAGTGCTTCAGTTGACAGAAGGCATGTTAATATGTGGCTGCCCAGTCTGCTTTTCTTTTAAATAGCTTAGCTGATGTTCAAGGCTGAGGGAAGTACAAAACAAACTGAAGATCTTTCAGATGTTTTAATTAAAAGTGATGGAAGTGGAGAATTAGAGCTGCTTCTGTGCTAGGATGGCTTATTCAAATATGCAGCTTAACCAGTTAGACTGCAAGGTGGAAAATGCTAGAGATTGTGTATCTGAATTAAGCAATTTTAATTTGGTCTTTCATCTGTGTCATTACTGAGGGATATCCTGCAGGCTGGTTTAATGAACTCAATCTAGAGGTGTGTAGAGGCACATCTCTTTGCTTGACAGCAGCAAGATGGCATGCTATGACTGGCAGACGTATCTTCAGCTTGTGTAATTGTCTGCTCTTGTCATATGATGACAAATGGAGCGATGATCATATTAAACAACAAAAAAGTTCAAAGTAACACGAAGGCTCTGAATAAACTCTTGGAATCAAATTGATTCTCACATGACAGCATGTCAGCATGGATATTTTTAGCCTGAATTAATGCAGCTATAGGAAACTCCCCTCCCCCAGAGAAGTATTACCGTGTTAAGTTAAATGTCATTCAGAATTTTTAGCCTAAATTCTCCTCTTCCTACAGGTGTGGGAGCCTGTCTTGTCAGTGTTCAGTCTTATGTTGCATGTGCAGGCAAGGAAGAAACTGTCCCATGTCAGGAGTTTAAACAAAAAATTAAAAATCAGTTTGTCTGTAAACTGACAAATCTGATTTTCTGGGTTTGTTTTTTCTTTTTTTAATGAGCCTCTTCCAAACGCAGATGCAATAAGGATGAGATCATGCAGAAAAAAATTAATCAGGAACTGAGCATAGTTTGGAGTTTTGGCAAATATGTTTGAGTGGAATAGAAATTTCCTTCTTTTCCCCTCTACCTGTCCAGTTTTCTCTTGTCATAGATGCAAGCTAATGCACTTCTATGCGTTATGGTGTGAGGTTTTAAGTTCTGCAGAAACAACTATCTTTCTGGAGGAAGTCTGAAGGTAAGTACCACAAGAAATATTTTTCCTTTTGTCAGTGAGAGCATTCTGCAAAAGGGAAGCACCCTTCTGAAAATCCAGGAAAGTTTTTTTAAAATGTAAGTGTGGAATTAGAGCTTTGGGAAATAGGAGCTGCAAAGTAATGAGCTAAGGGGACAGAAGCTTTTTTTCCCCTCTTCCTCCCTCCCCCCCCTTCTCTCTCCCGCTAGGAACTGGTAGCGAATATAGTTAACCTGGGGGAAAATGAGTGATACAGATTATCAGCTTTATTCACTTCTTGATGCTTACAGTTCCACTTCAGTCAGGTTGGTACTCTGTCACAGTTTTAATTAAGATTCCTCTCTTCTTTTTCTTTTCTTCTTTTTTTTTTGTTTTTTTGTTCTCTCCCCTAATCTTTCGGTCTTCTGATAGGGAAAAAATATTTTCAGCAATTAAAAAAACACATGTGCTACCGCATGTGACCAGATTGAAACTTACTCTTCTGAGTGCTTTGTCTGTGGACTTCACAGAAAATTGCTTTACTTCTGGATTGCCATCCTTGTGTGATTACCCAGCGTGAATGGCACATTTTAGATGCTGTTCCCCAAAAAGACTTTTTCAGGGCAGCTGCCCTGAAACTGGGGTTTTGTTGGCACAATGGATGTGGGGAAATGCTGAGTGCCCAGGCAGAATTCATCAGTACTCATCTCAAAATGGGTCTTAAATACAGCCTTCTTCCTTACCCATAAAAGCTTTTTCCCTTGTCAGTTGAGTTAGTAAGTGGCAGGAAAATGCTTTGCCTTTGTAATTTCTGAAGTATCCTTAGTTTGCTTTTGGATTTGAAAGTTTTTTTTGTGGTGGCCCTGTAGTGGTGTAATTGTAATGAGAATAGTGCTTTGCACATGTACGCCTCATTAGCTGGTACAGCTGGGACTCTCAATTTCAGCAAAAAAGTAGCCTTACTCAAAAGAGCGCTTATGTAAAAATAGCACCATACTACTCAACAGTTAAACCTGTGTGAAATATGTCACTTCACTAAAACTGTGTGTATCAAGTCTCTTAATGCATTGACAGAGCTGATTTTTATTAGTCCATTTTAACATTGTGCAATTTCTACTTTCTGCAGAAATTACATGTAGCTACTGCTTTGGTACAAGTAAGACAATAAGAAAACATGCAACATTAGAAGACTCAAATATAATTCTGTACCTAGTTGTGGATACAGTTATTGCAGTATTTTATATTGCAGTATTTTATTTAAATGCAGTATTTTCTCATACAGATGAGAGGCAAAGGAGCAGGATTCATTTTTGACTAGCGCTCGTTTAAATGTTGACTAAGCCCGAAGCTTAGAATTTGCTTGATTTGCAATCTCAGAGCTACAGGGAAATAATTTTACTCTTTTTGTACTGTTACATTTGATATGAAGTGCCATGGAGAGCTGGTAAACCTGGGCTCCATGTTGCTGCCAAAGCTTCCTCCTGAGTGTAAATGTACCTTAAGAAGATCTGCTGTTTAACTCTTCTTCTCTATTTAGTAGAGATGAAAATTTAGGAGTAAAGTTGATGTAGCTTAAAAAAGGAATAAAGCTAATTGAGCCTGTTTGCTTGTTTTATGGCTTGAAAAATAGGCACTAGATTAATCAGATGTGCGATTCAACATCTGGACCATTCATGCAAAGATGACAGAGAAGATGGAGGTACGTTGTAGAGGGCTCTAAAGTGTGAAACAGCAGAGGAAAGAGAATCGATTGAGAAATGCAGAAATGGAAGTGGCCGAGTGTCGTGGTTTAAGATCAGGCAGCAATCCAGAACCATGCAGCTGTTAGCTCACTCCCCCCCTTTCTGCCCTCTGCTCCTGGAGGGATGGGGAGGAGAATCAAAAGAATGTAACTCCTACGGGTTGAGATAAGAGCAGTCCAGTAACTAAGGTATAACACAAAACCACTGCTGCCACCACCAATAATAATAATGATAAGGGAAATAACAAGGGAAGAGAATACAGCTGCTCACTGCCTGCTGACCAATACCCAGCCTGACCTGATCAATGATGTACCCCTTCCGGGTCCTTGCCCCCAGTTTATACAGTGGGCATGACATGCTGTGGTATGAAATACCTCTTTGGCTAGTTTGGGTCAGGTGTCCTGTCTCTGCTTCCTCCCGGCTTCCCCTCCTCCATGGCAGAGCATGAGGCTCAGAAAGTCCTTGGTCAGACTAAACGTTACTAAGCAGTAGCTAAAAACATCGGTGTTATCAGTGCTGTTTCCAGGCCGAAAGTCAAAAACACAGCACTGTACCAGCTACTAAGAAGGAGAAAAATGCCTGCTATTGCTGAGACCAGGACACAGAGCCAGTGCTGTAGTTAAATTATTTCTATGAAATATTCTGATGAGATTCATCTATGTGAAGTGAAAGAATATTGCAGTAATGGGGAAAGAAAAGAGTGTGGGTCTTTCACACAGCATTTTAGCTTGGAAGATTTGTGCCTCTGTGACATTTTGCAGGAAGAATTGGCAAGATTTGTCCCTGGTATGAATGCTGTTGCCTGCAGAGGGGTTTGAAACATTTGATAGCCATATTGTATTTTGAGTGATGGGTAGTCAGTTGTCAAGTTGCAGGGTTTTACAAAGCTATTCATGCAGTTGTGTGCAGAAAGGTGTGGGCTGGTTGGTTCTGTTATGAGTCTCCCAACAGTACTGAGAAGAGATTGTCAACTTTTAAATCGTCTATCTTCATTTTGACTACAAAAAGAGAATGTTTGGAAATGATACAGGCAGTGTCTTCAGGGACACTAGAAAACAGCATTGCTTATTGTGGTAAACAGACACTCAACTCCAGATCTTGGTGATCATTTCCATGTTGGTATTATTCTGAGATTCATTTATATGTGAGCTGGTGGCTTTATATGTAGTGGATACTATTGTTGACTGGCTTGCCGGCCCACATTCAGGTGCTTTCAGTTAGCGCTACTCATCAGCCATCTGTGTAATTGCCATGTGTTGGTCAAGGTGTCTTGGAGTTGAGCAGCATAAATTTGGAGTTAGCTGTGCTGCAGAGGATGCATCATCTCTGGTCAGCCTCTCCTCTTCCTTATTTCTGTTACTAATGGAGTGTATATGTGTGTGTGTGTATACATATGTATGTATGTGACCCAGGTGAGGCACTTTGAGGTTTCTAGGAGTTTGAGAGTCCAGCGGGAGAGCTTCTAGAGATTGATACAGGGGAGGCTGTTTAGGAAGGCAGCTGCTGCAAGGTCTTGACCTGTCTGTCTTTCCTTTTCCTTCATCCATGTTATTTCAGATGGCTTTCTCCTTCTTTCTGTGTCCCTAATATTGTTATTCTTCTTCCCTACATGTATCTCTCAGATTGTGGGGTAGTCATGTGGGATTATGGGATCTTTATCAATCATTATGGATTGCTGGGTTTTACACTAGCCATTTCCTACATTTGACAAGAAGAGGTTGTAAGCAGTGCTGCATACCTTGTCATACATCTTAGTTCAAGACTGTATAAATAAACATAGTAAATGTTTGATTCTTCATTTGTATCTTTGCTTCTGCCTCTCTGTTCTTTCTCCTTCCTTTCATCTTTTTTCCTCACCTTTCCACAGAAATTCTCTTCCACTGTTTCAGTGTAAAGGTGAGTCTGCAGACTTTCAAAAATGACTTGGGGAATTCTTAGGCCCTAGTTGATGCATTTTGATATGCTACTGTTGTTTATTTTACACTGGCTGCCAGGGGCTCCTGAAGCTCTCCTGGATAGCCCATCAATTCCAAGCTGGTTGCTGTGGCTGACATACTGATGCACTATGAAAATGCGTTAATTTCACAGCATAATTCATGATATTTTACTGATCCTGAAGCCATCTATGTGGATCAGAGTCACATAAATATTTTGGGGGGGCAATCCTTTCTATTCTGTAGGCTGTACTGTTTAATCAAAATGTCAATAGCTGGTATCAAGTGGCAGGATTAGTCTTTGCTGTAGCCTACAGAGGAGAGCTTGAGTGCCTGGAGGATGTAAGCAGTACAGCCAAAACGCCTCTGCTACCTACTTCAGTGTCATTTATAGAATTTTGAACTGTGTGCTAAGGAAGAATAAAGCAAATGTAAATGTATTATTGCTCCTATTATAACACTTCAGTAGGATAAAAAGAGAGAGAAGAACTTCAATAGCTCTGATGATAGCCTGCCAGAGTAAATGTTGGCTCAGAAGCAACTGTGGTAATGTAGCTTTTTCTCTAAATCCGTTTGAGTTAAATGAGCTCAGGGCCAAGCTGAGAAATGAGTTTCTGTGTAGTGCCGTCTCTGCTGCTTCCAAGGCGCTCCAGGTTATGCAGTTCTTCTGTCCCCTCTGTCCCACTTCTGGTCTCAGCAAAGCTGAGTATGTCAGGTCGGAGGCTTTATGCTGGTCATCAGGTCACTACCGTTTACTTTTTTGTAGCTGAATATCACTGGCAGCAATAGGGTTTATATTGTTCATGACACTGGAAGGTAAAAGTGGTATCTGAGCAAGTGAGATTTTGCACTTCAGTGTGGAGCTTACTAATAGCGTAGTAAAATAATAATTATAAAAATACATGGTGTGGAGAATGCGGGTGCCTGATTCTTTGGTATCTGACGTCTGGCTTTACTTCCGAGTTTGTGGGCATGAGTTAAGCTTTTGTCTGGTCTTACAGCTAAGACACTCTCCTACTTGTAGTACTATGTAAATGGAGGAGCTGTTCATAGATAGCTTCTGAAATACATGGGGAAGCAACCATTTTTTAGAATTTTAATTTGAAACACGTGTAGATGCGAGTTGAAATCCTATTTACTTAGTCTCTTTTGGGATTGGAAGAAGAGAAATGTCTGCAGGGAAGGCAAAGAGCTCCAGAGTCTTTGGAAAGATGTTCTCACTGCCTATAGCTGTGGTGATGGTGATTGCTTTACCCTCACCAGGCAGGAGGTTTGCTGCTGCCTTTCAGTTCCTTTAACTGGTGGCTAATGGAGAGAGGCGGGGCTAGTCTTAAAAATTTTTAATGCTAGTTTTTCTAGGTCATAAGTATTAAGTAGAGGAGGGTGTAGTTGAATGGAAAAGCTTCCCTCAAGGTAATGTCAGATGTGAAGGTATATGGGAGACAGCCTGGTTCTGGGTTAAATACTGGGATTGTTACAGCAAATGCTCTGGTTGCCTCTATTCGTTTGTACTGAGAAACCAAAAGACACCTGGAAATCAACCAGTTAAAAACCCAAGCTTTTGGTTGGAAACAAACAAAAATTGTAGTAGGCCTTCTAAGGATAGACCCATAGATGTTGTATGGGCTTGACCTGGCCTTGATATTGGATCTTTGGGCTCATGGTTGAAAACAGTGGCTGTGGTTTTCTGGTATCGAAGCATAGGAGAGCAGCAGGAACCACATGTATTACGGTATTTCTGCTCCGTTGTCATTTTGGTGCACCTTTTTATCTTAATCCTGCTCGAATTTCAGTTAATTCTGAGGCAAGATCTTCATCTGGTAGGAACTGGCAATTGAATTTTAATGGATCTCTACTGTGTAAATTCCTTCTCATGGGATTCTTTATTTTGAGTCTCCTGTACCAGGTAGCATACCTAACGCTCTGACATAATCTGTTGGGGAGGAGGGAGGAGAAGAATGAGAATGGAAGGGGCAGCTGAGATACACATGTATGTCAAAAACCCCCACAAACATTGTGGGATCTTTTAAGCCAATGGATACTAAATGAATACAGAAAACAAGATAATTTATCTTAACATCATAGAGTGTTGCTGTTTTAAGAATTAGTTGTAGGAGGGAGGATTTGTTGGGGCTGTGCTGTTGTGATATTGTTTAATTCATATACACTCCTTCCTAAAAAAATGTGTCAGTAGCATTGTATCTTAGTGTAGTTTCCTGCCCCTCTCTTTTAGAGTGTTCTAGTTGGAGACAGGATCACAGTCTTGGGAACCTGTTTTGCACGTGTCTGTGCACTGCTCACGAAGAAGCAATCACTGTAACTCATAAATATGTGCGCTCATCCTCCAAAGACATATAAAACATATTTGAGCTATAAGGCTATACAAACATGAAGCAATGCTGATGACGACATGCAAACCACAAGGGGGAAACTTGACTGGCTCGATCTTTTTAGAACCTGGAAGTGTTTGCATAGCCTTGTAGCTTGGCTGCGTTTCTTCTTAGATAGACAGATGGGTAGGTAGGTATCAAAGACTTGAGTGAAAGGCTTTGTTCAGCTGTGATATGGTAAATCATATCCTGTGTCCAGTTTTGCAATTTAAAGTCAGGATTTGTGGTTTTCTCCACCTTGCTTCCTAAAGCTACAAAAAAGTAAATGGTAGTGACCTGACGACCAGCACACGCAATCTATTTCCCGGTCTCCAGCACTTACGCTGTTGGACAGTGTGCAGGAACGGCTGTGCAGCTTAGAAGAGATGCCTGTGAATTACGTGGTGCAAGTGACATGCAGCTTTATAATCAATGCATTCCTGCACCAGAAGCAGTTTCAGGGAATGTTGGATCGTGCATGGAGTGAAGTTGGACATGACTATGGCCAGAAAATACATTGCTGTGCTGTAAAGAAGGCACTGAATGAGTTGTTTTGTTCGGTTGGTTTTGGTTGGGTTTTTTTTAACCCAATATCAAATTTATTTTCTTTCATTTTATGCTATTTCCTTTATCAGATTTGCTTTCTCAGGCCAGAGGAGGAGACAAATTGTTTTAGTATCTGTTATCATTTTTCTTTCTCTATCTTTTGCATGTTAAAACCATTCTGCGATACTCCAACTGCAAACAGCAGTCTCTTCTTTCGGTAATGACTGCAGTAGAAACTTGTAGTGTTTCTCCCACTGCCCTCTGTTTTCTGGTAATCACAGAAAAATCTGTTTGCCAAAGCCAACACTTCACATAGATTCAATTCATCAGAAAATGCTACTTTAAAATTTTGCGTATTTGAGGTTGTGTACCTTGAAGCTGAAGGGTGTAGCAGGGCTGAGTTCTGGCCTGTTCTCTGGACAAAACAAAGGGTTGTTGAGGCAGAATCAAATCAGTGTTGTTTCTGTGACCAGTCAGAAACAGCATATATGTAGCTGTTAGTATGTTATCAATTAACGTATCATTAAATAGATGATTTGAGGGCGTATGTTATATCATCTGTGATTTCCTGTGATAGGGATGCCAAAATTCATGTTGCTTAACTGCAGCCAGATGGAGTTAAAAAGCTGGTCTTGACTTTGTCTAAGGTGTAAGTCCCTGTCTTGGAAAAACACCAAAGATGAATATTTCTGAACAGCTGGAGCTGGGGACTGTTGCCTGACTCTGCAATGAGGAGAACAGAGGCTTTAAGAAGAATTCCACCATGTGTCAAGTGGTGAGATACGCCGAGTCTCATGGGCTGGCAAAAATTGTTTACTTGGTTTTGTGTCATGTAAAGACAGGAGGATTTTTTACTGTGAACTTGAAGCAGCATTTGATCTGCTTGTCCTTACTGAGTCTTGCAGGAAAGTGTGATTGCATTTTTAATTTCCCCTGGGCACAACTGCCAGAAATAACTTGTGTAGCACTCCAGCCCTGGAGCTGCCCCTCTAACCCACTTTCCTGCTCTGCGGACTGTAGCGAATGGTGTCTCTGTCTCAGCTTTCCAAAGGAGATGTAGTGGCAGTGATAGCTGAACCACGCTACTTTACCCTTCTTCTCAGTAGGCTCTTTGGTTGATGGACTGGACCAGGCTGGGCTGGACTCTCAGCCTTGGTGATTTACTTCTAAGATGTTTCTCAAAACATTTGTTATGCTGTTCTGCCCGTCCTTGTATTTATGAAAGGATATGACTCCTTACAGGCTTCACTTGATGCACCTGATGAATGTCTTAAAATTGGTTGCACATTCCTTTGGAAGATGTTTTTGTTTTGAACCGTATGCCTCGTGAACTGGTAGAGGATAAAGATGGCTCATTCGTTAATTTTTGCTTAATATGTTACACATGACTTTTCCTTGTGGAAGTGCTGAGAGGGAGAGCAGAGACAAAAAAGAGAACACAAAAAATTGCCTGAACTAGTCAGCTGGAGTTGTGAGAATAGTTATATTGATGTTTGGTGTGTGCATTGTTGTTTGGGTTGACTTCCTACTGGTGAAATTGATAGCCAGTTGGGTTGCTTCTTTCGGTCTCTTAACATAACTTTTCCTGTTGTCAGCTAGTGCTGCTGAGTATCTGCTACCCACTGAAGGACAGTGGGTACCATCCCTGCGGGGCTTAGACTTCGTATGTGTCTGAGCCTGGCAGTTCATGGATATGGCATTTGTAAAATCAGATTTGGGTAGGAAGAGCTGTGTTACAATGGCTTTGCTAACACCCCTGCTTTGATTTAAAGAAAAGAAGTTTAAAAGGAAAATGTGCTTCATTGTAACAGATGGATTTAAAAAATAAATAACCACACATTGTTCATTCACTTTATGTTTCTACCCATACTATGAAACATAGACTATGTCTATGTTGGTGTCATTCCCTGGAAATTCAGTCCAGAGAGTTTCTTAAGGAAATAATGGGTAGATTTAAGAGGCTAAAACCCTACACGAACGGAGGCCTTTTCATCTTAGAGTACAAGGAGCTAATTTCTCTTGGTCTCTAAAAGAAGCACAACATTTGCTCTTCTTTCCAGCTTGGCAGCTGAATGAAGGTGGTGCAGTCAAAAGGAAGTGACCACAAAAAGATGTAGCGTATTGATTGTGAATCTGCCAAAGGTGGCCAACTGTATTACTATTTTCAGCTAATTGTATGCACTTAGTTGGAGTTTTTGCTTAAAGACTAAAGGTATATTTTAGTGATCATTAGGTTCTCCTCTATAAGAGGTTTTGTTCCATGGTTTAATAATGGGGATGTCAGAGAAACAGAATGTAGCTATCTAATCATTATTGTGTTTTTTCCTATGCTAAAATGTATTGGTTCCCTGTGATCTTTGAAGTTTTTAATTTGTAGTTTATGATAATGCTTCTCTTAGCAGAGCCGTGTTAGTCTGATGCTTCTTTTTGGTGGGATTACTTTGGAAAGAGCCACTGGGAACACTCCAAATGCTTGTGTGAAAACTACTGATACCAAATGCTTGAGCTCAGTAATACCGTATAAACAAACTTTCCAGTCTGGGTATCCCAGTTCTGTCTGGAGTGAAGAGTACCTGGGGTCAAAAGACTGCTAGTCATGCTCCTAGTGTTCCTCAGGTTTTTGGAAATGCACTTTGCAAAGCTATTTATGACGGAAAAAGAAAATGGAAACCAGGTAAACACGGTTCTCATCTGGACACACAAAATTTTAAAGTTTCTCTGAGACTTGGCGGGACTAAAATGAAAGAAAAAGAAAAGGTAAGCAAGAAGAGGTGATTTGGGCTTACAAGGGCAACCAGGAAAGTGTTTGTAGAGCATTTAAAGATCTAAGAAAAAAATAATCTGTTAAGTCATTAGAAAAATAATTAGGCAATAGACATTCCTACAGTCATGATTTCTTTTCTCTCCCTTTCCCGCCATTTCATACTTTTTGTCTTGGTCTTAAATTGTGTGAAGGGATGCTTTCTCACTGTCCTTAGTTTGGAAACCACCTTGTAAGTTTTGAACAGTACAAAATTTTGGGCATTCTCGAGCACAGTGGGGGGCCTTAACATGCTCTGAAAAAGATCGGTTTTGGGTCACGGTTTAGGAAATTCCTTTTACAACGTGAGCAAGGCCTGTTGGCATCAGTGGGGGTGAGTCATGACACCCTAATCTTGCAGAATTAAGTAGCACATTTTCAGTGGTGCCCTTGCATCGTTCCTGCTGCTTGCCATCAGATGAACCATTCTCAGCTTAGCAGTGGGGTGTGCTTTTGACTTTGTTCCCACGAGGGCATGTAGAAAAGGAAACAACCTCCCCCATGCAGCAGCACAATAAATATCCTGACAGGTCTCAGCCCATAAACTCTGTTATAATCTTGCAATTTATTATTATGTTGTTATTTATCAAGAAAACCACAGGCAGATCTTTTGTAAAGGAATGTGAAATGCTATATAAGGAAATGCAAAAACACTGGTGCATTTCAGGCAGATTTTTGCAGGAGGCTCATTGATCGCTTTGCACCAGAAGTTGAAATGGGTGATCTGTGGTGTGTTTGAAGCGTGACTGACAGCATTTACACTCTGCTGATTTACTCTGCAGAGGCGCGAGTTTGGTTAGTGTTGCTGTAGTGCTGCTGCGTGCAGTTGTGGTGTGCTGCCTTCTTAGTAAATAGTGTGTGGTCCTCAAGGTTGGTCTGGGATTCAGTGAGGCTGGGGAGATGCCCCATATCTTGTAGGCCATAACTATGGGAATTGTTTCACCTGTGAATGTTCATGTGCTCAGTACTCAGTGGGGCTGGCGTTTGCTGAGTGAGCGCATGCATCTCTTGCACACACATTTTCAATTATAGATACATCCTTGAGGATATAGGATGCTTTTGACAGCCCTATCAGGAGAATGAATGTTGTTGGCATGGTATTGGGTAAACCTTTGCAGAACAGATGTGCTGAACTAGTTAAAATCAGTGCATGTATATTCATTTGAAGTTATCATTTTATTGTATTATACTAGAACTGAGTGTTAAGACAATTTGGCATTCTCTAATAGCTAGCAAAGTCTTTTCCTCCCATCAAAAATATCGTTTCCAGTTGGATCGCCTTCTGTTTATTTGTTTGCTTGTGTTGTGAACTCGAAAGACAAAATAGCTGTTTGTGCACAACAAAATATCTGGATACAGTTTCTTGAAATGTGTGCTTAGGGCTAGTAGATCTGTCTTCCTGAAGTCTTTACTGGGTTTAAAGCATAGCAGTAACAAAGCTGCTCTCAGCATGGGCAAGGCAGACTGTGGTCAAACTGGTGTGAACTCGGGGTTGTTGAGGAAAAAATGTTCCTGCGAGGCAGCACTTGAAGCAAATGGCTGAAGATGAGAAGATGGGGTTTCTTCCTTTTGCAGCAGCTGGAAATGAAATTAATTTTAAACAGCTCCCTTGCCTTTCAGATCTGCGATGTGTCTTGTTTCCTTAGAAGATCTGAGAAAGCGAGCTTTAGAAAACAAAAAGTATTGTTCCCAGTAACGAACCGTCAATTGGTCCATCATGGTTTTCAGTTGTTTCCGTGATTATGCTGGTGAAAGAGATTAAAAGACTTCTTTTTTATTATCAGCAAAGAGAATTCCCCTGCTGCCCGCTCCTAACAACTCGTGCCTGGGGTGGCTCTGGGCGCCTTGTGCTTTGCTTTTCGTTCTCCACGTGCTTGTTCCTGTCTGGACTGATATGTATGTGGCAAAATCTGCTCAAATTCAGTATCCTTCTGTTGGGTTTAAATGTGCAGATTTCTCACCTCTTCCAGACTCACTATCATTGTTTGGAGAGTTTAAGAATAATTGTTGCTTCTGGTTTTAGGAATAATTTTTAGAGCATTCTTTATGTTAGCGAAAACACAGAGTGTATCAGTGAAACCTTGCTCTGAAATGCAGTTTATGGGTTTGGGTTTTTTTTTCTTTTGTTGTTGTTACTGACGTGTTTCTCCTGTCTCCTCTGTGAAAGCAACTCTGTGGTCAGGAATGCTTATTGTTTCCCAATTGGACTTGTCTTTTGAATGTTTCAACAAGCCATTTTTATTTTGGTGGGGACAGTAAGTGAACACATTTTATCAGTGCCTCAGTACATGCTTATTTCCCATCTACCACTCCTTTTTTTGCACGTGCAGAGCAATTTGAATACAAAATCCATATGGACCTGATGTTACTTTTAAAATTATTTTAGCATACTGTCTATGGTGTAAATTTATTCCCAACCTGCTGAACAGAGAGAGTGTGTGAAGAGAGGTTATGGCATAGCATATCGAAAATGAGGACTGTGCACACTTTGCATCATTGTTGATTAATTCATGATTGATCCAGGAATCCTGCCTTTAATCAGTACAGTTTGAAAAGAAGCTGGCTCCTCTTGCTCTATGTAGTACCATAAACCCTCCCAGTCTCTGGGACTGAACACAAGGCTCTCCTTAAGTGTGTGCAGGCAGGAAAGTAGCAACAGCATTTAAAAACACAGGCAGCTCTGTTCAACCCCATTCCAGTTTATGAACAAAATTTGTGAGCCTTTTACAGGGCAGAGCAGCCTGCCCGTCCCTCTCCCAACTGAGGCTTGGAGGGGTGGCACTGGGGATGCAGGAATCTTCTAGCTCTTGTTGGCATTGGTGCTGCCCCAGCATCATGTCACTGCCCGGGACCCTGGCATTGCTTCTTGTAATTAACAGCACAAGGTCCACATGCTCATGCTCAGCTTGGGATAGTTTTGAGGAAAGGTTAATGCTGCCCAGGCCCGTAAACTTATTGCTAATGAACTGCTTGCAGTAATACAGCAAGCAGCTTAAGCCCATGCGCTCTGCAAACAAAGTGTGGTGGAAAGTTTATATAATTAGCTTTAATGTTTGGTACAAAACACCCCATTGACAGCATCAGCTGACTTATCTCATTATAAGCTATAGCTGTTTCATGACTCTAATAAACATGAATTTTTAAGACAGGGTAGTGAGAGTAAGAGGAAGGCGTGAAATTAGATTAGAGTCTATAAACATAAACTCTGGCTTCCCTGCCCCAGTCCAAAGCAGCATTCAGGCTTCTCTTTTTACAGAAAGCATGGGCTTTGTTTTTGAGCAGTAAGAGCCAGAATAATATCGTTCTGGGAAAGTCCTTCTATCAGTCCCTTAAAGGGGTATACTTTTTCAGTTTCCTCTGCCGAAATCTGGGGCTTCTGACTCAACTCTGGTGGAAGATTTAACCAAGCAATTACTGTTTTGAAATACTGAGAATCCTGCTGTGAAAGGATGAGTGTCAGTCTGATCTCCTTTGCTTCCGTAACATGTTTCCATGATGTACACCAGTGACTATGCAGCCACCATCTCCCTTTTTCCTCTGGTTTCGGAAGACAAAAGTTGATCCGTGAAAAGGAGAGGAGAAATGTTAAACATCGACTAGCACAGTGGTGAGAACCAAACCTTCAATTTGCAGAGCGATAAGGAAGATCCAGCAGTCCTGAATCAGTTTGCTTGTGGGGCAGCCGTGGGTTTGGCAGGGCGAGGGATGGCTGCAGCATGAAGCTGAGCTGCAGGATGTCATTTGAGCTGGTGGTGAAAGGGGCGACTGTGCTGCCCGCTGTGGCAGGCAGGCAGGCAGAGCTGAGTTGCTTGAGGAACACTTATTGTTAATTTCCTGACTCCAGTGCAATTTAAAATCCCTCTCAACTCAAACCCTTTTTTTTTAAATGGTATTTCTAATTTAGAAAGTAAATAAAACCTCAGACAGATTAAGGATTGCTGTGCTCACTGCTGGAAGAAATGGAGTAACTTCTGAAATCTGGAGCACGAAATAAACTCAGTGCTAAGACACGGGGTTGGTAAGCAGGAGGAAGAGCTTGGGCTGATCCCTGCTCTCATCGGAGCCTTTAAACAGAGCAAGAATGAACACACCGTAGAGTTACAGGATGTCTGAGGTTACCTGCTGTGAAAGAGCAGATTAGCATGCTGTGGTATTTTGTTTGAGGTTTTGAAAAATTACCATATCTGGATAGCAAGCCCTTGCATAGAAGTATACTGCCGTTCCTTCATGGGATTGTTTCCTTCATCCTGAGGCGGTTATAAGAAAACCTAGAGTCCTCACAGAGATGGGGTTTACTGAGAACTGTCTTCATTCATACAGCAAAGAGATTTATGGTACGGTTATTTTTTTTAAAGCAACCTTGGAGTAAATCTGTGATGTTCACAACAGGAAGATTGACAGATGACTAACTGGATTTCCCCTTTCTTTTTACAGCGTTTCATAAATGCTGAATAATTTTCATAGGATGAATTGTTTTCATGCTGCTGAGTAGTTCAAGTGGAAAAATGCCTGGTATCAGTAACTGTGCCCAGAATGCACAGTGCCTCATGATCTCTTCAGTTATATTTAACATAAATATTGTAGGCCAGTCATCCTCTTTTCCATCCTGGCTGTCCTTGGGCAGTTTTTCTGCCATGCAAATACCCGCAATCACACTCTTAATTTCCACAACCTCTTGCATCCTGGGCATGGAGCTGGAGGCACAAAGCACCCTGTTTATCCTGACCTCACTGCAAGGTACTCCAAGGAGTAGTTGTCCCCTTCAAACCCAGGGTAACAGTGTACTCCCTCTTGAGCTGGGATGATGGGTTTAGCTCCCTAGTTTCTATGAAATATTCTCCTCTTAGATTATTTTTCAGTTTTGCTGAAGTTCTTTGTTGCTGTGTTCTTTAGCAAAATGATTCATTGTTTTGCTCATTCATGATGTAACACCTATGCAGGAGTGTCTTGATTGCATTTCATAAACCGACTAAATTGGGCTCACAGTGGGAGAGAATTAGCTTTTCATCATTAGTGATGTAGATCCCAGTAATAGATGGAGCATGAGCATTTGTGATCCTCTCCGGCTGGGGCACTTTTGTTCCTGTTTCAGCAGCAGTGTTGCAGTGGCATGGTAGTGCTCTGAAGAGTACGTGTGGAGAACATGCAGAGAAACTTCCGTTTTCTCCTCTGCCAACACTTGGCTGGGGGCAGTAACAGCCAGAGTTTGCTTGCTGCATTTTGCTGGTACTTGCTAGATAACTTTTGTAGTCAGTGCTTTTCTCCTGTGGGTCTGGGTAGTCCAAGGGGGTGTTGTCAGTCAAAAAATGCTCCTAGGGAAGGATATCTATAGTAACTGAAGGTGGGAAAGCAAACACGACATGCAGCTGTAGCTGTTTCAGCATCATTACCACAATGTTTTGCAGAGGTAAGGGAAGGATTGTATATGCGCACCTCCTTGTTTACTTATTAATACTTGCTTGGGTTTTCTAAATGTGTTATGAGAAGTTTAAGTATCTTAAGTTTTCTTTTTGCCTTTTTTCTTTTTTTATTCAGAAAGCTGATGTTACGGAGTGAAAGTTAAATAAGTTAGTGTGATTTAGAATATTTGTTAAACATCATATGTGCTGTACGGCCTCCAGGCGTTTTAGGAATAAGCTACTTTCCAGGACCTCTGATGACATCCAGATAATACATGATATTGGCCAGAGGTAAAGCTGCCTCTTTTTAATAAACTGTTGCAAATTTCCACTACTTGCCTTGGAGAAAACCTGTCCTTTGGGAAATGGAAATTTATTTGGGACTCATTCCAAGATACGGTTATGTTCAAACCTTTTCTTCAGTCTGGAAAGAAACACAGACAAGGAGGATATAATTTTAATGAGTACAAGATGCCTGCGAAGTGCTGCTCTGAGTTCATCTGTAGATGAACTGTCCCAACCTCGACAGCAGTATTTGGCGTTTCTGGCTCCATCCCCAGTGTGAGACCAGCAGGAAACAAACCCCACCAGTGGAGGGCTGGTTTTCTACCAGATGAGTGTGCTGAAGCAGCTGAGGGCAGGAGCCACGGAGGGTGCAGAGGTGAGAGGGAGGGTTTGGCCGCTGTCACAAAAGATGTGAAGATCTGGCTCTTTTTCTGCTGCAGAAATGTGTAGTGCAGGTCAGATTAATCAATTACTTTGTCTCACAGAGGCATCAGGTGAGACCTGAGCCAATGGAGAAGGGGAGGTTGGATGTGCAGGGTGACTAGGCCTGGGAGGAAGGGAGAAGTAAAGGCAGGAGAAAGGTAAGTAAGGGTGAGCAGAGGAGTGATCCTCCCCATTTGGCAGCAGGATGTTAAGGACTCAGGGAGCTGCTTCTTGGGGCTGAAATTCACAGTAAGACTCACCAGGTGCATTCATTTGAGGGTGCTCTTTGGACCTAATGGCCATGCCATTGTGGTGTCTTTGCATGCCAGCTCTTACTGAAATCCCTGCTACATTCTGCAGGCTGGGGGTGCAGGAGGGGAAAGGATACCATGGGATGACTAGCCATTTCCAGTTGTCAGCAAGAAAGGATAAGCAGATTGAGGACGGAGAGGGAAAGTAGAGCAAATTTTTTGTTGTCGCCTGCTCGCATTAATGAGAAGAGTTGTGAGGTGCCTGTGTATGAGTTTAAATTTTGCTAAGCCAACTGATCTGTAAAAGCAGAGAGTAAATCCATTTTCCCCCCGCTACTTTAGTAATTGGCAGAAGGCAGAAAGTCATTGTTGGCTGAGAATAAACAGATTTCAGGCATTCCTAGACTGAGAAACCTGCTTAGCTTTCTAAAATCGGTCTCCCTGGTGCTCTGCTAAAAGCTTAATTGGCTGACATTTTGTATGTGAGAGATTTACTCTGCTGGCCTAAATTGAGTTATTTTGTGTAAATGTTTTTGTGGGGTTTATAAAATACTTTACTCAGAACATACGTGTGTGTAAACTCTGGACTGTTTCTTTTGAAAGAGTAATAACGAGTACTAGATGTTGTGGCTTTGGCATACAGAGGATAATTTAACGTGGAATTCGGTTTATGCTTTTGCCTAACCTCGTGAGGGATTTTGTTGGTTGCAAACTAAATATCTGCCTTTTATTTTTTTTTTTCTGCAAAAGCAGCTGGTAAGATGCAGTCTTCCTGTAATGGCAAAGGAGTGTTGCAGTGCTGTTCGTGCCAAATACTGGGGATGGATTGCCACTCTTCTCCAGGATGCCTGTCTAACTGCGTAAGCGTGGGGGCATCACGGTACTGGTACCCTGCAAGGCTTTAGGAGCACTTTGATCCTTCATGAGTTGCCAGGTCTCATTAGGAAGGAGTTAATGTTGTTGCAAGTCACTCTTGCTGCAGGCTATGCAGTGGCCGGACAGTGGTCTCCTCCTGTCTTCCTTGCAGTGCTCAGAAGTCATCTTGCACACTTCCTCACCCTGTTTTCAGTACACTGTAATTAGTATTTTCATTCAAGCCTTAAAATTCCTTGGAGATTTGCCTAGGAGAGGGCTGTGCACTTTTAACCCAACTGCAGAAAGGGGATCTGCATCATATTAACAGTGAAATTTGCAGGTCAGATTTGGAATTTCAATATTTGGTGTTTATAACTTGCTGCCTGGTTTGGGCTCTTTCATTCTGCATTAATTTCCACCTTTTGTGCTCCCAAATGTGACTGTTTCTTTCCCTCCTCCCTTCCCCTACTGGATTCAACCATTTACTCCATCCAAATAGATGAACTTTTCTTGGCAGGGATGAGTAGAGCCGCGGAGTTGCTACTTGGGGCTGTGCTGGTGATCGGGAATGAGTTTTAAGCATTAAACCTTGTTTACTTGACAGGGGCTCCCCTTGGGCCTTTTTTTGCATGCTATTCTTACAGTTAACATCTGGTACAGTAAACCAACACCCCCTATCCCCCGCAAGCTGTAGGTGTCCAGCAGTCCAGGGTGATGCACTGAGGATGAAGAAGCCTGATTACTTAGGGAAACAGGGAACGTATGAAGGCTTTGTCTGTGTCATCCTCTTCTGAATAGGTTTTGATCATATCTTCCAGCTCCTAACCAGAAGAGGGTTAAGGAGTCCTTTGAGTAATTCACCATTTCTCTGGGTTTTTTTCTGATGGAAGTGTGCTGTAGAGATCCCCAGCCAGTGGCCCTGCAACAGCAGGCAAAGCTCGGCAGCTGTCTCTGTGTTGGCATGTGTCTGTCCCTCCTGCGCAGCAGCCAGGAGATCAGCAGGGGTGGAGGAGGAAGCACTGCTGCAGCCAGAGAAGCAGAAGAGCTTTGAGAGCAAAGGCCATGCAGCCAGGGGAGAGCTCAGCAGCCCCAGCTCATGGTGCCCTTTCCCTACCCCCTTATTAAACTTCAGCTGGACTTTATTCAGATGTGGTAGTTGGTGGGATTGAAAATGTACATCCTGGTTGTAGTGCCAGTCATTTTACGTAAGATGAAGACTATTTTAGGAAAATGCTCATGTCTCGGAAATTGTCAAGGGTGCCAGCTGTGTGAAAGAGGGATGGTTGAGTCAGAGAGGCTGGGCTGTGGTGCAGCCCCAGGGACAGGAGAATGGCGGGAGGAAGGGCTCTGGTCTTGCTCCTGACAGGCTGTTATGCATCGCTGGTGAGAGGAAAGGAGGGGCTTTGTCCCAGGGTTGTTTCATGGGGAGTTGTGGTTGTGTGTGTATTAAGAAGGTGGCTACAACAGGCACATTGGATAAATATTTAATGGGGGGCTATTCAGGCTGTCTGCAGATCAGGCTGTGTCCTGGCAGAATATGCTGATCTCCCATGCCTTCAGCCGCTTCTCAGCCTCAGAATAATGCAACCCGTCCCATTGGCCTGGTTGTGCCAGGAAATGCTTTAGCATTGCGACATGCAGGAATATAGCAGTCCGAAGTGCAGTCCTTCCCTTTCGTCCAGGGGAACACCCGGAGAGCCTCTGGGGATTTTTGGGGAGCACTGGTTTTCTTGATCTAAAAGGGTCCTACCACCCTGCATGGCAGCTGCTTCTGGAGTGACAGCTCATGAGCACTGTGAGCCTGGGGTGAAAGAAGTTGTGGCTACCCATTTCCTGTCGGTATTCAAGGCCAGGCTGGACAGGGCTTTGAGCAACCTGGTCTAGTGGAAGGTGTCCCTGCCCATGGCAGGGGGGTGGAACTTGATGATTTTTAATGTCATTTCCAATTCAAACTGTTCTATGATTCTCAATATACTCTATTATTAACTCCAAAGGGTTAGTAATTGGAACTATAGGTGGAAATAAGATAAACCAAATCCATATATTAAGACGTTATCTAGGACATGGAATACACTTTTTGAAGTTAAATGGTATGGTCTGAGCCAGACTGGTGTCTTGCTTCTGCCTGAAGGAGCGAGTTCTGTTCCTTCCTCTTTCCTCATCAGCTCCCAGGTGCAGGCTTCTCCTCTGCTGCTTGTATCAGCTCAGCCCTTCATCTCTTTACACAGTAAACATGATCAGTTTGCTGATTTGTTAGAAACCCTGTCCAAAAACTAGTGACGAGGGAGGAGTGGAGATGGAGAGGAGGGAGCAGGGCAGGCCTGTGAGCACAGCGAGCTTGGTGAATTACATTGTCTAACCACAGCCTTGCACAAACATGGGCTTTCCGACTGCCATAGATCACCCCTTGGCCTTTCCAGTGAAAGGCAGCACGCCCTCCTGAGCAGCTGTAGGCACACAGACTGACTCATGATGGGGAATGCCAAAGAGCAACCTCTGCCTTCCTGTGATGCTGATGCGTGACTCTGTGCGCAGGTGTGGTTTCACCTGGTTTGCCTTCCCAGCCGCTTCCCATCAGCCTGTGTTGCAGCTTCAGGGATTGGGTGTCATATGCAGCATCCTGGGTGAGCTAGAGGAGTGAAGGTGAAATCTGGGGCTCCTGTCCCTGTTGCTAATGGCTGTGTAGATGTTACATAGGTGAGAAGTGTATTGTAGAGAATATAACAACATAATGTAGTAGAGAATGTAATTTGTTATGATATAGATAAAGTAGTTACATATTTCCCATCAAAACTGGAGTGTTTTATATTATGGAAAGAATGCCTGGCCAAAGTCTAAAGGGTAATGTGAGTTCACCCTGTAAAAAAAATACCAACATTTCCTGTTGCTTCCTAGAGGAATTTTTTTTTTTTTTGACAAGGGTTATGTTCAGTGACAGCAAATAAGAGTAGGCAGGGTCGTCCACTGAGCTGATGTGTCGTGAGCCTCAGAAAGCGCTGTTGAGTCTTTGTCAGCCTCTCCGTGTCAAGACTTGGTTGACCTAAGTGCAGACTAGGGAAGAGGCTGAAGGAAGGCTGCAGGACTGACCTAACTGCTGGCACATGCAGTGTTACTGTAGTTGTTGTGAGGGCTTCCTTTGTATCCAGAAAGTACAGCTTGTGTTGGTACGTTTTGATAACAGGCGACTTAAGAAAATGAGTGAGCTGGGACGTTGCCAATGGGAGCAGGCTCATTTTGTTGATAAGCTCCTGGAAGCAGTAACTGCACAAAGGAGAGAGAAAAAAAAAAAAGAAGAAATAGTAGAAAAGAAAAAAGTTTTACTCCACTGACATGATGTTGAGGAACTTCTAGAAACTTTATTCCACAGATTTGCTTTTTTCTTACTTTGTTGTGTTGCTTTTGAGACAAGGTATAAACCCACTGTAAGTACTTTGGTGCCTGTTTTCCAGGAGGCAGCTGGGCAGTCCGAGGTCAGTATTTGAAGCAGGGACTAGTTTGGGAGGGTCAGCAATAGTAGGTTGATATTGCAGAATAATTCAAGTGAGCCTGAGTCTGTGGGTCAAGGCACTTACACTTTGGTGCTGAGGGCCAAGCCGGAGTGGACTTGGCTGGATGAGGTGTATGGAAGCAGCAGTTCACTCCAGATACCTGCTGCCTTGGAAGGCTTTTTTGGCTAATGCTGTTCCATGTTGTGAATATGGTCACATAACAGGCCAAACTGGGCAGTGTGTGAGAAAGGTGGGTGCCAGGAGTGGGCTCCCACCACTACAGCGAATTGCCTGGCCTGTAGCCTGCTCCTAGCCTTTTGGGAGAGACACCCTGGGGTAAGAGAGCAGCCAAAAAAGTGGGAGATGTGATTTATTCTGGCAGAGTGACTTTCCCTTGGCTGGTACCCCAAGGAATCTCTGAGTAGGTGTGAATTTATTCTGGTACCTGTGTTGTGTGCTGCAAACAAAGCCCCTGTGGTTTATGTGCCACCTAAGTCTGATGCTTCCAGCACATCCACACACGTAGGTTTGGTGGGGTAAGTGAGCAGGGTGAGCAGTGTGGCTTCCCCCATCACCAGAGGAGGTCTCATAGCCTCCCAGTGGGAGGGTTGGGTGTAGGTAAGGATTAGATGGAACTTCTTTTCCAGTTTAGTGTTTTTGACTGAATGGTTTCTGCCCACTCTCCCTTCAGAGTGTTTAATACTTTGTACTTTTGCAGTGTCTGCCGTGAAAAGCTCTTCAGGGGTTTTTAGCTGTCCGACTTCTACCAGCAGTCCTGTTCTGTGAAGCTGGAGTCAGGCAGAGCCAGCTGGCTGGCTGTGCAAAGCTTCAGAGCATAGGTTTTGAAATACAAGGTGTTTTTTCTTCCTTGTGTAGTTGTCAAGCCATGTTGCAAGTAGGAAACTTGTCATGGCAGCCTTGCTATCCCCACCCTCTTCAGTGTATGCTGAGAAAGGGACTGAGATGGAGGATGCTTTGAGGAAATATATTCTGCTCTCTCAATGCCTTGTATTAATCATAAGCAGCAATGTCACGGTACCTAACAAATTAGATGCATCCTACTTCTACTTCCTCCATAGTTCCTGGAATAGACTCTGAATGGTGTCTTGTCTCAAACTGTGGTAAATCAGCCCGAACAAAGGTGTTATGAGCAGGACTACCCACAGATGTCATGGGAAGAAATGAAAAATTGCAAGGCTTTACTTTTGTGCTATTGCCACAGAACTTCTTCTTTTTCGCTTTTCTTCGTAAATGATTCACAGCTCTAAGGAGGGTAACATCCTCTTTTAAAACCTGCTGTCAAAACAGAAAGGGAACGTACAATGCAAACAAAACCCCAAATTCTGTTTAGGTAACAATGACCTGTCTAAGTTGTCCGCAGTGTGTGGTCCGCAGAGCTAAAGTAGCTTGTCTTTAATTTATGATAGGCGCATGCTCTGCAGAGTGCATGAGGAAAAAGGAGGGGAAAAAAAAGGGGGGGAAAAAAATCTTGTGGAAGAGGGGGGATTAGAAGCAAGCTGACAGACTGTTTATTACGCAGCGTATAACTTACCAAATGGCTTCATTTTTCTTAGTGGTCCAGACTTGTCACTTCCATTTGGCAAACTCCAACGCTGCAAAGTCTGAAAGCAGCTATTATTGGCTTCTGCCCGAACTGCGCACAGCTCATATAAATTTGATGTCTGATCTTTTATATTGAGATTAATAAATATTTATTTAAGCAGACAAAATATTGCCAGGCCTTTTCTGCAAAACGTGAATTTGAATGCGGTGCAAGATTTTCAGGTAGGCATGTGATTGCTTAAATATGTATAATGCAGCTTCACACATTTATACCTTTTTTTTTTCTTTCTTCTCAGTGCCTCTCTGTTCTGCAGTGCTATATGTAAAACATGTAGCCAGGCATATAGGCAGGGACTCTTATTAGATAATAGTGTTGAGAATGTGCAAAACTGGGTGGTTTAACGTGGAAGAGAGCAAACAAGGTTACTCTTGTTCAGCATAGCATGTTCCTTTTTCTTGGTTAGGACCATCACTCCAGTATATGAGGTATATTAGGAGTTCATATCGTCTGTGTACACCTTGGACAATCCTGCTGAATCTGCCTAAAGATGCTTCTTTAGTTCATCTCCCCACCCCCCTCCATTTTCCATAGAGACCAGCCATTCCATATCATGGTACCATCAGTTTATTGAAAGCATGTGTAGATACATTTCAGAGTGCTGTTGGAGAGGTGTTGTACTTAATGAGAGCAAGCTTTTGGATTGCTCTGGTGCTCTGTCACTTCCAGTTCTCAGATTTGGGATTGGTTCCCATCATCTTATGCATGCAGGAGTAACTGGGGAGGGGAGCTACCGGGCAGCAAGCCATGCAGCCACGCACAGGGTTTTTACAAGGGTACATGATGTGGCATGCTGACAAGACGACCTCCGAGGAGCTAGGGAGCCTGCTCCCCTCCTGGCTCTGCAGTACCCCAGTAGCCTGTCCAGTCCTTCTCCTCACCAGAGGTGTCACCTCGGCCTGGTTTAAGAAAGAGGGAGGAGGGTATGGGTGAAATAAGTGGGTGTTGGCAGGGAAATAAGGGGAAAATACTCTGGATCCTAAGAGGTCATTAGATACTGTGTTTTGCTTCCAGTTTCCTTCTGTCTTGCAGGAGGTTGCAACCCTCTGCTCTTTCCTATTAACCTCCTAAGGTCATTCCCCCTCATTCCCAGCCGTGTCTTTTCAGTGCCTGTTTAATGAGTATTGGGCAAGTACTGGAGATGCTGTTCCTGGAAGGACTCTGTTTTGTCCCTTCTATAGAGTGCTTCATGTTGGAGCTCCGGAGCGCAGGGTGGAAACGGAGTCCTACCTTTACCAGGCTCCCATCCAGGAGGTACTAAACTTTGTCTTGATGGAGGTTTCAACAGTTGGTGAATCACATCATTACTTAATACTTTAGGAGCTGAAAATTTCTACTGCTGGTTTTCAGGCATCCTTCAGCTTGAAGGATTGGTTCTTATTTCCTGCAGGAAGACTGGAGGAAAGAGCCTTTAGGTATATGGAGGTATATGATTCCACCTTGTCTTACTAACGGAGTTTGCGAGATTCAGAGTGTACCGGGCATTAGTAATTTGCAGTTCTTTTTTTCTTGCTTTTAAGATACCAGTCCCATTGCCTGATAAGGGAATTTATTTGCATACCAGTTCTTGCTACATTCATCATTCCCTGTGGTTGTCCCCTGTTGTTTGTGAATTTTCAAAGATCTCTTTTTGAAGCCCAAGAAAGCTTTTATTTTAAGGATGCTCTGAAGAGTTCAGAGAGGCTGGAGCTTGTGGTTTGCATGTGTAGCTATTAAAACTTGTCCTTTATGCTGTGGTAAGTAAGAAGATTATATTTTGATCTTCTTCACACCATTCTCCCTAATGTCTAATATTAGGAGAGTAATTTTTAGCTTTTCCCTTTTGTTTTCCTAGGGAGAAAAAGCAAATGAGCAACAACAAAAAATAGTTCCCAAAACATTAAGTCAAACAGATTCTTCATTAGTTTTGCCTCAGAAAATTGTGGGAGGAACTTGATGTGTATTGAAACCTCTCAAACCTTTTATGATAGTGGGAGGGATGCAGAGCCTTCAGCAAGGGCATTTGTACTCCTACGTCTTCATCAGTGGAGAGGGGAAAAGAAGCACACAGCTGTAGAGTGTGAATTAACTTCTCTCTCCTAGTCCCTCCAGCTCTCATCCCACCAGATAGATTGCTGTTCTGTGTTCTATCATTGCCCGGAGCCTTTCAGGGAGAACAAGACCTCACATTTTGTTTGTGCTTAAACACAAAGCAAAAAACAACTGATCCACCCTTCAATTTTTCTTGACAAGGTTTCTTTGTGTATTGTAAAGAAACAAAGGATATAATTTCATTTTTCTGTATATGTTGCCAGTTTTCTTTCTCTACGCATGCAACCTTTAAGGCAGATCTACAGGGAAGGCATTTTGGCATCAGTAGGTGTGAGTCAGCGAATCTTTCCATCGGTTTGCAAGTTCTGACAAAACCTGCTTTTGATGCACACCAGGGCTTGGGTAAAGTGGATTTCTTTCTCCCTGGCCATCCCTCTCTTTAGGAGAACCCATCGGGAGTAAGAGTTTTTTTCTTTTCCTTCAGGACAAAATGCAAAACTGACTTCTTTAATTTGTCCCTATAGATAACATGACGGTTCATCCTGCCCCAGAACATCTCTTCCATTTTTATTTCCTCAGTTCTGCTGGAGCGTTGTGTCTTTGCAGAGTAGGATTTACATAATCTGGATATTAGGACAGGTGTCAGTTTTTTCAAATATAACTTCAAAGAAGAGGAAAACCAGAATGTTCTTTCCTCTGTTTTAGAGCAAAAAATATTTATTGTATATTGGGGTTTCTTCTTCTCTTTTTTAAAAATCTGAGTTTTTAATCTTCTGGTTGGCTGTGCTCCTGGCATTATTGGGCACAATTTGACCAAATGCGTGTTTGGTCTGGGTCAGAAAGAGTTTTGTACAGCTTAACAGCTGTTACCTGCCATTCATTCACTGACTATGTGAGATTTGTATGCTTTATTGGGCCAGCGCTGCTTTCGGTTGCAATGTCCTTTGAGCTGTTTTCCATAGAACTTGATTCAAAATATGCATAACTAATAAAAGAGCTCTTGGAACAGGGTATGTATTTAAAACCCTATAATCATGTTTCTGGTTGGTACACAGGGCACCTGGCCTGTTTATCATGGCTCCTCATTACCAGCTACTACTCACTGCATCCCTTTAGCATTGCGTTAGGGTGTGTGAGACCAGGGAGAAAACTGTGGGAGAGGTGGGAAAGGTTTTAAGTTCTGTCCTCTGAGTCCAGTTGTCTTATGATAACACTCATTGCAAAGGGAAGCTGCTCTCATACTGCAGTGTGATTACACAGGACTTGATGATGTACAGATATTTTTACCAGTTTTCTCTGTGATTCTGAATCTCTGTTAACTAATCTGCTACTAATAGAGAAGCCATCTTTTGCTATTAGGAGAAGCTGGATGGACCATGAAGGAATTACCTGAAGGAAAATTTTCCCTCTACTACAAATGTGGGATTAGGACAGCCTTTTTTCATTTTTCTTTTTCTAGTTGTGCCAACCCAAACTGCAGATATGTATTCCCTTAAAAATCCCTTTGCAATAGAAGCATTCATATGTTGCAATGATTCAGACATGAATACTGTTGTTCTTGCATTTCTGTGAGTCGGGAGTACGCCTTAGAGGCCAATACTTAGCACTTCCATTGCTTTAACCAGGGGCAGCAGTGGTATTGCTAAGCTTGGTACTGTGCTGCAGAGCTCTGGAGAATGCTTGGCTGTCTGGCTGACGAGCCAGCCTGCTCTTACTTCTACTACCCAAACTGGAAAACACTTATGTTTTGGGAAGTCTGCATTTGTGGCCATAATAACATCTTACACCCCCAACATTTGCTTGGGCAGCCACGAGTGCAAGTGTAGTATCCCATGTGGCAGTAACTCCTTGGGAAGGCAGCCCCAGAGTACTGGTGCTAATTAAAAGCAGTGGGTGATACACGCAGGGTGGATGCAGGGCAGGGCCTGGAGTGGCTGTGGAGGTGGCAGTGGGTGATGGGCAGAGCAGGACTGCTGTCACACTGCATTGTCTCAGAGATCTTTGTGTGCCAAAGCTGTGGATCAATTCACACTGGACTCTTTTCACTGCCTTGAGAATTAAGGAAAAAGAAAAAGAAAAAAAAAAAAGTACTGTCATTGTCATCCAAAGATGTTGTCATGGACTTCCCAAGGCAGAGCTGTGATTTCATTCACTTTTAAGAAGTTTGGGCTGTCACTGCTGAGGCTGGAGTTTGAGGAGGCTGTGTGTGGGGTTGAGAACTGGGGTTGGCTTATAGTCTCAGCCTTAAAACTTTTTGGTTTAAATTTAGAACACTGACTCCTAATAATTAGCCTTCTGGGCTTGTTGCTCTTGACCTAATGGAAAGAATAAATTGTTCAAGCAAATTGGAAAGAAGACCAGGACCATGCGCTTTAGCCAGACACAGTACTTTTTTTCTCTGCTGACTTTAAAGGCAGTGCTTTCTTTTCCCATGATAGAGCTGAATTTGTAGTAATTGGCACCGAGTTTCTATTGTATGCCTTTTAATTTTTAAGCAATTTATTTTCACCACAAGTCTCTTTCTGGAGCAGCTTGCATGGCAGAGAGGGAGATGGTTTTTTGTGGAAAGGTATGAGCTGTCATTCCTTTCTACGCACTGTGAGGTATGGAAACATAATTATTGGTGTTTACATAGGAGGAAGTGGAAGCACAGAGCTGTTCTGTGTGAGGGCGACCAGGAAAGCCGGGGCAGGCTCAGATGAGAAACATCAGCACCCAGTGCCCCCTCTCTGGCCCTCAGGAATGGCGTGGCATGCCAGGCTGGCTGCCTCGGCAGGCAGATGGGGTGGAATGCAGAGGTGATTGGGATAAAGAATATTTGGTCAAAAATTGTTACTGTTCAGAATCAGTGGTATCATCTATTTAATGCATTATTTTCAGGTGGGCTTGGGTCCCATCTTCTTTCTGCATATACACCTCGCAGGAAGTTTACAGATGTGTGAGATTTCCCCCGTTGCTGCTTTAAACTGAATTTACCCAAACACAAAGGCGTCTCATCCATTCTAAAAATCAGCGTACAGAGGGTTTTTCACGTTCGAACAGTTGCTAACTTTAATGCTGAGAAACCTCAGCCTGAAAGGAAACCTTTTTATAGTCGCCACGTGAGGGAATATAAATAGATCTGTAGATTGAAGGGCTCTTTCATCCCCTGTCTGGAGCAGCCAGGACAGCGGCTGCTTGTGCTTTGGAACTGGTGGCTTTGCAGATTCCTTGCAAGCTGGGGAAGCCAATTAAGGGAAAAGTAGTTAGTGCTTTAAAGTAGAATGCAGTATATACGCTTTCAGATGCCTATTCCATTACTCTCCTGTCTCCACACCTTTGTTTATTATTTTATTTTGTATTTCATGAACAAGCCCCACACTTTGAACGAAATTGTCATAGTTTTCCTTTTTTGTTTTGCCTTTTTTAAAATGGAAACTGTGACTCATAAAATGTTTTAATCCCTGTTATTGAGCATCATTTAAATGAAAATTGTTCCCCAACAGTGTGTTTTTGATTTAAGAACTTTTCATACTGAGTGCTCTCTCTATTGAAGAACGACATATAATAGGTTGATGAAATTAGAAGTTCTGTAAGATACTGTAACCGTAACTTTCTTATGTAAATTAAATTATTTTGTGATTTTTGATTTTCATAGAACCGTATAATCACAGAATGGTTTGGATTGGCAGGCACCCTAAAGATCATCTGGTTCCAACCCTCTGCCATGGGCAGGGATACCTTCCACTAGACAAGGTTGCTCAAAGCCCCATCCAACTTTTGCCTTTCTTTGCTTTTCCACACACAGACACCTTATTTGACAATATATGAAGCACATTACTGGTTCACCTAGAAAGGGAGGTGAGAAAAAGAAATCACATGCCTGAAAATCAGGATAATTTTTAAAAAATGTTCACTGTTCACAGCAGACGTAACTTAGGATGAGAAAAATGTGTTTCTGAAGGACAACAGGAAAGTTCTTATCCTCTCTGCCTCGTGCATTCTGGTTGAAAGGGAGCAGATGTGCATCAGCCTTTTAAATGTGTTCAGCAGCTGCAGTGCAGGGGGGCATGGGCCAGGGCGTGGAGTGGGGACTTTGGCCTTTGGTACACATGTCAGGAGCCTGCCGGGGTTGGTTTGTGCCCTGGCCCGTTTGTACCCGTGTACTGGTCCTGGACTCAGGAGCTCCTGCCTTTGCAGGGAGAGAAGGGTGGTGTGAGCGCAGCTTGTCCACACCTGTATGCCATGTTTTTGGGAATTTCCTCTGGGGCTCCTTCTAGGGGGTTTCTTAGGGGTGTGCATGTCCTCCTTCCTTCCCTTCTGGGTCTTGTTGCTTGTTGATTTGTATGCCAGTGGCCCTAAAGTTGTAAATACAGATTGTATGAAAAGAAAAACCACAGAAAAAAAAGAGGTGGAGGGGAGAAAGAAGGTGCGAAGAGAGATTATGCTTGCAACATCCTGTGCGTTTAGCAAACACTTTCATTTAAAGGGGTTTTTTGTCTTACCCTAAAAATGCTAAGCTGCTTTAGAGCCGGAGCAACTGCTTCAGAAGCTGCACACTCCCAAGTACCATACAAGTTACTGGGAAATGAAGGCGGACTTTAAAACACACAAGAGCATAAATCCTTCAAGTTAGCAATTAAAAATACCAGGCTTTCTTTTTTTTCACCTATCATTTCATGTGCTGCCATTTCATGTGCAGGAAAGTTGAGATGGAGAATTTTTTCTTGATTTCCTTTAAAATGATCTGCACAGCACTCCTTGAGTTGCTGTGGCTGTAAACTCATAAAGGGTAGAGGCTTCATTAGAAACCACCCAATTTAAAAGGGAACTGGGCGGGAGGTAGGAAACAATGCGAGTGGGATGCCTAAATTGCTCAGGATGTTGTAAATAGGGTTGCCGCCTTTTGATCTTGTGAAGGGTCATGGAGATGCTGTTGCTTTGACCAAAGGATGTTGGAGGCAAGTGGCAAGAAATCACTCACCTTCCATCCTGTTTTCCACTGCCATTACTTGGCTTAGGGCTGGTGTTACTAAGGGAGGTGTAAGGAAGCGGCTCAGACAAGGCTTCACTTTAGGGTCTTGTTGCCGCTAAAGAATTAGAAAGCGTTGTTTGTTTCTGGTCTGTTCAAATGTTTTATGGCAGCCCGTTGTTGCTTACTGCCTGCTTAGGCTGGCTGCTGGCTTTCATTAGGTGTAACATCAGACTGTTGCTTAGGAAGGAAAGAAAAGATGAAAGCTCGTGCATAACTGGAGAGCCTGAATGAAAAGTCAATACTGGGAGATTGCCCATACGTTATTCAGAGAAGAGGAGAAGTTGCATAAAGACCTCATGCAGCTGAAGCAGGGAACTCTTTGTACATGCATATATACGTGTTAATATTTATATATAAATGATAAGAAATGTAATACACTGATTTTTTTCATGAAGACTTTCTATTTCTTAGTGTTTTGATTTGTTGTCTGTCTCACTCCCCCCCCCCCCCCATATTTATTTATTTTTAAACTGATATTTAGGTGGGGGTGATATTTCAACAGTTCAAATTAGGCTGAAGCCTGGAAGAGTGTGATCTCTGGCTTTTGGTGAAGAAATTCAGAGGTAAACAAAGAGCATCCTGCCTCAGCATACCACTGTCTGTCATGCACTGGGGAGGCAGAAGTGGCTCTTTAAAGCCACACACATTCATGGTCATAGCCTGCGTAGAAGCTGCAGCTTCTCTGCTCTTGTGGGGAAATACTTGCTTTTCCAGCCTTCTGTCCTACAGGGGAGGAGAGCTTTGGTTTACACCATCAAAAATGTAAGGACTTTGGAGTCTTTGCTGTCTGATAGTTACCTTGCCTTTACGTAAGAGCAGTTTGAAAGCCCACCTGACTGACTGCATCTCCTCTGTGGTGTGAGGACAACCAGGTTGCTTAAATCAGCTTCAGCTGGGGGCATGCGGCTGCTGAAAATGCAGTGCTGCAAGTGGTCAAAGACACCTGTAAGTCTGAAGTGTTGCTATATGTTGTCTTGTGAGGTGAACACCAGTAGTTGGAGAATTAGTGTTACGATGGAGTTTGGATGTTTTTTATATACAAGAGATTTTCTGCATTATTTAGACAACTGCATACGGGGGAATTGGTATATGAAAAATAATTGCTTCCTGTTGAGATAATATCATGTCTTTATAGCAAATATAGTACACTGGTTTCTTAAACATTCCCGGTTATTTACAGAAGCAATCTATTCAAATATTGGTGAGGTTGTAAACTAGAAAACCTGATGCTAATCTATGCTAAATGCCAGTGAAGTTGGGGACAGAAAGTACTTTAAAGAATTTAATGGAAAGATACGTATTGGATGTGAACAATCACGTTCTGATAATCATACTTTTTGCACGCTACTGTATTTTAATTTGCCTGGGGTCCATTATGGTGCGGTTCATAAACAGGATGGAACTATGTGGCTAATAGCATGAAATGTTTCCTACTTTGATCTAATCAGAATCCTGTCTTAAGCTGCTGGTTTAGATCTTCATCAGAGGAGAGGAGGATGTTGGAAACAAGTCCTTTAAGTGTTTCTCTCTTGGCAATTAGCCACAGGAGCTCCATTATTACTTTTTGCCTGGATCAAATGAGGTCAGTGGCGTGAGCTTCCTGCATGAGGTCTTTCTCAGAAGTGGCAGCAGACGGTAATTGCGAACATCTCCATCCTGCAGGTCTCTGTCCCGACAGTGGCCACGGGATGCATTCTAGAACCTTTGAGGAAGGGGTAGGAAAAGCAGACAAATGACTTTGGGGCCTCCGAGAGAAACAGCCATTTGAGCGTATTGCTTTGCATTCAGATTAAAATTTATAGCTTTCAGAAGGTTGGGATGGTGGTGGTAAAATCACAACACTCGCATAAGTGGGAGGTCTGCCCACTTCAAAATTATAAAGGTACCAAGCATCTGAAATACAACTTAATTTTTAGTGCATCATTTTAAGAAAAAGAAAATTGGTTCAGTGTTGATTAAAAGTAGTGCCTCTGCATATATCTGTGTGAAAATATGCAAATATAAGGCTTTTTTCCCCTCTACTTTACAGTGAAGTTCCACTACACTAAATCAATGCAACAAAAGACAATCATTTAGGACTATAAATCGTAATCATGAATTTGTGTGTAGAATATTCCTTGAAAAGCGTCTTTAGGAATTAGTTCCCTTAGCACCAGCACAAGTCCCAATGAGGGATCCTGAGCAGATGAACAAGCCAGCATCATCATTGGCAAAAGTATGTGTTGAGTTTTAATAGTGGTGTTATCCATTGGCTTTCAGCTCTCTAGAATAAACAGTAGAAATGAGAAAATTGTGCATTTGATAATGATCTATTGATGTGACAGCCTTAACCTTATGACCTATCATGCAATTTCTGCTGCAGAGTATAATTAAGTTGCCTCATCAAGTGAGGAAATAGTCCTATCAATAAATAGCTTTTTAAAAATAATACTCAAATATTCAAATACTTTATGTGCTAGTAAACACTGAATTTCATGAGTATTGCTACAAAGAATTTGGTTCGTTGAGGATTATTACTTTCTTTGGTAGAAAATCCTGACTGAGCTTGAGGGAGTCCATCCATCATGTCCGTCCCCACCCCCTGATGTTTGAGTGCATTTAATGGCAAAAGTGATTTGAGTTGTGTTTGGTTTGTCTGTTTGTTTTTCTTTTAAAAGTCAGAGCTGTTTTATTTGGTTGGGAGGTTGTTTTTGGAGCTGGAACATATTATGGGCTTTTCTCTAAACGTGGCTGGAGACCGGCATTTGGATTTAGGCTCCAGTATATCCCCTAAGTTCGTACATTCCTATTGAAGGTCCAGGTAGATTGCACTGACAGCTCTATTTGCCTTTATTCCTCCCCTTCCAGAAGAGAGATGTGCTCTGCTGCAGTGTCTCAGGAGAGGATCCTTTAGTTTCTTTCTTGTGTGAGAGATGTGCCTTGGGTTTCAGGAAAGGGGAGCTGAAAAGCAGAAATGTGGCTAGGGCTTAGCTAAGAGAGTTCCTTGGACAAGGCATCCACACACAGACCTTGGTATACCCTAACAAGGTATTTCAGGACAGAGTTGAGGAAAGGAGACAAATCATTTTTGTATAAATCCATTTTCGACTACTTGCATGGTATTTGTGGAGCTTTTTAGAAGTCGTTTGGATCTCAGCGTTATTCACCTGTGTGAGAAATCAGATTAATTTTGAAATCAGTATTTCTAACTCATGGTTATAGAGGGAAATGTGAAAAATGTCAAAACTGTGGGTGAACCAAAAGGTTAAAAATCCAACCAGCCCCACCCCCAGGAGCAGAGCCCAGAATATTTTCAGTCTTTATGAAATCTGAAGGTACAGTATTAGTTTGGCAGCCTTGTGCGTTAATTAAGGAATCCTTTGAACAGACAGAACTGGTGTAATGAAATAACATTGAAAAGAGAAAGGCAGAGAAATCCACCAGAAAAGTGTATAATAAAATCTCAGTGAGGCAATAAAATGGCTTCAGTCTTTCAGCACGCTCATGCTGGTGGCTAAAGATAATCTAACACTTGTTGCTGAGGAGTGTGGTTTTCTGATGAGCTGATTTTAAGAAATGAGGATATGAAATACTTACAGGATATTGTCCTGTGTGTCTGAAAGGAAAGATACCATCTCTCTCATGTAGGCTGGTTGAAATTTTAATTAAACTTGAGCCAAAAAGCATTGCTGACTAGACGAAAGCAAATTCATTTAGAGACTGAAGAGGCTGAGTGTGAGGGATTTCTATGCAAGGAAGATAAGGGAACATTATTTAATATGTTTATGCCATGTCTGTAGTCAAAATGTTGATATGCTGAAATCTTTCAGTAAAAACTCTGTTTCAGCTGGGGTGTACTTGTCAGGGAAGCAAGATGCAAAGTGGTCAGAAGGCAGGGAAGGAACATGCTTGGTATGGGAAGGAAAATACGGAGGGGAGAAGAATAATTGTCTCCCCTCCTGTCATGTCTTCTTTTCCTCCTGCTCCTTCAGCTGACTGGGTTGGCAGATGTGTGCAAGCAAATGCGCTTTAATTTTTGTTTTGGTAATTTCTCCTCCCCACCCCTGGCTTTCTGTCATATGTGGCTCCAACCTCTGATTTATCCTGCATGGCTGCTTGCAATTACTGCTGCAGGGGGACCAGGGCATGCTCTGGGAGGCATGTCAGAGGCATGTCAGCTGGCGCTGGCCAGGCACAATGCCGCAAAGGATGGAGCATGGGAGCTGTCGAGCCTCCATGCCTCTGCAGATAGGTGGTAGAGGGATAACTGACAGCATGCCTGCTCCAGTACAAAGAACAAAGTTTAAGCATGATTGCGATGCTGTGTTGAAATAAACTCTGTTATGATTATGCTGCTACATTCTTGGCAGGCTTACCGTAAACCACAGTGTGTTTTTTGGTGTGTACCTGGCTTTTTCCTTTTTTTTTTTTCTTTGTATGGGTAAGCAGATTAGTTAATGCCTGCCTTTCATGAGCAGAGGCTTTCATCCTTAATGCTGGGGTTAAACTGCATTCAAGCTGTCTGTAGCCTGTGAAGGTCAGACTACCATTTTGATTTCTTCTCCCTGCTTTATGACAGGTATTTGAAGGCAATGCAGGCCCAGCACAGAGGCTGAGCCTGACCCCACTACCCCTTGCTCTGCTCAAAGGATGCTCATCTACTTTAAGTTGCCTTTCAGAATGAGGATTTTTTTTCCTCAAAACCACCCCCCAGCCTCCTTGTTGTGCTTAAGTGTGTGTTACTGAATGTTCAGGTCTAAAAGCAGCAATTAGGAAGTAGGACATGCATTTCTTTCCACACTTAAAGTGTTGCGTCTGGAGTTTAACAGGCAGCCAGTTCCCGTCTGGCATGCCTGGGTGAAATGGGTTGCCCTGAGATAGCCTCCTGCTCCGAGGTATTGTGCACAGAATGACTGCTGCTGCCTTCAATTTAAATTGAAGGTATTTAAATAACCTTTAGGGTATTTAAATATGCCAACCCTGGACTGCCAAGGCTACTTTTCACTCCCGTCTCACTTGCTGGCTGCCTGAGCATCTGCCATCCGGTCCCCAAAACCAAATCAAAGCAGTGCATTGTTTTAATTATTTTCTACGTGTGTGGTCAGGAGGTTATTTGGTCTGGGGAGCTCTACTTCAGGCCCTTTCTCTCATTAATACCACCTTGCGCTGATTCGGAGAAATCTCCAGGAACTCACCAACAAAGTTTTAAGTTGACAAGCAGGTATTCGTTATTGTGGCGCTGGGAGACATGGGGGATCACTCCACCAAGCATGTCTCCCCCAAGCATCAACCAGGCTGTGGTTATATTGTCCTTAAACATACATATTCATTAGATTACATATGTTACATCATACTTTTAAGAGAATGCCTCCTGTATGCCCACAAAAATGTGGTAGTGGGCTTTTGGACCCCTGGTGGTTATTTCTTCATCGCTTTGTTTTAGGATCATTGTCAATATCAGTCATGTCAGTAACCACCAGGTGGTTCTGGAAAAAACGTATCTTGGTAATTTCCTTTTCTCTATAGTTGCTAACAAAGCCTAACATCCTTGAGGTTACTCATTTACAACCCTATTCTTCAGTCATCCCCATTCTTCAGCGCACATCCTGTGCCAGTACCGGAACGGTTCAGTTATCCACTTGTGTGGCCGGCTCTTGATACGACACAGTGGCCAGTATTTACAATTACAAGAAGAAGCTGTTATACGTGGATTATCCTGTATTTTTCTCTAGTGATGGTAATTACCTCCATAAATTTCAACTTAATCTTAGGAGTGAAGTCTCACTAAAAATATACACATAAAAATTCCATTATCCAGAAGTAAATTTGGGTCCTTTGGGTTTATAAATGGTATTTGTTAAAGAGCCTCTTTTCTGGTTTGGAGGAATCCTGCAGAAGTGCTTGGCTGCAAAACCCCATGGGCTTAAGAAAAGGTGCAAGACTTGTTGGAAGAAGGGAGCAAAAGCTGCAAATAAGAAAAATAGTTTTGTCAGCTCGTGGGACAAGGAATCATTTTTCACTTGAACAGACAAAACAAATGCTTGTAACTGGAACACTGAAGCTAGAAATGCATCTGTAGGGCATTCTGCATGACTTTTAAGGGGGTTTTGCGTAATTTCTGAAGGCCAGTTATAAAGGCAACATATAAGAGACAGTCACAAGCAGGCAAACTGCTGCCTCTCCAAATCTAAATGGATAAGTGGCAGCTTCAAAAATACCATCCTTGTCCAATTATTGATAGGTGCTTCGTTGCAGGAGCTTGTTGTGGTGCAGAAATGTGGGCAGAACAGGGGTTTGATTCAGGCTCGTTTCCATCAGCCTTCTCGATTTCAGAAAAACAAACCCTAAGGTTTAAAGCTGGGGTGAAAGAGTGGTACTTAGGGGCTCTGTGCGCTGAATTTGGCTAGGACTTTGGAAGCTGCCCCTGCAGCGGGGACAGCTCCTTGTCTGTAGCTTGGAGCTGCAGCAGAAGCTAAACCCTAGTAGGGAACTCCTCAGGTGCCTGCAAGGGCATTCATGCAGGGCATCTGTGCTGGGTATCAATCACAAAAGGACTTGTTCCACCTTGAGAGCAAGAATAGCCACCTGTGTTGGTCCAGGATTAAGCTGACATGCCTCCAAGTTACCACGGGGCTTCTCAGAGTTGGTGTTTAGATGGTACATTCAGTGTCGGCCCTTTCAAAAGGAATAAATCCTTTGGATATGTCTGCGAAAGTTCAGTATCATCAAATTGCAATTTGAAATGGTGGGAATGTCTTTTATCTCTCAGGAAGCTAAATAGCTCAAATTCCTAGGGCTTCTTTAATGAACAAACCTTAAATTTTTATCTTTTCCCCATTTTTTATTTAATAGTAGAGTTCCTCTCAAGTATGCTGCTCATATGTCTTAAATTATTGAGAAATGTAGAAGGGAAAAAAAAAAAAGAAGAATCTTTGCACAAAAAAGTGAACTTCATGTGATCAGCATGTCCTAGAGCGCATGGGCATTTTGTGGTTGGTGATGAGACGTGAAGGGGATTCACACTTCTGCATTGGAGTTATGCAGCCCAGGATGCACAGTGTGCTTATACACTGCTGCTTGTGTGAGAGCTGGGTGAATGGTGTAACACACTGATATGTGTTACACGGAAGCTCCGAAACGTGTTCTCTGTAAATTAACAGGGAGTTTTGGTATAGGCTTCAGCGTGCATTTCAGGAAAAAAACCCACCCAACACAAAGTGTTTGTGGTTTCTGAGTTCCTGTACACCACCTCCTCAGATCCCTGTGATGTGAACCAGGTGTCCGCAAATTCATCTCATCCATGTGCTCATCACCTTGCTGAGAAACAGCATGGCTGGGGAAGAGGGAGAGGGGTGTGTGTGACCTTGTGGCTTCATGAATAACCGTTACTTCCCACTTTATCCAAAACCACACCTGGAGAGTTCAGGTGTGGTTTTAGATAAAAAGGGGTTATCATGGCATTTCTTGAGTTGGGGTAGGTAATGTATGTATGCTCATATTAAGGATCCTCACCTGTTTTCTTGTGGTGGTTTTGTTTGGGTGGATTTTTTCCCCCCATTTGTTTTAAATATCAGACCTTGAATGAGTGCTTCCAGATCTGAAATTTTTCACTGAATTCAGCAGAAGCTACCTCCAGCCATTTCCTTTGAAGCTGTGTTATAATCAACCATTCTTTCTCCAGTTTTCTAATGCCAGCTTAGTTTTTAACTTTTCTTTTTCTGCTTTGCAAGATGCTACAAAATATGTAAGTTATTTAGAAGCAGCATAGGCCAGGTTCAAAAGTATGGGGATGTCTTGGCTTGATGCAGCAGTTTTCAAAGGACAGTTACAACTTGTTAATGTCTTAGTGTGTAGGCTCCAGCTCTCTGACTTCATTAGCTGCTGTAAGTGCATGCTGCCTGAAAGGAAAACTATGTGGGAATAATACAGGTATATTATGATAGATAGATAGATATCTAATTACACAGCTATATAGATATTTCTGACATTATTATATTATCAGATATATCCTTATGTATGGTGCTACATAAAATATTAAATGAGAAAGTTTCATGTCCTCAGTCACTAACTCTTTAATAACGGATATATTAAATATATCTAACAATATAAATCCTTTATGAAATTTTGTCAGAATGTTGCAGATGTTTTCACTTTTAAGGTATTTTAAAAGAAAAATATGAAAACAGCAAGAATTATCTCATACTATTATACTGGAAGACTTTTATTATATCTTGTAATGTTGCTGTTTTCTGGAGTATCTTTCCAGATGGACTCAAAATGTTTCTTTGCCTTTTCAACAGTTCAGTGCTGGCCCAGCAGTGTAGTATCACAGCAGCTGGTCTGCAGGTATAGCCTCCAGTGAAAATCCTTTTCAAAAGTAAATATTTTGCTTTTCTTTTTTTTTTTGGCCTAAATTTGCCCCAAGCCAGCTCTGAAAATCCCTAACAACTGAAGCTTAACTTGGTTTGTGAAAATTTGGGCATTTAGACAAAATAATTAAGGATTATTAATTATTTTTAGACACGGAGAGATTTATTCTTTACTCTTCGATACCCACGAGTTGAGTATGTTGTCGCTAAATGCACTGCGGTCTGAAATCTTGAGTGATATGCTCAGTGTGGAACACAGCCCCGAAAACACAAGTTTTATAAGGGGAATCTTGGCACAATGCAAGCTTTACTAATACTTGCAGTCAAGCTGCTGTGATGTTTAAAATCCCTAGTTTCCATGTTACTTTGTAAATACAGCTTTGCTTCGTTTGCTTGAAGATTGACCCTTTGTGACTTTTGGATTTGCGCATGCTTCTACTTATACTCAGGCTTTTTTCTTTTAAGGAAAACATGGGGGCATTGTCTTAAGGTTTGACATGAGGAATCCTGGTTTTGCCTGCATAATTTTGATTGTCTAAAGAGAATTTGAATGTATAGTATGACAGCCCTAGAAGAGCTTTTTTTGGAGCCTCTTCAGTAAGTAGAGTGTTTGCAAATCAGTCTTGGCAGGAGACTAGATACTGAAGCACCTGACAGTTCAGTTCATCTCTGTTGAGAAAACATCACATATTTTGAAAGGTAAAAGGTTTCATTAAGATGCTGTGTTCTGGTTATAGATACCATCTGGGAGGCAGGTTGGGAGATGGCTTGGCTGTGGCAGGCTCCACTGAAAGGCTGCCTGTACTTCTGGCAGCTCCTGCATCACAAGGTGGAATGACATTGGTTGGCCAATTTGCTCGAGAGGGAGAGATTAATAAGGGCTCATTCCCAGGGCAGCTGATATGATGTCTTTCACTCTTTATTGGACATGAGTGAATTAAAACTCCTGTTTCTCTTGTGTTATAAGGACGCAAGGAAATTGAATTCTCAGTGATGCTCATCGCAGTCAATGACAAAGTGTTGATGATCCTGTTGCCTTTGCTCTCCCTTGAATACAGTGCTTTCTTTCTGCTAGAGAATGCCTTTGGTGTAAGATCAAGCCCACATCTTATCTTTAAGTCCTTCTTCCCTTCAGGGTATCATCAGGCATTCAGCTTACAAATCCTCTAAATCTTCTGCAGTGTTTTCCTATAAGTGTTTTAAAAAGTTTACGTAATCTCTGTGAGAGAGGCTTCCGCTGAGCTGGCACACCTTGTATTTGATTAAACCCTTGCTTCATGCTTGAAGAACAGCTTGGCTCACTTCGCAAATCCACTGGGATCTCCTGTTTGAGATACAACAGTCAACTAGAGTGATTGGTTTTTGGTTTTCTTTTTTCCTTCTCCTGGTTTTGGTGTGGGGGAAAGGGAATTGCAACATACGTGCTAGAGAGGGCAAGTCAAGCAAGAACTGTCTCCAGCCAATTGCAAAAAATGGTTTTGGCAGAGCATTTGGTATATCCGCCATTAGACACGTTGTCAATGTTTGTATCTTTCACTTTTCCTTACTTTACCTTCTTAGCCAAGCAGTTTATGCCTAGTAATTCTTACTGTAGATGACTTTTGGTAGGGTTTTACATCCTTCAAGCAATCCCTGCATCAGTTCACATGTTGGAATATGCCTATGTATTTGATTCAAAACAGTTCGACTTCTTTCTTTTGTCTCTCTATTACTGCAGGGGCTGCATCTGCCAGCATGGTTTCTCCTCCTTCTTTCTTGTGACTTGGAGATTTAGCGCTTTGTCTCCAGTTGCATTATCATGTCTTCTTCAGGATATTCTCTCTGTGTTAAGAGGTCTGGGCTTTTAAGGGCTAATAAGTGATTGTGTTAACTGATCTGCTCTGTGGCGTTGATGGCCGGGGTGGAGAAGGGATAATGCTTTCCTCACTGGCTGGGTTAAATCCCTGAGGCTGAAGCTCTGAAGCTTCATTCCTCAGAGTGCAGGTGGTCAGTGCTGAAGAGCCATAGCCTAGGGGTCAGTACCCAATTTGTACAGCTCAGTCTCATTCAAATGTGTCTTATTTTAGATGGACTGCAGTGCCACTCCATTTTGTTGTCCTTCCCAAAGGAACTGTGACATGAAGCTTGTGTTGCAAGGCAGGTGGTTTATGCCACCCCTTCTTTCCTCCTAAATTCCTACAGAAAGCAGCAGAGCATTACCTGCCCATGCCCTGCCAACGGTTCTGGCCACTGTTCTTTTAGCTTGTACGTCACATGAGTGTGTGCGTCTAGTGAGGGTGTGTGCCTCTGTGTGCATGCCCATGGTCCTTGGGCAAATGTCCAAGATTACAGACTTCTCTTCCAGTTGTCCTCAGGGTCTTTCTTCAGTTGGCCATCTTACTGTTTGCTGTTATCATTGCAGCATTATATCACAGGGACATACAGGTAATATATTGATAATTCTATTTAGATGTCACATATAAAAATATATAAATATGTAAGTTATTATTATTATTATTAATTTATTTAACAAACCAAACCCTAGAAATTGATTATGTAGCTAGTCTTATTATGTGATGCTGTTGCACTGACTCTCCTTCCATCCCATCGGGTGATAGTAGTTGTTGACACTGCACTCCTGCAGCTCTGCATACCTGCTTTACTCAGTCCTGCCCTACGAGGAGCACTCTTATGGTGCAGTGCAAGGGGGTTCAAGTCATTGTTTGCATCTTGGGTGCAGTTCTAAGGAAATGTTTGCTGTTGATAGAGATCAGGGTTCTGAAAATAACATTTGTTTCATGCATTCTGTTTGGTTTACTTAACCAGTAGTGTGTTACCTGGTCAGGCCCGGCTGTGATGAAGTACCTCTGCAGTTAGGTAGTGGAAGAACTTCTGCATCTTGTCTTCAGGGGCTGTGAAAGAAGAACTAGACTCTTTAGTGTCCCAAGTTGGAGAAATTTAAGGTTAAAATCTAGATGATCATTGATACTGCAGTTCCTTCTCTGCTGTTGGTGAAAATGTTGGTACCAGGCTGCTGTTGTTATTTTTCTCCATAATGTGAAAATGTGCCTGCTGAGAGGGAACTGTATGTATATCCAGGGGCTCGTACAGAGATGTTTTAACACATACACAGACACGCTGCTGCTTTGTCAGGTTTTTCTTAACAGTTACGGGGTTGTGCAACTCGTATGCAGCCCCTTGGATTTCTTCCTTTTGACAGGGTGCCCCTTCAGAATGGATCAGACAAGAAGGCTGTCTGCCCTGCATACTCCAGCTATGGATTTTCCCATGTGCTGCTTTCCCTGCACAGTTGCAGGCTATGAAAGCCAAGGCCTTGAGAAAAGCACTGTTGCCTTTCTGGTAGTTTGGTACTGGGGACTTGACCTAGAAAACATCTAGCTGCTGCTGGAGATAAAATGAGTAGAGGCAGCATGGAGGTGCTGTATGAGTTGTTGGAGTTTTGTGCTAGTTGGTGGCCGGGTGGGGGGACCAAGGGGAAAAGGACTGTGATGAAGGATTTGGGATGCAATTTCCCGATTGATGTAAGCCAGTCTGAGATCCACTTCTCCCCTCCTCACTGGCAGCTTGTCCCTCCTTCCTGTTTTGTAGTCAGCATTTGGCTACAAATAAATGTAGGGATAATTAAGCCTAGAGCAGGAGTGCCTCTGTCATCAGCAGCCTGATTTTAAATCACCTTAAGCCAAGCATGAAACCATACCCATAAGTTTTATCATCACTGGAAGTTTTTCTTCCAAAGGTGTTTATGTAAATGAATGAATTAATGGTGGTGAGGGGGGGAACCCCACCTCCCACAGCTGCAAGCAACAGTTGAAAACAAGTGGAGTTTAAACATGTTTATTTCTGGAAGGCTTTTGGGCATTTAGTTTTGTTCATCAGTGGGGGGGGAGGCTAGTTTGAATTGATAGAGAGGTGTTGCTAAAAGCTAAGGACACTTGACTTTAGCCATGCCACGAGCCATCTCTGGAGCTCAAGTTCCAGGGTAAGGAAAAAAAACCACCCAACCTCCCAGAAAGAGTGGTTTTATCATGGCAGTGGACTGCGTGTGCTTGTATTAAATACAGACATTTCTGTTAGCATCTTGCTTCGCTCCAGTGAAATATTTCTCTTCTTTCATTTAAGTGGTGTAAACACTGGTTTAAATGTTTGTATCTTTTGAAAGACATAGGGAAGTGAGAATAGTTTTGCTTTGAAGCAATGTATAAAAAGTGTAGTGAAAGTTACGTTAATGTACAGTACTGGAATGAGCTGGAAAAATGATGCAAGTAGGAAAACAGCAGTGTTGATACTCAGCCCATTACTTCTGTTAAGAGTGAGCATGCTTTTGCATACATAGGAAGATGGTATTCAGATTGGAAAATTGGTTGGAAGGCAGAAGCATTCCCTTTCTGGAAAAGCCATGCCTTGGCTGTGTGGCAGCTATGAGGCTGTGGTGTGGAAGGTGCGAGGCATAGTGCTTGCAAGTGCCGAGCTGGGGTTTCTCCTGGGGTCAAGCCCAATGGGAGAGTTAAGTGAGGAGGTGGGAAATCTCCAGCATGAGTTCAGGGCTTGAAGTGTGAAGCCCCTGTGTCGGCCCACTGCTGAGATTTGAACAGAGGGATAAAACGGAGGTCAGCATAGCACACAAGGAGCATGTGGGCCACATACTCTGGAGCTCGTAACTGCTGTTAGCAGGCAGTCCCGTTTTATACCAGATGAGGTTTTAGAGCTAAATTCTTCCCTGTAGTCTTCATTACATAAGACCTTGTAAAACAGAGAGGCAAACAATGCCTAAATATGCTGTGTCCTGACACCTCTTGGATTTATACATGAGTATTTGGGAGTTGATATGTGCTCGGTGAAAGGACGTAATTGGGTGGATGTTAACACCATCTGAAGAACAAAGCTGGTGCGTTGAAGAGGTGCTTCAAAGATGGTTTATTTGTATTCAGGTTGCAGCCAGGTGAGTGTTTTATACTGGTACACTGAAGGAATGTGAGGCTTGTGTTATCTAGAGGCCCAGACTACAGAGAATGTGGGAGCTATGGGGATTTTTATGTCTGACTTGTGAGATGGTTACAGATCTGTTGGTTTTGTGTTTCGTTGATAGCACTGCTGGCAGACAAAGCAAGTTGTCTTTGTTTTACTTTTTGTAAAATGGTCTTGCAAGTGATGTTTCATCCAACCCTTTATATGATGGTGTTTTGTAGTTCATGCCGTGTCGTTGGTCCATCCCTCCAGTATTGAGCAGATGTTGCTAAGAGTTAATGTTGTTTCTCAGTTATCTTTGACAGAAGCAGTGCCTGCTCGACATCGGAGGGTTTAGACTAATGCACATTGATCTTGGCAGGGAGAACACAGGCTCCTTGAGCTTGCTAGGCAGTACAGGCCTCTAAATTGTTGTTTTAACAAGCCAATTAATTAATAAGCAGGAGATGGATGTAACCCCCGAGGCAGTATGTACTGACACTATATTCTTAGGTTTTTAAAAATAGATGTTGCTTTAGTATATAACATGGAGCACCTTCCATGCTGTTAAGGTCCAACTGAGGAAAAGCTTTTCACCTTTCTTTTCAGACCTACTTCCTTCTGACAGTTTTCACTGCCAAAAATTTCTCTTCCTGTGCATTCCTCCTCCCAGCTTTGCATATTTTTCCAAGGAAGCAGTGGAAGAGATAAGACCGTTTACCTGCTAAGTGGAGTGGCGTAATGGGCTCTTTCTGTGCAGCTTAACTACTTGCTGCTGTGTAATAGGCTTTTGTAGGTTTGATTTTAGTGTTTTACAGATGCAGGACAGGCAGTTGCACAGAGGTGTCCAGGTGTGCCGGGAGTAGGTTTCGGTCCCTCACTGTTTGGGAAGTGGAGTATCCCCCGTGCCACAACTGGGACAGGGAGAGGCGTTTCTCTCCAATTTGAGATGTAGGGGTACTTGGATAGGAGATTGAGTGAAATAGCACATTTGGGGTTGTGTTCATTTTTGTTTCTCATAAGTGTCTTTTTACACCCCAGGAATGTGTTGAATTGATCTCATCTGCTTTTCATTCAGTGGCTCAAAGCTCCTCTGTGTAACTCGGTTTTTGATGGGCACTGCAGCTGTAAGAAGTAAAACTCAAGTTGTGATGTACTTTGAATTGAGAATATTTCTCTGTAAATAGCTTATATCTCTCCAGAAAATTTGACCCTCAGTGGTAAGCAAGCAAGTGTGAATCTCATGTGCTTGAGAAATAAATCACCTGAGTTTATAAACTAGGTTCCTTTCTACAGTCTTGGTAACTTGGTTTGAAAGAGTTAAAGTTGTGACATTAGTCTTTAAACCATAGTGGGGTTTATATACCTGTCCAAAGGAGATTTGCAGTTAGCTGACTTTCTCGGTATTTTAATTGCCTATCCTGAATTTTGTACTCCTGATTTACTAAATTACTTTTCTAAGGAATAATTCAGATATATTTCTTTGTAAAAAAGAGAGACATCCAGATGCTCGCTTTCCTAATGTTTCTCTTTGAAACCCAACCAAAGCAACTAGGCAGGAGGAGAGGAGCGAGAGCACTGGCATGCTGCGGCTGCAGTCCTGCCATTGCCTTGCCATCTACTGGTGTTTGCAAGATGGGTTTGTTTGGGTGTTTTTTTCCTTCTCCCCGGGAAGGTTTAATGTGGAAACCCACGCTCTTGGCACATGCAGCTCTCTAGGCTGACTCTGCCTTCAAAGCATTGCAGAAATGCCACGTTCAAAAAGACTTTTTTCTTTTCTGTCTGGAGGATACTGTTTGCTATACTTCCTCGCTTCTCAGTGGTGGCTATGGGAAATTGCTAACTATAAATCTAACGCAGGTTTTGATGCCAGGAAGCGCCCAGCGGTGTGCAGGGGGCTTTGGTGTCACCCCAAGGCTGGGTGGATGGCATCCAGCTGGCCAACCTCCTTCCAGCTGACTGTGTCGACCAGGGTCTGCTGCTTCTGAGCATGAAGTAGTTGTGATGGTCTTTGGGGTGCTAGGAGGAGGAAAGAACCGCTCTGACCTGCAGGTGTGCCAAGAGCTAGTTGCACTGCTGCTGCTGTCTGAATGGAAGCTGGGGTTTCTCTCCCTCCCTTCCTGGGCTGTGCTGGAGCACTGCACCAGGGAAGAGTCATCCTGAAAAACTGGGAATTGAGACTGAAAGTCAGCAGTGCACATTGAATGACAGCAGAAATACCTTAAATACGAGACAGCTTTAAGAATTAATTTCGGAGCCAGCCTGGATGAAAAAGGAGCAGAGTTTCTTAATCTGTTGAAACAATGGGGAAGCCACCTTGCAGTTAACACCAGTGATAAATGTCAGACTGGTTTGTATTAAAATTGCTTTAATCTGATTTGGCCCCATTAATTTTTAAACTAGCAGAGGAGGTCATTAAATCACAAGTCCCTTTTTTGTTATAAATGCTTGCACCTCCATGTTCCCTCTGCTTCCCCAGATTCTGCTTCTAATTAAAGCGGCAGTGTGGTTCATGGCTTGTCAAGCAGATTAATGTGCTTTTCAAATCTGTTTTTTTCTTTCTTTTCTTTCTTCTTCTTCCTCCTCTGCTTGTCTTCTGGGTTTTTTTGGGGGGTGTTGTTACTGCACCTGTATACAGAGCCGATGAAAAGGTTTGGCTCCCAGTGTGCAGGCTTGGGAGAAGTGTTGGAAGAGCCAGGGGGAGGGGAGCAGAGCTTGAAAGAAATCTGCTCTTCACAAAATGACACATTCATTTGCGTTCTCCCTTGCATTTGAGTGACGTGCTGGCTTTTTCTGATGGCGTGGATGCGACGTGTTTGGGGGTTTCGAAACCTGCAGCCCCTCCCCAGTTTCGTTCTCTCCAGGATGGGACCATCCGTGCTTTCCCCTGGCTGAACTCCAGCGTGGCAGGTCTCACGGGTGTCACATCGGTGGTGCGTAACTTCTGCAGTACCAGGGGCTGAACTGGCTCCTTGCCAAGGAGCCCGAGGGTTGCACTTACATTTGCATATAAATTTACATGGAAATTTAATTGGAGATAAATGTGCATGTTTTTTATTTATCCAGCTCTGTGAGTGCCCACAGAGATTTACTGAAGAAAACCCCCAAACCCAATACCACCACCCCCCAAAAGGGAAACCAAACAAAGCCCAATACACCAGCCCCCCTACCTGCTTTAGACTTGTGCAGGATTAAGGTTGTAATTGGGACACAGACACTGTCAAATCGACAAGCACTCAGCAGCTTGAGGCCCTGTTGGCCTGCTGCTCTGTGTCACTGCATCCCCTGCCAGGCTGCAGCCCCATCCACAGGGTCTGCCTTCATCCACCCCTGCTTGTTCCAAAAAGGAGTAGAGGGACCGCCTGCCATAAAGCTGCTACGGCGCAGCTTTGGAGCTCCCCCCACTCTTATCTGCAGGCAGCCTGTGCCGTTGCTGTATTCCTTGATCATGGAGTTACAAGCTGTAGCCCTGAGACCAAATAAGTGTCTTCCTTCCTCTCTTATGTGATATACAGCCATGGTAGGCTCCGTGGGCAGCTTGCTGGAAAATAAAATTAATTTTCGAGTAATGCACGTTGGAAGGAATAATCTGAATGAGACACGCACGTTACTGGGTTATAAATTAACTGTAACTACCAAGGAAGAAAGATGGGCATCACCCAGTCTGGCTCTCACGATCCTTTTCATGTTCTATTGCAGCGTGCATCGATAGCCAAGCAGAAATAAAATAAAATGGTGCAGATCAGAACAAAACACAATTATGAAACGTCTCTCTTGTTCTTACAGAATTTGGTGGGCTGATGTCAGCTCTGAAACGGTTTAATTTTGCTCATCTCCAAGTACTGATGGATAAAAAGCTGTCCAGTAGTGACTCATGCATTGAACAGAGGACTAGAAAAAGGGGTGATTTTTTTTGATAGTTTCTTATTTTGTTTGTTTTGTTGTTGTTTTTAAAGTGGGCTGGAATTGAAGAGGCCAAGATGAAAACATAAAATGCTTGTGAGGTGTCGGCAGGTGGGTTTAATGAAGGAATACGTAAGCCACTTATGTATGGGTAGAAATTAAATGGCAGAAGTGTGCAGCATAATAAGCTGTACAGAAGAAGTAAATGGAACGCTGCTGTATTTAACCTTGCCGTACAATAGGTCGTCCTGCTTCTCTTGTGGCTCCAGCAAGGCTTCTGACATGATCCTGTAACCAGGGCAGGGGCAAACGCGAGGCAAGGAGGCATTTAAGCCAAACTAAAAGGCAATTTCAAAATGGTTAAAGGGAATTTTATTTTCACGGTGCATAATTAAGCTGGGAACTGATTGCCTTCTGTGCAGGAACATCCTTGGCTCTTTATAAATCAGTCTTCATCCCCTGCAATGCACTGTTCATTAAAATAGACAAACAAAAGCTCAAAATGCACATTAAGTCATTTTATCTTAATCAGGTTCCCTGTTTTTTGTTTGTTTTTTTAAGCTCCGTTTCTGGATTTGGGGCCATCCAGCACGGCTGTGGTAACTTGTGCTCTGAGATGTTAATGGGCAGCAGGAGCTCTCTCCAAGAAATATAGTATGGCTGAGAGCGTGCAGAGGGGAGGAGGAAGATAAAAATGTTATGAGTCTGAAAATGCAGGTCTCCTTAATGCTTAAATACATAGATTAGAATCTAAAGAGTACAAAGGTTTTGACAGTGAAATGTGCTTTTAAATATTTTTTAGAGTTTATGTTTGTGCATTTATCAAGTAAATTACCGTAATCTTCATCAGCTCACTGTGAAAAATGTTCACTCTCAGACAATCCACATAAGCATCTGTAGTAAGTACATGCAAATCAGTAACAGTATCGACTCTTAGGTTAAGCAGAATTTAATTTGCCAGATCAGAGGTAAAAGGAGAGAACAAAGCCGCAGCACAAGAAATGATTTAGGCTGTTGATCTTGCAGCTCCTTTCAGGATTCTGATGCAGGGCTGATGCATGTGTTTGGGTTAGAGCAACCTATAGTGTCAAATAGCCCAATGTAGGGTAGAAACTGCAGAAATCTAGTGAGCAAAACCTGAACAAAGCCTTGCCCTTAGGAAAATTTTTTAAAGTACAATGAAAGTTCTGGTAGTGGCTTTATGAAATATTTCTCTCTATCATCGTGGCCAGTTTGATTCATGTTTGGCTACAGATACTACCATCCCTTGCACTGTGATTTATTTGGGGGTTTGGGTTGTTCTTAATTTTTTAAATCTGTGAAGTAGTTTTCCCAGCCCCCATTTTTCTCTAGGCTTTGGGGAGGCAGGAAAATTTGTCATTTCTAAATCCACTTCCCTGTGTAACCTGTATTAGAAGCACGCATCTTGGTATAGCTGTTGATGCAAAGAGGTGACAAGCATAGCTGCATACCTACTTGCAGATTGTTCTTTGTTGAGCCCAGTGAAACAAACCTGGTTCTTCTCCAGTGGATTCAGTAGGCCACCTCGTGCATGCCAAGTCTAGACCTGAGACTTGAATCAGTGATTCATGAGCTTCTGCATGCCACTTCCTTGTTTAGGGGGACGTGAGTGGCCTTCATCCCTCAAAGGCCTGCCTTTCAATTCGTGGTAAGGGTAGCATCTCTTAAGCCTAAATGTAGGTGCTCCATCCTGTTAATAGTTGCCTGTCTGGTGTAAAGAAAGATGAAGAGCTGCATTTTTGCATCTGTGTAAGTAGGTCCAGCCAGATGGCAGGATAGATAAACCATCTCACAGACAAAGGGAAGACATCAGTCCCTAACATCTCTTCAGCTTTTATGCCTGAAATAGTGCCTGTGTACTGTGGGTGTGTGTCCCATCGCACCACAGGTGAGGGATGGCAAGACCCTTAGGAAAGAGGATGTAGCCTGTCACTTCTTTGTTACTGAGAGAATCCTAGCGTCCTCCACCTTTGGGAGAAGGAGAGCTGAAAAAATTCTTCTGGCAACCCAGGTGTCTCTGTGTCTCAGTAAATGTCTTCTGTAGGCACTCTGCTATGTATAACTGTCTGTCGTGAGTTTGTTTGAATTATAATAGAAATGATATTTTTCCATCTTTTTTTTTTATATTCCCCCCCCCCCCATGATCCCAAAGGTTCTGAATGCGTTGTCCAAGGCAGTTTATGTTTCTGATTTTCAAAGGTGTTTCTTCTTTGGCTTGTGCGGTGCTGTGATTTGTTGGCACTGTGAGATGCCCCCTGTGCTGTCAGGGCTGGTTTTTGTTCTGCTCTGTGAAATATTGACGTTCCTGGTGTTGGCTTTTGCTGGTGTTAGCACGCATAGAAAAAAAGGCTGATTAAAGGTTTGCCACATGTTGCTCATCTGTGTGAGTTTTCTTTGTTCTGTGACTTTGGGCAATCCTGTGTATCTGGCAGTATTTCTGGTTTGTGAGAAGAGGGTCTGTCTGTCTTTCTTGATTTGCTTGGAAATGTGTGTGGTTTCTTTAATGTAGTAATTTTATTGAACAATTTTAAATGCAGTTCATACGTGTATATTATATGTGTATACTTGTTAAAAAGGAAAAAAAAAAGTAGTAATGCTTTCCAGAAGGGAAAAGAAATAGGAAGAAACATATTCAAACTGAAATACTATTTTCCCAAGGGATTTTCGTAGCTGTTGAAGTAATTCTTTCTTTGTGTTTTCCCTCTGTGTAACATGCATGCCTTCTCTCTTTTAACTCCAAAATGTAAATTACTGCCATTATGTTCTGTGTTCCTTAGGATTCTTGAAACATTTGTCTCAACTTAAATGCTAAGTGCCCCATAGCCTCTGAAGCCTAGTAGAAATTTTGACTGGTTTCCCAACTCTTTCAGGCGTTTCTTTCAGCTGCAGTGGTTTTTTGCCTTTATTTGCATTTTAGCAACATTGGGCCTGAAGTGAATTTTCCATCACGGAAACTTACTGAGAATGGATAAAATTGCTTAAAAATAATAATAATAATAAAAATATCTGTAGCTCATTGATTTTTGGTGAGTACAGAAATTGCCTCATAAACTACTGCAGTCTTTTGAGCTCAAAAATTTATAAATCACAGAGAGCTATTCATCAGTCAGTGTTTCATCTAGAACCAGTGTTTTGTAAGAAAGATCATTCCAGCCTGGTATTTTTACATGTACTGGAAAAAAAACAACCCCAACCCTGTGTGTTAAAAAATAAGTATTTCTAAGCTCTTCAAGACCTGAGCATCATGTTGCAGCTCTGAGGAAAGTACAGCTGGAGTGATAAGAGAAGTAGCTGTGGTGAAAGGAGAATTGAATGGAAAGGTTTAGCTTCGTTATTTGGGGTGGAAGGGCTTTTTGGACTTAAAGAGATAGACGAGCACTTTCAGGTGGAATGGAAAGTAGTCATCTGCAGAATTTCTCTCTTTGGAAATGGAAAAATAATCTCAAGTGTGTGTCTCACAGATAGATACAATGATGTGAATGTTTGAACCAAGTTTTTACAGAAAACAAAATTAAAGATTTGAAAGTATTTGTGACCTTAAGACTTGATGATCTTTATGGGTGCCTTCCAACTCAAGTTATTTGATGATCTTATGATCCCCAAGGATTTTCTAGCAATAAGCAGAATGTATTTGTCTTGCTTGTTTCATGGGCTGCTAAGTAAAGCTAACCCTGTCAAAGAGGGTACATACTGTGGAGCCCAAAATGAGTAACTTTTCTGGGTGGCTGGATATGGCTGGGGGCTGTAAACTGTGAATCATTAGCTTGAAATTAAAATCCACTTATCACCTTTTCTCTTCCCAACTAATTTAGGCAGCAACATTAGATAAATTATTTTGTTCTCTCTAGTGTCAAAAATACAATGTGTTTGTTGCAAATACCGCAGGGTTTTTTAAATGCTCTCACCATACAAAGCTAGATTTCTTCTACAGAAAAATATTTTTCTGTATTTTCTATTTCGTGGATCAGCTATGAAAATATTTGTAAGAATCCAGACAAACCAGTCTTTCCAGAGGAAATATTATATTTAACAGGATTTTCCCCATTACATGTTGTGGTCTGGCCTGGGGGATGGTTACACCTCAGCTTACAGGTTTCAGCCTCCTTGCTGTAACGAGTAGCAGTGCCACCATCTCCCACCTTACCTGTTGGGATCTCCGGTGTCAAGGTCCTACATGGTTACTGGCCTCCCTGACTTGCCAACAGAAACATTTAGAGTGGGACTTCCTGAGGGACCTCCTTGTGGCACTGTGCCATTTCAGAAAATGCTTGATGGAAGGTAAAGAAATATAAGGAATTGATTTGTGCTATTTTTAATAAAGCAGTGTCTGGAGGTACTGATGCCTGGAGGGGAATTCAGAATACTTCTAGAAGAACCAAACGGATTCCAGATGTCTTTCCTTTTAACCCAGACCTCTAGCTGACCATGCCTTTCTTGTTAATTCCTTGTAATGAGTTACCTAATTTGGTGGATTGGTGAAGAAAGGCCTGGGGATGAAATGTATCCTCTTTGGAAACACTCTTCTATTTCCATCAAGTACTTCAATGCGAAGGCAAGGTTTAAACGAAATAAAAAAAAAAAAACCAAACTGAGAAAAGTGCAGTTGTCATAGAAATAAAGCTGAATTCTGGCACTGCTCAGCTTTGGAAGTGTAGTTTTGGACAAAGTTGATAGGTTTTGGCTTGCTGGACCTGAAAGTAACTCCTGTGGAACAGCTGAATGAAAGGAAGGATACCATAAAGGGAAATTAAGCCTGGGAAGAAAATGCCAGCATTTCTTTTTTACCCCTGCGGATTGCAGCTCTGGATCAGCTAAACAAAGGAAAAAAATATGCAAGGGACTTAAAAAGCAATTTTCAACTTCCAGTTCTGGTTTTAATCTTGTGCATCCTTCTGTGTTTCCTTGCCAACACCTAGAGGTTTTACAAGTGCTAAAGTGTGCAGGATTTCCAGTGGTGGTAATCGTATGTAATGAAGTTTGCTTTGATAAACTTGTACTTGCCAAGACAAGAAAGCTTTTAACAGCTTTGCCTGAGCTGAACTCCTCTGCCCCTCTCGCTTCCCATGCCGACCTAAAGGAAATGCTGCTCTTGGATGTGAATGTGTAGAGCCATATGATAGGCATCACCAGGAATAGTTAAGATGCAGTGAGTTGCAATCAGTGGGTCTTCCTGGATGTGCATGACACCAAGGGTGTGCAGGTCCCTTGGTGCTGCCTGTCTGAGGAGGGGGCTGGCTTGCTTCTTGGATGTCTTTTTCTGAGTACGGAGTTCATAACAGGCTGTTTGCCGCCCAGTTTGGTTCCTGAGCAGATAAAATGCATTCGATACCCTCTTCTTTCATTACTGGTTTATTTTTATTTTCTGTTTTTAAACTCAGCTCTATTACTACTGAGTAGCAACTGTATATTCAGGGATTCTTTAACTTCAGCGTGACTTTCTGCTGAAATACTTAAGTATAACCCATCGCATTCACTTCCTCTGACATCGTGGGAGTATTATATCTGCTTCTTGGTGAAATCCTCAACTGATCTCCCTGTCTTCAGCCTTTGACTTCCAAAGAGTCTAATTTTATACCATGCATCTTTTTGGATGTATGTGACTTCTCATTTTAAGAGGCTGAAAAACATTCCTCCCTTTGCAGCTGTTAAGGTGATTAGTGTGTGTGTGGTAGTTACTGTGTCTGAGTTTTTCAGTTTTGTGCTCTGTGTAAGGATTTGCAGGTGAATTAAAGTGTAACAACACAGAATTTGTTGCAGTCTATTTACAGACTTCTGGTTTTGTCCATTTTTCTAGCAGTGCTGGAGATCGATAAGCTGTAAGGTGTAGCAGAGGATGGTCAACCACACTGCAAAATCCCTAAATTGATTCTTAACTTCCTTTGTTTCTAACCATGTTGTTTCCACAGTAAGAAATCTCTTTGCGTTGCTACTAATGGGAGCAGGAACATTAATCAGATTTGCAGGTTGTCCCTTCATCGTTTTTTCTCGCTGCTCCTGCTGCTCCAGCTCCTGTTTTGCATACCTTGGCCCATCCCAAGTGGCTCCATAGCCCGTCTGGTTTTCATCTGCCTGTGAGAGGCTACCTCCATGCTCCAGCCTTTATGCTGAGGCTGGAGAGTCCCCACTCTGTGTGGAGCCATGGTTTCAAGCCAAACTAAATGGGAACTTAAAACGTGTTTTCCTAACTATTCTATAATTCTGAATGCAAGGTTGACTACAGGGGCTGATTTGCAGTTCTGTTTACGTGAGACATTGGGCTGTTGTACCTGCATTTCCTGACTTGATGGAGTTTGTAACGTTGTGTGTCAGTGTAAGATCACAAAGGTATGATTTCAGCACAGATAAGCATTGCCTACTCTGGCTTTAACCTAGCAGCAGAGGTGTAAAGGTATGAAAGAAAACAGAATGCTTGAGGGTGCAGGAGGATGGGTTCCAGCTTGGGTGAGCAACTGGAATGTGAGCCAGAAGGGTCGCCCTGAATAAGCGGTGGTGGCGACTTGGTAGCTGAAGCCTGTGCTGTCACATCCTTAATGCCACTTTTACTTGAATTGGTTAAAAACCTGCACAAAATCAGACAGGCATACGTGAAGATCTGTCTCAAAGGTTCCTTCAGCTAAAAGTGTGACAAACAAGTTGCTGGTTGCTTGCATTGGGTATTAGAAGACGTTTCCATACAGCTGGGCCTGGAGAGAGCTCAGCTGTTTGGCCCCTTAAGCACCTTAGCTTCTGCACTGATGCAAAGCTCTGTCCTCAGGTTAGACCAGATTGATGTTAGGCATTTTCTTACAAGTCAAGTACATTTCCAACATGCAGTGAAAGAAAGGTTTGCCATGAACTTCTCTGAGCTCTGCCAGGAGTAGCAACGTGAAAGCAACTTTAGTGCTTTCTTCTTTTAAAAACCCCCAAACAAACAGAAAACAGTTGTTCTTTGGGAGAAGAAACTTGACTGTGATAGTGGTCACAGGACAAAATGGACACCAGTCCCCTTATGTATAGTGTTTATGAACTCTACCTACAGAAATACTGATGGTTTTAATTTTCAGTTTGTGCAAGCCAGAAGTGGAAGAGACAGCCACAAGTTGCGTTTAGCGAAACATACACAAAAAAGGAGGTAAATCTATTGGAAATTTGTGGGTTGCATTCTTATAATTTTAACATATCTGCCTTCACTTTGTAGATATCTACTTGCAAGGGTAGACAGTTGCAGGTACTGTCTGTAGTTGTGCTATTGGAGTATTTTGCGCCGGACCAAGTATCTGTCCTGCAGGGGTGAGATAATGCTGAGAATGGACTGATGTCCTTTCACGGGTTTTGGTAAGCTTTTTAGCAATTACATGCTTTGCCCCTCTCCCTGTTTCCTCCTCCTTCCTGAAGGTGTAATGCTGAGAGATGCCTACCAAGCTTTTGCAAGAAAATCTGGGAAAATGATGGCAAAGCATAAGTTGCTTCACAGCTGTCTTGAATGCTATTGTCGGTGGAGGTGGGAAGTACATGAGCAGAAATGCAGTGTGCTCTGTTAGAAAGGAGGAAATCTGGTGGCAGGCCTGGGTAGCTGACAGCCAACATGAGGTATGGGCCATCCTTGTGCTAGCTGGTGTGAAGAGGAGAAAGACAAGGATGAGGTGAAGGGAAGAGAGCTCTAGGCGCAGTGACTAGACATCCTTCTGCCCTTTGCCGGAAGATTCATAATCCATTGTCAGATCTCAAGGAAATTGGAAAGAGAGGTAGGATTCTCAGAGATAGCTCCTGCAAGCGGCATGGCTGAACTGAGGAGTGGGAGGAAAGCTGGTGGCCCCTCCAGAGGGGCAGTGGCCAGCAACTGGCTACTGAGTGCTGCGTGCCAGCCAGCGGGAAGCACAGTGTCTGGGGAGCTGAGCACATGGGTCCACATGCAGTCGGGTCTCATTAATTCAGCTGTTCCCGGAGCAACTTGTTTTAATTAAGCCAAATTCATGTCCATGAACATGGTGTGCAAGATAAATCTTTTACTTGTGTCTGGTTTGGTGCAGCAGCCGGGGAAGCTACTCTGGGAGCATCGCCCTGCCTGTTCCCCACCAGTGGGCAAGAGAGTGCCCATATTTCCAGAGCAGCACCCAAGCCTGATTCTGATGCATGAGTACTTAAACAAACAGCCTCGCTTTTATTGCTCAAATGCAGCAGCTGGGCCCAGGAAGATGCTTGGCTAAAATGGAGAGATGCTCATTCCATTTACTACTTGATTTTGCTTTTGAACTTCTGTAATGGTTTTATTTTCAGCTATGTGTAGCAATAGAGATAAGAGGGAGAGGGGAGAAAAAGAAGTAAAAAGCAGGTGAAGCCATTTTGTATCTCCTTTCTGGGCTGGCTCCCCCTGTGGAACACCCTGTGGGTGGGCTAATCTGTGTGTAGGGCAGTTTTGCATGCACTTTCCTTCCCAGTAGCAGGGTTCTGGTGGTATGGATGGATGCTTTGCCTCTTACTTCTTCCACATCCTATGCAGCTGGCCTCAGGAGTGGAGCAGTGCTGTGGTTTGGCAGTGGGATGGATTTCTGGTGCTCAGGTTCAGTGGCCTTTTGTACACAGTGGCTCTTGGAGCTTGTGGATTGCTTGGAATTTGTGTGAAGGCCCAAGGAGATGAGGAAGTCTCTATTCCCAAGAAGTGAAATACTGCCAGCCTGCTCCTGAAGTGGCTTAGAAACTCGAGTTTCACATTAAGCAGAAATAAGCTTTTATTCCTTTCTTCTTGCAAGTAAGTAGTGAATTATCGTAGCATACAGTTGGGGAAATGGACCCATGTGGAGTGTTTAATATGTGCTATGGGTGAAAATGGTGGAAACCTTTTCTACAACCACATGAGTCTCCTTCCTCCCCATACCCCTCTGTACTTGATGTCTCCCCATCATGGTCCAGGCCACTGCTCCAGCTACAGTCCCACTACCCTCCATCCCCAGTCCTGGGACCAATTTGGGAGCCAATTTTTGTGGATGTTGGTTTTGATGTTTGTCCTTCTCTGGCTGTGGTAACTCCACAATGTCAGCAGGAGCACTCATACCAACTACTTCTGACTGTGCCAGTCACTATCATAAACTCAGCCCACTGCCTGGGTGGCTGCTGATTATCTCATGAGCTTTGGCCTGTTCTCAATGCCCCAAGTGTGCAGGATCATGTGAGGCAAATGCTGACGCCTGCAGCTGCGATGGACATGCCCCTCTCCTTAAGCATTGCCTAGTCCTAGTAAATTAATGTGTCTGGGATCTTAAACTGTTTTCTAAATTAAAATAAGATTTATTACAGAACCCGATTATGGTGCCATCTGCATCATGGATGATGCTGTGTCCTTCACTGCTTATCTTGGACCCAGCCATGTTTCTATTTATGTACGTGTGCAAAGCAAAGCAAAGGGATGATTTTAGCAGAGGTAGGCAAGCATGCGTTAGCTTCTGGTAAGTCGACATAAAAGTGATTAATTGGGGGGTGAAATTGGACATGATGTTCAGCAGTGGCTTATTGTATACAGCATCATAATATTACATGTTTCAATGTCTGGAATGCTTCATTTGTTAGACTTAGTTCTGCATACTCAGGTGTATGCCTCTGGTCTCCCAGCGCTGTGCTGGCCTTTCCCCCAGCCTTGCTCTCCCGCTCTTCCCTGCTCAGTAGGGCTCCACTTAGAGCGCACTGTGCACTAAAGGCTGATTATTGTCCAAAGGTAAAACTTGTTCCCTAGGTTGGTGTTTAGCTTGAACTGAAAGCTCCAGGCAGCCTTCTCTCACCATGACATTTTTTGGTCCTATTTCATTTTTTCTTTTTTGAGTTGGCATTTCATGTTTCTTACCTGGCTGAGGCAGAATCTGTTCTTTTTGTAACAGTAACCTTGTTTGTTCATTGGTTTTTTCTCTTATTGCCCTTTCCTTTTCAGTCCTTCCGGAGGTGAATTTTGAGCTTTTTCTTTCCCCTCTCCATTTTCCACGTGCCAGCAATTTTCAGGTCAGAAACCCATTCTGCAACAGGAATGAGGAGTTTTATTATTACAGAAAGGATTTTCTTTTTGGAGATCTTCCCTGATTGCCATCCCTGGTGAGAGTTACAGGGCAGAAGTAGAGAAAAAAGGAGCAACGGGAATGTCTGGTCTGAAACTTTGTTATTTATGCCTTTTTGTCCTCATTTTCATTGCTTTGATCTTATGTATGTATTTTTGGTCTTGGTTCCGAGTTTTTACCCAGGTTTTTCTCCTGTGAAAACCACAATAGATTGTTTTACAATGAAGTTACTTCACAGGATTTTGGCTTTTTTTTGTTTTGTTTTGTTTTATTTTTTTTTAAATCTACATTTCAGAATGTTTCCAATCTGTAATCACTTTCTACCTCTTCATACTTTTGGCACCATAACTTTTTGACGAAGTGGCATGGAGCACAAGGATCTCTAATGTAGGAGGTAAATATTTTCTCTTCGCTTTCCACATCTGAATGTCCCAGCTTTATTCTTGCACATTTTTTTCTCCTTTCTATCCAAGACTGGCTGTAGAAGGTAAACACTGGGAGAGCTAAATGAGATTATAGCATCTCTTTGGTAACCTTCCTTAGTGAATGGGCAGTTGATGCAAAGCACTTAATGTATTGAAGCATCTAAGAAAGCAAGCTACTAGTTCAGCACTCAGAGTTCAATTCCCAGATAATAACATTTATTTATAGGGAATAAAGAGTTAGTTCTGCGATGGCAAAGTAGATATTGTCACTCAAAGCATGGTCTTTTTATTAACCTCAGATTTATATGGTTAAGTAATTGTATTAGTAGCATTTCTTGAGTGGTAAGGAGAAAGAAAAATAAGACAGATGTCTGTGAACAATGTGCTGCTTGTTTATTTATCTGTAGTAGGCTGGGGCTAGTAAATTGGCCCACTGTCGCAGGGCTGTGAGCAATAGTGAGCTGGAGCTCAGCTGCCTGAAGCTTGAGATGCTGCAACTCACAGGCAATGTGTGTCGTGTATTTCTTCATGTGTACATCTGTCCATCCTTCCCTGTGCACAGCAAAAGGTAGGGGAAAGACGTGTACCAAAGGGCCAAATACTGAATTTTGGTTTTCGTAAATAAGCCAGCTGTCAGAAATCGTTGATTTCTGCTATTCATTTATGCATGTCTTTGACTTTCTGTGGAAGCAGGGATGTGTTTCTCCAGAACAGAAATGGACATGTATTTAATGAATGCATAGCTTGGTTGTAACTCGTGTAGAATGCTTGTATGTACTTTTTTTCTTAGTATGATATTAGTTCAGATTTTGAAATGAAGGAAAATTCTGCAAATATTTCCACTTCTACTTTGTTCTTCCAATTTCCATAGCATTTTAAATTGTAATAAATTTGGTATGAGGCTAAAAGCTTGTTACAAAAAAAGACAGGAGGATATTCGTAAAAAAGAAGAAATATTTAATCAATCTTCTTCATGGCCATTTTCTTAAACCTGAAGTAAATATGGTGAAATTAAGTGGATTTCTATTAAGCAGGCTCTTCTTCTTTCATGTCACGTACCAAACAGACAATTGATGGTGTATTTCCAGCTGGCAGAGCTGTCGAAAGGTAGCATGCGACTTCAGCTCCATTTTTTCCCCCTTTCAACATATGATTATGCAAGTCTAACTAAATTCATCGGAGAGTAAATATTCATTCAGTATGTAAAATAAAGAATAAATCTGCGAGTTGGATTCAGTGAGTAAACAGATTATCGCACTACAGGGTTTTCTTCAATACAGTGGGTGCTTTAGACGCACAGATTTTTCAAAGCTGATGTGATTATCAACTTGCTATCAACTGTTGCAGTCAATGCAGAGTCCCATAAGTCTTCTTTTTGCTTTTAAGGGGTTTTGGGGGGAGGATGGGAGGGCAGGAAAAAGGGGTTTGCACAGTGAGTATTTTCTAATGCATGTGTGGAAAACCAGCCTGTTTAAATCCGTTGTCTTTTTCAGAAATAGTGAAAAATTTCCCTGTTTGGGTGTCTGTTATTTTTTCCATGTAAGGTACTTTGTCTGGGACTAATAATGGTGTTTGCATTTGCTGCTGGTTGTTTCTTCATCCTGTTTTCCCAGGCATTAGCTGCTTGTCTGAGCATTAGCAGCTTCTCACAGCCTTCCTCTTGTAAAATAGTGGGAGATGATAATCTGACCCAAATAAACCAGTGACAAACTCTGCTTGTGTGGATGAAATCCTGCCTTTCCTCTCTGGCAATAGCTCTGGTACCCCTGGGGCTATTGCACTGCCTGGGGGCATCCTTGCATCGTGGGAGGCTTCAGAGGGCTGAAGCAGGACTGCATCAGTGCTGTGGATGTAAGGTCTGTGGGCACCATTGGCTTCCAAATTTTGAGCAGAGACTTACTGTCAGACTCTGTGTTGGGAGTCTTAGTATAGACCATGCTGGCTGTGGGGTATTTTAAGAGCAAGGTGCATTTCTCTAATGCTTTCCCCGTGAACATGGTGAAAGCAGTTAATATCAACCCAAACCGAGCCCTGTGACTGATTGCCTGTGGTTTAGTTTAGTCACATACCAGAGACAAAAAAAATCATAGAATTGCTCTTTCCTGACATGTACTCCTTGAATGGAGTTGGTGTAAATTTAGTCAGTTCACTTTGTTGAGTATCGAGAGCAGTGTGATATGTAAATAAAGCTTTATCAGACGAGATAGATTTAAAATTCCACAGTTGGTGAGGAAGCGTTAGCAGTATAATATAATACAAATATTTACACAGTAACTTCTAAGTCTTCAATAAGTGCTTAATATTTGAAATATGTGTTGTGAAAACATTGACTGATTAAGCCGTACCATTGCTGCTACATCTGTATGCAGCAACTTGCAATTTCTAGGATGCAGGAGTTGCGGGGAGGAGTAGGCCACCTAGCAATGCAAAGGCATTTAAACAGGTCCCACCATTTGTTCCTCTTTATTTAATTAAGATTCAGCACAGTCTGCTCTCCCAAGGCATACGTGGCTTCATCCCTGCGTCCTGGTGGAGCTGACTCTCTCAGAGGCTGTTGCATTCCTGTAACGTGACTGGATGTAATCACGTGCCTGGTGCATCTAAGACTGCTCCAGTAGCAAAATCAAGCTACCAGGTTTGTGCCTGCCCACGACAGGGAGTGTAATCATCACTAGTCTGTCCCTCCTCCTGGTATCTGTCAGGGAGATTTGATAAGGAATTGCAGTGGATTGTGATGATGAATGGTTAATGATATGCCTGCTTGCCGCATCACAGGAGTAGTTCTGGGTTCTAGCCAGCCAGCTTGTTTTGCTGGGAGTAGAGGCTGGCAGCAGAGGAGATGCTCTCTTCAGGTGGATGTATCAGCCTTGCCCAGTCCAGCATTGCCTTCAGTCCCTAGCTCCAGTATTACTCATGAGTAAGCTCACAAACCAGTGAAATCAATACACTGCAAATAAAAATAAACAGAAACTTAGCTCCTAAACTTGCCTGGATGATTCTCTGCTGCCACCTCATTTGCCAAGAGACTGCAAGAACTGATCCATCCCTGAAAATGTACTGCTGCTCTCCAGTTCTGTCTTTGGGTTTGTCTCTTTGTTGCTTTTTTTTCTTCCCCTTTTCTGGTTATTCTGTTTCAACTTCTACAAGAGAACTTTCTGCAATGCTGCAAAACAGTGGTTAAGTACTTGAAGTGTGAGGACCAGATTGAGTTTATTGTAGGTGCATGGGTTGGTGTGGCCTGTCCTACAAATCACAGGCTGGGTCACTGCCTTCAAAACCATTACTTCACTGCGGCTTTGCTTGACGTTACGTTAGATATGATTTAACCAGTTCCTGGAAAGTTTTGGCGTTGATAAGCTCTGTGCTGCTTAAACACCCGTGACAATTTAGTTTCACTTAAAACGGTCCCTTTCCACAGAGAAGCTGACAGACAGCTTCCATCCAGCCCACACTCTTTTCCCAAGAGAGAGGTGAAATGATGTGGCTGGTCATGCAGGAAACCCAGCCCAAATAGCACAGTCTAATGCAAACAGCCAGCACCTGACACTAATGTGTGGGGAGGTACCTACCAGCTTGTGATTCAGCCTGTTCTCTGAGCAGCTGCCTCTGTCAAGGCTGGAGGTAGACACTGCTGTGTGGGATAGAAAGGCCCATGGAGATACCCTGAAGTCCTGGCACAAACAGGGTGATTGCAGTGGCCTTACCTTGGTGCAAGTGAAGAGGGGTTGGGATTTGCAGAGATGATGCAATTCTTATAGTGTTCATGGTAGTTTTGCAAGGCTAAGAACAAATAATCTTGAAATGAGCTGGCAGTTTTATGATTGGGTTTTATGAGCTTTTATGATGTTTATAATCTGACATTGAACTTGCAGTTTAAGAGGTGGAAGGTTTAAAGGAGCACAGTAGCAAAGGTGTACCACTGAATTACTTATGGGTGTAATTTTAACATTCATCTTGGATGTTTCCCTGATGTGGTGGGTTTGCTAAAAATATGAGCAATGCAGCTCACAGTGTGTGTCACTGAGTAAAACTGACTCTGTCCTTATCACGTGTTCAACATAGTAAAGAATTTACCAGAAAATACGATTCTGTCCCCTCTAGGGAATGATGCAGACTGGAGGTTACAAGTTAGTAACTTGTGTAGTGTAACTGCCATGTGTAGTATAGCTGCCTTGGTCCAAAAATGCAGTCTTTGTGTTTCTATTTAAATCCTAGCCACAGAAATACTGTATGTTGTCCATGCCCACTTGTTTTCTTGGGATGTTTTTCTGATGTCAGTAAAAATCTGAAGTCACCCACAATCTTTAAACTGGGATTCTTAAATTAAGACCTTTACCCTGTGATACTTTTGGAGAAAATGAATAATTTTGTCTGCTCCTTGTTTTGTGATTCTGCATCCTCTTCTTTGGTGGATTTGTGCTTCAGAGGTCCTGCCTGCAGATGTTTGCATGCATACAGTACAAGCCTGTTCTTGAGCTACCCATTTCTGTTTTACTGTGTTATCTTGTATTGCTCTGCGGGGCTTGGTGAGCAGCAGGTTTGCTGCTGGCTAGCTTTTTGAGGTTTATATTATGCACAGTACTGTATTTATCTCCTGATTCTTTGATTTGTAATGTTTTGCCTTTGATTGCTGCAGAAGGGATAAACAAGCCTGTCAAAAGCCTTGTTTAGTGCGCAGATTCTGTGGGGGTGGCTTGCAGCCTCAGACCCTAAAATAGATCTAGCAATGAACTGAACGACTTAAAACCCTGAGAACTTAATTTGATCTTTCTTGTTGCTTTAAATATTGGGACTGAATGAGGATTTCTTTAACAGAACAGAAGGTGAACATGTTGGTATGTGACAGTAATAGAAGGGTCCAGACCTGCTGTCATTGAGATGCTCTTCTGCAATCAGAGGCTGGGCTTGGCCTCCCGGTAGCGGCTCCTCTGCTTTAAGTCTCCATGCCAAGAGAGGGGGGGTGCTGTATCATCTGATTTTACAGCATCTATAGGGGGGTCTGTCATTCTGAAATGCTTCCCTAGATCTTGTTGTGGGATAGTCACTGTAGGAAAACCTAAAGCAGTCACTCACGTTTTTTGTGTCAGTTTCATGCTAGCTTTGTGAAGGAAGAAAGAAGGAGCTGAAAAAAACCCAGGGGTTCTTTTCATTTCTTGCCTTTCTTTCTTATTTTTTCTTTTTCTTATTTTTTTCCCCTTTTTCCTGTAGCACCATGCAGTTTGTAATACCATAGCTGGCATTTTCAGTTGTGGTGGTGTGAAGGTAACAATGATTTGGCTTCAGTGTGCTGTAACAGCTGCAGAATTCATTGGAGCTTAGAAGCCTGTGAGTTATAGCTGTGATGCCATTTACAGCTTTTATGGAAGAGCTCTTAAATTTGTGAAACGTGTTACTTTTTGAAGTGCGTTATATTTGTAATTTGAATTCTCTAAAATCCTGTCTGAGAAAAAAAAAAGCAGCTTTGAAAATTCCCCTCTGCCCGCTAAAAACATGGGGAACTCTTACCAGCGGGGAAGCAAGTCTCTTAAGTTGAGTGATAGAACACATAGATGGATTTGTAAGTGCTAAAATGTCAATTAGTGCACTTAAAAGCTTAATGGTTGTCTTTGATGTGCTTCTAATATCTTCAGTAAAGTTTGAATGTTGCCATTGATCAGGGAGTGGAGGAGGAGGGATGAGGGAATTGAATGCTAACCCAAATAGTGGTGGAGCAGAGCTAACCCAAGCAGTGGTGGAGCAGACAGCCTTGTTCTCTGCAGGTCCCTAGCTGCAGGACCTGTGCCAGCGTGGGCGCCTGGCACCCTGCCTGGGCATCACCCCTGCCCCAGCACTCTGCTGCATGGCACCCACCCAGGCTGCCTGCCAAGAATCTGCAAAACGGAAGGAAAAGTCATTGTGCCGTTGTTTTGAAAGTTCTCATGTAGACTTGTTGTTTAAAAAAAAAGGCAAGGAAAAAGACCATGGGAAGGTTGAAACTTACGGTTCTGGTTCCTGCCCATCAGTTTAACACAGATCCATCCGGTTGTTGTGAAGCACACCTGTGTGTGAAAAATCATTCTGTGCTATTAGAAGAACCTGCTTCTCCCCCAAAAAAAACTCCCAGGTGCCCCTTATCTTCTTAATTTAAGCATTCAAGAGAGGTATAGCGTGGCTTCGCAAATCAGGCAAGATCTTGGAGCTGCCAGGAGGCTTTAGCTCTTCCTCTTGCTTCACATTTTAAATTATATCAAGAACTGAAACTTGTGCGTGGCAGAGCAGCTTTAGGCTGGTCCTCTCTGAAATTCTTGACTTCGGTACTCTGAGCCATTAGCTGCAACTTCAGATTCAGGTAAAGGCCTTTACCTTCCTCTGATATTGGTTATTTGGAACAATGTTTTGTGGGTCTTCTGGAAAGTAAGTGAATGCATTAATCTGATCTGTTCCTGAGTGGTTGCCTCACAGAGCAAATGCCAGTTTATTTGCTTCCCTGTGCTGCTAAAATACCATCAGTTGTTTTCTGGGTAGTATTTTAGAAGTCAAACGCATTTAATACCAAAGGGTGAGCTTGGTAAAAGCTGTAGCGCATAGGTTTTCACTGATTATATAGCTTATCTTCTTGCAGAAAATTTGCTGATGTAAACTAAACTGACCTGAAAATACATTCAGATTAGCTTTAGTCTCTTTGTGTGCCATCTTCAGTTGTCTTATGAGTGAGAAGTTACAGGTTTATTTTTCTTCTCCCAGCTTCAATGGATGCTCTCACCTCAGCTTTAAAGTATATTCTGCCAGTTGGGAATGTAAGCAAGGACAAAAACTGTCTGATAAAAATCTCATTTTTGGGGTAGTACATCAAGCAAAATCAACATGCCATGCTCTTAGTGCAGTGTCAGTGTGTCCATCCCAGGAGGCTGTGTCAATACAACTGATTTAGTTTCCCATCTGGTTAGGTAAAATTAATTCAGGCCCCAATATCCTGAGGTGTCCCAGCAACAGGTTTAGCATGTTTGGCTCTGTCACTACCCTTCCTGGGTTTAATGATGGACTAGATGGGTTGTGTTTTTTGTTTGGTGGGGGTACTGTAGGAGGGTGGGGTGTTCCATTGTTTTTCAAATCACTACTGTACTCCTAGAAAGGATATAGATGAGCAGATATTTTCCTCTTACTGGCAAGGCTTCATTATCCAGGTACCAAAGTCCTACCAAAGAAATTATGTAACTTCTGACCTCCTGTTGTACTTGTGAGGATAGATGCTGAGCACATCAACAGTACTCCAGCTTCTCTAAAATATAGATACCGCTGGCCTTTCAGATACTATGCGATGCCAAAAAATTAAATCGCTTTAAATTCCTGTAGAAATATTGATGGCAAATTTATAACATACAGGTTGTGTCCTTCTCTGTTCGGTACTACCTTGACATTATTTTGGCATGCAAAGGTGGTTAGTATTTTTTAAGTAAAGGATCAGGCTTTCTGTTTGAGGGTGGAAAAAGGTCTTAAGATAATTGTAATGTGCAGCAGGATTGGATTAGCCATATTAAACTTTACGTCTGTAGCTCTTAGTAGCAGACATTTAAACTGCAGAAAATGCTTCTTATTGGACTATTCGTATGGTTGCATACTGGAGCTTGAGCACCTTATAAAAACATGAACTGAATCGAAATGAAATTAATTAGAAAGAATATATTTGAATTTAATTATCTTGAGCTGCTGAATACTCTTTGCATACACTGGGTTTTATGTGTCTGAAGTGTACTTGGTGGAGAGTTTTAATTAGAACTGGAGACAGAGTAAAGAATATTTGGAATGCGAAATTTATAAATGGCAGTGATTTTCATCTAGGAGTGCAGAGGTTTTTTGGAGCTCACTGCCATTTCTCGCTTCTCTTTTTCCCTCTTCTTTATAAGCTACTTTTATGTTCAAATTAATACCAGATCTTGAAAAATTCCTGTTGTGGCTCTTGGGTCTTCTGCAGCATGATCACAGTTGTCAGATCCACAGCTGCAGGAGATATTTTACCTTTGTGTGAATGGCTCATACTACTCTGTTCTTTGACTCTTTGACAGTACCATTTAACTGTAAAAGTGCAAGGCTGTGGATGGCACAGGACATGTGGCTGCCTTGACTACTGTCTCAGATGTCTGACATGCCAAGACTCAAAGAGATGGTTTGGCAGCTGCCCAGAAGACTTCTATAAAGGCTCAGTTGGTGGTCAGAAACCCTGGCTGTCAGAGTTGGGTTCTGCAATAAATTGTTTTTCAGCAGAAGTTTCTAATCCAATTTCAGATGCAGTTTTTTAGTATTCTGTGATCAAAGATAAATATACGTTATTTCATGGTGTTTCAGAAAAGTTAAGTTGTGCAGTGTTGAGTGTCCCCCATCAGGTCTGTTTGTTTTTCTTTTAAGAAGGATTTAGGCCTGTTTACCTACATGGGAAATGATGCTTAAATTAATTTGGTTTCTGCCTGGGAGGCATGTATCTGTATGCAGCCTTTCCTTTGAAAGGTATGAATTACCTTTCAAAGGTAATTCAACATGTGTTTTAGGAGCTGTTCCCTTTTTTTGAAGAGAGCACCAAGTAAGGAACCTATTTATCAACTCAGAGCTTTTGCTTTTGCATAAATTGTCTACAGGTAAGGGTCAGACAGAAAATTGTACGTTTTCAGGCTGTGTCCTACCTGAAACACTGAAGGCCCTGTTCCTCTAACAGATACACACCACCATCCCTGCCCCCCACTCCTGGTTATTTCCCTTTCACTCTCCTGAAGTAAATAATTTATTGTTGAGAAATGGAGTATGGTTCATGTGAATGCAGTGAGATCTTTGGGGTTTACAATAGTTGCATTACAGCAAAATGGTTTTAATGTCCTGAATACTGTGTGATGCCCTCCCTTTCTTACATTGTGGTTTGGTGTTGTGATGGGCTTGCATCCCTCCATGTATGGGCTGCTGCTGAAAGGGGTAATCCTGCCTTTCTCTCTGCCCTAGCAGTACCTCCCATATGATAAGGGAGCTGATCTGGCTGAAAATGACTTCTTTTTTTTTTTTGTCTTGGGGAGATTTCAGCTCTTTTACCCTCTCAAGCTGGTTAAATGGTCACGTAAGGGCTAGTGCTGGCATCACAGATAGGGCAGGTGCGTCCCATGTGGTGGCAGGTGAATTCATGTAAGCTGGTTATGAAAACTGCTCTGCCAGTTTGAGTAATTATCTTGCACCTTCACACCTCTTTCTTCCAGCATTCCGCCACTCTTTTTGTGGCTTGCTTTTCTGTGCTGCCAGCTCCCATCAGAGCCTGAAACTCTCATGCTCTGCTTGAAAAATGGTGTATTAGGTGACTGGCCTAAGAAAGTCATAGCTGTGGCGTCACTGCTACCTATGAGAGGTGGTTCAAGTTGAAGTCCTGCTGTAAGTTGATAAATTTGGAAACTTTAGATCTCTCTTTCCTCTGAATTTGTTTATCTCGGCAGACCAGCATGGGAAACAGTTGATGTCTTGTAAGCTTTCACTAGTTTCGTATTGAGTAGTGTTTTTCTAGAGCTGCAGAAACATTGCTGAGTTCTCTGAGTTTATGTAAAAGAAGCTATTAGCACATGAACCCACTTTTTATTAGGTGTTCATTTAATGTGTTCATTATTAGGCCAAAGATAAACTTCGGAACTATTTTTTAGGCCTCAGTACTGGGAGCCTGTCTGAAGACAGTAGCAATTTGTATGTGGAAATTTTGACAGTAACTCTCTTACAGTAATGTATTATTGCAAGAGCGAGTTGCAACTCACTGGGCTTAAAAGTGCCCAAGGCCTTCAGTGACCCGAAAACCAGAACGTTTCTCTCCCATGCTGCTCTTAGAAGAATTGTGTCTGAAGGGAGGAAAGGCAATCCCTTGTGCAGCAGGAGACTGCAAGTGAGCATAAACCAACGGGAAATAGCAGGGGGTGAAAGCTGTAGGAGAAGTGCTAAAGCAGGAAGAAGAGAGATTTGTGTTTTCCTACATCGTTTCTTTGCTGTGTTAAACATTGGTTCTGCTAGTCAGCAGCTGTAATGTAATGTGAGTTCTTTGGGGAAATTTTCTGGAAGCATGAGGGAAAAAGTCGCTATAATTACCAGATACACTTAAATGCTATAACAGAACCATTAATAAAGAAAATTTCCCCTTTCTTCATGTTAGTTAGCACATTTTTAAAACATGACCTATTTTCCTAAACAGACAGAACAGATTACATTTTCCAGAAGGCATGAGTCACTGTACTATAAAGTCTCCAAGCCGTATCAATCTTCATCAACTCAAGCCATTCATGAGGTTTTATTTTTTCTCACTGAATATAAGCAGTTTGTTTTAAATGAGAAACTGCTACATCCTCTCTAGATACTTAAGCTTGATTAAAAGGTTAAATATTAAATAAGTGTTAACTTTATTCTGAGAGGGGAAGGGAGTGGAGGGACCTTGATAGTAAGCAAAAGACTGCAAGGATATTACTGTGAGTATATATGGGTATATCCAGTTTGCACAATGCTGTGCTTGGCTGTAAGAAGTTCAAGCAGTATGATAGCTGCCAGAAGGACCCAAAAAAATCTTTATTTATATAGCTTCAGAGTCTGGTTTCAAATCATTACCCTGGAAGTTCAAGCTTTTGCTGAGAAGAGCTTCTGCCATCTGGATGTGGAATGGCTGACTTGCACTGATGGGTTTTCTTCTGAGTACTATGTGCTCGGGTGGTGAGAAGGTTGATGGGACTTTACAATACAATGGAGACCTCTGCCAATGCAACAGAGGAAGTGCGTGTGTTAACATGGTGCTTTGCACTTTTCTCTTGAGGTTCATGCCATGCCATATGTATACTGAGGAAGTGGGCTTTGTAAATGAATAAGCGTGCTAATTGGAGTTAGCAGTGCTAACTCACCCAAGACTGCACAGAAGATTTCTTTCAGCCTTGGGAGGCATCTAGGTTTTCTACCAATTTCTTAGGTCTGGCTTTTAGAGGAAAACCAGGTATAACTGTTTTTCATTGATAAGATACAGCCAAAAGGCAAAAATCTGTTGCAGGTCTTGCATCTAGTAAACAAACATTTCCATCTTGGTCCTTCAGCTGCAAAGTAATTTATATGATCTCTGAAAACGTGTTGTCTGTTTTTCATGCAAAAGACAGATTTTTGTTTTGTTGCTAACTAAACACAGAAAAAAAACACCCTTTGAAATAGTTCTCCTTCAAAAATATCCTTGAGGAAAGGGTAGAAGCTTGTGGTTTATTTTTCCCATTGCTTCAAAATGACCTTCTTACATCTGCGGGAAAGACTCTCTGGGGGCTGTTGAACCATGAAAGCATATTCATTTAGGGCATTGGGTGCCACAGTGATTTTAACCGAGCGTTGGCTGCAGTTTTGGAAAAAATAAAAAGAGGGGGTTTGTGTTTTGTTGTTTTGCTTTCTGCAACCTGGCATGAAGAATGGGGTCAGGAGATGCGTGCTTGGGAAAGACCCAAAGAAAGCTGGAAACATGCCAGCCGCACTGAGTCATTACACACATGCTTATAAATATCTTTGTACCTTACAAAGTCCTGACTTTTCAAATAAAACCATCACTGCTGTTAAAGTATTTACATAAAAGTAAAACAAATAGCGTGGAGCGCTGTGTGCGTTCTCCCTTGTTCCAGTCACTGTGAACTGTGACTCCTGTTTGCTTAAGGCAAGGCTGAGACAGGCTAAAGAATGCTGTATCTGGCGATGAATGAACGAATGGGGAAGCTGGAGTCATGTGTACGTATATGCTTCTGCTGTTTCTTGTGGAGCAAAGCAGCATGCAGCAATGCCTGCTACTTCAGGCTGATGTTTCACCTACGTGGGAGGTGGCATGAAGCCTGCCTCTCACTTCTGTCTGCTTTGCTTTTTGGGGTTTGTTATTTTTAATGAGAAGGCTGCATGCAGGCCATATATACAAGCCAGGCAGCTGAACTGCACTAAACAAGCGCCTAAGCTGTAGATGAATGGTGAAAGGTATAGGTGGTGCACGTTTTGATTTCATTGCAAATACATGCACATTATATATTGACATGTACTGTGTCTAGATACCTATATGTGTGTTTATATTTATGCATGCATTATATATTAATATGTATATATTTTAGTTTGTGTACACCCACATTAATATGTATGTATGTTAAATGCATTATATACCTTTAATATGCACCTAGCAAAACTGCACGCATACACTGTATGTGTATGTATATGTTTCTTCCCAAGTTAGCAGTATGTGGCAGTATCCTGTTGTACTTTTCTACAAGCATCACCTCTATAACTATAGAGCTGAAAGCAAGGTGCCAGCCAGGTAGCATGAAAGAGAGGTGCTCTGCTGTCTGCGACAGTAGCATCCTGTGCAGGAGCATACTAGGTAGATGAACGGGGGTTGGGCTCTTCTTCCCTATCCCCTTGGAGTGAACTTGTTGACCTGTTGCATGATTGCCCTGGCTGCTGAAGTTGTTATAAATGTACACTGTGTGGTTCCCCGAAACACTGTAACAAAGAAGGTGGCATGATTTTTTGTGTGTTTTAGCAGTTTTCAGGAAATGATACACTTCTGTTTCTTAAATCTGCCCCAGGGCTTCCCTGGTTGCTTATGTCTGTTATTTTTTTAGTGAGTTCGTAAGCTAATCTTACTGTCAGATTGAGAGGCAGAAACCATCTTGGCTGACTGGCACAAGGAGAGCTGTGGGCTTGTGGTGATGAATCTACAGTTTAAGGTTACTCAGTCCTTTTTTGCGTCTAAGTCAATAATGGACAATCCATTAGTTCCCCATAAGTCGCTTTAATGGCTAATTATTGCACAGTTGCAGTAATTGTTCTTTAATTCTTTCTTATATTTTTTTGCATTTGAGTTCCAGCTGTTGGATGATATTACACCCCTCTCTGCCAGCCCCGGAGCCATCTATTATCAAATCCCTGCTCCCTGCGGACAGATTTAAAGGCAGTGATCAAGTCAGACCCTTTGAGGGGCTTGGGTTTTTTTTGTTTGTTTGTTTTTAGAGGTTACTTAGATTAAATTCCTCAAGGTTTCACTTGAGAATGTTTCTGAACAGTTCTGGGGGTGTGTATGTTGTTTTGCTGAAGTGAGGTAACTCTTCCAGTTGTTGGTGGTGCGAGTGCAGAGCTGGGCACATGGTGGCTCTCCCTCCACTGGAGTGCCAAGGCAGAGATGATCTGACCCATGTAATTATGGTTAAATGTGTCGGGAGCTGGCGCTGCCTTGCCGGCAGAGCAGCAGCTCAGCTGGGCTCTGAGTCAGCTGCTTTCCAGCTTGCGACTGCTTTTGTGCCGCCGGCTTGGGGGAAGATGCCGTCAATGATTGTGAAACCTTTATTCCTCCTGCATGAAGCAAGTGTTGGTAGCAGCTTAGCCCCTGATTTTGCTGACCTTGGATAACACAGTGTTGGGGAACTTGAGGACCTTTTTTCAAGTGGAGCGATGGGTGCAGGGAAAGCCCACAACAGGGTGGTGTAGGCAAAGCAGTGGCTGCAGTCTCAGCACAACTGGGCTGGTGGGAGCTTTGGTGTGGGGAGACTCCCCCACATGTGTTTTGTTGACAGTGCTGCTGTTATAGGGAGGGGATGAAGCCAATATGGTTCATCTTTTGAGTTTTACAGCTCCATGAACTGAGTGTGGTGTGCAGTGTTGCTGTGTCGCTTCAGGGGGTGCTGAGGAAGGTCTTTGTTCCTGCCTCCTGGGACCCATCTCTTTGCTGGCAGCACTGGGGAAGCCGGGAGGGAGCATCTCCAGCAGCAGGGCTGGATCTTCATGCTGACAGCAGGAACACATTTGGGTGCTCGTGTCCCTCGGAAAACTGGGGACTGGGTTGTACTCCGTATGTTTGCATTTACAGCATGTTGCCTGGGGAGAGGGAGATGACTTCAGGCTGTTCACAGAAATACTTTGAGAGGGTGGCCTAGACCACAGGCCCATGTCATGGTAATCTCCTCCCCTCCTGCAGGAGAGACTGTAACTGGTGTGTACCTGACAGTGGTCCCTTGCCTGCTGCAGTCAGCTGCTTGGTCAGCACGTGCCAATGTAAAAATCAATTCTGTCAGCAGGCTTCACCAACCCTCAGTACTGAAATGGCGAACACTGCCGTGTGCTGCTTGCTGTGAGCTGTCCTGACAAAGTGGGTTTAAGTGGGATTAGTTTATTTGTGTTCTCTTATGTTTTTGCTGTATTTTTAGCAGGGATAAAAGGGCCAGTGGGGTCAGGAACCAATGGGTGTTTTCATGGAACAGGGTCTGGTGGAGGATGGGTTTGTCTGTGGCTTCAGAACAGGCCTGGTGTTTCACAGGAGAGCAGCCTGAGGCTGACAGGGCCTGAGGAAAGTGGCATGTCTCTGAGCACACCTTACGTTAACTGGGCTTGATCCCCACACGTGTATTGTGTGTGCCTGGCTTAAAGAATTTATAAGAATACAGGGTAATGGTATTGTTCCTTCTTGTTAGGGTTTCTGTGTAACTTGTCTAGGCTCAGAGCCTGGGGTGGTGTGCCTGGCCAGGGGGCTCTTCGACCTCTTGCTCACATTTGTACATATGCTGGCGAAGGGAGCAAGCTGTGTCTGCAGGCCTGTGTCCATAACTGATGGCTGCTGGAGGTGCTTATGGCTGTTTCCTATCTGAGAATGGTTCCCTTGGGGATTTAATAAGTAGTTTCTGTGAAAACAGCAATGTGTGATGTCCTGCCAGGCCCTCGGTGGCGGGAATGTAAATGGGGCATCTTTGGGCAAGCTTTGTTAAAATCGTGCAGGCTGCAGCCCTCTCATGTTTAGTGTCACTTCTGGTTAGAGCTGAAGTTAAGTTGGCAGCAAAACGGCAAGCCGGAGTTGTTTGCGTAAACCTCTGTTGACAAATAGCTGGATGTACTAGTCCTTTCAAACTGCTTGCCTGGAGATGGCTTTTTCTTTTTCCTTTCTGGTTGCTGTGGGTGTCGAGTTACAAAACTTGCTTTCTTGGCCCAGAGCTGCCTCTACTCTAAAGCTCCCGGGCCACAGCTCAGCCTTCTTCAAAGTATAGTAGTTTGTCCCTCATGCGAAATGTACATCCTGCTGCCAACACACTGGCTGCTTTCACTGTGCTCATTGTGTTGCCCTATTTTTTTCTTCTTCTTCTTCCCAAGTAATTTGCCATATAGGGTTGATTTTTTTTTTGGGGGGGGGGGTGGTGGGGGGATTTGGGGGAATGGAAGGAATGTGATGGTTTTGATCACAATTCAGCAGCTGAATGCCAGTTAAGTCACTAGAAGAGCAAAGAAAAAGGTATCAATGGTCACCCTAAACTATGGTCTTTTTTTTTTTTTCTTCTTTTTTTTTTCCAAGTTGATTGTGTTGGTCACTTCTTTGACACATGGGATGGTATAGACTTTCCTGCCTCTTGGTGGGAATCACTGATGGGGTTTTTGGGGTTTCCAATGCTGCAGGACAGTATGCTGTGGTACATTACCTAAATAAGGCCTGCCTAATCTTTTTGCTTGGCAATGGTGTAGCCCTTCAGGAATTCAAGGGCAAGAATGCTCAAATTATGATTTTTTCTAAGACCCCAAGATAATTATAGGGCTTATGAAAACATGATGACTTACCTGATCTCACTTATGTCTTTATATCAATTTGCTGACTTAATTTATTTGAATACTAAAGGCTTTAGGGAAATGCTTTTCCAGGGAATTAATCTTTTAACTAAAGCAAGTACTGAGTATGACATGTACTACTATTCCTTTTTACAATATAGCATTTGTCTCCTAATAATAAAGTAGAAAACATATACCCTATGGGCCAAATTCCACTTTGCTTTACCCTTAGTTAAATTCAGAATAACGTCAGTATTATCAGTGCACAACTTTATTGTAACATTTTCAATAAATGCAGATCACTAAACCAGAAGGGGAAGAAAAAAAAAAATAATTCCTAAGCCAAGAGGCACAAATAAAGGCCAAAATGGCAACGAGAAATTGGTTCACAAAACTTAACCTCTTAAATTTCTGCAACGTTCAGTTTAGTGGGGTCCTCCCCCAAATTACCAGAGAGAGCCCTTCCTGGCTGGGATGAACTTCTCTGTAAGCGATTTCTTATGAGGATTTTAACAAATAAGTTTTGCCTTCTGTCTTAACACCTGGTACAGGGCTACTGCTGTTTGCAAGATAAAGTGTTAGAGGGACTAATGCTCTGGCTTGATGATAATAGTTATATTTCTGTTCTCTGTCACAACTTTTTTTTTTTAATTGAAAATAATCTGTGTAGCCCTAGGCTTTGGGGTTTTGTTTGTTTTGGTTTAGTTTCAAATGCACACAACTAACGTCTCTTCCATTTCTGTCTTCTTTAGGATGACAGCGATGGGATTCCCTGGTCAGAAGAGAGGGTGGTGCGGAAGGTCCTTTATTTATCTCTGAAGGAGTTCAAGAACGCACAGAAGCGGCAGCATGGTGACGGCATTAGTGGGAGCCTCAAGGCAGTGAACGGTGAGCTGCGTCTGCCATAACTGCTGTAGGGACTCCATCCTTTTCAACGTATTGGTTCTGTTGTAGGGAGGAAGGAGACCAGTGCACCATTGCGCAAGCACTGTGCCCTTTTAATCAGAAGTACTTGTTTCCGAAGTGCTTAAAATGCCCAGGTTCATCAAACCATATGTTTCAGTTTCTGGTGAACCAGTTGAGATTGGGATTGGGGTGGAGGGTAGGTGTCAGGCAGGAGGGCAAGAGACAGGATGTCACTCAGTAGAAAAGGAGGCACTTCTGGTCAGACTGCTCCCAGATGTGCTGAGCATGTTGACAGAGAAGGTATCCATTTAAATGTGATTGGATTCAGTTGTCTTGGGGAAGGGCAGTTGGATGGAATTTATCTACTCTATGTCGTTTGGATGCAAGTAACTGACTAACCAGGATCTGTATCTCTGGAGTGATATCATTCCACACTGTCGTCCAGAGGTGAAGTAGCACAGGGCTTACATAAAAAGACTTGAAAGGATTGAGAGGACACAAATGCTGGAACATTGGATTCCCGTGGTTTAGCAGTTCACAGAGCAATTGTTTAGAGGTTTTAAAAGCAGATGCAGACAAGCCTGATGGCAGGGGGTTGAAAAGAATTTAATTTTATTTATTTAAACCTTTGGCCAATTATTATCTCTTGCTCTTCTCTTACAGCTTGCTTTAAAAAGCCATGGTGTCCTGAGAGGTGACTATAAAGTGTGTCTTTTTTAGATTCACTCCCTGACCCAGGGCCCTTTCCTGAAAAGGCTTTGTCATGCTAGCTTGAGCCTTGAAAGTAATGACTGGTAGGATTCAGATTTCTGGGCAGGCTTTTGGTTTTCTCTTTACTCACAAGAGCTTATTTCTTTCTTTATGGGGGTTTATGGCAGTTCCTTTTAGGCATGTGCATAACTATACATGTGCTAATGCATTGAAGCAGCAGCTGGGTGCTTACTTGGTAGGTTATTCATATTTATATGTAGCTTGATACGGTGAGTCAAATTTCACTGCGTTTTCACTGAGTGCTACTGCTGACAAGACAGAAACCTAGGGGAATGGCTGGATGACTACAGGCAGCATGATGAGGTTACTGTATTGCGTAAGCAATTGCAAACTCCTTAATGTGATTAAAGAAGACCTTAGACTTCTGAGTTCAGTAAGAATATCAAATACTGATCTGATGGGAAGGGGCATCTATCTTTAAGAGCAAGCCATTAATAAGCTTGGAGGTCTTCAGAAAACAGTGCTGGCTTTTTTCCTTCCAACACCTCTGCATCATTGATCTTCTGTCAAACACAGTTGCTCTTGGAAAAGTTTCTTATTCCATTGTGGGGGGTTTGTTTAGTCAAAGGAAAAAAGTCTAAAGGCGTGAAGCACAGTAATTGTGTGTTAGGAGGCTTTGATGGTGTGCCAGGTTACAGGATGACTGAGGTTTGTATGGGGTCTAGTTTCTCCGAAGCTTAGATAAAAAGTGAGTTGGCTGGGAATGCTGTGTTGATGCAAGTACCAGACACAGACTATGCCACCAGCTTCCTGTGGTAGCGGCACAGTCGCATCTTCAGAGCTTGCCTCTCCCATTGAGAACTGTGGTGTTGAGTGCTTTTTCTCCTTTGCAGAAGCAGGTGATCAGTTCTGTGGGGTTTTTGGTTGGTTTTGTTTTCCAGTGTGAATGATATTCTGTGTTACTCTTTCTGTTTGCTTGAATGATTTTTCAGATGTTCTGTCTCAGTGCTGCTCTATTTCAAAATCACGGTCCAAAAAGCTGGGTTTTTTAAATCCACTGATATTTGGAAGATTGTTTCATTATACAGAGAAAAAAAGATTTGCAAAAGGGAGGAGGATTGATATCATACAGTGACATTAAGAAAATCAATTTGAACATACAATTTTTTCATTAAATCTTAAAAAAAAACCCCACTGTAGCCATATATTTGCAAATCCACAGGTCTCTGTGTACAGAGGAAAGCAGGTTGTCCTGAGAAATTACTGTACTATTCTGAATTTAGGGAAACGTAGTATTTTAAGGGTGAGCCTTAGATATGTGTTTTCATACTGTTTAAATAAAAAGTATTTCCATGCATTTGTCCTTTGTTGGAGGACATGCAGGGCAGAAGCAGTGTTTCTTCAACGGTACTCCTAAAAGTAGCATGCAGTTAAATATAGTTTTATGTGAGTGGTATCTTTATTAATATTCAGCACCCATCACTGTTGGGGAAGGCATCTAGGGGAATGTAGCTGAAATAACTTGAAGTTGAATGTGTTCAGTGCCTCCGTAAAGCCGATCTCCTCTGGCTTGAATTCTGGTTAGGGTGCTTTGCCTTGCAAAGTGTAGGGTTTGTGCTGCTGTCCCTAGTGAACATTAAAGGGTATTGCTTCTTCAGCTGTTGACAGTCACCTTCTAGTACCTGGCAAGTTTTAACTGTTTCCAGGAGTGGAAAGGAGGGGTCTGATCAGGGTTCAAGGTCTCTGAGCTTCCTGTTCATTTTGGAAACGTGGTTTGGTTTCACATACTTCTGAGAGTTCAGGGGACCGCAAACAGCTAGGTAGCAGGATTTGATCTTAGTGCCACCATCTGTAGTGCAGAGAGTTTCTTTGTTTTGGTTTTATAACTGTCATCCCTGAAATTTATTTATTTATAAACTTGCAACATGTAATTTGTTTCAGTTGAAAGTACTTATTTTTGGCTATAGAGGAAGGTGAAATACCCGCCCCTTGCAACTGGTGTCTTTAAGAAGTTTATATGGATTTGAAATGGCTGAAGTTGCATAAGCATGCTACAAAAGTTGCTCTTTGCCAACGTTAGCCAAGCTACAACTAAATGTGTATGGAAATGATTGTCAGTGGTATTGCAGATGGTGAGTACGGTAGTATTGTTAATGATTTTGTAGCTGGAATTATGGTGCCTCTTTGATAGATAGTGAGAAAAGCAAGTTAATTTTAAATGTGAGAGATGAACCCATTAACAGGTGTCTTTTCTGTATTAAAGTTTCTGCAGGCTCTAAGATGTGCTGGTGGTGGCACAGGGACAATTAACTTTCATGCCTCTCCGAATAATAAAGCAAAATAAAATTTAAAATAAATAAATAAAAATTCAAATGACTTGTGGAGATTATATGTATTATAATACCTTGGCTGTCTCCACCTCGCTATTAAAGATATTTGTTACCATGAAAGCAGTCTTGCCATTTTCAGTGTGTGGCTGAAACCCTGTTTCTTAAGCATCCCAGATTAAAATAGTAGGTCTTTGTTTCGGGGTGGTGTATGTTTGCAGGTCTCCTTACTTCTAACCTTTTTATATCTCCTTTTTGCCTGATAATTTTTGTTTACATGTTTGTGCTGCCAGTTATTTTTCATTTTAACTGTTTTTTCTGCTTTCTTTACTCTTATTCCGTCGTCCCAGCTAGAACGATTTCAGAGAAAGGTGAGAGGGTATATTACGGCCATTGTACCAGTGGATATATTGCATGAATGTTTTATGTTCTGGTGAAAGGTGTCCCTGCCCATTGCAGAGGGGTTGGAGCTAGATGATCTTTAAGATCCCTTCCAACCCAAACTATTCTGTAATTTTATGTTGACTCTAGTTATTTGCAGAGTACAGAATGACACCCTACAGCATGCCTTTGTTTGCTACGAGTTCCTCTCCAGCAGCAGGAATATAAAATCTGAGGGAGGCGCTTCTGCAGGTTGTCAAGAAACCCTCTGCAGCCCTAAATAGGATACTGGAACTCTGATTATGGAAACAAGGTCATGTGCTGAAAAACCCAGAGGGACCTCTTTAGTGATTTTGATTACTACTGCCTGTCATTTGCATTAGGATTTTAAGAATAGGGATTGGTGTTTGGAGTAGTGTTACCAGTTTTCAAGGATCCTCATCTGAAAGGAAAACTAATTCCCATGGGAAATTGTTTTTTTTTTTTCTCATGTAGCTTAGAATGCGAGATAAGGCTGTAAAATGGGTAATGAAAGATGTAATTATTGCTTGTGTTCTGTTTGTGAGAATAAATCCAGTATCCTCAGAAGATATAAAGCAAATTTTTTTGATGTAAAATTTTAAATTCCATTTTCAAAACTTGTGATAAAGAAATTAGTGGTACGGCTGGTGTTTTGTAAGTGAAAGAAGTGCCAAAGTTTCCTTGTTTGTTGAAGGCGGTTAGTTAATCTACAGACATGAGAAATGAGACTTAAGAGTCATTCAAGCAGATAGTGCATTTTCACAAGATATACTTTGTCCTAGGAAGGTGTCATGACAATTTGCAAATGTACCAGCTAGGTTAAGCTTGTGGCAAAACATGAGCTAGTTGGGGAAATCAAATGCACACGAGGGAATGCTTTGGTTCAAGACAGAAGTTGGAAGTCTTGCTTATTTAGTAAATAGAAATGAGTAAAAATATGTAATTTTGCTGTTCTGAGATATTTCACCTTACATTTAGGGTGGTTGAAGTAATTTATTAATTTTATGTGTGCTCTTTAAACAGAAGGAATGATGTCAGCACTTTGATGGAGGTAGCTGTGGTCCACAGACAGCTGTGGTGCCTCTTCCTCCCTAGTGCTGGTCTGCTCCTGCCCTCAGCTGTTCGTGCACAGAAGCTAAAGTGGCTTTTGTTGAAGTTTGCTGGGCTTCTGTTGCTTTTTCCAAAACTGACATGTCTCTGCACATAGAGGCAGGAGCCTGCGAGACAGCTCGTTGTGGGACTGTGGTGCAGGACCCAGCAGCAGCAACAGCAGCCTGCTGTGATGCCTGGGTCTGCCCACCCCTTGGCTGCTGCACTGGCTGACCAAGCTGGCTGGGGCAGGCAGCAGCGTTGCCTGGAAATAGCTGGTTTTGTCATTGCCGCACAGGTTTTAAAGTGTTTCCTGTTTGCTGCACAGGGGTTTCTATCTGTATTCCCCAGTGGACCATGCTGAAATAGAGGTCCCCAGTTGTAGGGTGAAGTGGGGCTGTATTCATCTGTCTCCATCTTGTTGGCCATGCAAGTGGTACCCCAGGCATCGTGTAAAAATTGCAACGGATGTGGTAGAAATGCTTAAACACAGCTAAGCCTGGTCCTTCGGTTCAGTGCTGTGCATTATTTGCCAGAAGCCAAATATGTGAAGGTGGCATCAGCAGCCAGCAGGGCAACCACTTCTCTGGGCTGAGGCCATGTCTCTTTTCTTCCCTTCCCACTTGCACAGATGAAAACACAGCAGTCCTCAGGGAAGTGCTGTTGTCTCAGCTGCGCCCCTCTGTACCCAGAACCACATGCCCCTCCTTCCTTCCTGTTGCAGACACAGAGGTTGGACTACCAACCAGCCTTTAATTTTGAACAACAAAGTGGCCCTCTTCATTCACTATGATGGTTCAAATATAGTGGTAACTTCATCTCTCTTCTTTTTGAAGGTTGCAGTTAAACACTGGAAAGAGGCTTTATGCTAACATTTGTCTGGGGAGCTTTTCACTCCATCAGTGATGTGAAATTGCATTTGTTGACAGTGGGTAATGTCTGTCTGTCTCCTAAGCTTTAGGAGAAGATAGTAAGTGTGCCAAGGACCCTTGTCTGTAAGTGGATTTTAAAAATGCGTTTACAGAAACAGAAATACCTCTTTCAACTTTGCAATATTTCCTCTTTACATTGAGTGAACAGCCTTTTTGGCTAGTTTTAAAGTGTGATTAAATATAGATGTTTTCACCTAAAAGGTTTGGAAAATAAGTATTTGAGCAGATTTGTCATGGCATTCAACATCGCTTTCACTTTGGTGCTTGCTGTCAAGTGAATTTAAAGATTAACAAATACATAACAGGATGTTGGGCTTGGGCTCCATTGAAAATTTCCAAATCTCTTTTCCTTTCTTTGTTTTTTTTTTTTTTTTTTTGAACAGAATTCATTTTTGAGCCTGCCAGGGTCTCACTTGTTCATTGGCTGACACAGGCTCTTTTCACCTTTTTCATCATCACCATTTACAAAAATTCTGCAGACTAAATTACACCCTCGGTGATCTTTACACAATTTGATTTTGTCCAAATTGTGCTCCTGTCGTAACACAATTTCAGTGTTTGGAAAGACTGCCGGAAAATTTCCTCTTGAAGGATGCCCATCACACTTTTTCTCTCAGGTGTAACAGAAGTGGATTTTTTTTAACCAGGGAAACAGGGGAATTGCATGATTAATGTTCTTAAAACTTCATTTCATGGCCATCTAAAAGGAGTTGCTGTTGCCCCTGAGTGCATTTCTAGTCAAATAATATAGCCTAAAATAATTTTGCCTCCCTGCATATTGCTAATTGTAAGTGATAGAAAAGAAAATGACAGTGAAGAATCTGCAGAGGTGAGTGCATAATCTATAAGAGACTGAGTTACTGTAGGTCTAAAAGAAATAAGGAAAAGTGGGAAAGAGGTGAGCAGAGGCTAATGGGTCTGATTCCCTTCCTTTCACCTCCTGTCCTGTGCTGGCTCTGCCATTTCACTGCCCATGCAGTACAGCTGGTTCAGTGTACTAATACACAGAAAACTAGCCCAGGAACAGAATTTAAAAAAAAAGGTATCATTTTCTTCTAGTTCAGTAAACTACACAGTTTCCTGAAGAGGTCAGAGGAGCACTGAGTGCTTATTCTGGGGAAAACGGAGAGCCAAAGTACCTTGACTGAAAGCTGGAAGAGGAGACCATATATACCCCATTTGATAGTAGTGAGTTTCTCTGTCAGCACAGTCATCTTGTCTAACCACAGCCTTAGGATTGATGCAGTTGTCTTGTCTAACCACAGCCTCAGATGCTAGAGGGAGCAGCAGTTGCCAGAAATAGGAGCAAAAAGGATGCAGCTTAAAAATGCATTGCAAAGTGCTTTGCAACTGTAGGTGTTAGACTTATGTATTTCTTAACCAAGGCAAAACCCACACACAGAAACAACACCCCCACCACTGATGTAGTAGTGAAATTCATTGCATAGGCTGTCCATTCGAAAAAGCTGCCTTAACCCCATAGGGGACAACAATTTTGTTTTCCTTGACTCAGGGTCATTCTGCATAGCTGCTGCCTTGGCTTTGTTGGTTTGTATCAGCAGTCTGGGGAGCACCCTGGAGTGTAGACAAGGAAACTGCTTCATTCTGTCTTTGGCAGCCCTAAAAGTCACCAGCTAGCCTGAATTTGCACCCTGGCATCTTTTTGACTGGGGTGTGCAGCTGAAAGGATGGTGGTGGTTTTATATGGTAGGATTGCCTGCTCTGACAAAAATTGTACCTTTTGTCAATTCTAGTTTGCTTATTTTAGAAATGAAAGACATAACTTTAATAAAGCTGCTTTTTTACTGTAATCTTAAGTGAGATGCACCACTTCGTGTTCTAGCATCAACCAAAACCCAGAGAGATCTGCTTAGAACCTGGTCCTTCAAACTGTGACAGGCTGGGGTGGATGAAGTTCATGCCAACAATCTGCAGAGATGAGAACTGATGTTTGATGCTGGCCCTTGTCGAGTTGTTAAGTTGCTGTTAAGAGATAAAACCAAAGTTAAACAGCTGTTAAAGGTAGTGTAAACGATTAAGTTCTATGCCATTATTTGCCTGGTGGATTGTGCTATTGAAAGGGCTTTAAAAGTTGGCAAAATGCAGACATGAAGTGGAAAAGGCATTACAACCAGTAAACTCTGCAATCCAGCAGTATGCTTAGACTAAGTGAGCACAGTGCTTCTCTGCTTGAGAGCAGTATTTCTCAGAAGGCATGGAAATGGGGAGAACGATACCTCTTTCTGTCAGATGCCCAGTGCTCATCGTTATTGTTATTTTAGGGTTTAATAAAATGTTCTTGTGGAGATCAAAGGTCTGCAGGTGGGATTACATAGCTGTTGTGAAGAGGGTTTAAGTTTAAGTATTCCTGTTGCTCTCCTGTTGTCCATGATTGGCAGAAGGAAACTGTGCATTTAATAACTAGTGGTTTTAATTTGAAGGACAGACAATAAAGAATATAACTAGAAAAGCAGCGGGGAAAGAAAAAGTCAGTCGTTGAAATAGCATACTCTATTAAGAAAACAGGAATGCAACAGGAAATAAAGTCAGTATCCTAAATAAAGGCAGGGAGATGTTTCAGTCATACACAGTCTGTATAATACAGTTTACTGTTTTCAGTTCTAGGGAGCTGTATTTTCTGAAACTGTGTCTGTGCTTACCTTTGAATAAGGCTTTTGCTAGTCATTTCTACACTATAGCTTTGAGCCATTAGTGCAAGACTACATTTTAATGGAGCCTTTCAGAGTATTAGAGGGAATACATTTTTTGTCTTCAAGGGCCTATCTTGTGTCTTACAACCTTTACAGTAGTTTTTCCTTGATGTGGGGGGGTCTCTTAGAAGGGACTTGCTGTTTGAAAGAGTGGAAAGAGTTTGAGAACTATTTGGGTCCAACAGGGTGTTCTTAAGCCCATTAGACTGCTTAATCAGAGCAGATGTCATGTGTGCTGTAAACTTTGTTGTGTTAACTCTGGCAGTAAAATGGTTTTAAAAGAAAAAGTAGAGATTTGTGACAGGTGGCTGTAACTGCTGATGAGCATAGTAGCCACTTGTGCAAGTTGCCTGATGCAGCTGCAAAGGCACCTTACTCTTCACCTCAAATACCTGTCATTACATGTGTTCCCAGGCTTTGACTTGTTAAGCGGATTGATTGCCAATCAGAATGGATTTGGAGATCCTTGTAGTGACATGGAGTAAAGCAAAAACATCAATAGATTTTTATCTCATTATTTTAGGTGTCATCAACCCACATTTGAATGTGAAATTTCTGCTGTGGAGAGCAAGAAAATCAGTTGCCTTTTTGAGCAACAAAACTTCAGGAATTGCTCAAGTTCATTTCACAGCTTATAACAGCCTGGGACATTGGTCTGTGCTCTGAGCTCATGCCTCCATGTTTTGGTTTGGTTTGTTTTTGGTGGGATCTGTCTGATTGAAAATCTCCAAGAAACTGCTGAAATAACTGCTGTCTTTTGGTTGCTGTGATGATGAGGGGTTCATCACGTAGCAGATACTTCCCAGAGCCTGTGGGTGAATGTTTTCCAAAAAATAAATATAGCTCAGCACGTATACTGTTAAGTCACAGCAGATTGCTCTGCATCATAATAAATGCACATGCATTTAAAAAATCTTTTTTTGTGTGTCTGACTAGCACAGATTTATTAAATGCAGTTAATGTGATGTTGTATCCAGAATTAGTTGAGTACATGTTTTCAATAACCTGCCTTTGATGTCCTTTATTTTCTACTTTAAGTGAATTTAATACTGTGAAGGGGGAGTCCAATGAAAGGTGTAGATATAGAAGCCTTGTGCTTAGGGTGATGGGATTACAGTGACAAGCCTGATTTGCAAGTGGTGTTTCTGGTACATATGAAGGAGTTTCCAGTTCCAAGAGCTATAGGCAGCTAAATTGCCACCCTTATCCATCCTGTTTTCTCCCATCACAAGACTGTTAGCATTGCAATTGCAGCTGGGACTGTGTGATGTTTCAGATCTGTCCACTAAGAGGCTAACTTATTCCAGATAAGCCTTGAACAGACAACATTCATTTTTTACGTTGCTCAGAATTTCCTGCGCTTTGTTCTGCATCTGTTTGTGAAAAGACTGCGTTATCTTTGAAAGCCTTCATCTTGTTTTCTTTATTCAAGCTATACGCTGAAATGGAAAAAGGGACGAGCTGGAAGGAGTCCAGCTGGAGCAGTCTGCCGAGGATCCCATAGCAGGACAGAGCTTAAACCTCTTCAGCTGACCTCTGGTGCAGTTTGGGAAGCCAGGCGATAAACTACTTTTCCTGCAAAAGATTTGGCCTCAGCTAGCTGTTTCAAGTAATGCCCAAAAACTGCATCAGCATTTAATTGCATTTTTCTCCTCATTTGCTCATCATTCACTTATCTTCAGTAGTGGTTGACCTTAAAAATGTTTCAGTTCAGCCTCTTCCTAGTCTTCGTGTGCATGTGTGTAAAGAGATGTGTTAGAGGTAAATCACACCTTGACGTGCTCTGTTTCAGCCAGGTTGCCTCAAAAGCAGGTTCTTCCTAAAACACCTTTCTCAGACAACAGTTGTCATCTATGATGCCGTGAAAGGTGAAAACATTTCATGCCCAGCTGTTTTTGAAGATGTTCTGTTTACTGTGGCTGCAAAGCACCCCTGTGCTTTTGTCATGCCTGCTGTTTATGTGGAGAGATTGAAAGAAATTTAAAAGTGATGAAAATGGCACAGAGGGAGTGGATGTTTTTCCCTTCACAACGTGGGAATTTTTTTTTCTTCTTCAGGGCAGAAATGCTGTCACCATGTAGCAAGAGGGTGCTACAGCAATGGTAGAAACATGTCGTTTCATACAGGGTATTCAGAAAAACCATCTGGATTGCACTGATGCATACACATGTAGGTCCAAATGGAGAGAGTTGAAGAGGAATTTCATCCCCTTCTGGATATATTTTGGTTTTTTTGGGGGACTCCTGCTCCCTTGCTGTGATGTTGGGGTCTCGTTTCAAAGCCTCAGGCTTTCCCTGGATCTCTGGCTGTATATGCCAAAAGGAAGCAGGAGGGTTGCCCAGAGCACTGAGGCATCGTACAGGAATGGGCTGGGTTGAGGAGAGACATGTTCTTCTTACACAGTCTGCATGTAGAGCTCTATTTCCCTTCCCTCCTGTTTGTTCCTGTGGCACATCAGTCCAAGAAGATACTGTTTCTCTTCCAAGGAGAAGAGTCTCAACTCTTTAAGGTGGCAATCTATTTGACAGGACAGGAAGAAAGAAACTTTTTAATTTTGCCAAAATTATAAGATCTGATGCTTTTTGCAGTAGTTGTTCTGCCTCTTTGCATCTCAGGGAGTGGGGAGGTGGGTAGGAATCAGCAGCAATTACCTCTAGGTGGAAGCCGTGAATAAAGGATAGAAGTTACCAGAATGTGGCTGGAATTCCAAATCTTCTTGAAACATAGTTGGCTTCCCCCCTCCTCAAAATCAATTGAAGATGGCCTTTTGTGCAGCCACAAGCTCTGTGATTAGGGACAACTTGTCAAGTTTTATTTAGATGGAAACCTGTCCCAGAAGCGTTACCTCATTTCATTGTCCTGCAGGGATGAACTTCAAATGCCAGTTTACATTTGCCTGGAACTGACCTTCTGTAATTGAAATGAACAGGGCTGTCTTATCTAAGTAGATAAACACAGGCCATTTGCAATTGTAGATTTAAATGCACTCTTTCATAGATTGCCTTTGCACAGTATGGCAGTGGCCTTGCATACTTAAAGTCTCATTAACAAGACACCAGAATTAAAGTGTAAAAGTTCTTTGTGAAAGAGAGGTTTTTAGCTGCAAGCTGATGTTGATCTCTCCTAGGCTGGAGGAAGACTGGTACAAAGTCCTCTTTATGCCAGAATGGAAGGTACTCCAATAAAACTGGCAGGCAAAGTCTTGAAGGTTGATTAACATCCAGAGCATAGCATAGCATTATGTACAAATACTTTGCTCATAAAGTAAAATAAATGGGCCATTAGTTAAGGCATTGCTTGGTGCAGAAATACATGTTTCTTTCTGTTATGGATCTATGTGTATGCCAGTAACAGCTTGGAAAGAAGACTTCTTTTAGAGTAGTTGTCTGATTGGAAAAAGAACTTTTTGAGATATTGTCTGTGAACTTGAATATTGGGGTGTATGGGGAAGATGGTTTTGCAGTCCTTCAATGTAGCTGGCATAGCTGGATATTGAGACAAAGCTGGATTACCACCTGGTTGGATCAAAATTACAACTGCTAAGGAAATTTCTATTTAAAGCTTCTCTAATCATCTTGGACCCAGTGGGGTAGTCTCATGAAAACTAAATTTGCAGGGAAACTTAAAAAGGAACAGACTGCTGAGAAAGACAGACTGCTCTTCAGTTTGTGCATTCCTATTTCCAGGTGAAATTCTGCCAGTACAGACAAAGGACTTGAAAACTTTATCAAGGTTTTAGGAAAATAGCTTTGAGCTTTTGTTCAGTGACTGCTTTCCCTCCCGACCTAGGTTGACCAAGTTCTTCAGGCATAAGGCACCAGAGAGTAGACAGAAGGAGATGGTGTTTTCCCTGCTGGCTCTGATTCCCTTTAGTTAGGCTGAAAGCAATGGAAAAGTACTGTTTTGGTGTCCCCTTGTCACAGAACACTTCAGTTCCTTAAAGCACTAAGCACGATAAATAGCACCTCAGTAAGTTGTTGGTTCGTGTTCTCTAAAAATGAATGCTATTCTGCAGCCTGAAGTTAAGGAAAAGCAAGAACTCCTCATCCTTGAGGTTTGGGAGCAGGTGCTAGTGCCAACTTGAGCAGGATTTTGGGAATTCGTCAGATATAAAGAAGCAGGGAGGTGCCCTCTGTAGGAGCAGATTTTGTCCCAGTGTGGCCTATTAAGGAGCAGAAGAATATTTTGAAAGGCAGCACCTGCTTTCATAGAGAATGTCCTGCTCTAATCCAGGTGAGGACATGCTAAATGCAAATACGACTTTTTAGAGGAATTAATCTGCTGATGTATAGGAAACTTTTACTGTTTATGCCAGAAACGTGCCCCCTTTTCCTTAAGAAGCTTATAGATTGACTGAATGTAGTCGAGGAAGAAACTGTTTATGACCCTTCTGATGGAGACCTTAACACAGAGCTCATGCCTTGGTCAGTGACAGGATTTCATTGCATGAGCTCACATCCATTGGAGAACTGAGAAATATGCTGATGTAGTATTTAGTCAGAAACTACAGTGAAAAACAAAAGAAAAGCTGCTGGAACCTCAGCAGGTTGCAGAGCTTCCCGTGGTGCACATTTTGCCCCTCAAAATTCACTTGAATTGCTGTCTTATGTTTAGGACCATGCAAGCTACAGTTTTGCTTTACATACTAACTAGTGATGTACAGCAGATGTTCCTGGACACGTTTCATGCCATCTCTAGAAACAGAGCATCTCAACCCTGCGTAGGTCCCTGAAACGCTTGATGCATGGCTTCCTTCTGAATTGCAGAGAAACTGCCTTCAGTCCAAATTAAGCTGTGTCTGCTGCTGGTGCCTGTCGTGAGAGATATTCCTATTTATACCACTTGCTGTCTGTGAAATGTAGGTCAGGATATTTAACTTCTGACTGCTCATAGGACAAATAATTCTCAGATACTTCCATGTTAATACCAGACAATTAGGAGTACTACCTCTGCGTATGCTCTTCATCCTTTGCCACCATCCTTTTTCCTCCCTTTTAATTGGAAGGAAGAAAATCTGTTTTCCTGTTTCTCTGTGTACTTTTCCTCTTCAGCTGTTTGTGTTTTTCATTTTGTCTTCTAATTTTCTGTGCTCCTTTTGAAGCAGGAGGATCTGCTCCTGCTCTGTGCTATGGTGCAAGGACAACTCCAGGCTGCTTGCTGCAGGCTCAGTGTTGGAGCCATGGAGATCATGGATTTATTTATTTATTTATCCCCCCCCCCCCCCCCCCCACTCCTTCCACAAACTCCTGGGCCATCCAGCCTAATGTGAGAACAGATTGGCCTTAGTATTTGGAGAAAAGATCTATAATAAGCACTGGGGACATGCTGGTAAAAAGCATCAGCATGATATATACCAGCTCAGTTGGAGTACTGACTGTACACTAATTCTCTAACTTATAATTAGCTATATTAAATTCCAATTTTCTGAAAGGAACCATTATCAAATAACACTCTGTTTGAAATCTCAAAGAAACATAAGGAATGAAAGCTTAGTCCTCTTACGCTTTCATCTTTCAGAAGCAATCCATATCTCAACATCTTGACCTACATTTTCTTTTTACCCTCTCCAAGAAACATTGTGTGGATTTAATGTCTCAGAAGGGAGGTAAGGACTTTTTTTATGCATGTGTATGTGTTGACATATGAAGTTCAGGGAAAACAATGAGGCCTTCATGTCCCCACTGACTTAAAAAAAACCCCAAAAAACAAGCCCCAAAAAGTGTTTTCCATAATATCTCTGGGGCAGATTTTAAGTTCAGAAAGAAATGAGATGTAAAAAGTGCACCCCGTTCTTTTGCAAGTGATCCGCTTTTATCTGTCTGGTTTCTGCCAAAGCCTTTTCTGATTTTACAAACCAGTAGAGAAAAAATTTGGATTCTCCTTCTTTTATCCTTCTTGATATTTGGAATCTAGCAATACTTTTTTTTTTTTTTTTTACTGTTAAATGGGAAGGGGTCTTTTTTTGGTGGGAGTGGAGGGGTTGGGGAGGAGTAGTGGTGTGTTAAAATGATGGTTTTGTTCACATCGATTCTCACCTTCACTGTGTAGCTGGTGTTACTAATAAATGGTTTTACATGACAGTCAAACCTTGATCTGGGTGGCCTGGAGGTGCCACGAAGCAAAGGCTGTCAGTGCATCAAGCACCTGGTGCAGGTTGCAGGCTGATCAGGGTTATAGCTTTGACGACGATTTCTGTTCCGTATACTGCACCCCAGAGCACAGTGTCCCTGCAGTGCTGCTTTCTGTTAGATTGTTCCATCCTCTCCTGTCTTGAGGGTAGATCCAATACTCATGGAGTGGTTGACGCTGTCCTTTCTGCCTCATGCTGCCACGTGGGACTATAGTTTTAGAGAACATCTTCTCCTGCAGGATAAATGTTGCTGTAGCCTCACCCCATGTGGGAACAGACAGAATTCTTCTCCGATTTTATTCAGCATGGTTTTGTTCGGTGGTTTTGGGGGTATGAGGATGTGTATGTGTGTTAGCACTTTTAACACACAAAGTGCTAAATGCATGCTAAGCATTAACACTAATAGTCTTTGTAGCTTGAGTTGGGCTTGGTAGAGATGCCTTGAAACAGTGTGGAGAGGAAATGTTCTTAACTCATGAAGACTTTTTATAGGGTACTGTGAATGTATGGAAAGTTTCCAGCTGCCATTTTAGTTGCCTTTTTATTTTTTCCCTGCACTATTGTCATGTCATCTTGAAATAGAGTGGGGTTTTTTTGAATATCAGTAATGTACTTTTGGCCCTAAATCAGTTTTTTATTTTTTGTTTTAGTAATACGATGGCGAACTTCAGTATACACGCAGCCTCCTGGGTGTATTTTGAAATCTCTCTTACTGCATTAATACATCCTGCATTACTATGCTGTTTCATTGCACGTACGTCCAGTCCCTCACCCCCATTTACCTGATGCTGTACTTAAAACAAGAAATACGCTACGAGTTATCAGCCTTTGGTTACATGAATGGATGGATGGAAAATTCTGTGCAACAAATTCTTGGGTTGGGGGAAGGAATCGGTCGTCTTAAAAAAAATTGCAAGATAATACTTTATCTCCTTTGCTTTATTTTAGATACACTTCCCTGTATAGTCTTATGTAAGTGTGTGTTGATGGTTGTTCCAAGGTTTCTATTAGGTCAGGAAGCAGCTAATGTTTTCACTTCCCCTTCTGATGCCCTGAAATGTGAGTAAAAAAAGCTGTTTAATAGCAGGCAGACTATGATGGTGGAATTTCTTCAACTCCTGGGGGTGGTGTGTTGGGAAGTCTCTTTAATATTTCAGAGCCCTTTCTCCAGCATCAGGTTTTCAAATGGCTAGCCCTGTACCCCAGCTCTCATCTCTTCCCCCTGTGGTTTCCCATAGAGCTCAGAAAAGGGAGGTGAAAGTAAGGTTAAGCTGCTGGTCTCAAGAGCTGGAAATACAGATGGAAATTGCTTGGCATATGAGAAATGTTTCCTTAAAGTCTGTTAAAGTGCTGATGTTTCATATGCAGTGCTTTGGAGGACTGCATTAGTGCTGGTGAAAATCAGTTATACCACCGTTAAAATGAGAACTGTCTCTGTGTACGCTCTGGGAGGTGGCTAAAGTTTACGTTATCCAATGCCTTTAAACTTGCGCTTGCTTTCGCCTGCATGTTGTTCCTGCAGCGAGATCCTCAGAGCTCAGCTGACAGCCAAGCGTAGGCTCTTCCTGCTTTGCTCCCTCACCTGCTCCCCAGTCGCTGCAGCGCTGGAGCAGTCCAGGAGGGCAGGGATTTCTCCTGAGTGTCTTCCAGCTACAGACTTATTTCCAGTGTGTTTTTTATCACTCCACGTGCCCAGCAGGTAGATGGCTGCTGTGAATCAGAGAGACGCTTGCTGCCAACCCCTGACACTGCTGTGGGCATCGTGAAGGAGGTAGGCTGGATCCTCACCTTAGGCAAGGGCTTGGTGCTCGAGTAGAGGTGAAATGTTGTTGCTCCTGTGCACGCCTGTGGCAGAACAGTTTGTTCATTCACATCGGGCTTTCATACTGCACTTCTGGGTTCAGTCTGCATTGGTTGGCATAAACATTTTACTGTCGCTGTCATGAATCCCCTCCGACAGTAACTCTGCAAACCAGTTACAGGGGGCTGAGCCAAAATGGCATGAAGTATAATCCTCCAACATTTAAGAAAGATGAGGAAGTAATAGTCACTTGCTTGCCCCCTATTTAAAGAATTAAAAATAGAGAAAAAGAAGGAAATCCTTTCTCCTGGGAGGGAGTGAACACAACTGTGCAAGTACTGATTTCATAGAAAGATAGGTGGATGTTTTGGTGTGTTTTGTCGCTTTTAAATAACCTGGTTTTGAAAATATGTTTGAAATATGTTTGCTTACTGTATGGGAAGAATCTTTATTACCATATTGCTGCTTCACACATGAAAATCACAAGTAGTAAATTTTTAAAATTTGTAATTTTATAATCAGTTTATCAAGCTAGATATAAAACCAGTGACAAGGAGGAAGGTGTCCTAAAAGTTCAGAGGCAGAGTTTTAGAAGCTTTCAGGTGTTTGAGTTTTTGTGTTGGTTTATGGTGCCTTGTAGCTGCTTCCTGTGAAGAAAGGAAATAAACAGTACCCTGGGTAGATGGTGTTGAGGGGAAGGGTTCACTCCCAGAAAAAGAAGGCTGCTGGTTTTGCCCCAAAGGGAATCTTCTTCCCCTACTAGCAACGAGGCACTGAGCATTGGATGAAATTCGGGGTTAGAGACAAAAGCCTGGGAAACCAGTGGCTTAAAAAAAAGCGTATAAGAATTACTCGGGCAACTTTCATCCCTCCCCTTCTGGGATGTCACAGGGCCCTATGCTGGTGTGGTTGTCAAGCCTACACTAAGGCTCTTAACAGGTATGTGAGTGCTCACGCTGGCATGGAATTGGGAATTTTGCTGCAGGCAGCACCGGCACATCCCTGGCATTGGGTTATATTGCGGGAGGCAGCGCTGCTTGGGCTGCCTGCGGTCCAGCCGGGCTGCCCTGACTTCCTGGGGCAGGGAGGGCTGTGTGGCACATTGCTGAAGAGGGTTGTATGTAGAAGTGGTTGTGGCCTATTTTTTATTTTTTTAAAGCCAGCAGATATTTAACTGTGCTAAAGTTGGAGCTCATAATTCAAGTGCTTAGTAGAAGGAGGTGGCATGCCAGAAAGAAAAAAAATCTTTGTCAGTGCAAGAGGTTGACAGCTTGACTCCTAGAGCTGGCTGATGGATGATCTTGGAGTTAGGGAGAGCATGTTGACTAGAAAGTTATTGAAAATGTTGAGTGAAAGTAATTAAAATGGTTTAATTCAAGTATCTGTCATATGTAACTGGAGTTCTTGTAAAACACCTAGTGTTTGGTGCAGTTATTTTTTCCCAGGGCAGGAGAATGACTTTTCCCTCCCCTCCTTTTCTTTGGCTGAAAGTTCACAGAGCATCTCCAGTGCAGAGAGCTGTATCCATACCCATGGCTGCTGGCTGTGCAGGAAGGTCACTGCCACTGCGTCACCAGGCTGCGGGTTCATGCAGCAAACAAGATCTTCATAGCTTGTGTCGCACTGGGGGAAAAGCTATTTCTTCTCACTGTCTGGAGAGCTGCCCATGCTACTGGCAAAAGTCATGAAAGGCAGATCCTCAGTGGCATGCATTAAAACATCAAATGAGACAACGTGATTAGAAGTGTGTCATTCAGCATTTGCTTTTCATGACTTTTGTCACACAGGGGCAGAATTAGAGACAATTAAGGAGGGGATAACCTCCCCAGAAAGGATTTGTGGCACTTATCTCATCCTTTCCCTATCTTTCCTACAGCACACTGCTGGACTAGAACCTTCCTCCTGTTCCAGAGTCTGATGTTTTGCTCCCTTTTGAGGTGTACATAGAAGTCAAGTACTACATTTATTCTTCTGATTTGGTTTACTTGAGAAAGCAGTAACTCAGGCCACCTGTTCTTGCAGCCTCCTATTTGCAAATGGAGGAGGACTGGCCTGGTCCTCCGGAGAAGCATGGAGATTGCTGGAGTGCCATAATGCAGGCTGGATGCCTGCTGCCAGTTCTCTGTACTCCTCAGAAGGGCTGAGCTCCCACAGAAGAGTGCAGCAGAGGGCTGCCCTGGTCCTTGCCCTCTGCTTTGCATGGGGGAAGAAGCTGGCTGTCCATGACCCTGGTTCCAGAAATGATCCTTTCATCACTTCTGTCTTCCAAGATCATGAGCCTGGCCTGTGTGTGTGATCCCTCACTGCAGATCCCTAGGAACCGTGCTTCACTAGAGAAAAAGCACATATTGAATATTCATCGAGATGCTGTTTTGGTGTTGTATCCAGTTTCATGCAGATACCCTGTTTTCAAATTATACAGCCTGTAAGGGTTTCCTAGAAATTGTAACATACAGCCAAGCCTTGCTAAGCCTCTGGGGTTTAGCTGCACATCTTTCCCTTTTCAGGCACCCAAATATTCATTGTTAGCAGTGAGACACTGCATGCCTTTTTATTTCCCTTGTTGTTTTATTTGCACATTTATATTTTGTATTTTCTTCTAATTAGCAAGCCCTGCCTTGCCCCACTATGTTTGCCTTCACCTTCTTTCTTCCTCCTCCTTTTATACTCTGTGGAGCACAATTGCTAATTTTTACTTTCTAGTGTAGAATAGTTGTTGTCTGGAGACCTGCTTCTGGCATAGCTTTTCTTCTCATGTTACTTAAAATACCAGAATGTCTTTTTAAAATTATTTTCTATTTTTACACATCAGTCTAGTCCCTAAGCTATGGGGATTTTTGATGTGTGGATTTTATTGTTCCTTTGTCCAGCCATTCCTAGTGGAAGCTTAACTCTGAAATGGGGTAAGGTATGTCACTGAGTCTAAAAGCACATCCCTGTGATGCCGAGGTGGGGAGAAATAACTGACTAAAAGAGTGGGACTGCTAGTGCTGTTTTACAGTTAAGATGGATCTGTAAAAGTGCTTCAGAAGGGGGAAGAATTCTCCTTCCTTGGTGTTCACATGTAGGTGACAAAGACTTAAAATGCTGACTAGCTTGCTTTACTTAATTCTTTCTTACCGCAGTAATCCATGTTCTCTCCCTCACATTTGTAAAGAACAAGCAAAAATACTTGGTAAGCCAACACAGTAACCCTTCTTCCAAGTAATTGTCAAAAATAGATACAAACCAAATAAAAGTGGAAGGGACAAAACATTTTAAAATGAAACGCTTGCTTTCACAGGCATGTCAAGGGTTTTCTTTACTCTCTCATCTCATGGGATGTTACCCCACTGGTTCTCCATTCAGCCATAAAATTCCCCAGAACAGGCAAGATAAACAAGACATAATGGTTTTGGCATAAACCCAAAGAATAATTTATTTGGATGTCACTGATAATTTTGTTAATACCTGAGAATTTAGGTTTTTCTTTCTCAGGGGTTATGTTGATTCTTCTATCACTAATATCCGTGAACTACATAGAGATAAATTACACTTGTGGACCTGCTTCTGCCTGTGATTTCAAATATAACGCACATTAAACTCTGTTTCCAGATTGCATATGTTATTACCAAACAAGAGAGAATGCCCTGTAGGACAGATGACCCTGGCATAGCTACAAATCAAAGGGCACTTGTTCTCCTCAGGGGGAAATAAAGCCACTCTGTTTAAGACCAAAATCAACACAAGGCAAACACCACGGAGGGGTTTTAATAACACACACACACCCCCCCCCCCCCAGTGTTGTGCTTACTATCTGCACCACTCCTTGTGTTACACTATGGAGGCAGATCTCACTAACTTTGTACTACAGGTGGGTGAGCTGAGGTGTACGTAGGGGCGGTGACTTCTCCAAGAGCAGCTGCTGAGCAGTGGCTGCTCTGTTCTTGGTGGTGGTGTTCCCTTGCTGCTGCACAGGAATTCATGCCTTCTCCACCCACACCTCTCTGAAGAGCAGAGGTCTATAGCTTGGCAGTTGGAGCCCTTATGTTCCTCTGTGTCGTGGTTTAAGCCTAACACACGCAGACTCCCTCTCAATTACTCCCCCCTCTTTCTTGCCCCCCACTCCCGGAGGGATGGGAAGGAGAATAGAAAAGAATGCAACTCCCACAGGTTGAGACAAGAACAGTTTAGTAACTAAAGTATAACACAAATCACTACTGCTGCCACCAATAATAATAATGACAAGGCAAATACAAGGAAAGAATACAATTTCTCACCACCTAAAACCAAGCCCGACCACGCAGTGCACCCCCCACCCTTCTGGGTCTCTCCTCTCCGTCCTCCATCTTGGGCATGACGTGCTGTGGTATGGAATAACCTCTTTGGTCAGTTTGGGTCAGGTGTCCTGTCTCTGCTTCCTCCTGGCTCCCCTCCTCCCTGGCAGAGCATGAAACTCAGAAAGTCCTTGGCCAGACCAAAACATCACTAAGCAGTAACCGAAACACTGGTGTTATCAGCGCTGTTCCCAGGCCCAAAATCAAAAAACACAGCGCTACACCAGCTACCAAGGAGGAGAAAAATGACTGCTGCTGCTGAACCCATGACATTATCCACCCCTTATTCCATACCATTCACGTCATGAGCAGATCCCACATTTTCAATATACCATCACATGTATATATATACATACACACACAGAGAGAGGGAGAGAGATCATCCCTCAGTGCATAGACCAATCCCTACAAAGCTGCTGAGTCCATTTGGTCCGTGACGTCAAGCTCCATCTTCTGTAACAGCCTTTTAGAGCAGGAGAGGCTGTGTGCAGAGTTCACACTCGTCAGTAACCTGGGCCACAGTGTCCATTGCCAAGTCCACCCCTCGATCATAAGTCCATCTGTATGCTGCATCTCTGCCCTGATGGCCTGAGGTGTCATGGGCCCACCAGGCTCAAAATAATTCATCCACCCCTCCAGCAGTTTCTGCAGCTTGTTGCTGGGGACTCCACACAGCTGCCTTCCATCTGTGATGCTTCCAAAGCACTGGAGGGGCCCAGTGGACAAGATACTCGCCCATACTGTCCCACACACCCTGCCACTCCTGGCTGTCCAGGCTTGGGGAAAATCTCTTAGTCATCATAGATTGCAGATTAACCCCAGACAAGGCCCACACCCCACTCTGCTTAACTCTGGGGACCAGACAAAATGGTTGTGGGTAAAACACACTGTGTATGCATGCCACTATGCTGATCCCCATCACAATCAGCAGGCAGGTCTCAAGGGTACCCAAAGGCCATTCAAACCCTTCAGAGCTCTCAAATGAGGCTGCTGTACTTGTCACTGGGGCTGGTGTAGCTGCTGTGCTTGCCGGCTCTCTCACCACCAGCTGCTCTTTGTCTGAGTCCAGAGCTTCCTTCTCTGCCTTGCTGGGAAGTGCTGCGGGGTCTCCTGCGTTCTCCTGCGGCTCCGCGGGCAGCTGCCGGGGAATGCTCTCGGCCGCCACGAGGCTGGGCTCGGCCACGGGACTCTGTTCAGCCTCGGGGCCCGGCTTCTCTGCCGTCTCCTCCTGCCGCTCGGTAGCCTCCCCCTCCCGCGGCTCGGCAGCCGCCGGGCTGGGCTCAGTCGGGGGGCTCACCCCTTCTGCTACCTCCTTCCTCTGCTCGGCAGCCGTCGGGCTGGGCTCGGTGGGGGGGCTCGGCTCCTGCTCCCCGGGTCCGCTCCCCCGGGCCGTTTCGGCAGCCGGCGGCTCCCGAGGCAGCCCCCCCTCGGCTCTCCACAGCCTCGCCAGGACGGTGAAGAGCAGCCGAACTGCCAGGTACACATTCGCCCCCCACGGCTTCTCGAGCCCGCCCGTATCACAAGCCATTCCAATAAAGTACAATGAAACAAGAGCCTTAAACCAAAACCCATATCTGAAAAATGCTGAGATAACAAATACCGGCTGTAAGTAAGGTACAACAGGCTGAAACCATGAACGCAAGAGAACCAAAAGCAACAACTTTAAGAGCCAACAAATCAGCATTGTGACGAGTGGCTATTAATCCTGTCGTTATCTCAACCCTTCGAGCCCCACGTTGGGCGCCAAAAAGAACTGTCGTGGTTTAAGCCTCTATAACTCACGCAGTTTTTGCTCAGTCACTCCCCCCTCTTTCTTGCCCCCCACTCCCGGAGGGATGGGAAGGAGAATCGAAAAGAATGCAGCTCTCACAGGTTGAGATAAGAACAGTTTAGTAACTAAAGTATAACACAGACCACTACTGCTACCACCAATAATAATAATGACAAGGCAAATACAAGGAAAGAATACAATTTCTCACCACCTAAAACCAAACCCGACCACGCAGTGCACCCCCCACCCTTCTGGGTCTCTCCTCTCCGTCCTCCATCTTGGGCATGACGTGCTGTGGTATGGAATAACCTCTTTGGTCAGTTTGGGTCAGGTGTCCTGTCTCTGCTTCCTCCTGGCTCCCCTCCTCCCTGGCAGAGCATGAAACTCAGAAAGTCCTTGGCCAGACCAAAACATCACTAAGCAGTAACCGAAACACTGGTGTTATCAGCGCTGTTCCCAGGCCCAAAATCAAAAAACACAGCGCTACACCAGCTACCAAGGAGGAGAAAAATGACTGCTGCTGCTGAACCCATGACACTCTGAAGCTTCCTGACAGAGGTGGATGCAGACTGCCTACTTCAGATACTGTGATTTCTTGGCAGCATGCGGGAATAGTATGTGGTGCTCATTTCCCCAGTGCTAACAGGGAGTGCCTGTGGTACTATAAAATTCACCGTGTTTCTGTTTGTCAAAACTTAATGACCTTTACACAGCCTGGTACCTACTTATTACAAAAGCTGCTGCTCTTTCCCTTATCATACAGCTCCAGGAGCAATTGGTAGAAGCTTGATAGCACAATGGTACTGATATAACAGCTAAGAAGCAGCTGTTAGGGTGGTGGCCATCAGCAATCTTTCCTCCTCTGTTTTCTGTTTCATTCAGGACAGCCCTGGCTTTTGGGTCTTGGGGCAAAAAGACCCAAATTCCTTGGGTCCTGTTCCCTCCCCCTGAGAAAAAAAAAGGGGGGAGGTGGGGAAATTCAAGGTACTTACTTGTGGTTTTAAACTGCCTTAGCTCTGCATTTGTAGGAAGGGGATTTAGGAGAGATGTTTGTTCCCCCAGCTTTTTTGGAATCTGCATTACTGCTGCTATCTCCTTCACCTGTCTATGAACACCTAACCTACTGCTCATAGTGTTTCCTCCCTCATCCAGGCCACACCAGAATGGAGCTCAGGCTGATTGGTTCTGTTCTGCTTTGTGAAGAATAAGGTGCCAGAAGGTGGTCATGTGATTCCCTGGGGGAATCAGGAGTTTGGAGATTTCCTTGTATCCTTAAAAGAGAAATGTCTTTAATCAGAGAGGTGTGTCCCTTTGAATATATATTTAAAATAAGCCTGAAATAACAGATCTAGACTTCAGATGATAATTATGTTAATTTTTTTTACTGTTATACTCTTCTTTCTGTGAGTTTAATACCACCCCCATCCAAAAAAACAAAATGAAACACCCTTAAAAGTGTTGTGTTGAAACACCAGAACAATACAATTTCAATTAATGCTGCTAACAGGTACTTGATAATAGGCTTGTACGCAGGAAAGAGTCACATAAATGTCTGTGGTTGCTTAATAGCAATTTTGGATGGAGATGTAATGGGAATAAGGAGCTTCTTTCAATCTGTATTATTTAATCAGTTCTCTTTGGTTATCTTGTCTTTGACAGGCTGACAAACACATCTTGTGCTGTAATGTCATTCATGCTTGGCTTCCATAGTAATGATGTATATCTACATATAAAAGCACTCTTCTAGTAATTTCTGAGGACTGTACAAGCTATTTGCTAACAGTTTTTGGCATAACAATACTGCTTTATGTATATGCTCTGTTATGTACCACAATCAACCTAATGTCCAGTGGCTTGTCATCTGAGAAGCCCATGTACTATTAATTACCATCATGGTGGCAACACAGAGCATCATGTGGTATAAACAACGACTGTTTCATGCTGTGGCTTTTTTATTTGGAAACAGAAAACTGTTGTGGTTTTGCATTACCAAATGAGATCAAAATAGCATTCTCTTGACAGCTGTCCTTTAAATAAAAATGGACAGGGAATTGGTATCTCTTTATCCCATAGAAAAATGTTTTGGCTTGCTTTGTTTTTAAATTATCTTACTATCATGAAACCCCACTTCCTTTAGTCTCTAAGATAACCACAGCATGAAAATAGGCCTTATTTTTGAGGCGTGTTGTCTGTTTAATATGTAATGTGATACCTTGTCATGCTGTGACAATGTGACAGATGGCATTTGCACTATAAAACTAAATTATCTTTTGTGCATAGCTACACAACAGCTAAATACAGTAACTCTGTACTGTATGCTGAGTACTGCAGAGTGCAGATGTTTTAGAGATACTGCTATGTTTTAACTTGGCATCAAATGATTAATGGTTTTATTTAATGTGCCTACGAAGATTTTCGTAGTGTTTCAGCACATAGTCTCGTATGTAAGGGTGTTTTTGGTAGAAGATAAATTTAGGGTTGCAGGCAGCAGCATGTGAATTTATATTGCATTGCAGATGTTTGTCTAGTACTTCTGCAAAATGGGTGAGGACTACTCATGATATTTTGCAAGTAAACTTGTGTATAGAGTTATAGCTTACAATAAACTGTTAAGTCCTGTGCTTATTAGGTTGAAAGAAAACAAGAGGTGTAGCTGAGCCGTCAGTCCATTTTATTTTGGTTTTCAAACAGAATATTGCCTGCATGAAACCAAGGGCTACAGTAAATACTTAATGCTGAAGGAACTAATTTTTTCACCCTCCATACTTGAGGCATAGAACTCATGTTGGTGGTCTTCTGTGGTGCAGTTATACCAAAGAATTTGTCCATGTTCAGGTAGCACAGACCTTTCAGACCATTGTGTGGGATAGTCAACGCCCCCAGCTTTCTAACACTGCAGTTAAACCCCTCACTTTCTTAAGTGAGTGACTTCAGAAAGTGACTTAAGTCACTTGAGACTTAAGTGACTTAAACTTTGACATCTGTGGCAGCACTCCTAAATGGGACAGTGCAAAAAGAAGAAATAACTGATTAATGATTGATTTTTATTTTTTATATTTTTAAAACTAAGCTTTCATGTACAACTCCCAAGACTGCACAGCTGAAGTTTGGACAGGCACATTACTCTAAGTAAACAAAGCTGTAGCTCTGTGCCTACCTATCTGCAATCTGTGCTATTGCATGCTCTCATAAATATCACTGTCAACCCAGCACAATGAGAGTGCTGCTTCGATTAATCTGCTTTTTAACTTCTTGTAACTTGTGTTAGTCTGTTTTGCCAATTGCCCTGGAAACAACCTTTGTGCCAACCCGAAGTGGTTCAACTTGCATGAATCAGGGGGGAGCACAGGGAGAAGGGTCCTGCGGGGAGGCAAAGCAGTATCTCTCGGCAGTGGGAAGTGGGTGTCCCTGTGTGGTGAAGAAGCACCCAGGAACGGAGTGACGTATTTTATGTATAGCTGAGATCTGCAGTATGTCTCCCCTATATCATGTGGGTCTGCTGATGTTAGGTGCTCATCCCATAGAAAAAGCTGTGAATATGGTCGTATTGAAATTCCCCTTATTTAGGCCAGTTAATGCCTTTGATATCTCTGGCTTGTGTTTGTGTGGTGTTGACTGCTGATTTTTCTAATGTGATGGCTTTGTGGGCTGCCTCTGACTGTGAGAACTGATGGGAAATACAATTGAGTATCACTTTTCTTAAGCCTTAGGACTGGGAAATAGTGAACTAAAATAGGTGTTGCTGTCTTGTAAGAGCATGAAAATGTTCCTGCTCAGGTGCCTGGCTGTCATTAGATTAAGTGATGTAGAAACAGTGTATTGGAAACATTGTGCAAGTCCTTTCACCCAACCACTGTGTTCAACTAAGCATGTGATACTCAGATTTGTTCAGATGATTCCCTTTGGTTTCTTGATCATTTAGTAACTTTAATAATGAAGAACATACCAGTAATCGTAATCTCATCTATTCTTAAAACCAACTAACAACTAACCCCAAACCATTACTTGCATTTTTTCCTGTATTCCCTTATGTTGCGGCTTTCAGCTTCCCTCTTCCTTCTCTGTTTTCATCCTATCTATTTATACTTACATGGTGTTTTACTGTGTTGATTCATTCCCAGGTACTGTGACTTTGCATCATGTGTTCAGGTGCTCGCAAGACCTGCCCTGCACATGCTTGTCATCAGTCTCTCCAAATGACCAGAGATGGTTTAGGTCATGGCTTGAACATAAAATTGTAGATTGTTGCTAAAATTATGTGTGTGTATCACCAAAAATGGTAAGGTTAGTGAATCTGTACCGATGTAAATCAAGTCCTGCCTGCAGTGGAATAGTAAGTCTTACTTAGTAGGCTATTATGCAAAGCAATCTGCTTGAGTCAGTGCAGGACCCCTGAAGTAAGCTCATTAAGCAGATTTAACTGTTCTTTACACACACTTTTTTTTGCAAAAAGGACCTGGCCGTTGCTGGAGAAGGCTCAGCCAAGACGTCCTCTCCATTAGCATCTACAGTCAAGCAGCAAAGGAGGTAGTGAGCTGCAATAGGAACAAGAGGGTGCATACCCTGCAAAGGCTGTAAAGCTATGATATCCGTATTCTGTCTGGGTCATCCTCGAGGGACAGTTCAGCTCATTGCAGAGCCCTTCCTGCATGTGAAAGAAGACTTGCAGCCATAGACAGATTTGAAAACATTCAGTGTGTGTAAGGCAAATAAAAGGTGGTGATAGAAGTCTCTTCAATAATAACTCGGATGCAGAAGGCAGAAAGGACTTTTCTGCTTTCCCTGCTTGTAGCAGTGCATACAATGCTCACATTTACTGCTTTTTCTCAATGCAGTTAGAAGCTGATCTGTGGAAAAGTGCAAATTTTTTTTTGTGTCTCCTTAAGCAGGATGTAACTGAAACTGCAGTTTGCTATCACAGCTTATGTGGAAGTTTAAAAAAGAGCGCAGCAAAACTGTGAAGCTGACATTGATGTCCCTAAGATACATTTTAGAAAGGATGTTAAGATCTCCATGGTTCAGTTTTAAGCTACCTTTTTTAATTACTAGGAATTAGTAATTGGTCTTTCTCTTAAAGTATCTAGTGTTGGTCAGTTACAGCCAGGACAGTATATTCAAGAGACCGTAGATGTCATTTGATATGTGAGTTCCTGTCTTTCTGACTTAATTAAATAATTCTCGATTACTGACTTGGTTAAAGCAGTGTTTATTCAGTGACTTTGAGCTGTTCAGTGTTTCAGTTTCTTTTAAACTTTGGCAGCAAATATGTGCTGCCTCACTCTCTATATAAATTATTATTTCACGTAAGTAATCTTAATATGTGAAATCCTACACTGACTTCTAATCCAAGTTGCTGTACTTTCAAATTTAATTTTTATGAGGTTTAGTTTAAAAAATATTAAAAAATCTAATTTGACTTTTAAAACAAACACTTTATATTACAGGGATAAAGTCTATTTTTATCAACCCTGATTTATTCTGCTTAGTTATTCAGGACTTGTGGTTGATTGTGATTCCAGCTGCTAGGGGAGGAGGGAGTGAGAGCTGGGCCTGAGATGAGCCTAGTGGGCATGGGACAGGCCGCCACTGCCAGTTCTGTGGCAGCTGAGAATGTCACTAGCCCCAGGCTTTGCCCTGAGACAGGGCTTGTGGCATAGTGATCTGCCGGTTGGAGGGCACAGCCATGGAAAAGCAGTAGAGAACTATTCATCCCTTTGATTTTATTTGGCTCTTGATGGCTTGGTGGTTCCTCAACTGTTGCTGGGTGCTCTCAAGTAGCCAGGGTTAAAGAGTGGTTCAGCTCTCCAGACAATGCAGAAGAGTATTTCCTTGCTTGGTTGCTCTTTCCTTTTTTTATTTACTATTGCAGTATTTGGCTTTTAAGAAACGTCAATGCCTGCTGCTTCCAGTAGTACGTTTGACTTTGGAGAGTCCAACTCTTGTGGATTGACATGTGCCAGACTGCTCCTGCAGTGCACCAGCAGATCTGTGTCCCATCAGTGGCACTGATTCCAGCTCATGGTGATGGGGGTGCATGTATGTCACTTGGCCACTTGGCGCAACTGTGCGGTCCCCACACTATCCTGGGGCTTCCAGACTCTTTAGAGCTCCCAACTGGTGCACAGAAAAGAATGTGGTTTATTGCAGTTAGAGCAGGAATGGCATTTGAAGAAAAAGGTATCTAGGGGCAAACTGAACACATTTGATATAAAAATGATTGAGTGGCAGTAAACTTTATAACAGGCTGCTTCAGCATGTGTTTGCTCTCCAGTGCTTGGAAGGAGGCTGTGGACTGCGGCTATCTGTGCCTTTTATCACTTCAGAGTGGATTTTGCAATTATGCTAGTCTTGAAAACCTGTAGAATATGATACAATGCCCATTATTTATCAGTATCTCTCAGTTGTTTTATAGCTCTGTTTTAGGATACTTGTTTTAATTAGTTTCAGCTGACAATAGCTAACTTCAGTTATCAGCAATATTGCTGTGTTTTGGGATGGTGCTGGTTATGATGAATAATAGTAGACCAACCAATATTTTCCTTAAGGGACACAAATCATTCTTGTCTCCCAAGTGCACTGATGACTTGGCAGGGTGAAAGGATGAATAAAAATTGCCTTCCAAGTGCGTGCAAGTTGACAGCCTGTGAGTTGATTTTCTTGACTCATATACTTCAGGTTGCTGGGTTTTACATATGGCAAGTCTCCAAAACAAATATTGCTTTTGGAAAAACCTAATCAAATCCTGCCATAAGAGTTAAGTTACTGAGTATCAGGCCTCAAATGATATGCTTGATTTAGACTCCTCCGGAGTTCAAAAATTGTAAATTTTATCAGCAGTGGTTTCATGGAAAAATGCAAAGCAAAAGCTGAAGCTTTTTTTTTTTTAAAGAATAAACTTGGGCACTAGGGCTTCAAGTGAGAGTGAAATCAGTGTAGCAATATAATCTATTTAGTGTTTTCTAAAGGTCGCCTTCATTTCCATGGGAATGCTTTGAAGGAATGCTTTGAAGGGATGCTATCGCATCGCATCATTGTGTTTCATTACAAACCCTGTTGTGGTATCATCTGCTGATACTGATATCTCTATTATTTGTTGGGTCACAGTTTGAGAGCTCTTTAATGGAAAGGAAGTATTGAAACATATTTAACAAAAAAGGAGTGAAAGTGTAAATTGGGTCATTTCATATCTCCCTGCCAGTCTTAGGCTGGCTAGTAAAGAGATTTTAATGCCAAAATTGGTGCTTAGTTTCAGCCTTTGCTTTGTGGGCTTTATATTAGGAAAAAAAAAAATGGAACTGCTAGTTCACTGTGTCTTCCCCAGAAAACATAATCCAGGCTTATGTTTTGTAGGTAGTATTCCTAAAACTGTAAAAGCTGCAGCATGTGGCCACCATGTAGTCACTTCTGACTCTAAGCCAAGAGAAATCTGGTGTAATTCAGACTGAATAAGAGCAAACTTTGATAGGAAAAAGAAGAGAGTGATACGATGTAGCGATATGACGTAGACTTTGGATTAAGCTGTTTAAAAATGGGTAATCAAATCAGAGAGATTAGGTTGGAATCCAAAAGATTTGGAGCCCACTGGCAAATGGTGCATCGCACGCAGTTGTAGTGCCCAAGTGAGCAGTGAATGGCTGGGTGGGGAAGGAGCATTTGGCTGTGGCCAAGGTGCCTGGACTTGGAGCAGGCAGCTTGCCACAGGAGATGCCTTGCTGTTGCTTTGGTCATGCTTCAGTGTCTCTTTGAAGCTAAGCTTGGTTGAATGCTCGGTTATGCGATGAGTAAGTGCATTGATGGCTCTAAACAGTGATTTTCCAGAGAGCAGGCCTGAAATGGTGTAGTGCTGATGCAGCTGTGGTGGGAAGTTCTGAACTGCTGTTATAAGTAAGCATTTTTGGTTTAGCACTTTTACCAGCCTTGCTGCTTGGGCTATCTTGGAAGGCATTGTGCTCCTTAAGGTTTTCTAAGGTGCAGTTATAGAAAGGGGTACTGAAATGGAAGAGGAGGTAAGTCTTACCAGTGTTTCTCTGAGGAAATAAAGCTGTGAAACAAATCTCTTTGTTTTTAATGCCATTTGCAAGTATTTTGTTGTAGAGATGAGAAAGCATTCTCCTGGATAAAACTGCAGCTCCTCTTGTAATAAGTTCCTAAAACCCCAAGTAAATACTAAGCTGATAAAATTGTTTGTAATTTCCCTTCCTGTCATCCCAGAGCCTACTGAAGAATGTTACTGTTGTTTGTAAGAGTCATACTGTATTGTAGTTAGAATAAGCAAAATTTATTAAACATTATGCTTGTTCAGGGCCCAGTGGTGTCTTCCACCTGTGTGACTCTGCTTGCTGTAACATTCCTTCAGAAGAGAATAGGCACAAAAAGAAGCCAGCTGTGGCAGACATTTTCCCTGCCTTCTGTACCTTTGTTGTCAGTCTGGAGTTTCTGTACGTGAGTGACACTTGGACAAAAGAGTTGAGGAACGGGCGTTTGATGTTCTCACTCCTTTGGGATTGAGGATTTTTTTTTGTTTGTTTGTTTTTGAAGGATCATAAATTGCAGTAGTTGGAAGCAGCAGAATGAAGAACAAGATGATGACAAGTTGGACCAAATGGCAGCTTAATTTATATAGATCTACAGATAAATGCAAAAGGTTCTCATCTATGCCAGTCTATAGGAGTTCTGTAAAACAGGGATGAGTTTGACTAAGCTGTGTCCTTACTGAATGAGGGATGTGACAGGATTATAAATACTGTTGCAAACACACATAGTGCGGTTATTTGGGATCAAGGCCTTACAGTTAACCAAATCAGAACACACAGGCAGGTTTTTATCAAGAGTACCTCTGTACAAAATCAGTGTTATCAGTATATCTCTTTGCAAGATGGTTGCATTGGGCGTCAGCTCTCTATTGTTAGTGTCATGGGTGACTTTTTATGAAATCTATTTGGCACTGTTAATGCAGGTTTTGAATATTGTGTACTACTTGTCACTTTTGCAGGACTTCTCACTAATGGCCAATCTAAAGGATTAGGACCGGGATCAGAACAGCTGGAGAATGAGAAGGATGATGCATCGCAAGTGTCCTCAACGAGCAACGATGTTAGTTCTTCAGATTTTGAAGAAGGGCCCTCAAGGAAAAGGTCAGTAGTGCATTATGATTAAAATATAGCCTTTCTGGTTTGTTCCTTTTTGCTGTAAGGTTGTGATTATGTTATCTGTAGGGTATGGCTGCACATACTGCCCTACCATAAACAGGTTTCCAGTGTGGATTCCTTCTAGTAACAGTGAGGGTGTAGTAAATTTTGCTTCATCCATTGGTATAGATGGTTCTTCCTATTTGGGAAAGCATGAAAAAGCAGTTCTTTTTGCAGTAGAGGATTGCTAAATTAAGTGCCTTAAGACTCTTTCACCTCTTGCCCTCCTTTCTCGTCCCCCGGCTTTGGCCTCTCAGGGATGTGTCTACACATACGAGTGTAATTTCAAGGAAAGCATCGCTAAAGTAGTTAGTGTTGTTAGTTTTAATTTTCTGTGAATGAAAGCATGTGAAGTTAAAAAGGGGGGAAGAAAAGAATAATACAGATGCTTCTGAGAAGAAGAGCTGTATGCTAAGGCAGTGTCATGGGTATCAGTTGCAAAAGTCTACTTTGAGATACTGCTGTAGCAAGCTACATCCTCTTTCCTAGAAGCTGGTTATGAGGTCCTTGTTGAATTCTTATGAGTACTAAATGTGCAAAATGGGGGTTAAAATTGTACAAATCCAGCCAATCTATTCTAGAAAATATGCTGAGAATGCAGGAGGCTGGGAGTTGTCCTCTGTATGAAGAACTAAACCAGGCTGCCTGAAAAATTACATTTAAAAGAGAGAAAGAGAAAAATGCTTTCTCAGTCTTTTTCCTTCACACTTCTTGCATCCTAGTCCCAAGCCAAAATGAACCATAAAATTAAGTACTCTCTCAAACAAAGGAAGTATTCCTACAAGCAAGATTTCTACGCAACCTTATGATTCCCCTGAGAAGCCTGATGGGGTGAGGAGAGTAGTGCTTTCCTGGAACCCCCTGTTCCTGTTTCCGCATCCCCCACCAATGGTCCACACAACCTTTTTTACCCCCTGAGGGATAAACTCTGCCCTTTGGGCAAAAAAAGTAATATGCCCACTTAGGTCTCCCAGTGTATCAGGATAAAATCTGGGTTATCTTCAATACTGGTAGAAACATAAGGCTTACTGCATCCTACTGCTGGTCAGGGGAAAAATATTTGTGTGTTTACTTTTGGCTTTATGAGATAAAATGGATGTTTGAAAATTACTTCTGCTTACAGATTTAGGTGACATCCACTGTAGGTGTGATCCTGGGAGACAGTGGTCATTATTTCACACTACTGTTGCTTGCGTGTTATTTTAAGGAATTTTTGATGCCTTCTGCTTTTGTTTTGTCCCCATATTCCTCAGCCATCCTGACACAACTGTTTGCAGAGCCACACCGTGAGGAGGTTCTTGAGCTGATTAGGATTAAAAATAATAGTGACTGGAAGATGGATTGAGGCTTTTTCTTTGAGGATTCTTTTGGTTTTAACCTACATTAAACCATCTCTTGTTCATAGCGCAGCTGTGTGTTTGAGGGGACATCTTCCTCCTGGGGCTGGCAAGGGCCAGAAGGGCATGTCCTTTTTGCTGTCCCTGTTTCTTGTGCTCTGCATGATCCAGCTTCAGAAATAAGTGGGATTGCTAAATTGCTGGTTCCAAGAAACTGCATTTGACTGTTGTGGGTGACATTTTTTTGAGGAATCCTTGCTATTTTTTGGCTGTGGGAATTCAGACACCTGGGAAGCAGCTGGGTGGTTCAGGCCTAATAGCAGGGAACTTGGTGCCTTTGGTACTTTTCAGGTTAAAACCAAAAGAAAAAAAAACTACTCCAAAAAACGGAAGCCACGATGAAAGATACTTTTATGGCTTTTGTGGAAGGCAAGGCATCATTTCAGTTCTTCTTCATGCATTACTGAAATAATACTATGTTTCTTGCTGCCGTTGCTGTGGAGGAGAATGGTCCTGTTTTGTTTCCATTTACACCCCATACAGACTTTCATCTATTTTTTTATTTTTTCTCCCCCAGTTTTCTCTTTGCAGAGACACATCTTCTGGGCTCCTTCTCTTATGCTGTACTGCAACATGTTGAATGTTTTGATGTCATCTTCTTACTCCCTTTTAGTTTGTTTTGTTTAGCTGAATATGTAATGTTTTCTCAGTCCAGGCCATCTTGGCGTCCTTCATCCTGTGCCAGCTGTATTGGGTAGACAAAGGATATGCAGGAGGATGAGTAGTAGGGATAAGACTGAGGTGGGATCTAGGGGGTTTGCTGCCTCAACTCTTCAAAATCAAACTTTTCAATTGTCTGTTCACAGCTGTGTACACAACTAATGGTACTCTTGTGCAAAAATACACATTTGAACTCTGTAAGTCAGCATGTACTTCATGCAGGCTTTTTTTCCCTCCACAATGTTTTGTCTTCTCAAAATACTGTGCTATATAGCTGGTGGTATATGCAGTGAAATGATTTTAGGGATTGGTGCATTTAGTGAAACATTTGTGTTTGCAACTTGCTCTATACAATACGGCGAGTTTTGAGTACCAGGTTTCCTGTAGTGTTTGAATGGAGCATTATATGTAAATTGCTATTTATTTTTTTATGGCTTGTGGGGTTTTGTGGGGATTCTTTTTGGGTGTATGGCAGGAATGTTTCTTTTGGAAACTTGAACTTGTCATCTTTAGAGGAATAGGTCATGTGTATTTCGTACTGGTGATGGCAACAAAAAGAGTGCTAAGCAAGTAAACGTAGTAAGTAAGGGTGGCTATTGTAAGGGACCCCAGTTTGTTTAGTAGTTTAAGGCTCTGGGTTGACCTTGCAGCTCTTCAGTGTAATGGCTGGCTGGTGCTGTGGAGGTAAACAGTCTTCTCAGTTTCTCCTTCCATCCTCTTCCCAGCTGACATGTCTGTCAGTCTTCTGGCCCCCAGGCTGGTCAGTTCAGTGGACTCACTTGGCAGCATTCTCCTCTCTGTTAGAGCGGGTCACATTATATAATGGAATAGGGAGATAGGTTCATGTGTGTGTGTTGTTTTTAATTTGCATTATAGGTGATCCAGACTCTTACAGTTTCAGAGGCAATTTGCGCAAGAGCCTGGATGAACAACAAGTTCTTTACTGTGAGCGTGGTGAGGCACTGGAATGGATTGCCCCCAGAAGTTGTGAATGCTTCATCCCTGGCCGTGTTCAAGGCTGGGTTGGACAGAGCCTTGGGTGGCATGGTTTAGTGTGAGGTGTCCCTGCGCATGGCAGGGGGGTTTGGAGCTAGATGATCTTAAGGTCCTTTCCAAACCTAACTATTCTGTGGTTCTATGATTCTAAGTGCCAGTTCTCATAGCAGGCTGAGCGTGGATGAGTTTGCTACCAGTTAGCATTGCCTTGTGGTCTCACTATGGCAGCCATCCCTGACGTGGAGTTTTCTCTGGTCAAAACTAGCCGGTAGACGCTCCCAGCGAGTTACTGGTCATAGGACTTGGATGTAGATATGTAGGTGCTGACAGGTCTTTGTGGAGGAGGGTAAACCCCTACCAGCCTGCCTGTTGACCCTTGAAGAGACTACTGCCAAGTATTCCTTTTTTCACACATACATGCCAAGCTGCATAACACACCAGTAGAGCCCTCCAAGCAAGCACAGCTTCAGGTTTATCACATCTATTTTTCAATTTTTTTCAGTTTCAACCCCTTCATAGTAACATAGCTTGATTGAAGAGCTACACGTGCCATAAAGAAAGGCTCATGATGGGAGGAAAGAGATTGCAGTTCTGGTTAAAAGTATGCTGGTTTAAAATGCTGCAGATTTTTTTCAGAAACTCACGTAGATATTGTGCTTGATGGACCAGGTGTTTGAACATGGTGGCCTGCCACTGTTTAGTGTCAAATAGCTCCAACCAGTCTGTGGGTACTTTGTCAGTAATTGACACCATTTCTCTCTGGAAGAGGCTTCCTACACAGCCAGGTTTGCAGCCAAGGGACAAAGTCACCGCTCCATTTCTTTTTAAGTGTAGCATTTTAGATTGCAACAGAAATCATGGAACACTATGAAAAGTATGCAGTCTGCCTTTTGCCATGCTGCAGATTTCAGCTGTGTTAGCTTGGTGGTGGTAAGGAGGAAAAGAAGTACATGTATGGCTTTGCCTCTGCAAATCTCCAGATCGGTCAAAAAATTGTAAGCCCTGCTTACAGAATAAGTGGCATTTGGAGGGAGATTGGCAGTGGCAGTAGTGGCAGGTGCAGGACTTCAAAATGCTCAGATTTGTTTGAGTTTACATTTGAAGAATAGAAAATACTTTCTTTGATCTGAGCTGTGTGTATTAGTCGTGATGAGGTCTGGAGGGAAGCAGGGGGTTAATCCTGAGTAGTAAATATTACTTTTAGCCATTAAAGAGGTGTCAGCATTATTCTAACATTTGGCAAAAGCTAAGTATTAAAATATTTCACTGAATCTGTTGTGTAATGGATTGCTGTCTAATTGCCATGTAAGTGAAGGCAGTTTCTAGTTTGTTCTGTGTTTTTGGGAAGGATGAGCAGAAGCGTTGGTATACAGGCTTTATAAACCATGGGGTTAGGTGGCCTTCACCGAGTAAAAATCATGCATTTTAAAGCTCAGGAAAAAGGTAACTGCTGAAGAAGTGTAACTGCATTGTAGCTGCATGTTCTTGTTATGAATCTCCAATTTCCAGCTATGATTCTAAGTTGAGAGGGTCAATAGCTAACAGGCCATATGTGTTTGGCCACTGTGCTGGATGCTTGTACATTTTTATGGGCAACTTTTAAGACTACAACCATTGGCAATGAATAACAGTGGGCAGAGACAGCTATATGTTTTGCAGCAACAGCTGCTCACCTTACCCAAGAAGAGACGTGCAGGGCAGACTTGATATGACAGTATATTAATCTTCAGTGGTAGTAGGCTATTGCTTGCTTCCTGTTACTAATAAGGTGGCTACTCCTCTACGTGGCCCTCTTCCTAGAAATGCACGCAGGGAATTGCCAAATGCACAAATGTGTTTATCTTTTATTGTAAGGTTCTGGTAATAGAAAACTGTGAGAAGTGGGAGGAGATTGATTTTAGTAGTCATTAAGCTTTACATTTTGGGGGTTTAATGTTAGAAATTTTCTTTGTTAAGGGGTTTGTTTAGTTTTAGAAATAAAATACAGTTGAAGAAATTCCCCCTCTAACAGGAGCAAGAGAATGGATGGAGGTTTTCTCCCTGGCCCAAGGGTGTACACAGCTCCTGGGGGAAGATGCCTGGTCCAGTTCTGCCACGGGGGAGGTTGCTGGCTGCAGGAGAAAGAGACAACCCACTGGGAGCAATACCATTTGAAGCTGCCACAGCTAGATTGGCCAGAAATTGCTTATTAGGAATCTTCTGAGGCCTTTAATTAATGCAGCAGCTAACTCTCAAGCACGTGACCATGAGAAGTGTGGCTGTGGGCTACAACAAGGCCAGTCTGTGGGATGTGCTTTTGCCCCTCGCCTTGTACTGGCTCCCTGCTGCCTGCTGCATTTTGCTGTTTGTCTCTTTTAAACATTTTTGGAGGAGGAGGCGAGTACATTGGTCTCCTTTGGCTGGTGGCTGCACAGGTGCTAGCTGGCAGAGCTGTATTGCACCTTCAGCACACACACAAAAAAAAAAGCTAGTTGAAGGTGGGCAAGCTTCTGCATATTAGGTAAGCTGCTAATTTAAGTGGTTTCTTTAGAGATATATCGTTTTTAACTTGAGCTACAAAAGACTTGCGGCAGAGCTGTCAATAGATTGAGGGGACTCAGTTTAGTTACTTTTTTCCTTTTTTATTTTAATCAAATTGCTTTTCTAGTTAATAATGAACAGCCTTTTTAGCACTAGACTTTACACCTTCTATGCAAGACACAAAGCAAGGTCAGTCCCGTTCCCACGTACCTCAGCTTGCAAGGGATTTCTACTCTGTATTGTAGGTGGCGGAGAGAGCAGTATATTGTGACTCAGGTGTGAAAGCAGGAGATGCTCATAATATCAAAGTGTTTTTCCAGGACCTTTTATGGTGAATAGGCTTTTCACTAATTGAAACACTATATAATGTATTTATGTTCAGTTGTTGCCTGCTACCTCAAAATATAATCCTGCATATCAACCAGGTGCTATTTCTAATTTCAGTAGGCTGTGCACATCTACACTCCTTTTTTTCTTATGAAGAACTACATTAATCCACAATGAAACCAAAATGGCAGTAAGATTTATGTATAATAATTTTGATTTTTTTTTCCCCCTTTGGAAGCTCTGGTATGAGTAGAATATATTTTTAGTGCAGCACATTTATATTTTAATAACAAGCCTTATAAACAAAACAATAATAGTCCATTGGAGTGGATTTGCATGGGAATAGTAAAAAGACAAATTACCTGCTTTATCATGCAAGTCAAAGAGATCATTCATGTAGTTTGAAAGGGAAAAAAAAACAGGTGATTAATGGTCTTTCAGTATTTTCATAAGGAATAAAAAGAGATTGTTGACATGGATTCTTCTATCCAACAGGCAGATATAACAAGGTACAGGAATGTGGGATTAAAGTAATTTTGTGGGTAGACAGCTGTGTAAACAGCTTGTCCGAGTAGTGACTTAATAATTCTGAAGGTACACTTTACAGCAGCTGAGAAGTGTTAAGCAATGTCCGAATCAAATGCACTTGTCCTCAACTGACTTTCTCTTCAGAAGTCAGAGTTGAAGGAAGAGGTCTTCATGACCTTGCTCTTGGGCTCATCTCCTGAGAGACCAAGGGAGCTTCCAAAGCTAGACTAGACACGTGCAGTTGCTTCTGCAGTTCTGTGTTTGGCAAATGCTCTTTCAGCTGCTTGATAACCCATCCCTACTGTCATTCACTTCATTCATACATCTCATCCATTCATATGACAGGCCAGATGTTGACTGCTTAAATATCAGGAGAGGTTGCTCTCAACTGATGTAGGAAATAATTCTATCTGTACTGAAAGACACTTTTTCCAAGTAAATTTGTGTGTCAGTGTAAAAGAGGGGTTTCTTTATGCGCATAAGCCGCAGTCTGTATAAGATTCTAGGCTGATGTTTGGGTTAACATAACTGTTTGCTACATCTGATTTCTTCTGTCATTTCCACATGCTGTTGCTTGGCCTTGTCTTACTTTAATGTTACAGTTTGGCTACTGACTGATGGCTCAGCCCAGTGCCCATACTGCTGCCACTGAGATCTGGAGTAGAAGAGCCACCTCTCTGATTTGATCCTTTTTAGAACCTTCTTGAATTTGTGCCTCTCTGAAAGTTACGTTCCTGTTACTGTCTTGCTCAGAGAGTAAGGCATTTATGAACAATCTACTTAGGTGGCATTTCCAAAAGGTTGATATTAAAAATACTTTCCATTGAGGACTGTCTCTGGAAAACTAGTGAGTGTTTTTTATTCTCAAAAGCCTCTTGTTATTGCAGAAGAAATGTTGTATGTGGTGGACATTCACAGGGATCTTGTCATGTCAGCAGAGATGGACTCATTGCTGTGCAGCTGTTTCTGCTGCTGTTGCAAAGCCAAGCTGCCTAGTCCTCAACGATGGAAACATAGATAACTTGAAATACGTATGTTTTTTTCCTTCAGGTCTGTTACCTTCCCTGGTTCCTCCCTGAATCCTCACCAAACAAAAATGTTGGGGCCCATGAGATCCGCTACAGTTTTATTTGCTAACTCACAATTTCCATGATCCCTGCAGCATGGGTGCGGGGGGGGGAAGGGGAGGGAAAGAAACAGAACCCAAACATTCACACATATTGCAAACAAGTGTCTTTCCACTTATTACTCCATTCATAATTTCCCAGATTTAATTTAAAATTCAAAATTAGGAAGGAGAAAAGAAGCATATAATTGTATTTTGGAGATCATGGCAGTGCTATGATTTTTTTTTTGTTAGGTCATCTGAAAGAATGGGATTCTATTTTAAAATCTTGATTCCTAGAAATTAGCCATCCTAGTATTTGCAGTGGCTTTATTTTTTTTTTTAAAGAAGAGATTGCTTAATGAGAAAACATTCAGCACCATCAAGTATGGATAGGAATTCAGAATTAAATGAAGCGGACTCAGTTTCTTACATAAAATAGAATTTGAGCTTAAAGGGATGTCAACAGATAAAAATAATTGTAGCAAGAATAAAAGGCTTAGAATGGAAATGCAGAAACCTGTTCCTGAAATAAAAGGCTGTAATACTTGGCAGTGAGTAGTTTGCTGAGACTAAACTTAGTACCAATTTTATGAGTAAGGCTGCCTTTTAGTGGTCTTTTGAAGGATTATGAAACAAAGGATATGGGAAGAGAAATGAGATCTGAAGATTCTTGATATTTTTTACTTTGTAGTAATAGTGGGCTCCTAATCTTTTAACTCAGTCTAACATTTGGAATGTAAGGCTGATTTGCCAGAGTAATTTTTTCATTTTGTTGAGATAGGCTGGGCATGATTCAGTAGGCTGCATTGCTATAGCTCCTTCAGTCTCCAGACAAGAACTCCAAAGATCTTTCTGCTAAATGCCATAAGACCTAGTTCATATTCTAATTAATACTTAAGCAAACTAGTGATGGAAGCATCTAGTTCCTTTTTAATGGACATTTAGAGGAGATCTACCATGGGCTGTTTGCATACAGCATGTAGACAAGGTACTTAGTGACATGGTTTAGTGGTGGACTTGGCAGTCCTTGGGGAATGGTTGGACTTGATCTTGAAGCTCTCTTCCAACCTAGTTGATTCTATGATTTCTGCTATACTTCTGACCAAAGTGTTTTGTGTATGTGTGCTGAGTAGAAAGCTAGCCTGGGTGGGAATAATGTTGTCCTGTGTGCTCTGTGAAGACAGTGATATTTAAGCAAACAGCTCTGTTTCAATATTTTCAAGTGGAAGTGTATCCAAACATTGAGTTTTAAATATATTTGGGTTTTTTTTTAATGGTATTTTTATAAGTATTTGAAGATTGTATTTATACTGTATGCTATTTTGGCATACACTAAACTATAGGAAATCTTATTCTGTATTTATTTCTGTGACTGATGTCCCCAACATGTGAGCAAAAGGAATATATTCTTGACATGTTCTTTGCAATGGCAGCATGAGTGTGTACTAGTGCTGATTCACCAGAACTGACCACACTGTAGGTGTTGTTATGGGTCAGATCAAAGCACTTGTCCCATGTAGGGAGTGGGTCTCAAGACTCCCAGAGGGGGATGCAAGAGGTGTAGGGTTGTGTGAGCACTGGTCAGAAATGGGGCAGTCCTCATCACCAGCGCTTCTTTGAAGTGTTCTCCAGTCTCTTCACAGATTTTTTTTTTACAGTAAGTGTCATCTCTGGGACCTTCTTAGGTCTCTTGTGTTGATAGAAAAGTCACAGGCATTCTACATATATGGCCTAGCTTATGTTGGTATAGTGCTTTTCCTTTAATTTCTTCCATTGCTGCATGCAGTAGCAAAGGATTTCCTGAGAGAAGCTAACTTTTTTTTCCATCTTAAGTTGAACATTTGTGGGATTTTGTACTGTTTTAATGGTATGTTTATTGTTAAGTAATTTGTACAGTAATGGGAAGGTCAGCATGTTTTGGTTTTATACTTTCCTTCTTTGCCCTTCTTCCTTGGTATTTATTCTTGGCTCTCATTTAAATAAAGCTTAAGGGATCCCTGACCATGTGGCAAATAATTTGCGAGTTTGGCTTCCCCCCCCTTTTTTTTGTTCTTTTCATTTTCTATTGCACTCTATTTTTACTGGTAGCATCCTTTCGGCTTTCAGGCAAGTTCTCCTGTGAGTTTCATAGTGGTAGTTACTATGGAGATGACTGTCCACTATTACTCTTCTCCTCCCTTACCCTCTTCCTTTCCTGGAGCTCCTGCAGCTGCTGCTTGTCTTTTCAATGAAGTCTGTAGACCTTGTGTAGACCTTGTGTCTAATATCTTTTCAATTGCAGCATGTTGTTTGCCTGCCGCACTTTCACTTTCATGAAATCCTGTAGATATTTGTTCATCTGAATGAAAAATTTGGGGTATGAGTAGTGAGTGAGGAGATCCCTAGTTAAAAAGGTCACTCCTGAAGCTATTATCGGATTTGATCTTTCTTCACAGTTGAAGAGCTGTTCATTGGAGTCATAATTCCACAAAATGAATTAACTGGGACTGTGTGTGTGTGTATGTATGCTGAGTGTCTCAGATAGCTTTTAGAATTTATTTATTTTAAATGGCAGCTTTTGGAATTCAATATAAACATTCTGATGGAAGTTAAAATTTCTCTGATGAAGAAATGAAGACTTGAGACAACACATCGTTAGCCTTTTAAGTCTGAGAGACTTTTCTTTGCACCTCATCATAATTTTGATAGCTCTTTATACAGCTTTATATATTCCAGCTTTAACAGAGAAACGTGGATGTTTGGGTAGTGCACTATTCTGTAACAGATAGGATTTTTTCCTTTGCTGTTTTGGAACCCCTAATCTTGGGGATGCTTTGTTTCACTTGATGTCAGTGGTTTGCTGAATGACTTAGGGGTTTGGATTGTGTTCTCCAAGCACAACTGCCTGGCCAACAGGATATCCCACCCCGAAAACCGGTGTAGCTGCGCTGGAATTTTAGTGAGCACTTGTTTCTTATGGTATCTGCATCTTCAGAGGGTCCTCCTCTTTCTTGAGGAAGATCTAACCCTTGGTGATTATGAATTGCAATGTTGCACTGTTTTCTTTTGGCCTGATGAGCACTGTCATCTATGGCTTTCCAGAGACAGGAGCCTACTGAGAAGTCCCTCTGTTTTACAACTGCATAAATACCCTGCCTTGGGCTGTTGGTCAGACAGCGCAAATCACTTTGCCCAAAGATGTCACTTTGCCCTCCTGTTGAGAGCATTGGGTTGAAATTACAGGCTAATGGCCTGCTATGCAGTGAGGGTGTCTATGATAAGGAGGAGCATGTTTCTCCTAACCCCATTTGTGCTGGTTCTGGCACAGTTTGCCACCTAGCAAAAGTGAAGGCAGATGGTTTTCTGCTAGGTTAGTGAAACTGGTCTCAGGGACTGATCCCCTGGCTACCTCAGCAAGTGCAGCATAGGTGGGCAGGGCTAAGAAGATGAAGAACACCCTGATCAGTTCAACCCTGTCAGGTAATATTGGTCTTGGGTATAAATCTAAGCAAGCAAACACCTTATCTTGTTCCTCTTCTCTTGGGAGACAAGGGAGAGACTCTGAAACCCTTTGCTTTTTGTCTTCTGTGTTCTTTTATCATGCCTTAGATTATTCCTGGCTCTGTGACAATTTGTTCTGCAAGTTGTCAAGCAAAATGTGTATTTAAAAATAAATTACTCTAAAATTTTAATCAACTCTTTTTTTAGAAGGGAGTCTCATGTTTTTCTTTTGCATACGTCTAGTTTGCTGTGAAAGTGAGCAGCTGGGACTTTCTTGATTACTTCTATTTTTAGTGTCATCTTCTTTACACCTGCACATTGAAAATCACAAAGTTTTTTTAACAGGGATTGAGAAATCTTTCAACCCCCTGACTCTTAGGTCAGAAGCCTGAAACCAAGCTGGCCTGTTAATTGCAGTATCTTGGTGTGTTTGGACTTGTTATGCTTGTTTTACGCTAGAAAAATTGACCACTATTGATTTTTCCTGAAATCTAGTTCATCCCACCCAGTTAATTCGTCAGAGAACAAGACAAACCACTTGTGGCACAATTTCCGAGAACCTTGCTCTTATATCTCTAGACCTATGAACTCCTCTCATTACCTGAAAATGAGATTGTAAGTATTGAGTCATACCTAAGCAAATGTTACCGTGCAGTCAGGGTTTGGTTTTTATCAGTTTTGTTCAGTTTCTGTTTTGTAGAAATCTTGTTGTTAAATTTACTCTTGATACACGTACTACGTGCCCTGCCAGCTTTGGGGTATTTAATTACTTCCAGTTTCCATATGGACTTCAAAATATACTTTAAAGGTGAATCAGATGAGAAATGGAAAAACAGGGGAGATAGTATTTGAATAAAGGCCACGGTGTTCTTACCAGGAGAATTAACTGGAGTAGTTCAGGAAAAGGACACATGAAAAATAAGTTGTTTCTTCCTTGAATCTTACAGTTGCAGGACCCTACTGGAACATGAATTCAAGCATTTGTTCCTCTTCATGCAGTAAACCCACAGTATCTCTTAGTAGCCTAGTACTATATGTACAGGATAGGGATCATGCGTGTTCAGATCCTTGCCATTCTGTGTGGTTTTGCACATTGCTTAATTTTTTTTTAATCTCTGTATCTCTCTCCCATCTACAAAATTACTTGGCAGATTTTGAGGAATTTAAGATTTGGAGTAGTATTTGTTTGTTGTTTTGAAGATTAAAGTTGAATTATTTATATCTGTTTTATTTATATATATGTATTTTTGGATTTGTGTATTTATGTCTTCACTTCCTTGTTCTGAAATTAAATTAACATAGATACTCATAAGTAAACAAAAAAGAAATTAATCTCTGTGAATGAGGATTTTAAGTGCTCTATCAGCACAACTTCATTAAATCCATTTTTAAATTACAAGAGTTAACTTCTGGATCCTCTGACAGGCAGTGTTTGTTATTGATTTCAGTGGATCAGACATTTTCCTAAGATGTCTGCAGGCTAAAGAATGCTATAAATGAAGTGCCCCTGGTTTTGGCTGTACTTGGAGTAGGCCTTCTTAATATCCTTCTGTTTTCCAAATTCTTTAGTGAAGAGTCTTGTTTGTTTTCCTTTGCAGTTGTGTTGTTCTGTGTATGCTTGAGTTTTTTACCACAGAATGAGCCATCAGAATGTGATGGCATGTATTCTCTGCATGCATTTCCCCAGGCTCTTACCTGGCTTGTGTCAGCTTGCTACCTCTGTTGAAGCTGGTCAGTGTGAATTCTGAGAAATTGTATATTGAATGGATGGCTGCCCATCTGAGACTCATACTGGCCGAGAAAGATGTCCTCTTCTCTCATAGGATTGTTTGTTCAAGGCCTTTTGTGCATAGTGTGTGTTGGTGTTGAAGGTCCTACATCGTAGAATCACAGAATGATTTGAGTTGGAAGGGGCCTTAGAGATCACCTAATTCCAACTCCCCTGCCATCGGCAGGGACAGTTTCCACTAGACCAGGTTGCTCAAAGGTCTGTACAGCATGGCCTTGAACTTTCTGGAGAGGGCATGCGTTTTTCTTTGTCTTCCTTTTAACACTAACATACTAATAGAAGCTTTTCTTGTTGCCTGTGACATCCGTGGCCAGATTGAATTCTACTGGGGCTTTAGCTTTCCTGAGCTGATCCTTGTCTACTCAGACAATATCTCTGTTTTGCTCCCAGGCTGCCTGTCCTTGCTTGCGCTTTCTGTAGGCTTCAACGCAGGAACATGACATCGTTTCCTCTGAAGCTATAGCTCATGTGCAGGGTTACTAATTCAGTGGGCACGTAAAGAGTATATGCCACTCATAGTAAAAATGGAATAATCTCTCCTTTGCATTTTTATTTGGTGTTAGGGGGTAATTCAGTGAAAATAGCCCAGATAACAAAAGTATCCCGTGTTTCTTAAACCCAGCTGTGTTCCTCTTATTTCAGTCATGGAGACTTTCAAATAGAGGGTTTTACTCCAAATTATGGTCATCAGCTGCTTAGTTACATCTTCTTGAGCACTGTTTTGCCACCCCTTTACACCAAAACTGTCCAGTTTCAGGAAATTTAACTGCTTAGCTGCTTGTTGTGTGTGTGTCTTTCTTTGGTGTTACATGCTCTCTTCAGATCAAGACTTCAGATTGATTTGCTTCTCTATTGGGTTTCTACATACTGTTCAAAGCCCTCTGCCAGCCTGGGGATGCAGCTGTATGCTAATTTCCCAGTTTCTACAAAACACTGACAGGTCACTGCTGAAATACTTGTTCTTCTTGTCATGGAGGAAGTTTCTGGTGTGGGATGGGCGAGAAAGGCAGCGTCTGGGCCTGCTGCTGTTTCTTGTTATTCTCAGCTCTTGGAGAGGAAGATCCTTTTCTGAGACAGAGCTCTGATGTTGTTAGAAATGCAGCTCTCACATCATTACTTTTAATTTTTAACATGAAAAAGGCAAGTTAAAAGGGAATTTGTTAGAAGTTCTTGTTACTCTGTCTTCTAAAAGGAAGTGTGAATGTAATCTTCATAAACCATATCTTCATATAAAAAATTTTAACAGCTCTTTGGGCTGAAGTAGGGTTTGACGTGAGGACAGAACACAATATTTCAGTATCCAGGCAGATTTCCAGATGCTGATACTGTCTGGTTGTTCTGATCTCTCCTGTTTTCTGGGTGTGCTTTTTTTTCCCCAACACTCTTCTCATTCCTCAGGAACATGTCTTTTAGAACTTGACATTCCAAACTTAAAAAGCAAACCAACAAAAACTTCTCTAAGTGGAGGTTAGAGGAGAGGCACACATTCAGGAATCCTTTTTTTCTATTATAAAATAAAATACCCTGTTAAGTTAGGCACCTTTTATTTGGGTGGGAAATCATAGGAAACTTTCTACCTGTGTGCTTCCAGAAGAAAAAATAATTTTTCTACCAGAAAGTAGCAGTGCAAAGGTAGTGCATATGCAGAGATTTGCTTCCCCACTTGCCCCATTAATATTGTGTTTTACTTCAGATACCCAGTAGGCAGGGCTTCAAGGGTATGTGTTGAAGATGCAGGGCAGTGTTATTAATTGTACCAAATAAAATGTAGGAAGAAGAAAGTCTTTTCTTGTCTTCCTGGACTTTTCTCCCCCAGTATTAATTAATAAGGGTAGCAGAGCCTCTTTTGCTTTTTTCACTCATGTTCTTGTTTTTAATGTAGCATGAAGTATGTTTTGTTCTTTTGAGGGCCTACTGTAATTTTAAATGAAAGCAGCAAACCCTTTAGTCCTTTCAACAGAAATCCATTTTCTGTTGATATTCCTCTCTGTACTATTTTAGTAATCATTAGACAGTCCAGGATGCATGAATGAGTTGTTGACTTTTCTGCTTTGTTTTCTTCCTTGTTTGTTCCTTATTCTGCTATTTCTTTGGACTGTCCCAACCCTTTCTACTGAAGTGTTTTTCTGCTAAGGTTTTATTCAACAGAATCTGCGTGGTCTCCCAATATAAGCCTTAATGAAAACAAATGTTTACGGCATTTCCTGAACATTAGGTGAGCTGCTATCTTAAATTACGAAGGCCTTGGAGATGGAGGAGAAAACCCACTGGTCTCATTTGCTGCATTGGCAACAAAGGGTCCTAGGACTGTTTGTGCTCAGTTCATTCAATGCTCTCTGCTTTGCAGACAAGTGAGACTTTCTAGGCACTTGAATACAGTTTATTCTGTCAATTAGAAAAGAACAAAACAAAACCTGTCTCTTACATTGCTTAAATACCTATTAAGCCCATGAACGGAATACTAATTTAGGTGGTTCTGTATAATGAGCTCTAAATTTCTGAGTCATGTCGGCAATGGAACCTTTTAACGAGGACTTGGAAAACCCCACAAAAAAACCTAATGTCAGTCTCAGTTCCTTAATTATTTTAATGAGTGTAGAAATGAAAAGCTCCAAAGCATTGTGTTGCAGTGGTTATTTCCCAGATTGAATATCAGAGGGTGTAGTTATGAAAATTTTCAGCTATGTTGCTGGGTGGATGAAGCATGGAGCAGGAGGGTCTGAGCGCTGGTAGTGCTCAACGCCAGCAGCACATCTCATCAGCTGACAAGTCCTTGAGAGTTCCTCTGTGGGATGAGATGGCTTTTTGTGTCCACTCCTCCCCCTCGCCTTTTTTTCTCCCCTTCCCCTCACTTTATATGTATGCCAACACATAAAAACCAGTGTCTTTTAGCTGGTGCAGAAAGTGGGTGTCGCAGTGCAGAGCTAGCATCTTAGGTGCATATGTGAGAGTCGTTTACCTCTGGATGGGTGTCGCTTTGCATTCATGTGGATTTTAATTAGGCGATGCACTGATGCTACCTACTGCACTGATGCACTACCTACATTTCAAAACATGGATGTTACTTGAGTATCATTTATTCTTCCTTTAATACACCCATGAGTTACTCGATTTTGCTACGCAGTCCCTGTAGAAGATGCTGCTGAGTGCACGCTGCCAGCTTGTATGCTCCCCCTGCATCACAGAAAGCGGTCTGCTCGTTCCTTTGGACAATGGTACTGTAGAATGCAGTGCGGTGCTTCGCTGTGTCTGCTGGGGGATTGCTCTCTGTTAGGAGGGCTGCATTGCAAAGTTGGGTATTTCAGGGGTAGCATTTGGCATTACTTAATGATATGTGAAACATACCTTAATGTATTTATAATTGCTTTAAATTTTCCAGCCTCACACAATGAACATCCCACAGTGTGAGCTTCATTTTCTCCGTGGACTGTATTATTTGATAATGTGCTCATTTATACTAGGGAAGGAAAAATAAAGGCAGGGAACTTTGAGAAATGCCAGCTAATAAAATATAAGGCAGTTGTATTTTCTGGTAAACAATGAACATAGTATAAGTGGTGATGCTTTAACAGGCATCTTGTGGTATTGATGAAAACGGACCACTTACTGGTGTCTGCAGCAACCAGCCCCTGAGAGCTCTCCTGGGCCACGTGTTAGGCAGAATTGCTGGAGTTCCCATGGTGAAAGTTGGCGTTTTTAAAGGGTTTGGTGTTGTGCTTCTCCCCTCCTCCTTCAGGGACTTTTTCTTGCAGATTTGTATTTCTTACAGGAAATAAGGGAATAGGTGCTCTTTTCTCGGAGATGGTATTGAAAGCGATAGCTATTTCTTTTAGATAGCTGATTGCTTGAGCCATCTGAAGCCCCCAGTGATAACAGTTACTCCATCTGTGGTGCTCTGGACCAGCATTTTGCATACTGTAGACCCTTGCTGTCTCTCCTGAAGAGTCCTTGCTCTCCACTGCAATCCCACCACATGACGCAGAAACAACTTGTGTTTCCCCAGGTCATGAATGGCCTCTGCTTCATGAGCAGATTTGCTTCAGTATCACAGTTCCTGCATCGAATTGCTCTTAGCACTTGGCATACTTGGGTTTAGCCCACATTTATTTTGGAGCTGCTGTTACCCTACTCTGTTATGAAGCTGATTAATTCAGCTTTCTTATTTATACTGCTACTTGCACAGTGTTTGTAGACCAGTATTTTTTTCCCCCGGAGTTGTTCCTGAGATTCTATAAATTAAGGTGCCAAAGTTTTCCTTTATATTTCTTGTCTAGAAGCATGACAAGTTGAGGAAGGGAAGAGTAGCACTTTGTTTTATAGTAGTGTTCAAATGATTCATTTAAATAATGGTGAACCCTAGGTTTTGGCACATCCCATTTTCATCACAGTTGTCGAGATCAGGAAGATTGTTCTGGGTCAGCTATAACTGCTCCAAAAGCTGTGCTTTGTGCATGATTTTTCTTCACTAAATGGAATGGGGAGCATTGAAACATTGACAAAAAATACTGAAATATGTGTAGAGAGTTCCCTGCTATCTGCTGAGAGGGGACTGTAGAGGAAGAGCTGCCCTGACTTGTTCCTCCTGTACAACCCAGGGATCCTCGTGGCCACTGTGCGGGGATTCACACCTCAGGTCATCTCAGCTTCTCTTGGCTTGTTGATAGCTCAGTATCTCCCCTCCACCCCCCTCCACCAGCTGATTTTTTGCCTTGAAACCTCCTTTCTTCAGGGAAATGATTGTATGTAATAATTGGCTGCTAAATCCTTCTAAAGGTACTGCTCAGTAAAACTGAGTAATTGTTAATTTGACACTCCTAATGCTGGGTGAAGATGACAATAGCTGCTTTGTTTTGCATCGGCACTTTGAGTGTGATGGCACTCCATTGGTTTCATTTGGATTAGGAAACTTTTGTTATAGGGCTGGAGCTGGAAATGGGCTTAAACTCTCAGTTCCCTCAGAGGAATATTTTGCAGGTATTAGTGTCTGGTTCAAAATTTTAGTAGGATGGGTTCCTTACTCAGTCTGCAGGAGTGTTGAATTTTGGCTTTTCATTGTTTTTAAAGCTTTTCTTTCCCCTCAGGGGAGGAGAGAGGTATGTAAAATGCAGTTAATTATGATGGTTTATTATCTCATTAAATTATGAAATACCTTCTGCAAAGCTTATTACAGTAATCTAAAAATCAGCTATTCGTATTTCTGATCTTTGTCTCCAATTCTTCCTTTTTATTTCAGATAACACACATATGTATGTGTGCGTGTGTGTGTGCATGTATGTGCACGTAGAAAACACTGAATAAAGTAAAACTTACCTATATAATTTAATTTTATTCAGTTTAAACCTTTGTGAATCAGATCAGTCACGTCAGACTCGCTAAGGTCGTGCAATGGCTATGAAGAGGGATAATTGTTAGCGACCCAGCTATTTCTAGTATAGCTTCTGATCTTGCAGCTTTATGTAACAGTGAAGCATGGAAGAGCTGGAATACTTTTAAAGCTGTCTGGCTGCAAGGAGTCCCTTGTGGGAAGGGAGAGCGTTGTAAATGCACAAAATTACAGATCAACTTAGCATGTTTGGCATGTTTATTTTATTTGTTGACTTTGTTGACTTAATTCTCACCTTAGAGCTATTAAGATTTCCTTTAGTGCTAAGGGCAGTCACTTACCCAACCCTTTGTGGTTGCATTTGTTTGTTATTTTGAGCAGGATCCATAGCTACTGAACCCATATTTAATATAATTTGAAGTAGAGAAAGTACTTGGGGGAGGGGGTATTAAATCCTCCACGTATTTGTTTACCTGTGGCTCGGTGGTTGGCTGGGTATGAAAAGGATTGCATATTTTGTCAGATATTTACAGTTTTCTAGTGGGGCATGTTGTTAGCTGCATTGCCGTTCTCTCCTCAGTCATCTGGTCCTTGCATAATTTCCATTTTATTTTCAGGTAACTTCCACTTTCCTGAACACACCACTGTCTCTTTGCACTCCCTCGCTATGTTTTACTTTCTTTATTGCTCCTGGCAATATTGACTACTTTCTCTTATTGCTCAAGTGCTCTTTTCAATTTCACTCCTTTCATTCTTTGGTGGGGTTTCACATGGCGTTTTCACCAATTGCCTTTCAGATGCACGGCTTTTGAGAGCTAAATGAACTGGTGCTGAGAGTTCATCAAATGTTCACTGCCAGTCCCAGCTGAAATAATTGCCAGTTTCTTGAAGCTCCTGTGTGGGAGCGCTCTGCCACGACCTATTGCACAGCCTTGTGTGGCAAAGCGGCCTCAGGTCCTCATCCTATTTAAACAGGCGTGGGTGTGTGCACACACTGTTTTTCATATGATTTTAATTCCTCTGCCTGCCCTTCTTTGGTCAGTGTCTAATTTCAGCTTGCAAAAGAGACAGAAAAGTAGTGATTTCATAGAATCACAGAATAGTTTGGGTTGGAAGGAACCTTAAGGATCAAAGCCCTGTCTGAGCTTGCCTTGAACACTTCCAGGGATGGGGCAGTCACTTCGTCTCTGGGCAACCTGCGCTAGTGTCTCACCACCCTCATAGTGAAGATTGTTTTCCTACTATCAAATCTTAATCTGCTCTCTTTCAGTATAAAGCCATTCCCCCTTGTCACTACGTGTCCTCGTAAAAAGTCCCTCTCCAGGTTTCTTGTAGGCCCCCTTTGCCTGAAGACTCCCAGTAAATCGGTAACCAAATGTTTGCTCAGTGCTGTTGAGCAGGTGAGGCATCACAGGGTTTTATACCTTTTTGGACAGATTTACAAGACTGTGCTTACTGAGGTGGGGTTCCCTTTGAAGGGGCTTCCTGTCCCCTGGATCTGGAGCCACAGGCGACAGGGCAGAATGGAGGTTACTGATGGGCCATAGCAGCAGTTTTGACTCCAGTGGGGTTTGAGAGATGGGCACAGCCAGCTGTAGTGATGGGCAAGAACCTCTCTCTTGCAAGGAGACTTGGTGAAAAATGCACATCTGGGAAGAAGTTTAAGCTTAGGTATGCAATCCATTACTGAGGATCAGGTTGCAAATGAAAGTGCTAGGATGCAGTGAGGAGCAAGATGTTCACTGGGGCTGTCACATTTGAGGTTTGGTGTTGCAGTTCACATTTGATACTAGGTGTAAAGAGGTGTAGGGCAGGCTGATGTGTGTGTATCTGCATAGTGTGAAGTACTTAATACCAAGTTGAGTTTCTAATGCAGCATGGTAAGAAGGTGTCTCACTGCCTGTCACAGAGCAGGCTAGCAGCAGGCTAAAATGTCTGAAGATGGCCTTCTCTCTAAGTATAAATAAAATTAATTAAGCATCAGTGTGTTTAGACTAATGGAGACATCTACTGAATATGACCCTGATGTTGTTGCAAGTGGAAATGAGAAGTGGTCTGCTCTTGGGGCCATTCTTTTACTCTTGCAGTCAGGTGTCCCCTCAGGTTGGGCATTGGTACCAGGTGCTGTCCGGCCACGGCTGATTGGTGGTAGGGTAGTATGAGAGCCCATACCTCAGGAGCACTTCCAGAGGAGCCCAGTGCAAGCCAGTGTGCTGGTTGCTGCTGGACAGGTCATTTTGTCCATGGGGCACCCAGATCAGCAAGAGCTCAGTTTTCATGCAGCACCGCCTTCGGTGTAGACAGTATCTGAAATGCCATCTTCTTCTTTTTATCTTAATATTTGCCTATGATGGTACAGGGAAGAGGAGTGGGTGATCAGCTCATGGGAGCAGAAGCATAGGAAATCAGACCTTTTCCTTACTTCACCTTGTTGGTTGGTTGTTGGGTTTTATCAAGTAAAAAAAAAAACAACCTATCCATATCTGTGTTCTTTGCCTCAAAGTCTTCATGGAGACCAGGCTCCTTGTTGCAAAAGGATTGACTGATGGCAAAGGGGACCACACTGGCATTGCTGCCAGGCACATTTTCTGTTAAAGTTTTACAGTTCAGTAACTAATATGTTTCTCAGTCAGCTTAGGGTGATGTTAATGGAAGCTGCTACTAGAAAAGGCAGTCCTGTTCTTCCCTCCCGTCAGTTCTTGCCACCTCTTTTGTGCCAACACCAGCACTTTTATGCTTACAAAACCCAGCCTGACAAAGAAAAAGCATCAGCCTATAAATTAATTTTCAGGCTAGGTTGACTTCCTCAGCCAGCTGATTATGGGGTCTCAGGAACTCAAGTGCTGGCATAAGCAGGAACATGTGGCTGGAGATGAAGGGAAGAACATATACCATATATCATACCTTTTTTCTGCAGCAGCCCTTACGGAGATCAGTTTAAACCAGACTGAGCCCCCTTTAATGTGGAAAGGTACAGGTGAGGTAATGCAGTGGTGTGCTGCTCCAGAAAGGTATGGTCCCACTCCCGTTGCCCTGCTCCCTCCTGAAGAGTATGTTCCCATCTGTTCCTCATCTGAGTTCACACTGAGATGCAGGACTATAAGGAACATGACATTCTCCTTCCATGGTCAGCACACTCTTAGTTTGTCTGGGTTGTATCATGAAATGTCAGGCATCCTGCTGCTCACATGCCACCACATCCTTAGAGTAAAAGGAGGGTGTGAGAGAAGATGAAGTATTGATAAATTTCACTCTTCTGTGAACAAAGTCTTCTCAGAAGGACTGTATTTTGTCACTTCTCAGGCAAATTTGTGGTGTGTATGCATGGCTTGTGTGTGAAAGTGTTTTTACTGTGATTATCTGATATCAGAATGAGTTCAGTATGCACCTTATCCTTTGACTAGAGTCTCTCAGGATGGCAGGGCACAACACACAGGTCAAGAAGCAAGAGATAATCGAATGCTTGCTACTGCAGGTAAAGAAAGCAAGCCTGCAGAAAAGGCTGTAGATTGTGGTGGCACAGGAATTGTTACTGTAGTTTCTGACCATATCATTAGATCCCAACTACTTTATCTGGCATTCAGGAGGAAGAGAAAGCATGTTCTGGCAGTCCAGCCAGCCCTCTCTCATAGGGTTTAGCATCCCTTAAAGAAGAGGTGCTGAGTGAATAGTCCCTTTCCTTTTCAGGCCAGTTTGACTGGTAGCAGGATGTGGCATCACTTGAAAGAAGGCATGAACAGAGTTACTGGGACAATTGACTGTCTGTCTGATTGACTTGCAAGAATAGGCAGTTTGACTCCTGGGGAGGAAGCCTGGAGAGGGTTGCAGTTTGCTTCCAAAAATGCAAAAAGTTACATTGATGTGGGAAAAGAGATGGAAGAGTGGTCATAGCACCTGCTGAAGTTCTGTCTTCTATCTTCAGAGTCATGTAAGGATAGTATAGGTTTAACATAACAGAATGTACAAATTTCAAACCCGCCTTTCGCGGCCACCTCCCCATCCACCCCAATAGCTCATTTGTGTGTTTCTATTTAGTAATCTTTTTGACAAGATGGTGAATGTGATCGTTTTATGCAAAAGTGATCACTTTGCTGCTTATCAGAACGAAGTCTGAGCATCAGATATGGGGTGTCTTGTGTCTTTATTTATTTAGGCTTTTTTAATTCCACCTACTGTGTGTCTAAAAGTAGTTTTACAAGAGAAATGTTGAGGCCCTGGTAATAGCCAGGTGGTAGAGGAGCCTTTGAAAGGCCAGTTCCATGGAAAGTGCAGATATCTGGTTTCAGGTATGGTTAAATTGCAAGCTGCAACCTCTGCAAGAGGTTAAAATGCCCATGACCTACTGACCATGTGACTTTTATCACTTCCTGCCTGCAGGTGGAAAATTGTATTTAAATGGTAGGGATTAATGGAGAGCTTAATTGAACAGGAAGTTTTTCAGCCATTCACATAATGGCTAAAATGATCCATACACTGTTACTTCTGACATTTCTGCCAGAAGTAATCTCTAGCTTTCTGGCTAGTGCAAGTTGCTTTTAGGGTGAACGTGAAAGATTGCAGGAGTTGATGCGTGCATGTTTTTCTGAGGTTCAAGAATGAAATGATCTGTAAAATAACTTTTTTTTTTTTAAATTAGAAAAGTCACAAATGCAGAGAGAAGGCTGTTCAAAGTGAAACAAGAATTTTCTTTCAGTTGCACGGCTTTGATGTTGCACCCTCTTGAGCTCTAGCAGTTGGTCAGATTACTGGAGGGGGAGCTGCTTATGTGTTTGGTATTATCTGGCAGATCATGCTCCATTCAGTCTGAATCTGCAGCAGTTTTGAAGAGGAGCATGGAACAAAGAGCGGCACTGAATTTATCAGGAACTGGGGTTTTGGGTAGTGCCGGAGGGCTCCGCCTGAGTAAGGAAGTGGAAAGCTCTGTCATCTGAACCGGGCTGTTCTTGATTAACGTTTCCTGGTTGGGAACTGGGAAGCAAACAGGTTTTGCAGATGTCCCTCAGATGTCTGAGTATGCTGAAAATTATACTAGAAGAATATTGCAGTCACACAGTGTGCTGTGCTAAAAGTAGCTTTGACTTCTGTGTAATTAAATAGTGGGGAAGTGCTCAAGTTGTATGAAAATGGGCAGGTTTTAACAATCTGTAGGTTCTCTTCCATAAGGGTGGGAAATAATTTTATAGGACCAAAAAGACTTTTGAAAAAAAAATATCTGTGGTACATAACAAGGTCCCTCTTACACGTAATTCAGTGCAGACAGAGGGATGATGCTGCAGAGCAAGTGAAGTGCAAAGGGGGACCATTTTGTGCCCCTGGGCTTCCTCACACTGGCTTTACTTAATACCCGCAGACCAGGAGGATTGCTTTGCTCTTCCACCTGCAGCAAGTCCAGGCACCAGGACTTTACCGTTTTTTTGCCGGTAGGTGGAGACTGTGCAAGTGAGCTGGTAATTGCGACTCCCTAGTGTGGAAGGTGCATGTTAGCATGGAGTTGATCTTGTTACGTTCCAGCACATGGGACGGGGTTTAATGTGAAAAAAATAATTGTATTTTTGTGGTTTTCTCCTTGGAGTAAAGTCCATCAGGATGTAATACTTGCTCAGACATCTGCTGGTGATTGTTAAAAACAAGCAAATGTGAACAATTTCCTTATTTATTTTTTTTTCTGCTGCTGTGGTTTTGTATTTTAGTTTTCTGGCATAAGGTGATGCTCTTCTCTGTGCAATATTTTACGCGTATGGCATAAAAACAGCAGGCCTAGCCTAAAGACACTCCTTGGTGATGTGCTTCCTATAAAACTTGCTGGTATGGGGTGGTAGGTTTGGCTGAAACTGAGAAATGGGAGTCTTGGGTCACACTAGCAGAAAAGAGGGGGAGCCCCCATTTCTGGATGCAGGAACTTGAGTCTCCGTTTGCTGAGCAGTTCTGTAGATGTCTGTGCTGACCTGTACTTGGTAAGCAGCTTGTAAGGTACTCCAGTGAAGAGAACCAAGCAGCAGACAGAGGTAAGAAATGCTGCATAAGAGGAATGGCTCCAGAGCATGGTACAGGAGCAGAAGCAAGCTGTGCATAGGAGGGAGTGTGGGGAGGAGTCAGACTCTGTTGAAGATGGCCATGCTGCTGAAATAAGCCCTCATATTGGCACTCAATACTGATCCACATTACGGTGGTGGCTCCCACTGTAGCATATTCGCATAGAGTCAGCTTGCCTTTTCTAGTATCATAAGCTGTGTCTGTGGAACAGTCTCTGCAGCATTCATATCCCAAGGAACTGCAAGGAAGCAGAGGTATCCAGGCCACTCCAGAATAGACTGCCGAATAGACTGCTGCAATGCATTCCCATTTCTTGTCCTTTATCAGTGAGGATGGTTTTGCATTACTATGCACATTTGTAGCATGTGTGAGCATATCTGGGCTGGCCCAGCTGAATGCTGTTGGCTGTGGTGGAAAGGATGTTGGCAATAACCAGGACTTTGGGAGGAGCATTTGTAGGACCTACAGAGAAGCATCTGCAGTGGTGTTGTTAGAGTCCCACGTGGACTGATGGATTTGAAGGCTTAGCCTGGGTGGCTTTTTGCAACCTGCAGTGTGGACAGTTTCAGTGTAGACATAGCTGGGTTATAATCCATAGCAGTCAAAGGTTAAAATACCTGTGCTCATATTCTTAGACTAGAAGTAAGCTACTCCAAATGGGAATTCTTAGGAACTATTGCAGGACAAAGGAAGGGTGGCACCACTTGTCCCCAGTATTCAGAAGGGTCTCTTCTGCCATCTATTGCCATGTACAGCTCACCACATGCCTCCATAGAGGAGAATGAAATTCCTATCCAATCTCAGGTGGGACAACCCTGGAGAAAGTGGATTTCAAAGAGACATTGTCTTGCTGAAATAGATTGTCCAGATCTTACACTTAGAGAGGAAGAAGTCTCAGGACCTGGATTTATGGACAGTCTGTAGAACAGTTGATATAGTGTGATCTGATGACAAAGGCAGTTAACTGGAGAAAAACAGCTTCTTGGGGGCTTCATTTATCTGCCATATCCTCATTTGGTCATGCTTCCCCTGCCTCTTCTCCCTGGGCAGCAGCTGATAAAAAAAAACCTCCTGTACTTGCCACAGCCATGTACTTGTACATGGGATGGGTGGAAGCTTTTGAAATTTGGTGGTAAATAATGTACTTTAATCTAAATTAACCTTTCTCTAGCTGCTGGAGTCTGAATAATGGAATCATACAATACCAGCTTGGAAGGGACCTCAGGGATCATCTGGTCCAACCTTACTTGGGAAAGAATGACCTAGACTAGATGACCCAGCACTCTGTCCAGTGTTGGGGAATCCCCTCTTTCCTGGGGAGATTATTCTAATTTGCTGTTTGTCCTCACTGTGAAAACTTTGCCTCTAAGTAGAATCTCCCTGGGAGTAACTTGTGCCCATACCCCTGTTTTCTCCATGTGACTCCTTGTAAAAAGAGAATTTCTATCTTCTTTGAGATGCTTGAAGGCAGATAAGTGGATTCGTATTTGTATTGTGCTGGAGTTGCGCCTTGGTAATTTGGGGTCCTGTTTTTGTTTGAGTGTGACAAGAGTTTGCTACCCTGTGTCCACGACTGCAGTGGCATACATGGCATATGATAAGCATGGACTGTTCTTGCATCACATCCAACTAAAACGTGTTGCAGCAGTAGGATGAGAGGAGATCCATGCTCCTGGAGAAGGGCTGCAAGCTTGACTTGATTACGCTTTTGCTTTTTTTGTGTTGTTTCTTGTTGGTCTTTGCTTCTGTATATCTTGAGGTCTATGGAAGGGACTCAAGTTCAAACTGGGAAATCCTACTGCTGCATCAGGGTAGCAGCAAAATTCTCTGACCACCATTGATGTTTTAGGACAAAAACTCAGGGCGTTTAGTACCCAGTGTGATTCGTCGCCCTTGAAGTTATCTAGACCACTGAAACACCTGAACTGCCTGGATCCATAGCTGAAATCTGAATGCAGGTTTAGTTTTCTACAGCTTCTTCTATACCATCTAGAATGGGCCTCAGTCAAGCAGGCAAGATCTGTGTCCCTGTGTCATCATGGCCACGTGTATATGTGAGGTGGAGTATATATGAAGCTGGAGTTGCCGAGTTCTTCCGCAGTTGATGTGATTGGGAGTGGTAAACAGTGTCAATCAGCCTTTAAGAAATCTTATTTCACCCAAAGCTGTCATGTACGTGATATTAACAGCCAGCTATTTCATTTAGTGGGTATAGTATCTCTGTTAAAATGCATGAAGTGAGGTGGTTTTGGAGACTGCAAATTCCTGACCATGCTCGCTTCTTGTGATCAATGAGCATGGTCAGGAAAAATAGATGACCCCAAATTAATGATAATTTGAAGAGTTCTTAGCAAACAAGTTTTAGTTGCAAGCTTTACTTTGAACTTTAAGCATTAAGCATATGGATTAGCTCAATTATCATCCATTAAATGTCATTCCCAAGTGCCTTTACATTATTACCAAGAGAGAAGGTTCTCAGAAACCAACTGTTTCCCGTTCACACAAACACAAGCAAGAAAGCCCATTTCCAAAAAGGAAAATGTGCATCCATTCATTGTGGCTGAAGTTTTGGAGCAAGAAGTGTTATTTATGGAAATACACCCTGTTAGGCTCAACAATCAAGAGCTGAATGAAATGGGTTTAGTATTTTACTTTTATTTGTTCACTTGATAATTCAAGGCTGGTTTAAAATTGTGTTGTTAATTTAGGCTAAATTTTAAATTTTTGATTCACAAGAGGTAAAAAAGATTGAATGATAAAGAGCTTGGTAAAAATAACTTCTGAAAATTGATGCATTCAACCTTACTGGAATATTTTATTTACTGAAAATTAACCCAGAATCTTCTAATCAGATGACAGGATTAAGAATTAAACTCTTAACTGGTAATACAAGTCTAGGTTGTGACTTGGGTTACATGATCTTGCAAATCATTTTGAAGGAGTCATGTCTTAGAGGGACTGCATGCTTTGCACTGGTGTCCTAGACTTGGTGTCTGCATGGATGAGAATGACCAGGTCTCTTACTCTCTAGTTCCTTCTTGGTTCAGTCAGGTGCAGAAACGCAGACGACAATTGAATCTCAGTTTCCAGTGCTGCAAATCTGAATGGCAGTAGTGACCGAGCTGGCAACAAATACCATTGATACAGGCAGAAAATACTACCCAGAAGCTTTAGGAGATGTGGGAGAGGAAATGCAGTTAAAAGGGCTCCTTCTTACACCACTTTCTGCTGTTGGTGTGATGCTGTTTCTTCGCATGACGTTGTATCTTAGGACACAGTGATTGCAGTGGTGTGTGAACACGTACAGGTAGAAACTCTTGCCTGATACTACCAGAGCTAACAGTTGCACTCAGGTGTGCCCCAGGGAGAGCCAACAAGATCTCCTTGTATTCTGAGGACAATTTTTGTAATTTCCCCTTTCTCCCCCCCCCCCCCCCCCAATTTTTTTGCTTATCCAAGTAATATTTGCCCTCATGTTTGGGGAGGAAAAAAATGTTTGTTTCATTTAAGTTTTGGCAGTCTTGACATAAACAGCTTGTTGGTTTGAATGTTTTAGCCCTGTTCTCATGAACTGGTGTTTCTCTAGAAACTTACTATTTGGAGTGAATGTCTTGGACTTGTTCTCAGGAGTGAAAGGGTGAAATGTAACTTAGCCATGCTTCCCACTGGCACACATGATAGTGACAAGGATTTCCCAGTTGTCCTGTGAAATGATACCTCCAGCACCAAATTTTTCATGTTCACCTTAGGCCTGCCTAGAAGTGCCTGTCACATGCTTGGTTTTGTTTGAGGTGGAAGTTACATACTCGATAATCATCTGATCTCCAGCAGACGCCTGGCTATTGAAACCTAAATGACTTTTTGTTGTGGTGCAATTTTCTCTTCTCTCTCTTTTTTTTTTTTTTCTTTTAATGAGGGCAGAACGTATCTACAGCGTTATCACTTTCAGATACCTTTACCTTAATAAAGCTGCACACCAAAATGAATCTTTGCATACAGGCATGTTGTGTGCTAAACCGAGTGTCATGCTGCACAGTGTAATTAAACCATATGTGCAAATTGTGTGTTGGCTCTCATGAGAACAAAAGATGGTGCACTTCAAACCTGATCTAAATCAGTGGTAGGGACAAGTAAAACTCGGAGATAACTACTTCTCCAAGCCAGCAAAGTGTCATAGTAGGGAAATTAATAACCCAGGTACATGGCAGAGGGGAAATTAGAACAATATTAGCACAGAATGTTGAGCACAAAAGCAAGTATCAGTGTGGTAGAGTGGCTGTCCGTGCCAGAGCTTTCCCTGTAATGGGTACTAGCTGCTGATGGATGGGCAGCCATATTGCTCAATTGTGATTTTGTGCAGCTATATGGGATAGTCGGGTTGAAACAGCAATATGGGAAGTCCCACAGAACTTAGCTCAACTATATCTGTGTATGCTCAAGCGCACCACGTATACAGTGCCCTGAATTTCTGGTGCCCAGATTGAGAGACGTAATAGTGGAGATGTGGGAATTGCAAAGCCTAAGTGAGCAACAGCAAGAAATCTGAACTTTCCCTGTTTAAAGATGAGTTTTGCTAGGGGTTGGCTTCTCAGAAGTCCAACCAGAGTTAAATAGTGAAAACTATTACCAGCTCATCACCACTAATTAGTAGTAGCAATTTTAATGTGATTAAATATCTGCAAATACTTACATTGCAGTTCCACAGGAGGAGAAGCAACAAAAGCAAAGTATTAAAATACCAATACTGCTTTTAGAAAGATAGATTCATAGAATTATAGAATGGTTTGTGTTGGAAAGGACCTTGAAGACCATGTAGTTCCAAACCCCCCTTGCCATGGGCAGGGACACCTTCCACTAGACCAGGTTGTTCAAAAGACCCATCCAACCTGGGTTTGAGCACTCCTTTGCTTTAGCTTGCAGACTGCTCATGAGCAGCTCGGAAAGTGAAAAACATACTGCATTCAAAGGGAAATGGGAATTAATCATGAAACTGTGTCAGTCATGCAGCTTCTTAAGGTAGGGTTCTGATAGAGTTTGGAAATCTAACTCTAGTGGTGATATCATAAAGAAAAAGGACATAAACATCGGACTACAGAAAAGCAGTAAACAACAAAGCCAAAAATGAAGTTCAAAGAATAAGTGGAAGGTTGTAAGACCAAACAGCAACCAAATATTATACTACATGTCAAGCAGGAAGTTTTGTGATAACCGGCAGATTGCTAGAGATTAGAGAATATTTGAAAAACAGGTCTATTTGCAAATCTCTTCCCAGTTGAGAAGTTTAGGTATGAGGACAGCCTTTCAACCCCAGAATTCACTATAAATAGATTAGTATCAATACATATATATTATCAATTCAGTTGTGCTTTATGTGTGTTTTCTAGTACTTAAGCTTTGCTTTCATTTAGGAGTTATGGAGTAATAAACTGAAAATAGTCAGATTTTTGTCCCGATGTACAACTAAATCTTGCATGCTGATAATTTAATAGTTGGTTTGTAGCTAGTGCGGCACATGCCGTTATCTAGAGTATTAACATTTAATAAATTTAACACAGACTATTACTAGCCAAAGCTTTGCTTTGCAAGCAGAAAACTGCCTTTCTATAGTAGGTGTTTTCTTCCTAAACATGTCCTTTTCTGTGAGCTAAAGGAGTAGTGCTAGGATATTCTATTTTAAAAGATGTTTCTGAAGTATTTTCAGCTAGCACAAACTGTAGTGTTTTGGTTATAAAGAATGCAATTTGCTTAATATATTAAACAAAAGATAAATTCCAGTCTAAAAAAGCTTCAAAAAGTGTATTTTGCATGGGAGAGAAATGTATTGTAGTCTATCCTATACATTTGAGGTATTTTTGTTGTGGAGTTTTAGTCTCTGGCCTGTAATTTGTTGTCTCAGACCTAAACAGTCAGTTCAGTAGAAGAGACGCATTCCAAAACAGTGGAGGTGAGGTTTCCTCAGGCTGAGACTTTTTTGAACTTCATGTCGTAGGTAGGTGTTTAAAGTCTTTCAAAAGCAGTATAAGGAAAATAACATTCGGTTGGGAGAAAGTGAATTACTGTTTAGTTTAAATAGTCTGGATATTTCTGGCTGCATGTTGAGTGTTTACATGATGTTCAGATGTGGTATTAAGAGTTCTACCATCATCCTTTCCTTCTTGCAAAGTTTGTGTATTTGCAGGTCTTACACAGTGCATAACCTTTTGGTGAGGACAGAGTGAACAATTTATTTTGAGGACACAAAAGGGATTTTTGTTCTTTTTGGCACCTGTGCCAATCTGTCTTCTGTTGCCAAATGCATGCTAAATAGGTCATTCCAGCAGAAACTGTTGCATTAACAAGCAAAGAATGAAGCCGCACTGGTGGTATTATGTGTCTATAGAATCATTTAGGTTGGAAAAGGGACCTGTAAGATCGTTGAGTCCAACAGTTAACCTGTCACTGCCAAGTCCACCACTAAACCATGTTCCTGAGTGCCACATGCCACATCAACGCATCTTTTAAATACCTCCAGGGATGGTGATTCGACCACTTCCCTGGGCAGCCTGTTCCCATGCTTGACAAGTAACCGTTTTGGTGAAGAAGTACTTGCTAATATTCAATCTAAATCTCCCCTGGCACAACTTGATGCCATTTCCTCTTCTCCCTATCACTTATTACTTGGGAGAAGAGGCTGACCCCTGCCTCACCACAACCTCCTTTTAGGTAGTTGCAGAAAGCAGTAAGGTCCCCCCTGAGCCTTCTCCAGACTAAAGACCCCAGTTCCCTCAGCTGCTGCTCATATAAGACTTGTGCTCTACACTCTTTGCAAGCTTCGTGGCCTTTCTTTAGACCTGCTCGTGCATCTCAATGTCTTTGTTGTAGTGAGGGGCCCAGAACTGAACACAGGATTTGAGGTGCTCTTCCTCAGCCCTGTAGTGTTGCATGGGCCTGTCATGACCCAAGTGCAGGGCCTGGCAGTAAGCCTTGTTGGACCGCATACAACTGGCCTCAGCCCATTGATCCAGCCTGTCCAGATCCCTCTGTGGAACTTTCCTACCCTCAAGCATATCAACACTCCTGCCCAGCTTGGTGCTGTCTGCCAACTTACTGAAAGTGCACTCGATCACTGATGAAGATATGAAACAGAACTGTCCCCAATAGTGAGCCCTGGGGGACACCATGTGGACAGTTGCCAGCTGGATTTAACTCCATTCTCCACTACTCTATGGACCTGGCCATCCAGCTAGTTTTTTACCCAGTGAAGAGTACACCCATCCAAGCCATGAGCGGCCAGTTTCTCTGGGAGAATGCTGTGGGAAATGGTGTCAAAGGCTTTACTAAAGTCTAGGTATACAACATCACTCACAGAAAATGTGTTTCTGAGCGCTGATCACTTGCTTACTTGTTTTGCCTTGCTCACAAAGGGTGCGTGAGTACAGCAAGCTGCTGTGCTTCGTCTGATGTAACTGTAGTGGAGGGGGCATACCTCCTTTTTTGGCAGCAGCTTCACACTTATATTGGATTAAGTGTAATGTGAAACCTACCCTAAATAATTGGTTTTATGCTTCTAGCGGTTTTCATGGGGACGTACAAGGTTATTAAGATGCATACGCTCCTTCACAAGGGAACAGTTTTAAGTTGTTGCCCATGTTTTGAAAGGTATGTGTTTTTCCTTTGCTGGCCCACTTCTGAAACTGGTCATCTTTACACAGATCCGGAGCAAAGGCTGCTTAAAAGTTTGGCTTTTTTGTCCTAACCTTGATGCCTCATCCCAATATATTGTAGCTGCAGAATAGCCTGGGTTTTTTTTTCCTAGCTCACTCTGTACACCCTTAGGCATTGAAGTAGAAGCCTGTGGAGCACATGTCTGTCCGTGCGAAAGGCAGTAGTTTTTGCAGAAACTAAAGGAATCTGCAGTCACAAAAGAATGCCATAATTTACTAGTGCTTATAAATTGAATGGGTGATATGTATGCCCTGTAACTGCTCATGTTTTTAATTAAAAAATGGTGTTTCATAAGGAGCAGGCCTGTTTTGGTGGCACTGAGCTCAAACCAAAGAAGAGGAAGTATAGCAAACATCCACAGAGGTGGGAGAGAAGCATCTCGAACACATCTGAACATACAGAAACAAGTCTCCACAGCCTCCCTGGGGAAGCTGCAGAAGTTCATGGTTGTAGCCTGGAGTTGGCTGGAGGGAAGATCTGGAGTTTTCACTGTCCTTGCTGAAATGAAGGGCCCCCACTCCATGGGGGTTAGTGAAGAGCTGGTGATGCAGCAGGGCCATGCCAGGCTGTGTGCTTTGTAGAAAGCGGGAAAGTAGAGTGAGCAGGGAAGGCTGGCTAGCCGAGAGTGTATTTTCAAAGAGGAACTGAACCAAAAGCTCCTTCAACTCACTAATGCGTTCAGGCCATTTCCTAATCCTCTTTCAGTGCTCTAGGGACCAGTAATAAGGATGGTGCAAGCAGCCCTGGTGAATCCTTGCTGCAAAGGGTTAATACTGAACCATGAAACAGGCTTAACCTGTACTTTTTTTTTTTTTGGGGGGGGGGGGGGTTGTCAGAGGGGTGTGTGGTTGTGGAGTCCTTCCCTATGCTTGTCTTTGATCACATGAGATCACAACATGTAGTTTCAGAGATGCGGAGAGTGGATGGTGTGTGATTTTAACAGCCCAGCAGAGGAAGCACATGGATAGGGAAAAATGGCTGTGTAGATGAGAGTAGCAGGCAGAGTTGTTTGCTAACCTTCATAGTCTGGGTTTTGGCAAGAGATAGTATATTTTGTGCAGAGCAGAAGCCAACACAAAGCATTTTTCTCCGGCCGCGTGTGCGGTTTTGGTGATAGAAATGTAGGTGGTTGAAATTAAAATCCCATTCATCCTGTGCAGGAGTCCTCAAGTCTGCTTGAAGGAATAGGGATTTGCAAGGCAATCTTGAGTGATTTTGGGGATATGCAGGCAGACCTGTACAAGAGCTTCATTCTGGAAAGTTAATTGTTCATAGATATAGAGAAATACATGTCCAACAGTCTTAGTTCCAATTTAAAAATTACAAGCACAATGGTAAAAATAAGCACCATGTTGTATTTGCCATTAAGGAGATGCAAATAAGCAATAAGAATGGCTGGTGGGTTTTGTTGTTTGGGGAGGTGGGTGTTGAGTAGTAAGGACTTTAGACAATTTTATGCAGAGTTTAGGGAGAAAATTACTGAATGTTACTTTTGTTCTCTGTTGTCATTAGGGGACATTTGTTTACTTATACCAACACTGCGGGGATTTTAATTTTTTTCCCATTTTAGCCACAAAAATGCAGAATTTTAAAACACAGTAACAGACCTCTTAACCCAACTATATTTTAGTATCTGTGAAAAAGAATAGGTTTCTCGATTGCGTGTTTCATCCACTCTGAAGGATAACTGTGCTTTCCTTGAGTCACAACAGCCAAGCCTGCCATGGAGTGACAAGACCTGGTTTTTCCTTCAGTGTTATTTGATACATGTTTCAGTTTGACATTATGTAAATAGTCTGCTGTTAGGGAAGAAAATGACATAAAATTGCATCCTTTCTCAATGAGGTTTTAAGTTCTTTCAGTTGCTTCTCTGCCTTTTGAAGCTGTAATAAGGATCATAATTAGAATCCCAGTTGCTTAAGTGAGAAATTAGCATGTTCTTAAATGCTGAGCTGAGCCAGGTTCCCAGCGAGACCCCCTCTGGGTATCTGTCCTGCCCTAAAGCGCTTTCACTAATACCAATTTTTGTTCTAGACATATTAAAGATAATCATATTCATTGCCACCTCGCAGTTAATCAGAGCTTTCAGAGAGTCTTGAAATGATTTGCTGCCTGGCTGCCAAAACCACCTGCATCTGTTCACTCTCTACAGGCCTACTCAGGCATTTTCTGAAACTTACCAGTCTATTGCTCAGTCCCAGGACAGACAAATTCACTCCATGCATGTTCTTCATTCTTACAGATTTACCACAAATGCTACTTATCCCTGCTCTGGCCCTCTTTGCTTACAGTATTCTAGGCTGTGGCCAAGGGAACAAAAATGTAATGGCTTTTACCTGCTGTTTTCCCTGTCAAAGATATTTTATCTTTCCCTAAAGGCTTCAGTTTGGTTTTATAGAACTAGGCACTAACATGCATACCTTATCTATTAATATATATCTTAGAATGTAAATAAGATTCTAGCAGATTGGAATAAATTAAGTCCTTAATGGGGCTAAAATAAACCTAATTTGTAAATTAATTAAAAACAAGAAGCAAAGAACACTAACACTTAAAAAAAAAAAAGTAGACATTTTCATGGTGCAAAATACAGATTTAATTTCCAAATAAGTGAATGGTAAACTGTAATTGTATGATACACAAGAAAATACTTGGAACATATGAAATAGTAGTCACAGATTTTATAGTCAAGATGTTTTCTTTCTGGTTTTTCAAATTGTCGCATAAGATACCAAAGGGTGAAGCAAATAAAATACTGTCTTTGCAGTTGACCTGGGTACGAATATGATATTGGTGGGGGATGGATTCAAATCCTTCACTGTTCCCCATCCCTCCCCCTTTTTAAATTTTATTTTAATTTTGAATGGTGATGTTTTTTATGTTCTGATGTCTCTCCTGCAATTTTTGCCTAATGTGCTTCTGATACGCTCTTGTTTCCACAGGCCAAGGCTGCAAGCACAAAGGAAGTTTGCTCAGTCCCAGCCAAACAGTCCCAGCACAACTCCAATAAAGATAGTGGAGCCGTTGTTACCCCCTCCTGCCACTCAGATTTCTGACCTCTCCAAAAGGAAGCCCAAGACAGAAGATTTTCTCACTTTCCTCTGTCTTCGAGGTAGGAGTCTTGTAGCAGCCTAGGGGGACAGTCTGATTCAAAGCACGAGCTGTAGCACCACACACCAAGCAGCAGCTAGACAAATGTGCTCTACTACGCTTGAATGTATTGTGTGCATTTCAGCTGTCAGCAATTTGACCATACCTGCAGCAGGAGTGTTCAAGTTCATGGCTGTAAAGATCATAAAATGAGGCCAGTAATAGCGCAAAGGGAAATTTATACTTAGCACTCTGTTATTCTGAATGGTTTTGTCAACCTCTCTTCAGTCCTCCCCATCCTCCTTTGTTTTGTCTAACTATAAACTGCAGAAGTGCTTAACTTGCCTGAGTACTTTTTCCTGCAAAAGGAGAAATCTGGTTGGAAATTGCCCTTCTCTACCTACTCGCTGTCCTTTATTGTTCAGTCTGAGTAAGGCTTTTCATCTGGCAGTGGATGGAGAGGTTGCCATTGTTCTTAGCTGCCCCAGGAGCTGGATTGCTCCCATGGTGATAATTGAAACAGGTGAGCTCCTCCACTCTGCAGTGCAGATGAGGTGTCTGAAGTTGTACAGCAAGAAACCTGAATTATCTCACAGTAGCAGGTGCCTGAGCCTGGCTAGAGCTGTACAGTGGGTGTCTGTGGTCACTGGAGTGTGTGCCTGTGAGCCTGCATGTCAGACTTGGGGACCTTAGTGTGAGGTACAGCTGCCTGTCCAGATTAAGCTAAAGAAGACCTTACATGCGTGGTCTTGGGACTTTCCATGGCCCTGTGTCCCAAATCATGTACTGAAGATCGCATCTTTCAGTTTAATCTCCCAGTTGTCGTAATAGTTCTCATGGTATGTTTCTCTTTCAGCAGGTGCCCCCCCTAGCCCTCTTTGCTAGTCACTGCTTCATACTTGATGTGCTGGAACAATGCCTTTTGTGGTTATTTTGTCCCATTACTTGCCGAAAATGTGTGCATTTGTTACAGAGGGTTTATCTGCAAAAGTCTTACCTAGTGGATTGAGTCTTTCAAAGCTTGTGTTTGAGTTCCTTTTTCTACTTATGAGATCTCTGTTGCATCTCTGAGTAACACTGGTCAACACCACCCATAGCTTCCTGTTGAGGCTTTCTCACAATAATGCAGCATGGTTTGATTTATTTTTTCTTCTTTTCTGTGAGATTTTAGGCTGTGATAGCTCTAGACTAGTTTATAATTTATCTGTCTTGACTCTGGTCCAATATGGAACCTCCATCCTGTTGGGACTTCTGGTAAAGCGGGTGGGTGGAGGGATGAAGGGGGGGTGGTTTGCTAGCTTTTGTGTTTGTTTAAAGGATCGTGAGGAGCAGAATCTCTAATGGAGTATAAGTTGTATCACAGTCTTCTGAAATTTAATCTGTGGAAATGTATTTCTAATTTAGTCTGCTGTGAGGTTGATCAGTCTGTTGGCAGCATGTCATTGCTGTGATCTGGGCCAACTGCCACAGTTGTTGGTGGGAAAATTCAGATGGTGGGGGTGTGTGTGTATGTGTGTGAGCACACATGGCTGCATTCACACGCTTGTTTCCTCTGCTTGCTAACTAAGCATGTGTTATTTATAGCTTTGAAGGCACTTGCACTTAAAAGAAAAGCAACCTGTGTGGGGGTGTGACTTGTGTCCATTTTTATTTCCTGTTGTCTCTTGGCATTCTGTTTTAACAATGCAAATGGGAAGAAGCATGGGTACTTTTGTCCTCTTCCAGTACTTCATTCAGAAGGTTGTTGTGGTTTTTTTGGTTTGTTTTGTTTTTTTTTATTTCTTTTTATTTCTTTCTTTTTTTAATTTTAATCAGTGACTGTTTAGCTCTTGCACCTGTAATTTTCTTCTTTGTTATTCATCTGTAGAATAATTGATGTTTTGTACTGTCAATTAAGAACTTGCTATTCATTCCTAATTTCTTCAGTATGCAGGAGTGCTCGTATATTTCAGACAACACGTGCATTCAGATGGCAAGATCCCAATTACAATTATAGTAAAAACCATGAGAGGAATATCTGCTCTGAGTGCCACACATGGCATGTTCTTGGTCTGCTTAAACAGGCTGAAGAAAAGCAGAAAGGGGAAGCTGTCAGCTGTCTGTTTGAGCACCTCCACAAGGTTATTGCTCTATCGCCCCTTCATAAAGCCTGAAAAGAACCAGTAAAATCAGGATTGGGTATCTGCTATATGGATTCATTTCTGTGGAGGTGCCGAAAGAGTGTCTGTGGCTTGGAGGGAGAAGGAGTGGGGCTATTGAGATCAATATTAACATGGTTCTGGCTGCAGTGTCTGGACTGCTTTGTCCTTCAGGAGGTCCTGGCTACCTGAGATTGTGCCTGTTTGGTCCCTCAGGAGGTTTAGCTCCAGGTAGTTGTCTCTTTTGATGTGCCCATTGGAAAAGGAGGTGGAAGCTGCTTCTTAATATGCTTACAGGGAGTTCCTGTAGCAGCCAGCTGGTACATCCAGCTCCAGAAAGGTCCCAAAAGTGGCATTCCAGGGCACCAGCAGGCTCAGTTTGAGGTTGCTCTTCTGGTGGTACCCAGTGCTCTTGGAGAGGGAAGAGCCAGCAGCTTACTTAAACCCTGCATACAGAAGACTTGTGTGATTTTTATTTCTTTGGAAGAGGTTTGTTTTGGTTTTGAACTTCTGTGCTATTATTTATTGAAATGCCAAGGGATTCAAAATTGCTTGCATGGTGGGACATGTGGTTGTTCTGACTTCTGTCCAGATGCCTGTCCAGCTGTGGCTGTTTGCACTTCCATGGTGAAATGTGACATACAGTTATATGGAAATAAGAGCACATTCACGGGGTGTAAGTTCAGCACTTTGAAAATTGTTTAGTAGTAAGTGTAGTGGCAATAAGATCCAGGAGAGTAAATCCCTGTGTTTGTGTTTTTGGTTTTTTTTTTTTTTTTTTTGTTTGGTTTGGTTTATATTTTTTAAAGTTTGTATTCTCTTAGATCTTAGTCCTTCAAAACATTCTGATGAAATAGTCCCTGCATTCATGATGAAAGCTTCTCTTCAGCAAGGGAGTCTCCTCCAGGACTGGTGGGAAAACAGTTTTGCAGTCATGTCTCTGTCCTTGTTCCACGCCCAGCAACGGCATCAAAGGCACAGTTTAAATTTGTCCTTCAAATTCTTTTCTGTTTTTAAATAGAGAAGTTTAAAAATCCTGTCACCACTGCAAGTTCAGGCTTAGGTACTCTGGGGGTGGGGTTATTTTAAGCGGCAGCAGCTGAATTCTGTGATGGAGCAGTACTGTCGTGACAATGTGGAAGAAAGGCCCTTGATGTGCATAAGGTTCCATACTTAGGAAAAGAAGTCCCGTTTAGATGGCCTTCTGCTAAATGCCAAAAAATCTAATGATTCAAATCACTTGAATTTTTTGTTTTTAGCATCCTGTTATTTCAAAGGGAGATAATTTAACCAAGATGACCTGCTTGGTTTCATTATGCAGACTACTAGGGACTTTAGACATATTTTTAATTAGTTTGTTTTTTGAACTCTTTGATTTTATAATACAATGTACTAATTACTTCTTAAAAGGTAAGCAGAGCAGAATGAAAAACTGTAATGGCTGATGAATATCTGAGAACCCTGGAGTACCTCTGACTACACTTGGCAAGGGCTCCCCAGCTTTCTATTATTTTAAAATTATTTTCCATCTAGTTTGTTTGTTTGTTTGTTTGTTTATTTGTTTATTTATTTATTTATTTATTTATTTATTTATTTATTTTAATTATTAGTATACTGTGGCCCAGAATTTCAAAGACAAGGAAGGGAGTAGGGCAGGTATCTCTGAAGTGTTTGTCTGCAGCATTCTTATCTTTAAATAGGTTCTTTGAAGGAGCCTGGATGTCCTTTGCCAGAGCATAATTAGTATCTTTCAGCAGCATGTATAGGTGTAAGCGTGTCATCTCCAAGCGGTTGTACAGCGGCTTTCACTTTGCTGTGTTTTCTGCCTCTGATCAGATTTTTGTTAATAGCTTACATTACAGGGTATTAAGTTAACTTTACTCTCCGTAATTATTTACAGGTTAAAAATATTACAGGGAGAATAATACAGGGCTAAAGGGGGAATGAGAAACAACTCCCTGTAAGCAACAGATCTTTGGCAAAAGGTGATAACAGGAAAGCTGTGATTAGGAGCCTACATTTTAAGATGTTTTCCCATGATCAATTTTCTTATTAAGCTGGGCCTGTGGGAGCTACATGCTAGAGAGTTTCAGGGATTCCTAAATAAAGATGGTTTAATTGAGATCTCACAACTTGAGTTTTCAGGCTCTTCTAACGACTGTTCTGTAAAACGTGCGTGTCTTTGGGTACTGCAAGGACTTAATAGTGGTTTGATGGTTTATCAGAATTGAGCAAAACCAAATAGAAAATCTCACTATAGCATTTTTTTCTGAACTTGAGTATCTTCTGAATCTCAGTGCCCCAGTCCTCTTGCAGCTTGCTCTTGTTTTTGATTTTTGTTTTTAAACACCTTGTTTGGGTGGTAGGCTTGGGGGCTTTTGATCCCAGTCTTCTCTCTTGAGTCTTAGTAGGAGAGGTTGCCTGTGCCAGTAGATACTTGCAGAGGTTTTCCATTACAGTGGGAGAGCCCCCCAAAATCAGAAACTTGGGAGCACTTAATTTTAGGCATGGTAGAAAACAACTGTTAATTTGCCTAGCTTTTGACAAGGCAGAAGATATGGTTGTCTGGTAGCTCAGTATCAGTAAGTATACTGGACTTTGAGAGCCAGTGACTGCATCAGTTACCTACTTGAAGCACCAGCCTTCCAAGGGAGCACGTTTGCACTGTGGAGACATGCTCACCAGATCAGAGCAAGCACATTAGATAGCGCAGCAACTTGATTAGGCTGGAAGCAAAGCAGTGAAATGCTGACACTGTTCAAAAATGTGAGTTGCTGTGCAGCCCCTGTTAGTTTTTAGAATTCCAAAATAATATTAAAACATGCAGATTTACAATCATTTGTTTAAAATACTGGAAGAAGACTTTTTATCAGTTCTGTTGTTGATCATTTGGTATTTGAGACTGGCGTTTTAGGATGGATTAAAAACACAAAAATAAATTCAGGGGTATTTAGTCTTAATTGGTTAAACATTTAATAAAAATTAGTTTGCATTTCGTAACTGTAATCTCACAATTTCGAAGCTCTTTAAAGTTGGAAGTAACATTGGTGTGTAAAATAAGAGGTATTTCTCATATGTGCAACTGCTCAGTCCACCTGTGGAATATACTACTTCAGGCTGGTAACTAACTGTCGTGGTGGTTTGGAACAAGAGTAATATAATCAGTGTTGGCAGGGAGAAGTGAATATGCGGGCTCACAGTGAACAGAACAGCATGTGTATGAAGTATGCAGAGAGAGCCTGGCAATCACTACCATAGTATTATTCCTTCCTAGGGGATTGGAGTGTTTCTTGAGGGCTGTCCCTCCAGGCATGCAGTGAAGCATGTGTCTTCCCATCAGTGTGTGCCTATTGGGAGATTTAAGAGGTGGAGAGAGCTGCTGAGTGCAAGATAGAGTAGCCTGCATGTAGTACTACAGCTGAATCAAAGTACTTTCTCCTTGCTCTTCCTATTTTGGGGCCCCTTTCTTCTGTCTGTTAATGATTCCAGTATCTAACCCTGCAAAAAGCCATGTGATAAAATTAACTCATTGAAACAGGAGGCTTGAGGTTCAGCCTTTATACTTGCCACAGACTCATTCAGAGTCCCTCAGCGAGCTGCTTAGTTTTTCTGTAAAATGAGGATAAATGTTTAACTCTGTATATAGGTATTGGCGTAGTTGGATATTGATTATGGATAAGCTACTGGCATAAAATCATGAGTGCTCTGATAGCAGCAGCACTTCAGAATATCGCTGCCCACAGTTTTTGGTGCCCAGGTGGGCCATGTAAAGTATTCTGGCAAAGGCAATTCCTGCCCTTCCTCACAGCCAGAAATATTTGGGCCTGCTTTTGTAAGCCTGTGAACCTTCCATAGGTTCAGTGCTCCCTAAAAGGCTTATTTTGTGCCAGAGATGGCCTCAGGATCCCTTGGGTATAAAACAGCCTGGTAGCCTTTTGGGAATGGCAGTGCAGTGGTTTCAGACTTGTGGACTTGTCCTGTTCATGATGGAGGGGAACATAAAGTTGGGGGTTGAAGTGTATGTGGGAAGGGTTGGTTTTTGAGGTTCACTGCCAAATCTAGCCAGGTTAGTGGAGGTATAATGCTTTCAGACCGTTAGATATGAATTCTAGATGTGAGAAGCACTCTACTTTTTTTTTTTTTTAATATTCAGTGGACTCTGATGTGTGTTTTGTGAACTTTGGAAAGTGAACCCTTTTTTCCTGGGCACTCACAGGCTTCCCCATCTTTACTCCATTTCCCTGGAAAAGGAACAATTTCTTTTCCTTTTTGGTTTTAGCTCTACTGCTTTGAAGGATAGACCATGAAGAAAATGGGGTTTATGCCACTACACTAGCTGATAAGTTATCCATAACACTAAGCATCTTGTGATTTGTACAATGGCAGGGGAAGGGAGAGTTGGAGAATTGGTGTATTTATGAGCTCTGTTTCATTTTTGTATTTGGGATGGCCTTTTCCTCCTTCTTGGTCAGGCACCGGGGAGCTCCCTCTGCAAACTTTCTTGCAGGTGGAGTCAGACAAGTGAGATACAGTTGTGCTTTCCAATATAGTTTATGCAGTTCATTCTCATCCTGCCTTGCTCCGTTAAACGACCCTAAAGTGCTGGCATAAATTGCATTTGTATGCACTTCAGGAACTTGTTGCTGTCCTGCCAAAGCGTAATGAGAAGGACATATAATAAATGAGAAGCAGGCCCTAAATTATGAATACTGAGATGCCAGTATGTTGGGAGCATTTGGGGAAGCAAGGTTTTTCCACCTGCGTACAGCCCCAAAATGGGGCTGTGTGTCGGAGAAGCTGCCAAACCTCTGGATGCAGCTCATTGTAGGTCTTGGCATGTCGCGTGTTTATTGGGACAGGCTTAAGTCCCACATACCTTGACCTGCCTTGTGCTTAAATCATTCTGATGTCTTAAATTGCTTTAAGATTTTTCCAAAGCACATCTGGGTTACGTTTAATTGTTAGGAGGAAAAAAAAAAACCAAAACCGGAGAGGAACTAGAGGGGGAGTTGGTGTAAATAATTTATGAAGAAGAATCCTCCAATTTTGCAGAAACCGCAGCCCAAATTACATAGAAGGCTCTTGGATTGAGATGATTTTTGTTGTGGTTATAACATACCAGGGTTTGAATCCTGTCCAGATGAAAACATTTGGTTTGTACTTCAGTAAATATTGCAGAAACACTGCCAGCTAATTCTGAAGAGTAATGAAATAGTGCTCTTGGCAAAGCGCATGCACTTTCCATACTTCTGATTCCACTCTTCAGATCCAAATTCAGAGGTTTTTAAATATGTTTAGCTAGTCCAAGACAAAAGTTAATGTAATTTAATGAGAAACAAAACATACTGTAATTTAGGAGGGAAAGCTACACATTTGTCAAATAAAATTTAATAACCTCAGTAATCAAATAAAATAGCCAAAAAAGAGTATAGTTTATTCTGTTAATCAGGCACTTGCTGTTGAGGTCAACGCATCTGTATGTACAGGTTGTGTAAGTGTCAGTTCTTCCTTCTGTTAGTAGCAAGCCTGGATTTTGCCTGCAAAGGGTAACATCTTTCTGAGAAGACTGCAAAAAGCAGCACCGTGGCTTAAAAACCTATACTTTAAGTTGTACTTATTGTTGTATAAGCATCAAATTATTATACAGAGGGCATAAAATACATTTGTCATCCTTTCATATGCATTAGGCAACACTTGTGTGTAGTTGTGGTAATTGTTTTTCCTATATAGTTAGGTTTTCTTTTGTGTTGCTCTCACAATAGGAGGGAGGACAAAAATACCCAAGAGAGAATTTCAATAATGAAACTGCAGATACCGACAGAAACAGTTGCCAAACATACATCAAACCTTATTTTTTAAAGGGCTGAGTATCCTCCCTTCTTGTAATATTTCATAGATCATTGTAACCATGATGAGTGAATTGAAAAAAGACAATTACATTAATGATTTTCTCAAAAATTGCCGTGCGCAGTGTATCTGACCCCAGAAGCAGTAACTCCTGCTCTGCCACTGGTGAGGAGAGGGTACCTGGGGTTCTGTTAGTTGCCTGAGCTTTCCGTTCTGTTCCACCTGGCTTGCAATCCTTTAGGCAGCCATGGTAATTTGTTCGGCTTTCAAAATGGCATGATGAGGGCCAGTTCTGGCAGTTTGGCCTTTCCACAGTGATTTGGAGGAAGTGGAGGGGGCTGGGAAGTTCCCTTTGGGTTGTTGCCTGGCCTTGGCCATACCTTTTTTGCTCTTGACTGTGAGTTAACAGTGAGCTTTAAGCAGGAAAAGGTGAGTGGGACATGTCCAGATCAGGGCAGCAGGTCAACAGCACTATCAGACACATACTGCTGTTAAAGCTGATCAGTACAAGGTATCCTTCCTGCATTACTGAGTTTCTTACCTTTCATGTCAGTAATTCCTTCAGTATCTTTCTTCTCCCATTGCTCCTGCAGCCTGTGTCCATCTGCTAATTTACCTCTTGCCGCTCGCCTCTTTTTCCAGCCCTGGCTTATTTGAGTCTTTCCCTTCTGCCCTGCTGCTCCTGCATGCCCTTTCTTTCAGCTTTCTACTTCTGCCATAGCTTCTCCTTCCTTCCCGTCATGTTGGCAATGCCTTATCCAGTTCTCTGGTGATGGCACATGCTTTTTCTGCAAATATTGATACAAAACAAAACAGCTGTCTTGAGGGGGGAAAGAAAGGCATTTAGGAAGTGTGTGCCTAGACATCATCAGGACAGAATGTAAAATGTGCAGCTTCTACGTGAGATTGGGAACATACTGTGTTTCATATTTTGTTTAATAACACAAAGTGATATATTAAGCTACACATTCAATAAGAAAAAGTGTGCATAGAAATTTTCCAAATCTTTACTTGAGACCTTGTAACATTACATTACAGCTACAGCATTTATTAATGGACTTTAATTTCCTTAGTCTGGGATTTTAATCTGAATCAGTTCCCTGATCCGATTCACCACATGGCCCCACAAAAAAATTATACTGCCACAGTCGAGGTGGTGGCACAGGAGTAAGAACAAAAGGCCAGATGGAGGTAGATGCTTTGTAAACCATTTTGGGTGCCAAGAAAAATGTGCAGACAGCCATAGACAGCCTAGATGGTTACTTGTATGAAATGTCTTTAAGTGATGGGAAGTCAAATTTATTTTCTGGATCACCATCAGATTTGCTGAGTGAGCAGATTTTTCAGACACCTGCTGATGGGGTGCATGGCAGGGTGGGTTTCTTAATGTGGAGGGCTGCTTGCATGCTTTGCCCAGGTGCTTGAGACTGCTCCCCTCCTACATCCACGGCAGTGCCCGTGGCAGCAGCTGCCTGCACAACTTGGGGGCTCCTGGCACAAAAGGAGACTTGTAAAATTCAATACAACTGCAAGCTCTCGTAACTCTTCTCACAGGTTTTTCTGCAGTTTTCTTGAATATAGAAAGTGAGGAAGGGGAGAATTGCATACCTAGAGTGCTGAGACTTTGTATGCACCACCTCCCAGGCACAGATGTTGCCCTCTATCTGAAGCACTGCAGTTCTTCTCTTTTGCTGTTGGTTACTAATTAAATTCTAATGTCGCTCTTGTTACGAGAGGAGGAGGTGGGATGATTGCTCATCTTTACTCTTGTTGTCTGGCTGGTAAAATATGTGCAAGAATGAACTGGAATAGTTGCCCCATGGGTTTCTGTTGCTCAGTGCATCCAGGCAAAGACAAAAATGTGCAGAATGGTGTGTTGTACATTTAAAAAAAAATCAAGCAAGCATCTACAACTGTGTTCTGTAAATGCGTGTGTATGTATGCATCTGGTGAACCTGCAGTTTTGCTTATTCTTATAACATTTTGGAGGGGTTTTATCATCTTGCTATAATCCGTCATTTCCATGATAAGTATCTGTTATACATGTGTTGTGGTTTAACCCTAATGAGCAACCAAGCACCATGCAGCTGTTCAGTCACCCACCCAGTGGGATGAGGGAGAGAACTGGAAGAACAAAGTGTGAAAACTCGTGGCTTTAGATAAAGACACTTTAATAGGTAAAGCAGAAGCTGTGTGCAGAAGCTGCGTGCACAAGCAGAGCAAACTAGAGAATTCATTCACCACTTCCCATCATGTGGCAGGTGTTCTGCCATCTCCAGGAAAGCAAGGCTCCATCATACCTAATGGTTACTTGGGAAGGCAAACACCATCACTCCGAATGTTCTCCTTCCTCTGTCTTCCCCCACTTTCATATGCTGAGCATGACACCATATGGTATGGAATATCCCTTGGGACAGTTGGGGTCAGCTGTGCCTCTCTGTCCCCTCCTGACTTACTGTGCATCCCCAGCAAGGGCAATATATTTTGTTAGACCAAGTGATACAGCTGGAAAAACCAAACCAGCTCTTGAGTGCGCATTCTTCTCCACATCTCCAATAGTCTTAGACATTCATGGCTATAATAACACTACTTAATATTGTTTATATGAATCACTAGCGTTGTTAACAAAGACGATCCACTGTGAGGTGGGACAGGAATCTTTATTATAGTAAAGGGAGCGCTCACCTAGCTTCTACTTATAATGATGCGTCTTCACTTGTACAAACTTTATTAGTTCTTCACTCATGAGAAGTTTGAGTTTTATTGCCATAAGAAGAGTTTTGGGGGATTCTCTTAGTTCTTTGCTGAGTGTAAACCACCACTGCATGTCAATTGCTCACACTTAACGCGTGTTAGGTGTTGCCTAATCTACGTATTTGTAATTCTTTTAGCTTGAATTAAATCAGTGTACTCGCAGGCTTGTCTTTCCTTCAGTTTGTTCTAAAGGGAATTTGTGGTGTCTTAAGCTTGAGCAGCCTGTTTCAATATTTTAAACTAGGGCTTTCTCAGCCTTTTGGACATGTTTAGCTACATAGAGTGAAAGTGGTTTTAACCAGTTCAACCCATAGGTATGAAAAAGTTCTCATAATGTGAGGCTATTCCAGAACTGAAAGAAAGCAAGAAAATGTGAAGCTTTTAGATTTCTTTCAGTGTCTTACATCCATAACAATGCTTAAATAGAACAAAAATGTGTGAGTCCAGCATTTTTTCCTTTCTTTCTGTTTTGCAAGTCAACTTTAATAAGTATGTAGGGAAAGCTGGGGTAGGGGAGGAGAGGAGAAGGCAACCCAGACTGAATGCTGGCTTTTCTTCAAGTTCTCAGGTTGCAGAGCACTTCGATCAGTAAAGTGAGGGCTAGCAGGGCTCTTGTCTTATTGGACATTGCTAGTCTAATTTCTCTGGAAATGTACTTCCCAAGCTGTCCCAGCTGTCCCAGGAATGCATTTCAACCATTGTTGTTCATAGTTCTCAGTTGGAAAGAATTAAAAAATGTCATTCTGACTCAAGATTTATGCACTGAGATTGCCACGGTTGAATACCAGGAGTCAGGTGAAGTTTGTATCAGCTTGGGCTAGACCCTCCCTCCTTTCTAAGCAGAATGACACAGTTCTTTATTCTGTGCTTTTCTTCTTTAACAAAAAACAAAGGGTGGGGGGAATTGTAATAACATTTGCCTCACAGATGAAATTATTTTTTTTTTTTTGCTGGTTGCTGTTGAAAGCAGCTGACAATAAAGCTCAGGGATGTGGAACTCTGGGGAAGATGAAGCTTAGAGAATAGACGCTATATCTGGTCTTCTATTTTAATGTCTCGGAAGGATAAAATTTCTGACTGTTTCTCTAATTACAATAGAGGGATTTCAGTCTGTGTTTGAATCTAATTTTGGGGGTTCCTAACAGTAAGTTTCTTTCACTGCCATCATTTGTCAATGCATTAATGCACTGATGGTGCCAGACTTCAGATCCTGATTAGAACTGATGCACAGTACAGACTTGCAGAACTAATAACTTCTGAATCCATACCACATGCTTGGGTACATAGATGGAATTAAAAAGACTATTTTTCAGGCAGTGCTGGCCTAGAGTAACTCTTTTGGAATCTTCTAGTTAGTTGCTCTTGAGAATTAAAGCTTCCCTTCAAGCAGAAGAATTAATGTGCCTCTCAAGCACCTCTTACCTACTATGGTTGATTGCTTAGAGTGTGCCAAAAAGTTCTGTGCTTGCATAAAAAAAATGTAAAGCTTTTTGTTTCTGTAAATTGCAACAACTCCCTTGCCATGAAACATGTCAGCAGTCTTAATATGATCATTAGTCTATATAATTATGGAAGTTGTGGCGTGCAAAAGGCTTTCCCCTAGGATAACCGTATGTGTTCATACAATTATGTTGAGATTGGATGGGTTAATACAGATGTTGTTTCAGGGGGAAGAATTGTCATGTCCGAGGTGCTGCTGCAATGTTTCCCCTAGCTGTCCCAGGGCTACCACTGACACACAGCATGGGGTGCCAGTGGAGAGTTTCTCTCTGCTCCTCCCCAAGGCAGCTGTGGTCCCAAAGGAGCCATTACAGGGACCAGGAGCAAAGTTCTTTACATGGGGGGCTAAGAACCACACAGCTGCTCTCTTGCTCCCTCCCCGTGGGATGGCAGAGATAATTGGAAGGGTAAAAGTAAGAAAACTCTTGAGTTGAGATAAAGGCAGTTTAATAGGTAATGAAAGAGCTGCATGCACAAGTAAAGCAAAAGCAGCAATTCATTCACCACTTCCCAGCAGCAGGCAGGTTTCCAGCCATCTCCAGGAAAGCAGGGCGTCATCATGCATAATGTTTACTTAGGAAGAGAGGTGCTCTAACTCTGAAAGCTCCTCCTTGCTCGTCTTCCCCCAGCTTTTATTGCTGAGCACAGTGGTGTCATGTGGTGTGGGATATCCCTTGGGTCTGTTGGGGTCAGCTGTCCTGGCTGTGTCCCCTCCTGACTTATTGTGCACCCTGAAACTACTCACTGGCAGGGCAGTGTGAGGAGCAGGGAAGAAAAAAAAAAAGCCTTGATGTTATGCAAGCACTGCTTAGCAATAGCTAAAACATCCCTGTGTTATCAGCACTGTTTTGGTCACAAATCCAAAACATTGCCCTGATGCAAACTACTGTGAAAAAAACTCACTCCATCCCATCCAAAACCAGTACGCTTAGGAAAAGACGGTTCATTGCAGAAACGGCTTATCCCAGTTTTTGTGCCATATTTAGGTATCCATTCATTAAAATGTGATTTTTGTAGCTGAGAGTGTTTTGTACAAACTCGGTGGGAGCAGAAAATACACAACCCAAAAATAAGCTTTTGTTTAGTTGTTGGCAATGGCAACACAGCAACTCAGAACCAAACAAAACACACAGTTGTGCTGTTTTGCAGAGCTTGAAGCTGGAAGTGTTTCCCAAGGAAGCATCAGCCAAATAGCCACTACCTTGTGTTGTTGGTCTGCAGCCCAGCTCTCTTTGTCCTTTGTCTTATTTAGCTACAGGAAAATTATTGAAGCAATGAGTCCCCATTCTTCAGTTCTGTCGACTTTCTATTTTTAACCTTTCTGCAGCAAAAAAAGTCTTCTTATGAAGAAGTAGAAGGCTCCTAGGGCACCTGTCCCACCAGGGGATAGGCAGAAGACTTATCTAGTAGAAACTAGTGTCAAGCATAAGGGAAAGTATACATTATTTGTCAGCAGTATGTGTACATTTAAATATAAGTTATTAGATTGCTGTAGTCATGTCGTGTGTCCTGATGCAGTGCAGGGAAACCCATACACTGCTGCATGACACACATTAAAGGAATTCTGTGCAAGAGTTACATTTAAATTACATCCTTGTATTGTTAAGCTGTGAATCCTCACTCTTCTGTTGCTGAATTGCATGTTGCACAAACAAGGCAGGTTAGGGGGAGCATCATGGGAAGTGAACAAGAGATGAGAAGCAACTTTCTCAAGAGGAGCATAGAGGGAATCGGGAGACCTTTGCTCTTTTCTCTCCTTTGCCAGGGACATCCTAGGCAAATTAATCTCAGTATCTGGGCTTTTCTCTTAGTTTAAAACTAAACTAGAATACTGCAAAGCATTTTGTACAACACTGTAGAGGTCTGCAGAGCATTATGAAGTTTAAATCCTAATATTTTATTATAATAATAACCTAAAAATATTACCAGGGTGCAGATTGCTTTGTAAACGCTCTTTTTGCTTCTGCTTAGAAAAGCTGTAAGCTTCTATCTTGTGCATTAAGACTTCAGTAAGGCACTTAAGCACACATTTGAAATTAAGTGTGTGCATTAGTCCTTTTCTGAATACATAAAGCTATTAATTAGGGCTTGTAGCGAGACTGTTTGATTGTCCAAAGTATGAATAGAATGTGCTGGGGAGAGGGGGGCTCTGCTTTTCAAGCACATACATATCCTGTTGGTAAAAATTAATAAATAAAAAACCTCCAGTTAGTCATGCACTAGTGTGACCTTACATCTCTTGAGTTCCACTCTACCCTTGCTATACATAACACTAAAGTAGGTTATGATCAATATGGTTAGTGCAGTAAGTGACTATAATGATGCTAATGAGCCATTTCTTTATAATGATCAGGTTCCCCAGCCCTGCCCAGCAACATGGTATATTTTGGAAGCTCTCAGGATGATGAAGATGAAGAAGAGGAGGAGGAGGAGACAGAGGACACAAAAACAGCCACAAACAATGCTTCATCGTCATGCCAGTCAACCCCCAGGAAAGGAAAAACGCATAAACATGTACCAAATGGGCAAGGTAGGTCCTAAATAGTGCTGTTTTCTTGCATTGCCTGGAAAAGAAATTTATGAGCTGAATGTGCTTAATCCTTGTCCATCCTCCAGGATCTGAGTGAAAAACGATACAGGCCATAATGGGAAAGTGAAGTGAGATGTAGTGCTAGCATCTTCTACTATAACCTGCCTTTCCTGACAATCTGAGCTCCATCTGTAGCACAACTATAACTACAGGGCTGGAATTATCAATCTACGCATGTGCACACATACTGGGTTTATGCACACACATATACACACATGTATGTGTAGACACACACAGTCGTGCTCTTTCTCTGGCTTCCTTGAGACTATTGTTTAATCTAGAATGATTTTATTTTATCAGAGTTAAATCTAAGCATTCATAAGCGTTATCAAAATGTATGACGGGGCAACATTTAATTTCTCACATGCAATATTGATACCACAACTGCAATAGGTTGAGATACTGAATTTGTGTTGCTGTTTGAAAGACTTTATGGAAGAAGCTTTTTTAAGTTAGTTGTTTATTTGCAAATCAACAAAAGCTGCGTTCATTACACAGTATTTCTGTCATGATGTTGCAACATCACCCAGTTTAAAATGGAAGACCTAAAAGCCTTGCTAAAAATTTTATGAGCCTGCTATAATGCTCCACTGCCAAAGTCCTGTGTGATGTGGTTCTCCCTCCAGCAAGAGCTTTTGTATCATAAGAACTCTGTGCCCTCTCTGCCTGACACAGCTTCAAAATGGAGCCTGTGCTCTCTGTTCCCTTCCTCAGTATTAGATTACCATGAGAATCTTTCCTTTTGGTGACTGTCCATTCAGCTCTCCTCCTCTTAGTAGGAGGACTGAGAGGAAGGTCTCTCTATAGTGCACTTTTTGAGAGATGGCAGTGACTTGTGCCTGCTTTTTTTTTTTTTGTTGTTCTTTTGTGCTACTCTGCTCTGAAGAAGAGATTAGTAGGTCCCAATTGCTCCACTCTACTGGTCCTCATCTCTGCTTTTCAAAAAGGAGTTTTCTAGTAAGGACCCCCTTGTTACATACACCAGAATTATTTTTATAACTAGGTCTGAATTTGGTTTTCATTGCACACCCAAAACTTATAAGCTCTCTTTTTGTGAACAATTTGTAGAGAAGTGCAAGAAGACATTAGGCCTAATAGCATTTCAGCTGTCAGCTGTGAGCAGAAGCTTTAATGCTCTAAAAGCCATGGATCAAAACATGGCACTTTGGATTGATTTCTAAGTAAACCCCCCAGAATAGCAGGCACAAAGCTGTACATATGGAAAATGGGACTGCATGTATGAGAACTGCTGCCTTAGAGTTTTAAATGTGATGTATCATTACAAAAGAAGCTGATCGTATTCCTTGAGAATGTCCCAGATGGCAGCCACTTTGAAATTAGCTCAAAACCAGCGACACCTGAAATCTTAATTGGGGGTAAGTAAAGGCAAACTTAATGAGCCATCTAATGGCTTCATAATCTTTATCAATATAGATCAGAGTGAGCATAAATGAAGCTGCTGCTTTAACAGATCTGCGAAAGACCTTTATAAAATACATAGGAGACAATGTGAGATGTTTTGACAAAGGTGATGAAACAAGAATTCCCAGAGAAGGCAGCTGCTACTTCTTCGTCATTGTGATTTCTTTTTTTCTTCCCCCTTTTTTTTTAATTAAAGTTTCCTTACCCAGGGGTATTCCCATTTTCAGTGTCTGTTATTTTGGTTGACAGCCAATAGTATTTTTGTTTCGTGTGAATGAAGTAGGTTCTGGTTCATGTGTGTCTGTTTTAAATGAGACCACACACAAAGGCAGACCAGGGAAGGGTGCAGCAAATGAACTTAATCTAGCGTGAGAGTCTATTTTTAGTGAATTAAAGTCTTTTGGTTTTAATATACAGTGTGTTGTCAAGCACTTTGGACCTGAAAATGCTAAGCGTTTGCTATGACATACAACGACAGAAGTTCAGAGCTTGATTAATGTCATTAGATGGTGTCAAATGATTGCTTTACACTAAGTGGGGGCCAGACAACTTTCCTGGACAAAGTCATTTGTCAATATCCTCTTCTGATGCCAATATAGAGCATTATTAGGGTTGCACACCAAACTGTTTATTATAATGCAGCCTACTGAGCCACCTTTTGGGTAGCTAACTCAATTGAAAATGCTTAAGTATGCATAAGAAGCATGTAAAACACGTGGCATAGCTTGCTGCACAAATTGAGGTAATTAGCTCAACTGACTTGTCACCTTCCAACCTTACTACTTACATAGGTATATTTAAGGCAGCAGATTGTTACCTGTGCTTTTTCATCATCCTTTCTTAGTACTTTTGATGTGCTACACATATATCCAACTGTTGAAGAGTGGAGTGAAATGTTTAACAGAAGTGTTTATTCCCCACATTCACGGGAGTGTGGAAAAAGCGATATGTAGCAAGTATGAGTCTTTCCAGGGACGTACTGAGTCTAAATTACATCTCCCCGCTGCTTGGAGGAAATTCGAAGTTGTAGGTAAGAGGGCAGGCTTAGGTCTCTGCTCCTTTGAAACCAATTCTTTGAATTCCTCACAACTAAATAAATCTTGCTTTGATTTCATTCTGTGGCACAATGGGAGGTTTCCTCTGCAGGCTCCTGAAGGAAAACGTTTGCAGGCGCCAAGTGTTTTGTTAGGCAGGCTGGGATTGTGATCTGGAAGATGTAGTTAAGAAGTTGTTGGGTTATCAGCCCCATCACAAGAGCAAAAGGGGATAGGCGTTACTCAAAAGGACTTGTGGACTGGAAAAGGGCCTCAGGAGGAACCGTGTACGCAGATATAGTTGCATAGACAACTTTGAAATTACATGCAGCAGACTGCAGTTCCTCTAATGATGGTTGGCTCGTTTCCTCAAGGAGGATGATTGCAGGATTAGGTGTTTCTCACACCAGCCCAGCAGTTCAAAGGTGGAGAGACGTGCACAGCTGTGCCAGCATACCTGGAAATGTCATGTTTGTCTTAAGACACCCGAGACAGACAATTCATGCTAATTTACATTTAGGAAAACAAAGTTAGCCATGATTATTTGTAACTAGGCTTCTTCATGAGCGAATCTTGTTTCCCTAGCTGGAGAAGACCATCTCCAGTGTGTCAGAAAACCTACTAGGTCAGCAACAGTTATTGGTCCATGCTGTGTTCTGTTAATGTGGTCAGATAAAACTGTTCTGCATGTCTTTTGCCTGAAATGAACAGGGAAGGAAATTGTACGAACACCTTTTTACTTTAGGCTCACATTTCAAAACAGACCTGGCAGCAATGTGTAATAAGGCATCGCTAGAAATACTATACTCTACTGTATTGCTGTCTTCCTCTCTTACCAGAAATACAGAAGAGCATTTCACTTCTCAATTTGCAATGGATGATTTAGCAGAGTAATTTCCTTACCCGTGTAGTAACAAAGATGATGCAGGAAAAGTTCATAGATAGTTTGAGTTATTTTCTTTTTTTCTTATGTATTTCAGGATATAGTTCAATGCAGTATTTGTATATCTTGGACTTAAATGGCACATCTTTTACAGACATTACTGTTTGAGTGTGTTGTGAGAAAATTCTGATTTGTGGTTGCAATTCTTTATGTAGCTTTGGTTTTAACTAAATTTGATATTTGTGGGTGGGTACATAAGACAGAGTCTCAGGCTCATGCATCTCTTTTAGGGAAATTAATCCTGAAGAGGTAAACATTTAGAAGAAAAATATTTTTTTGCATCCAGCTAAAATGCAGAATGAGAAAATTCCAGGCAGAGTGCTACAATAGTTAATGGGTAGGCAATTATTTTGATGATTTACAGCCTTTTGTTGAAATACCATGGAACCAGTAATTGTTGCAATAAACATTTTTGCACATTTAATTTTTCTGCAAAAATATGTAACATGAAAATTACCCGTTTTGCAGTAATTTACATATTTAAATATGCAAATCAGGCACAACACATTTGGGATTTGCAGATTTTCAGTAGCTGGATGTATGACCTGTGCAGAAGAACAGGGGAGTTGGAAAAATAGGGTAGCTCAAAAAAAAAGTGAATTGTTGTCCTGGTGAGAGACTCGTGATAACTGATAAACACTTCTGGCATGGACTTGCTGCTTAGCGAGTGACCCTTTTGATGATGTTTGTGTCGTAATGGTTAGGTGAGAGTAATGAATTTGCGCAAAGACAAGACACTTGGTATTGAATTTTTCAAATGGTGGCGTGGTGTCTCATACCAGCAGCGCTCCTCTCAGTGGCCCAGTATATTCCTGTGTGCACAGGGTTTTGAGCTGTATTATTGATAGTGTCAAGAAGAAATGCAGTGTTGTCTGCCATGGTTCTCCTGTTTGACTTCTGTTAGCATGCAGCTATGGAAAATTGTAGTCTACTGACAAATTACATAGTTTTGGGTTAGGGCTGGGGAAGTGCAGAAACAGTGGTACCACACGTTTGCAGATGATGTTGTGGCGTCCTTTTCTTCTGAAGCAGGCCTTTGCCACCGACCCTGAGTAGGTAGATAGTGTTGGGAGAGCTCCAGAAGACAGCTTCTGTCTCTAGAAATGGTTTATAGAAGTCTGAACATACCCAACACTTAAGGAAAACAATTGGCAGAATTAAAATTCTGTGTTTTATGGAAGTAGATCATTGTTTTAGTTCCTCCAGGAAGGAGAAAGAATTATTGCCTGGGTCCTTTAAGGCAGTTTGGGAGCCACATAAATGTTTTCACAGTGACTTAAAACTGAATTAAAGCCAGAGCAAGAATGTTTTTGTACAGTAACGGGTACTTAATGCCAGAAACTTGATTAATATTACATCTCTTCCCAAACATGATCTATGTAACAACATGAGGTTTGCATTGGAATAGCTGGCTCGGGTTTGCAACATTGGCAAGGCTCCCTTTTCTCCTTCTAAAAACAAAACTTCTCCCTTTCATTCTTATCTTCCTTCTTTGTTTTGGATAGTTTTATGAATACGCAATCACTTGCTTTATGCGGCACAAGCTCTGCAACATGTGGCATATGTGTACATATAAGGTCCATGCCTTTTATCTTCCAGACACTGACATAAAGCAAAAGGATTCATACATCAGTACTCTTCTGTCCCTGCAGTGGACTTTCCTGTTATCTCAAATATAAAGTGTATCTGGTGCAGGGATAATCTCCAGGAGGGCTTGATAGAGAAAGCTTTGCCTGTGGAGTCAGCAGTCGGCTGACCCCAGTCCTGGAATTCTGCTCCTTAAGCAGTGAAAGCCTGATTATTGTATGTAATATAAATTGGCTTCTGAATGCCTGGCTGGATGTATCCTATGGAAAATTTGCATGCATATTCATTTGTAGGAATACTTCAGAAAATTGCTAAAAATGCCATAAATGTTTATTGCTCACTACAGTGTCAATTCCTGTAGTAAATGCTTTAGTTAATCTGTAGTACTTGAGCACATCTGTGGCTTTACTTGATCAAAATTTTTTTTTAGCTTTTATAATAGCTTCACCTTGTACACTGACAATGTGCACAGTTTGCATTGGGTTGCCATAGGGATTCTTTATCACTGTTTCAAATGAGATGCCCCAAAGTCCCTGTATGGGATCCTGGGTGAATATTGGTGCTAGGGGGTCCAAGTCCCCTGATGCAGAGAGCACTGTGGTGGGGATCATGCCTGCCATAAGGTTTTGCTCTGCTGCCATGAATTGTATCAGTGGTTTAAAAACTCCCAGTGCTTGCGAGTTTTGAATGTAGTAGTTCAGTTTCTTTGCATTTGATCATCACTGCCAACCAGACGACCCACAAGTATTTCACTCTGGGACTCTTATTGTTTCAGCTTAATAATAATTGCTTTGGAGGACGTGGCATTTTGAGAATGAGCATTCAGATAGATATGGATACAGGGATATCCATTTATTTTATTTGAAGTGTCTGAACACTAATAATTTACTTGCACTTTTAATTATTTGTTAGTAGTGCTCTTACCTTTGACTAAAAGCTGTCCTGGAAATATGGAGGTGCTTAAAATAGCATAAAATAATCATAATTCAAGATGAGAATATTTGTTTTAATAGTGTGAGTTTTGCCACTTGTCAGTTGGGCTTTTTTTTATTTTTATTTTCTTTCTGCTTTGTAATGAAATTATTGCTTCAAGGATGAAACCTTGATTTCATCATGAAATTACTCTTTCTTGAGGGGAAAAAATAACTGGGGGCAGAACACTGGATGTCGTCAGAGTCAGGATGGGAGATTGTAGCTGGGATGTACCTGTATCTTGGCTTTGAAGTTACACCTTTTCTGCTTTTCTGAATGCCTCAGAAATACTGAAGAACTGGCAGACATGACGCAGAATGCAATTTGCTGCAGGAAGACACAAAAGAATTAATAATAATTTTATTGTTAGATTCAGTCTCAGTAATATTTAATGCAGTTTTTTGATTTTGAGTGTCTTATTGTTTACTTTCCTTTGAGAAGTGGGTTAGTTACTCTTCAACAATGAGATTTCTTTGGGGGCTTTGTGGTCTTTCCTGGTGATTTAATCTTTTCACTGAACTGTCTTACTAGCTATTAGGTCCAGAGTTTAATCTTGTATTGTACTAAATAACTTCTTATTGTGTAAATAACTTTTGTCTACATTTTTACTGAGATGGGAGCAAAATTATAGTCCAGGGGATTCTTCCACCCTCCACCCCCCTTAAATAGTTAGCTTGTGACAGTGTTTTGTAATTGATCAAGTTAACATTTTAATACTTTTTGACATACTATGTTAAAGAATTTTGCAGAACTTACTGTTGCAGAAAGGTTTTTATACCTGTGTAGCTGGATATAACAATATTCTAGGTGTTGGAAGAAACACATACTGATTTTTATAGAAACTGATACCAACTACTGTTCAACTAGAGACAGCTTGACTAGGACTCTTTTGCATCTACATCTCTCCCTTTTTATTGTGTTTTCAGGCTTTAAGCTTTTCCTGTGAGAGTGAACATTTTTTCTCTCCCATTTCTCTCTTCCCCCTTTCAAGAATCTTGCAAATTAAGACAAAAGATAATTACTCAGAGGGTAAAACTGGCAGGGTTCCCACGACACTTAAAATTAATGAGCTGTTGCATATAAAATATACCTTGTCTCATGTTCCCTCTTTTTTTCCTTCCTTTTTTTTTTTTTTTTTCAGTAAACCATAAAAGTTCACAGGGGTTTTTGGCTTTTTGGCTGTGACTTACCATTTCCATGTGAACAGATCAGTATATATACAGTTTGTTCCTTCTGAAGGAAAATATCACCCGCAGTGATGAAATACATATTAACCAAGCTGCTGTTGGTTGGTTGTGCAATGTCTCATAAAAAACAAATAGTCATGCTTCGTGTATTTGCAGCACCTTCCGTCTGATGTAAGAATTCCTTACAAAGGACGATAAATGTATTGTCATGAACTCCCTGAGAGGGGTTGGCAATTATTATCAGTTTCATCACTGGAAATGAGCCACAGAGGTTACATGACTTTCATGGAAACCACTGAGAAATCTTTGGCTGGCCCGGGCAGCGCCAGTTGCTCCTGAGCTGAGGAATGATGGAGCCATGGAGAAATTTGCAGTTACTTCAGTGCTGATGGCTTTTCTCTTGTTCTTACTCAATTTATACAAGAGAGAAAGAAGAGAGGAGAAAAAGCAATTGCGGTATTTGATTTTTTACATAGTCTGCCTCAACACTTATGACTGACTGAATATGATAAGTGACCTGAATAACAGATTTGTCTAATAGCTTGCTGGTGTTTTGGCTTTTGAAGGTGTGATAGGGGAGGGTAGAGAGATGGTTGGGAAGGTTTGGAGGTAGGTAGGATTGTTGGTTGCTTATTATTACTACTATTACTGTTGCTACTAATGTAATGCTAGAGGACATCTGTAGAGACAGCTAAGCTTCACAATTCAGACAAAAAGATGTATTGTAGGTATATCATGGTTCGTGACAAAAGAAGGCTTTCATTTCATGAGAAAACAATAATGTCATTCAGTTAATATTCCCAAACAGATGATGTGTGTAATAAATATCGTTTTTAGACACTTGTGCTACTCATTATTTCTAAATTTTCTTATTTACATCCTTTCCTAAACCATGGCAAAAAAGGCAGGGACAAATACCAGGAGTAGAGGAGGCAGAAGGGCACTTGCTGTTGTGGGTGTCGAATCACAAGCCTTATGGACCTGTCAAGTGCTTCTCTGAAGAAGCACTCTGACATAAATTCACCTCATTTTTGATTAACAAACAGAGAAATGCGAAATGTTTATTTTTAACCCCAGCTTTTCATGTTCCCTGACAACAAAAGACCAGTGGCTATTCTTAATTAATTTCCACAGAAGGACAGGAATAAAACTTGCTGGGATGGACTTGTATATGTTTGTATAATATTTACTGTACAAAAAATAGGGTTTCTGTTCTGTGCCTTCTTGTCCCTTCACTTCAGCAGAAGGCTAGGGCACTCAGCCTACATCCCAGCATTACTTTATATGACATGTTCCAAACCAGTTTTAGTATTTTCCTGTCTTTGCAGAAGCACCTTTTTCTATTTGCAGCTTGTCTGTCAGTTTGGTTCAGCAGTTTTGGTATTGGTAAAAACAAAGCATGCTTTTTCATGGAACGTTTCCTTTCTTTTATGTTCATGCAAAAATAACCCCTCTTTCTGTTGAGGCTATGTTTAGAATTCCCTCTCTGCAACAGCAAAAAATTAATTAAAACTGTCATATATAAAATTCAAACTGATAGGTCTAAATTTAGGTCAGTCAAACCAGTAATATACCTTGTATGCTTAAATTTGGATATTGAGGGTAGCGTGTGTTAACAAGCAAAGGAAATACTTTAGTAAAGCTGTTCATATAAAGAAATATGCAAAATAGTGCTTCTATTTCTGTATTGATTTTACTTTAGCTACAAGAAGATACTAACTAAATATCCAACACTGACAGCAGAGAAAGTTGGGTTGTTTTGAATGAAGTGTTTTGTCTTGTATGTTTTTTTTCATTCTTTTCCTTTTTTTTTCCTTAATAGTCTTGATTTTCTCTCTTCTCAGTCTTCAATGGGTCCAGCAAATCATCGAAGGAGAAAGAACCTGCTCAAAAACACAAAAGCAAAGAGGCCACGCCAGGGAAGGAGAGGAACAGTGAACATAAGGCTGAAAGCCGAAAAGATCAGGCTGCTGCTAATCACCATCCTGCTACTACAAACACTGGCTCCTCTACGAAAGGGCTTACCGCTAACAACCACCACACTCTTCATAGATCGGCTCAGGACTTAAGGAAACAGGTAATGAATTGTACCCTACTGTGGACACATTGGAAATGCAGACTTGTAAGGTGCTAGCTCCATTTTCCACTGCCAGGCATAGAGCAAATTTGGCAATCCTTAAAGGTATGCTCTGGAGACAGCAGGGAGTTGGTTTTCAGTGAGAGAGAAAGAAGGAGTAAAAGAAGTGTGATACCTACATGGTAAGTCAGTATGATAAAACATGCTATACAAGCCTGTCTCTATGTTATCCACTGTGTAAGAATGAAAGAGTAAAGTTCACATCACAATTTATTTAAACCTTTCTAACTGGCACTCTTGCTGGCCTCTCCACTGACAGTCCAAGGCTGCCAGCACATGGGAAAATGAACTCCTTTTGTGTATTGCTGGTCTGCTTGGGGTTATCTTAGAGGCTCACTGGCTTTGTATACAGAGAAGCTAACGTTACTCTCAGGTGTCTTGTATTGCATGTGGGCACCACAAGCCTTGGAGTCTGGAAAAAAATGTTTTGCCTTATGCATAAAGAACGTGCTGCAGGATATTGCCACCTTCACAGTGGATATACCAGGTTTAGAGTAATTTATTTTCATGTTACCTGTTTGAAAACCAGCTAGAGGTTTGTCTCAGCCTGACTTGTATTTGAGTGTGGAAGTTTAGCAGACCAATCTTCAGTGGTTGAGACAGGCATTTGGGCAGGATGCGTCTCCATCTATTTTTGATGATTGGATCAAAAGGCTATATCTCTGTACTTCTCTAAGACTTCGTTCTCTTCCCCCCACCCCCGACCATTTTTTGCTTACCTACTTATCAGCTTGAATTCCTGCCTTCTTTTGCATCCTATCTGCTTTCTTTTTTATGACTACTAGCATCTTATGGTCCTTGTTGTGACATGCTCTGCCATGACCTCTTCACGTAGAAGAGTTTTCCTAAAACGTAAAGAATGCACTTCATATTTAGTTTATTTGTACTCACCAGAACACTTGTGTGAAATGCTTTAAAGTTGTATCATCAAAGTGTGAATGGTTAAAATTCTTGTGAAAGTAAACTGTTGTCACTTGTGAAGGTAGTTCTTGGAAAGGAAAAGAGAGGTGTAGAAGACTTTTCTCCAGGATGGAAGTGGGTTTTGCTCTGTAGAGTTACTGGTAGATGTTTCCAGCTGTGCTGTGCAAAATGGAGAGAAATTCTAAAGCAGTGCAGTACAACTAACAGTCATGCCAAGCAGGTGCCTCACAGAGTGCGGTCCTCAAGCTTCAGAAAATAAGGGGCTGTAAGTTGAAATGATGCTGCTTTAAATTTAAATTATTATTTCTTCTTTTTAGAAAAGGTGTGGCATTTCAATTTTCTACTGTAACCCACAGGAACATAATTACTTTCTTACTGTGTTTAATAAAAATGTGTCTGTAACTAATTAAGGGTGGATTATGCATTTTTGCCTGACAGAAAGGCTTAGCTTCGTGCAAAACATTAGACCTACCAGTTATGGTGACATTGCTAAATTTCCTGCCCTTGTCTTGAGTCTTTGTTGACTTCTTCGGTATTTTCCAAGAGGAGATTTGCTTTCCCAGGGTGCCAGCTCATGTTCTTCCTACTTAGAGTATGGTTTTGCTCCTTGTTCATGTGCATTTACGCAGACGTTTATTTATGTGTGTGGTTTTGTTTTGTTCAGTCTTACGGGAAATAAAGACAGAACACTAGAAATCAACTGAAATTCTTTTTTTTCTTATCTGTTTCTTTCCCTTTCTAGTGTGCCCTTGCACTTGTCACATGTTCCTTCACTCCTTCCTACTCCCTTTCTGTCTTCTCAAATCCCTTACTTCAGAGGGGTTGTGGGCAGAGGAAATGTAGTTCAATGGGGCCCTCTCTTGGTCTAATATGGTAATTTAGCTTGTAAAACTCATACCAACACTGAAGTATTTTTATGAATGAATTCAAGATCAGTTGCAGAACTAGAATTTGTTTGGTTCCAGAACTTTTGTTGGTATTGCTAATTTTTCTGTTATTGCTGTGGTTGTTATCTAGCAAGTTGCTTGCTGGCTCTAGTTTGTGTATGTGTGTATATGTGTCTGGAGGCTGAATCCTAGGTGCTGTGCAAAACTGGGTATGCAAACAGTTCAAACCAACAAACAAATTGCTGCAAGACTATGTGCTAGTCCCATTTGATTTTGCAAAGACAGCAAAATTTAAAATCTATTGTACAGTCTTTTACTACAAGGCAAGTGTTCAGTAAAGTGGAGAAAAGAGCCACCTGAAGACAAACGAATGTCAGCAAAAATGAGAAGATAGCTGAAAAGCAAAGATAAGATTATTCATATCCCTAGTTTCACCTTTAGCTCAAGACTTCGAGTCATTTAATATTAATATCAATCATCTTGTTACTGCAAAGTGACCTGCTTAGTGAATAAGGGAAAGGCTGTATGTGTTGTCTACCTTTGACACCTTTTCCCACAGCATTCTCCTGGAGAAACTTGCCGCTCATGGCTTGGATGGGTGTACTCTTCACTGGACAAAAAACCTGTTGGATGGCTGGCCCCAAAGAGTGGTGGTGAATGGAGTTAAAATCCAGTTGGTGGCCAGTCACAAGTGGTGTTCCCCAGGGTTCAGTACTGGGGCTAGTTCTGTTTAATATCTTTATCAATGATCTAGTTGAGGGGATCGAGTGCAATCTCAGGAGGGTTGCAGACAGCACCAAACTGGGCAGAAGTGTTGATATGCTTGAGGATAGGAAGGCTGTACAGAGGGATCTGGCTGGCTTGTGCCCAGGCAGCCAAGAAGGCCAGCAGCATCCTGGCCAGTATCAGAAACAGTGTGGCCAGCAGAGTAGGGAAGCGATCATGTCCCTGTGCTCGGCAGTGGTGAGGCTGCACCTCAAATCCTGTGTACAGTTTTGGGCCCCTCACTACAAGAGAGGCATTGAGGTGCTGGAGTTTGTCCAAAAAAGGGCAATGAAGCTGGTGGAAGGTTTAGAGCACAAGTCTTATAAGGAGCAGCTGAGGGAACTGGGGTTGTTTAGTCTGAAGAAAAAGAGGCTCAGGGGGGACAGTTCAGTTCAAGATTTGGCCCCGAGAGATGTAATCTTTCATTGTGTGGAGGTATTCTAGCAGGTCTAAACAGTTGTGATAAGTTGCAGTTTTCTTAATGAAAGTGGTTTTCCGGAGTTTTTCATCTTGTCTGTTTTAATTCTGGCTTAAAGGTGATGGCGCATGTTTTCCTTTGAAGAGGAGGAGCTGCAAGGATCTTGACTTTCTCCATGAGTACTTTCTTCATGACTGTATTTCGTTCTGAGGCCCTTTGACCCCACCCCTTGCTGAAGGAGTGCCTCTGATGGCCCTTCAGGCTTTTGGTCTCAGCTTCTTCAGAAAAAATCATAGGAAGGAGGGAGCGACAAGGTACCTCCATGTAGCCTGAGTGCTCACTCTGAGGTGTTGTCTTGACTTGCACAGTAATATGGCTATGACCTCTTTAAAACCTCTGAAAACCTCCTGTACAGGAGACTTCACAACATACATTGGTGGTTTCTTCCAGTGTTTTTGTTTTCAGTTAAGGAACAAGTTTTCCTAGTCATGTCTCAGATCATTGTTGTAGACAATTAAAGTGTTTTTTTTCCTCTCACTCTTCCCAGTGAGCATGGAGAGAGAATTTACTGTCTCTTTTTCAGAGATGCCCCTTATGCATCAGAAGACTGTTACTGATTTGTCCCATAGTCATCCTACAGACTAAATAAGCCCTGCTCCTTGGGATTTTCAGTAAAGATCGTATTTTTCAAGTGCATCGGTAGTTTGTGCCTCCTTAGACTTGCAGCACTATCTTTATTTTTTCTTACAGCGTGAGACCAGTTCTGGGTCCAGCCCTGCTTAGGAAAGCCTGTGCTCCTGTGCCTTGCTTTTGATGTTCTTAATGATAGGTCTCAAAGCGATTTGCGTGCTTTGTACTGCCATCAAGTTCTGCAGCTCACTGTAGTCCCCAGGTGTTATTCTTTCCCTACATGTATTTGATTTGTCCTTCCTAAAAATAGCACTTCCTCTTGCTGTAGAAATGTTCTGAAATAAGTTCTGCAAGGTTGCCTTTGATTTAGACCTTGTCTCCAGAGTGCTTACAGCCCCTTCCAGGTGTGTGTCATTGGCAAATTTTACGGTAATCCAAGTTACTGATGGAAATACATTGTAGAACTGAGGCCAAGACAAATCCCTGCAGAAAGTCACCTGAAATGCCCTACCAGGATGGCAATGAACTATGACAACAACAGCTTCTCTTCAGAATGACTTTATTTAGTCCTCTGTGAAACCACTTTAGAGTAATTATGCCTGGGACATATCTCAGGAGCTTGTTTGGTGGAACATCATGTGGGACAGTGACTGGAGCCCTACTGAAGTGGAGGTGCTTCTTCACCTACTCAGCCAGGTGTCTGTCAGAAGATGATTAAATTACCTTGATGTGCTGCTTTGGCAAAACTGTGGGTGTTTTTTTTTTGTTTGTGTTGGTTTTCTTAGTATTACTATTTTTAACATGATCTTCTTACCATTTGTGTGTTTACAAATTAACTGTTTGATGATTTGTTCCAGAATGATTTTAGGGTTTGAAGTTAGGTAGACTCTGCCTGCCCCCAACTTATTTCCAGGAGCCATGCCCTAAGTCATCTAGGTGCATTTTAACTTGCTGGGGTTGCCTTTCTATCTCTTTTGCAGAAATTGGTTATGTCGCATATCTGGTAAGTATTCAGTCAGTGGTATTTTTGGCAAAGGCTAATGCAAAGGAAGACGCAGCACTTTAGCCAAACTGTTGGATTTGTTTTCCTCTCTTGTGTGGTGGTTGATCTCTGCTGTTCTTCTTGGTCTTTGTATTTTTAAGGCATTTGTAATTTTTTTCTGTTTCATTTTATGTCCCGTGCTAACTGAAGTTTCTTTGGCTCCTTAGCTTTTCTGGTTTTACCCATGCATGCTTTTGCTGTTCCTATATATTTGCCTTTATTCACATAATTGTCTTTCCACTTGTTACTGTGATTCTTTTCTAATTTTCCAGTCATTAGAGAACTTTTTGAACATCTATAATGGCTGTTGCTTTGTGCCCTTCCTCTGAGTGGGAATTACTTCAGTTTAGTTTTTTTGCAGGTGTTTTTCTGTTTTGTATAGTTTGCCCCTTTTTTATATCTGTTGTCCTTTCTCTACTGTTGTCACATCTTACAATTGAAAACTCATTTCATGATCACTGTCACCCGAATTACTTTCCCCTTCCAGTTCTCAATCAATTCTTCTCTATTAGTCTAGATGAAATCTGTAATCAATGTTTCTGTCTATTTATAAAGCCAGAGATGTTCAACTCTTGTTCTGACTGCTGCAGGCCAGAGGCAATGTCTCAGCAGCTCTCTACCTGTGTCTGCTCTGCGGCATGAATAAGTGCTGTAAATGTCAAACCCAGGCCCCCATTTCAAATGCAGAGTACTGCCTAAATTTCAAGGGAAATGGGTAAATGCATTTCTGTTAGCAAGTGTTTGCTTTCCAGATGGTATCTTCTATGTCTTTGGAAAACTCAAGATAAAATTTGTTTCATCAGTTAACTGGATTTTCCTGAAGTGTTCCTACCTTGGAAACACAGGAAGGGCAGGAATATGGATGGGTTTTAAAAGGGCTTTACACCTGCTCCAGTTTCTGCAGCACAGAGGAGAAAACTCACACAGTAGATAAATGTGTACAACATAAGTATGTGTGTGTATGCAGAATCCTCAAGTTCCAGTTCCTCTTCTGTAACGCGAGACCATATCATGATCTTTTCAGTGGCTATTTGATTCCTATTTTATAACATTTTATCCCTACTTTCCAAGTGACTACAATTCTTCCATTTATTTGAAAGAAGCTGCCATGCTTACTAATTTGGCAAGGATTTTGAAATCCCACAGGGAAGTATTATAACTTCACAGGAATGGTGTCATTCACCCAAGTGCTGGTGAGGGGATGATTGTACTGTATGCTTTCACACTTTGAGCACTTTTATCAATGTTCCTGATTTGTGGGTGTGTTTTTCTTCACTCTCTGTCGTTTAAGGAGGAGAGAAGATAATGTTTAAACTTGTTTTAATGTTGAAATTTGTTTGAGGTTTAAACTTGAACTTGATTTTCTTAGTAGTGGGGCTCAGGTTTGACAGTGCTGAGGCGTCACAATCCCTTGGAAGCTGAGGATTGCTTTTAGTGCTTAACATGTCTCATAGTTAAAATAGAAATTTTAGTTTCATAGCTCAATATATTCAGTGTCTAATAGAAAGTAGAGGAGTCCAGCAGTTCTACTTTTGCAATGACACATTAGTGATTGATGAATATGAGCTAATAAAATGTGTGTCAGCAAAACTGCTCAGATACCAAACTTTAAAAACATTCATTGAAGTACTGTATGCATTTTTATTTCAAATTAATGTCTTCAGCAACAAGATGCCTCCCAAGATTTCATATGTATCACAAATTGCATCATTTATGGCCATCCTGATCTGTTGGGTGCATGTGTTTGATATTTCTTTTTATATATATGTATGTATAGACAGGAGGTTGTTTTGAATTTCAGTATGTGGTTTTTGCAAAACATGCCCATTCCAGTTAGAGTAGATCATATACACCAGCTAGTTTGTCTGCTAAGTAGTAGTAAACTGTGTGTGCACTTTAATGGAAGTTGGATGGGAGAGAGATAGTGTGCAAGGGTCAGAAAAAGACAGTGACAGGAGTCAGGACTGCAGAATATGGTCTTCCAGTGATTGGGATGCTGTGGCTGAATTGTAACATTATTAATTTACTTTTCTGTTCTCTGTTTCCTTCATTCTGCTCCCGATGCAACACTCCTGGCATTGCAGGTTTCTAAAGTCAATGGGATCACTCGAATGTCATCTCTGAGTGCAAATGCAGCCAGTGCCAAAAAGATGAGAGAAGTCAGACCTTCACCGTCCAAAACTGTGAAGTACACTGCAACAGTGACAAAGGGAACTGTCACATACACCAAAGCCAAGAAAGAACTGGTCAAGGAAACCAAACTAAATCACCACAAACCCAGTTCACCTGTCAACCACACAATCTCAGGGAAAATAGAAAGTAGCAATGCAAAAACCCGCAAACAGGTGCTATCCCTTGGAGCATCCAAGTCTAACAATACCGCTGTTAATGGTGTAAAAGTCAATGGCAAGTTGAACCAAAAGACATGCACTAAGGAGGTGGGGAGACAGTTAAGGGAGGGGCTGCGCAATTCGAAGAGGAGGCTGGAAGAGACGAATCACATAGACAAAATACAGTCGCCCACCAAGAGAATGAAAGGGGCCGTCAACTTGGCAGAAGCTGCCAGCAAAAAGGCAGCCATAGAAAAGCCTTTGCTGAATGGACACCTTAAAAAGGAAGTGCCAGAGAAGAGTTTGGAAAGAAATAGGCCGAAAAGAGCCACTGCTGGAAAGAGTACGCCAGGGAAACAAGCACATGGCAAAACTGAAAATGCCTCCTGTGAAAATCGTTCTACCTCTCAAGCGGAGTCCTTGCACAAGCCACAAGACTCAATGGGAAAGCATGAAAAGGGCAGTAGTAAGTCTGGGTGGGGGATGCTGGGGGAGATTCCCATCCTTAGGCCCTCCACCAAGGAATTTCATGACCCGCTGATATACATTGAGTCAGTCCGAGCTCAGGTAGAGAAGTATGGGATGTGCAGGGTGATTCCTCCTCCAGACTGGAGACCTGAGTGCAAGCTAAATGATGAAATGCGGTTTGTGACACAGATTCAGCACATACACAAGCTAGGCAGGCGCTGGGGACCCAACGTGCAGCGGCTGGCCTGTATCAAGAAGCACCTCAAATCTCAGGGCATTACCATGGACGAACTCCCACTCATAGGTAAGGGCTGTGGTTTCCTTGGCCTTTTGCCGCTGCTTGTTAGTATCCATATACAACTTCATGCTCTGTTTGCCTTTATGCTTAACGAACCCCTGTTCAATTAATACTGCAGAGTTCTGGATCTCTGTTTCCACCAGTGAGGCATGATGCAGGTAGGTTGTGGGAGAGGTTTCCCGGGAGACTTTATATTGCTGCTTTCCTCCTGACAGCTCTTTATTTCACCCAGGTTAAAAAATGTTATGTGGGGTCTTGGTCACCAGATTTCAGGATCTTCTTTTTTCCCTGCTGTTTGTTTTTTTAGGTAGTACAACTATGGATATTGATAGCCTCAGTTTAAATGGTGCCTCAGAATATTTTTCAGACCTTTTCAAGTATGTTTTCCAAATCCAGGTTGCAATACTGCCAAGCTTTAATACATTCCCTCCCCCCCACCTTCCTTTTCCTTTAAAAGCATTTAACCAAGGGGGAAAGAAAACTGACTTCTGTTTGGGTACTCAGACACTTAAAATCACAAATTTGCAGTGACCTGCTGACATTTAACAACCATTAAGTGTCAAGAACAGGCAGTAAAATGTGGTTGATTGCAAAATGGAGGTTTCATTATTTCTCCCAGCAGGTGTCTGCCAGGGCTAATGCCTGAGTGAGAATCACTTATTTAACAGAATTCTTGGTTTATGGTCTGCTGTCAAATATGACAAGTGATAAAAATGTGACAATAGTTTGTAACAACATGACAACAGCAGCATACAAATGAACTATTGAATGAGCCACCTCATTTGCAGCCTTACTGCCTTTGCAGCCATGACAGAGTAGCAAACTTGTGTTTTTAATTTTTCTTAGCCCTTCCCTTTGTTTTTTGAAGTGTTTTGAGTCAGAGCTCACAGGACCTGCATGTTGCAACTGAAGGCTGGAGTTTTGCCTTTGAGGCATTATCCGATCACAGGCAGCTATCAACACTAGCTGGATTAAAGCACATGCTTTTCTGTTTAAACTGTTCACAACACTTCTTCCTCCCCCTCACTCCCCACCCAGTTTTCAAACTTTATTTTATATCACATATGGTAAGTGAATGAAAATGCATAAAAGAGCACAAAGAGATTGCAGAGTTTATGGTGAGCTGATGCAGGGCACAACAGGGAAATGACAGAATTTAAGGAGGAGGAATGAGGGTTAGCACTCTTGTTGCAGTAGCCATGCAAAAACGTTCAAGGAAATCTGAAAATTAAAATCACTCAAGCAGCAATAAGTGAACATTTTGTATGCCTAACGTATGCAATAGTTGTATGCTAATAGAGAAGAATAATGAATTACATTTACATTGGCAAGAGAGAGAAGAAAATGTGCAAGACAGCTCGATTAACGCTCCTGGAACAATGTTAACTTTTTAATGAAATACGTTTACTTGGCATTAGGATGGCATTACTGTTAATTATTTGTATTATTTAAGCACCTAAGAGCCTAATTAATAGGCAAGGATTCTATTCTGCTGGGTGCCATATAACCAGAGCATACTGTGGTCTCATAAAATGCACGTCCTATGTATCCTTTCTGCAGTTAATTTCTTACCTATTTTGTATTTTGAACTAAAATGGAGAAAAGAAGCTGGAGATCACCAAAGATGTGAGAAATCTGTTGGCTCCAGCAAGAAAGATAAAATAATCTGTGGTGATAAGTGCACACTTATTTAAGTAGACATGCGTACATGTCCGTCCTTTCATGGCCAAGTCACATTTTCATTGAAGTAAGTGGGAGTTTTGCCAACGACTTGTGTAGTGCCAGGGTTTGATATTAAATGAAAGATCTAAGATTTTTTTTTTTTTAAATGAGCTTGTTCACTGGGCAATTTTAAAATATTCCTAACCTTGTGAAATTAAGACAATTAAAAACAAAAAACCCAATCAAAACCAGAGATGCTCTTTCTGCATAGCATGTGCCAGGTCTGCTATTTAAGCCATTTTGCTGTAGGTCTTTATAAATGGGGTTAAACTACCTTTTTTTTCCTCCCCCTTCACTTCAGCCTTTCAAGGAAAGTTTAAGCAACATGTTTAGGTCAATCCTGGAGAACATCAGCCTGAGATATAAATGCTTCCAAAAGTTATGACTGTGTGAAATGGAATTGTAATTGAGACCATTTTGTAAGCCATATCTGTAGCTGGCCCTATGGAGGACCTGCTAGACATGCAAGGCACTGTTTGAATGATGGGCTACTTGAGCTCTGATATTGCGGAGTGATTATGAGCAATCATTTCCTTGATGCAGGAGAAAACACATTTCTTAAATAGCTCATAAACAGTGTTGAAACTAGAACCTTAAGATGAGTGTGCACTATTTGTCCCACTGGAGAACACATATAATGTTAAACCTGGACCACACTTGTTTTGAAGTTGGGAGTATGTTATTCCACTTTATGTAGGTGGCTGAATCTGTTGAGATGGAAAGTCATCTTGAATTATGCCTTCATCTTATTTGTGAACTGTGCATATAAAATACTAGACCAAAAAAGTAACAGCCTGCAATAGAGGCCAGCTTGAAAGTTATTTTATGGGAAAGACTGAAGAGGAAAGAAAGAAAACCTTTCAAACTTGGGTTGCTTGTTCTAAATTTTCTAATGGTGTTTCCATTTTCTCAGCTTCAAGACTTAACCATTTTGATAAGCACCCACATCACCCCCCAAATTATTAAATTTAATGTATCTCATAGCCCTTGACTGCGCCCTTGTCATATGCTCCTCAAAGCTGTACTCTTGGATTCTTTCCCCTCTGTTCACACCTTTGCCCAGCACTGTGCAGGCAGCATTAGTGAGCAGCGTCTGGTGCTGCTGCCTTGGTGCCTCAAACTGTAACCGTTGTCATCCCAAAATCTTGCATAGAGGTTTACACTGCTGAGCCTCCCTCTTCACTGGATTGGCACATGTGGTGGAAGAGGAGAAAGCAGAGGGAAGTAGGAAAATTGGGATCAGCTGTGAAGCATCTGGAACGCAGCTCAGGGTAGTTTGAAGAAAGTAATGCAGCTTGCACTAGCAAGCAAGATGCTATAGCATCCTTAAAATGCTGTAGCTGTGCATCTGGCAGTAAATGTTTACCATAACAATGCTTCTTGCACTTCTCTGTTGTATGATAGCATTTCTAAATGCTCTGAAATGGCGATGGTATAATGATATTTTACTTTTCTCAAAGAAATGGGGGAAGGAGAGACAATGTGGCATCAGCAATGTCACCACGAGTTTTGTATTAATTCTCTTTTTCCTCCAGCAGTATCCTGTTGAATTGTACATGGTCTTTGGTCCGTTTCTTCACTCTTTCTACTGATTATTTGTTTCTGTTCTGTGAGAATATTTATGATGTTTCTTTTATTGTTCCTTGTCCATTTGGCTGCTTTTTTTATGCTGCAGTTTGTATAATCCTCCATTTTTATTTTTTGACTGGAGTTTGGAATGTGCTTGTCATCTTAAAACATAGAAAAACATAATGGAGTATAAAATATGGATGGCCTCAGACTGGAAGAATAATGTGTCTGGAACTTTTCAATACAGTTGCAGGCACCAACCCCAAACAACTCCCTGCCTCCCTAGGCTTTTTTTTAAGGATTTTTACCTCTAGTGAAATTAATTGTGTTACTGTGCTCCTTTTAAATGCTAACCATATTCAAGGTGTTGTGCAAATGTGAGATAATTGGTGTTTCACCTCCAGAAAGGATAAGCACTTTTCTTTTTGGCTGCCAGTACTCATCCTGATGCTTGTTTTGATTTTTCCTGGTATAAACCAGACACAGGACTGCTGGCAGGTGAGGGGAGAGTGAAAGAATGCGAGCTTTTAGAGAGCTGGGCAACTCTCATCTCCCCGGCCACTGGATAATGACCAGGGGAAAGATGAGTGTCAGGAGATATCAGGGAGGAGGTTGGTCTGAGAAGACAAGGGAGCAAAACTTGAGGAGGAGAGCTAATTTAACCATTGCAAATGGCAAAATAGGGACAGTCCTGCTCCGGTGCCTAGGTGACTGGCGCTGTAAGAGTGGCATGTCCCATATGTGCCTGGTTAGCCACTTGATGTGAGCTGCCTGCAGCTTTCCTAATCTGCTCTTGTGTTTCCCTTTCCTCTCCTCTGCTGCCTGGCACACGTGGATCCCAGGAGGCTGCGAGCTCGACCTGGCCTGCTTCGTCCAGCTGATCAACGAGATGGGGGGGATGCAGCAAGTGACTGACCTCAAGAAATGGAACAAGCTGGCAGACATGCTGCGCATCCCCAAAACTGCACAGGACAGGCTGGCCAAGCTGCAAGAAGCCTACTGCCAGTACTTGCTCTCCTATGACTCCCTTTCCCCCGAGGAGCACAAGAAACTGGAGAAGGAGGTCTTGCTGGAAAAGGAAATCTTGGAGAAGAGGAAAGGACCTTTGGAGGGACATTTGGAGAATGCCTACAAGTTCCATTCCTTGCCCCGGTTTGAGCCCAAAAATGGACTCATCAATGGTGTGGTTCACAAAAATGGCTTCCGCAACAAGTTAAAAGAGGTCGACGTCCCACTGAAGACAGGCAGGCGGCGGCTTTTCGCTCAGGAAAAGGAGACCACGAAGGAAGATGAGGAGGAGGAGGAGGAGGGAGTTCTTAGTGACTTACACAAGTGTATATACAAGGTAATGAGGCAGGCTCTGCCCATTTTGTTTTGCAGAACTGGTGGTGCTGTTGTCTGGGTGGCATCTGGGTGCAAACCCAGCTGGCTGGGGGGAGCTGATGGGCTGCAGTGCCACCCCTGAGGCAGCAGCACAGCCAGCAGCTATCATAGCTGGGCAGTCTGGTGGCTTCATTCTGATCTGCCTGGCTCCTGTGGGATGTCTGGAAAAGCTGGAAGGTGTTATTGTCATCACGAGATGCACTGGGCTCTACCCCCCCTTCATCTCCTTGTGAGAGGCTCCCTGAATAGCTCTGCCCAATTATCCTTGCAGACAGTGTTTATTTTCATTTTCTAGTGACATTTAAAGTAGTGTTCTGCTTTCTTATTGCTGTTTCTTGCAAGTCTCTTGTTGAGCAGAGTAGTGCTCCACATCAAAACTAACATCACTAGAAATACTACTACATTTAGAAAGGGCAAATTGAAATGCAAACAGTATTTTCATCCACGATGCCAGATTTTGCTCAGCGCTAACAGTCACATGGACGCTTAGCCCTCCACATATCAAGTACATCCATTTACAAAGGAATGCTGACTCTTTAACTGTATTTTATTTGGCAGTCTCCTACTCCAGAGCAAGACTTGGCACTGCAACTCGCAGCGCAGTTTTGAATTGTGTTGAATTGTGTAGCTGGGCTCTGAGAGAAATATAGCATTGACTGTCTGTGCCCAGTAAAGGAATACGCTGTTCTTCCCCTTCCAATCTCACTTCCATCAACAGGAAATGAAGCCAGATAGCCCAGAGTGGCTTATTGTTAAGCTATTTAGGGGCTACATGAGCTCATGACTTGAGCTTTAAGAGCTTGCTTCAGGTTTCTTTTGCAGCCTGTCATGATTTGTCAGCCCAAAAATTCTTCTACTGAGGAGCTCTGGCCTCAATTGCACCTTTGAAAAGCAGTCTCTTTGCCATGCTGCTGTCAGAGAGAAGCTTATCTAATGACAATAGCATTTATGAATAGT